>CM060902.1:133632500-134832500 GCA_030737815.1 Allium fistulosum | reverse complement strand
AGTGCTGAAATATGATATGTAATAAGGTTCTATTTTTCTAATCATGATACATTCATGTTGGAAATATAAACACATTTGTTGATTGATTGTTGATTACAGGTATCATTTTCAAGGTTTTTAATTGCCAATAACATTAAACATTTTTGCATGTTTATAAGTATGCATGCTTGGTTAAGATTTTTTAATTTAATTACTTTATGGTTTAACATGTCTGTTAATTACGCAGGATGCGCCCACTTTCATACTGGATTTAATATGGGTGTATTTATGTTACTGCTTTGAACCCGTACTTTGCTTCTGTTTGTTACTATCATTCAATTTACATGTCATTTCTTGCTAGCCAGTTTAAGGGAAATGAATTAAATATCATTTCACTTTGAGCAATAATTTTTCTAAAATATCATTTCTTGGTAATTAGTTATATTGTCGTATCCTATGTAGTAAGCAGGTTTCAAAGATATTGGCATACCAACTATCAAATTAATCCATTAAAATAACTCAGTTATGTATATTGCAAAATCAAAACTCTATTGTTAGTTTTATCGGAACAAACTAAAGTTATATTGTAGTGTTGTTGAACCAAAGTTTATTATTATGTTTGTAAAATTTTATTTCTTATGTTAAATATAATTTTTTAAACATGGATCATAATCAGAAAACAAAGCTTTTAGTATTATATAATAAATGAAAGTATTGGTAGCACACTTGAATTTTTACTTGCAAAACATAGTAAACAAAAGTTTGAAAGAATCTTTAGCTTCAAGCGTTCATTTGACAACAACATCATCTGAGAAAGTATATGCTGACGTTACGGGTTACATTTCTCGCAATAAATAAACAGAGTACACAGCTAAATGAGTTTCTATTTAGCCACACAATTATTACACATTTACATGAGTATATCACCATGAAAAACCATATTACCTAAAAATAATTCCAAAGTGTCCCATTTTGATATACTTAGAAGATGCCACCTTGAAATTGCCAATTATCTAAATTTTAAGTAATCATTACAGCAAGCAACGCCAAAGTCACATGCAACTTCATAATTCCAAACCTCTTCAAAACCCATCTCTTTATGCCTTGTTATATGCTTATGCATCTTATTAGTTTCTTTTATCTAAAGCATCCACGTATTTAACTCTGTAGTAGCAATTTTGCCATTTTCTATGCAGTAAATTAACGACACCTACCTTGCAAATAATATACCAATTAAACATATCCTAAGTATATGAGTGAGTTCAAGCTTATGAGTGCAAATCTAGATAATATATTTCTCTCATTCGATATTTACGTAGAAACCAAACTGAATATATTTTAAAGGAAATAGTTTAGACAAAAAAACTATAAAAATTCAAAACCGTACCTTAATTTTAAAGGAGTCAAAATGAAATGAGAAACTGATTGATAGAATAAATCAAAGAGCCGAGAAGAAGAAGCACCGCGACCACTGGTGATGCTCACATGTATACCGCCATATATTTGAAGAAGTATTCAACCTAAAGCTCATTGAAATTAACCGGAGTTTGCCTAAGTTAGTTGGTTCTCTACAAATCAATAAAAAATCAAATAAAACTTAACCAAAACACAATTACCTATTAGCTATCGAGTCGTGTGTCTCTTAATCAAAAACTTGAATTTGCAAACAAAACCATTCTGTAGTTTCTTCTCGGCTACCCAGTTTCTCCATTTGGGATTTTGTTATTACGGACAAAAGAAGCCAATTAAGGTGGAGATGGGGGAGTGGGATCGGAGGCGTCCTATGTGATTTCGAAGAAAGAGTAGACAATGATGTGGTTGGGAGAGGACACGTGTACTGCATTTAGAGCAAACAGATAAAAACGTGGAAAACTGCACTGACACAAATACCCTTAGTACGTAGTATAATTTTTAGAGGGCGATATGGACATTTCAAAAGCTTCAAACGGAGGTATGCATCTTATTAGTTTCTTTTATCTAAAGCATCTACGTATTTAACTCTGTAGTAGCAATTTCTCCATTTTCTATGCAATAAATTAACGACACCTACCTTGCAAATAATATACCAATTAAACATATCCTAAGTATATGAGTGAGTTCAAGCTTATGAGTGCAAATCTAGATAATATATTTCCCTCATTCGATATTTACGCAGAAACCAAACTGAATATTTTAAAGGAAATAGTTTAGACAAAAAAAACTATAAAAATTCAAAACCGTACCTTAATTTTAAAGGAGTCAAAATGAAATGAGAAACTAATTGATAGAATAAATCAAAGAGCCGAGAAGAAGAAGCACCGCGGCCACTGGTGATGCTCACATGTATACCGCCATATATTTGAAGAAGTATTCAACCTAAAGCTCATTGAAATTAACGGAGTTTGCCTAAGTTAGTTGGTTCTCTGCAAATCAATAAAAAATCAAATAAAACTCAACCAAAACACAATTACCTATTAGCTATCGAGTCGTGTGTCTCTTAATCAAAAACTTGAATTTGCAAACAAAACCATTCTATAGTTTCTTCTCGGCTACCCAGTTTCTCCATTTGGGTTTTTGTTATTACGGACAAAAGAAGCCAATTAAGGTGGAGATGGGGGAGTGGGATCGGAGGCGTCCTATGTGATTTCGAAGAAAGAGTAGACAATGATGTGGTTGGGAGAGGACACGTGTACTGCATTTAGAGCAAACAGATAAAAACGTGGAAAACTGCACTGACACAAATACCCTTAGTACGTAGTATAATTTTTAGAGGGCGATATGGACATTTCAAAAGCTTCAAACGGAGGTATCCTCATTATATATAGATTATGGTTTACCCTATAAAGAAGAAGTTGGTAAATTATGGAATTAAGGGTGAATAAAGAAGGTTAGTACCAAGAAACCTATATATTAAGAATAAGATGCCAACAAAATGAGAAAGGGAACATGGAAGTGGACTTTACAAACTGACGACAAATTCCCCTATTGAAATAGAAACTCTATTGCTAGTAATTACAAGAACTCATATTTACTCAACGATATGGATAAACTTTTTCCATATGAAAATTGGGTGATGTATTGGATGGTAAACTTGAGTAACCATATTTGAAAAAGAAAATAGAACTTATTGCACTTAAAGCAACATTAGGTATAAGTAGGCTTAGGAAGTTAGGTTACTATTATCTACTCTAATTTAAGTGATGAACATTTGAAAATGTTTTCTAAAAAGTTATAAATGGTAGATATCTAATATTTTAAATAGAAAATTTTGGCTTATGATTTTCTATAAAGTAGTCAGATAAACTTTATGAAATTGTTTAAAAAGCAAAATTAAGAGAATTTGGTAAAAGGTTATTTTTAATAACTGTTTTAAAGATTTTGTTTTTTTTTTCGGACACATTGTTATACTCATCTCTATGTGTACTCTGCTTTTAACAATAGAACTTTTGAAAAGAATATTTAAGAGTATGTAAGGCCTAACTTTTGAATAATTTTGCAAATAAGAAATGGTTATGAATTCGGGAATATTTTACAAATATTCCTTTTGTGTTATATTCTAAAATAATAATAATAATAATAGTAATAATAATAATAAGTTAAAATTACTACATTAGCTTTGAGAATATGCTTTTGTGAAAATCTCTTCTTTACAAAAAAAGATTTTAGAAAGGTGTGTTTTTATGTACATTTTTGTCAAGTTAAGTTTAACACTTTTGATAATTTAAGAGAATGTCATGGTCGTAGTAAAAGGAAATGTTTATTAAAAATGAATGAAAGATTTTAAAGTTTTAGGCAACTTACTATATTTGTAGAAATGGTAAAAACCAAAGGTTTTGATTTGAAAAGGTAAAATGGAAATATTATGACTATTACTTGAAACTTAAAAGGATGGGTAATAGGTTGGACTTAGATAAATAGGATTAAATAGTCCACTAACACATAAGTTGCTATGGAATTTGGAAACTTTGAAATGGTGGGACGGAGATAAAAAGTAACATGGGAACTTAGTAACCTTTTCAAGTACCGCCATGTGTTTCTCCAATCGAGTATGGTTTGAATTATATTATCTATTATGTAAGAATGGTTCAAACGTATGATTTGAGTAAACTTATTTCAGAATAAGAAAAGAATAAGTTAAGATGTTCTAGTTATATCGCGAATACTGCAGGCGCTTAAAGTTTTTTGATTTGAAGTGTTAAAGGGACAAGTAAAGTCTACTTCAATCCTTATTAAGAATGTTATTTAACAAATAGGCATTTCCTTGATTACATTAGGCAACCTTAAACGAAACAGTAAGTATAGGCTCGTCGCTATAGCGACATGGTATTGATCGGTACCATTTATGTGGGGATATGATACTTGTTGCCTACGGGCAGTCCAGGTATAATGTTGTCCCCTGCGGGCTATGGGCAGACTAGGTTGACAAGAATGGAAAATTATGTATTTTATGCATATTAGTAAATTTATGTTATAATAGTTGCATTCCATAGATGCCTTGATGTGAATCTTTGAATGATAGGGTTAAGTATAACATATGGAATGTAGAAAATAAGGGGAAAGTAGTCCCTGAATTAATGAGAACCTTCGTAAAAGGAATTTTATAATAAGCACCAAATTTGTAGACTTACACGACTTAAGTAAGTAAAAATGTGAAATTTGTCAATACAGTAAATTGTTGGGTAGCTGATATGGATTAGTAAATACTAAATTGGAAGTTGTTATAAAATGGGAATGAGATTTAAGTAGTATTTTAATTCATTTGAATGAAGTGTGTAGTAATGTAAATTTCTATAAATTATCCAGTTCCAGTATAAAGTGCATCGTTTGGAATAACAAGAAATATACCCAAGTGAAAGAGATATACAAAATAGGGAGAGTTACCGTATTTTGTATTTTCTATTTCAATAATAAATAGAAAAGGTAATTCCTTGTAATTGCAAACATAGCACAACTCATCTTTTAGATAATTTATGGAAAGTTACGACATTCACCATTCCTTTATGGGGAAAAGTGTTGTTCCAATGCATTAAAATACGAAAATTCCTATGAATAAACCAAAGTATTTGTTATTATGTTAATTGGATTAAAATGGCAAGGGATCATATCATATTTAGCTATCTCAACTATAGATTATTGGAATGGAGTGATAAGAGGCTACATTTGGTAAAAAGGTCCCATTTATGAAATGACATCAAAGAATGGAAAAAAATTTGGAAGTTAAAACTACAAAAGGTATCCTAAATAAGAATTTAGTCAAGAATGTGGCAATAGATGGTAAATCCAAGAATGTGGGTCTTAGTTAAGAAAAAGATATTGTTATAATCATCGATTGAGAATGCGAAGGTGAGATTCATAGATGAGATGATCAAGAATTTTTTTTTAAAATTTGAAGGAAAGAATAAAACGACTTTTCTCAAACGTCGCTCTGATTGGCGAAAAACTAATTTCATAAGAAAAAATTATGGAAAACTAACATACAGTACATGGTCCTGTGCATAACGGCCGCACGCGAATGAAGTAACCCTTAAATGGATATTATTTGGGTTAGAATGATTTTAAATTATAAATCTAATGAATTTGAGGATTTTTACTATTAAGGTTAAATAGGAAGATAGACCAAACTTTCAATTATAGAACTTGGAATAAAACCATGTAGACCATAAACATAATTCTGTGGTACACTGATTTTTAAAAGTTGGGAAACAGTCCAACAGTAAAGAGCATGACTTGAGTTGAGATGAATTTGGAAAACAAGTTTGTTGTTTTTAGTATTTGGGAAATCACCATTTTGGATTGCTATGATGAAAGTGAAGGTATAGCAAAGGGTAAAGTGGGGAGTAGCATAGGAAGAAGTACAGTCCACAATTGAGTTATCCCACTTGGTACCTAGGCGTTGAGGTGGTTAAGCATATCACTGAAAGAGTTAAGATAGTCTATTGTGCATTAAAGGTTTTATGGAGCTCCAGTTAGAGAGTGCATACTTATGCTCAAGTTATTTGGCATGGTCCAAGATGACACCATTTGAGTTGGTCACAAGGGTTGTTGGAAGTTACCGATGTGCATATAATTGAGTTGGAAATTTTTGGCTAGTAGTGAAAGTTGATTATGTAGTCGGGATTTATTTGATTGAAGGGCAAGAACTACACCAAATAGGTAGGAAGCAAGTGCTGACATGTGATGCATTGGGTAGTCTACAAAACCGAGTCCATGTAGAGTAGCCGAGTCCACAATAGAGAAAAGACAAGTAAAAAACTCCCAAGGAAAGATAGATTATAGTTTAATTATTGGGAAGCCGTTATTAGGTACTTATGGAAATGTCTATGTGGTGTGGTTACCGTGGTCAAGCCATTTTAGTTAGGTGAGTACATATTACCTTTGTATTTAGGTTTTAGTTTAGGTAAAGACCATTGGATGGTAGTAATGGTTGCAACATGTCAATAGGTCATGTTATGAATGGTGGATGCTAATGGATGAATTTGGTTGTACTATTTGGATTGTATTCTTTTACACGTCTAGGACGGTATATCTGCTAGGTAGTACATGCATCACATTAGCACTCATTTATTGTCTAGCTGTTAGATAGGATACGTATGGATGCTTGATTTTTATTGTGCTAGTGGATATTATGCATATGGATGTTGCATATTGGTGTAACAAATGCGCATACATGTAAATTATATGTGTACTTATTTAGGATGTTGCATGCATTTGGATGCATGGCATGAGCATTTGAATGACAAGAGGTCGACTGGATTAGTAGAGCACCTACTTTTTGCATTTGTAGCTCATTTTGTATTACATATATATACATACACACAAACACATAGAGATACATATTTATGCATATTCCATTAGAAAATTTCTAAGGATAATGATTGCTCGTGGATAATGGATGAGTAGTTGTAACTATTGGTTGATGTCTGTATAATTTGCATTTTTCCATCCTTTAAGATTTCAGAGACGAAATCCTTTTAAGGAAGAACAATGTTATACCCCGGAAATTTACGTAAATTTTCACAAGAATATAATAGGGATGTAAACAGAATTTTAATTAAAATAAGGACTAAAAAGAAAATTTTCGCAAACGTTCGAATTTTGCTACGAATCTTGTACCATTGTGTTTGTAGCGATTTTTCGAACGATTTCATATATAACTTGTCAAAATCCGAGTTAGTATGAGAGAATTACGTGCATCAGAACGAATATTAAAATTTAAAATTTTAAAGTTAAAAATTAAAATATATAGGTTGACCAAACCATGGGCTAAGTCGACTGGTGGCGGTCAACCTTAGCATAGCGGCAGTCGACCTACGTCGATAAAAACCAAAGGTTTGTGGATCTACAAAGACGTGTTCCAAAGGCCCTGACCAATTGCTTGCACCTGAAGTACTTGACGAATGGTTCAGTTGATATTTGAGGTTAATCCAATAGTCTTAAATGTTAACCTAACACTATGAATAAGTTGGTAAACCTAATCCTAATCTCCTTGCTGAACATACTGTAACTAAGCTCTATCAAATTTTCTCCTCAAAACCCTAGTTTTCTTAAACCTAAAAATCAAAATCAAACTTTAATCAACCTAAGAAGCAAGAGCAAGAAATCAAGGGGGAACTAAGGTGATCTGCAGAAGGAACTATTGTTGGAGGCCAATTTCTCAAAGGCAAGTGCTTAGGCTAAAAGATGAGTGTGCATAGATTTAATAATTTGGCTAATGAAATTGATTTTAAACCATTTTAAGTGATTAGAATAATTGAAACCCTATAATTAACTTGTTAAATTTGAAATTGGATTAAAAAATTGGGTACTTTGATAATTGTTGATGCTAACTTGTAACCCTAAATTAAAAACCCTAGAATTGATTGAAATTAGGAAATTAATTAAACTGGAAATTAGGGTTGATTGTAGTTATCAATCGACCTAGATTAACGATGTTAATTAAAAATTAATCGACATTCAAAATAATCGAAACCCTAAAAAAATGAACGTGAATGGTCGACCTGGTACTTTTTGGGTCTACCAGTGGCGGTCGAGGCAATGCCATGGTCGACCGTTCGAGTTAAAAATATGCATAATGAACCTTGACCTAAGGCCCAAATTAAATGGATAAAAATCATGCAATTTATTAGAAATTATGTAATTAGTGAACTACTTTGTGGGACTAATTTGGGCTAAGTTACATGCGTGAGAGGATAAGGAAATTTGGTTCCCTAATTAAAAGGTTAGGGTGAATTTCATTTCATGGTAATTGGTATTGGATTGGAGCGAATTTCACTTTGCTATAGTTGGTACTGGATTAGGGTGAATTTTAGCTCTCATTACAAAGTTGGTTTGGGGCGATGTATTTCGCAATAGGCTTAGAAGTGTTACGTATGGGTGGGTGCAGCACGGGCGGGAACACTATCTGAGAACCCGTTAATGGGAGATTTAGGTACTACACATTTTTTTGTGCATTGTTATGGAACATGGTACAGATGGATGTCGTTGTAGTATATTAGGTAGCTATAGGTATCGAGCAAAGTAAGTTGGGCCCAGCACTAACGGGTGTTCATATATGGTGGACCCTGGTGTAGTACAATAAGATGCATTTTGTCACTACAATCGAGAGGTAAACGTAGATGCATACGATGGGTCGCTATGCAAGTTTGCATTTTCGCCATTCTCCCTATCCAAGCATTGCACTGATGGTTGTTATAATGGGAGAGTAGTTCCTGATTTGGTTGATTATTAGTGTGAGGTTCGATCAGTAGGTTCTACCCATTGAGTTAGACAAGAATTCTTAGGCATTGGACCTTATGAGTTCACAGACACTAGATTACACTCTATATCACTTAGAGTAGATTTAAAGTCAGTTGCACTTAGTCATCTTATTAGTTTTGTTCTCACTCATTAGACTTTTGTTTGACCCACCGCCTTCTTTCCATTTTCTACCACCATATGATGACAGGTTAGCAGATGATTAGATATAGCACGTGGAGAAACAAGCTTCATGTTGGAGTTCTCATAATATTCATTGTTTCTATAATAGGTATATATTGTATTAAATATCTGTAAAGCTTATACTGTACTTTGAGATAAAACAAGTATTTTGGAAACTGTTTTTCTTAGATGTCTATTTTGTATACTTATATTTTAATGCCTTCTAATGTGAGATTTGAAAGTGTAGAGTTTATTAAAACTCCAACCTTATACATATTCTTTATATTGTTTTAAAATCCCAATAGCTCGTATTTCCCAGCATGACGTGTCTAAAGTCAGATTAAGGTTTGGTTCGGTGTGTTGGGTGGTGTGGGTTGTTACAAAAATAAATGGATAAAGAATGAGGAATGGGATTTTGCGCCTAGTAGAACTCCATTCACAGAGAATATCTTAAGGGAAGACTATCCTAGGAAGATTAGATGCCTACCATGTCATTGTGTAACGGGACTACCGATCCCAGGCAACAATTGCTTAAGTATGGATGGTGCATGGATGGTACTAGAGCAACTGATGCAATTTGATGTAGGTGTTTCCTTATTTTTCTAGATGGATTTGCATTGATGTGGTTTACTTGGCTCGTGCCGAAATCCATCTCAAATTTTGATCAGCTGGAAAAGAAGATTCTAGAGCCATTTAGGCTCCACACTACTCGACCTAAGGACATGATGTCCTAGTTGATCCTCTCTCAATGAACCTAGGAATCATTGAAGGTGTTCTTAAATAGGTTCAATATAGCAATTATTTGAGTTAAAAATCCAAAGGAGAGTATTGTGTTGATGGAATTGGTCCAAGGCATATTAATTCTTGCGTTTGGAAGAAGCGAGTCAGGTTACTGGGAGACTAGTGGTGAATAGTCAAAAAAATTATTCAAAGTAATGTAGCAATTAAATAGACTGGTGAGAGCTTCAGTAACGTGGCTATGAATGTTGGTAATCCTAAAAGTCAAAGGAAGAGAAACTAAGGTGGTGAAGGTAGGTAAAAAGATGCAAAAAGTCCTCTAAGGAATATGAGGCTGGATGAGCACATGCCTCTTACCAATATACCTTAAAACATATATCTTGCCACATAAGGCATGTAAACGTATAAATTATCGCCTAGGAGGAAGGCGACTGAGAAAAAAAGGCGCTCTAGCAAGTATTGTTGCTTCCATGAAACTCATGGGCATAATATGAATGAGTGCAGTCATCTTAGTGATTTTATTGAAGAGTTGATAAGAAAGAAGAAACTACAACAATATATAGGAGAGCCGCAGGATAATGGACATGACACTAGACCCCAAGGGCCAAATTCCCAAGGAAACCAACCTGGACCCAATGGAGAAAGGTCCAGGTGGTAAAATGGAAGGATAGTAATTAACACTATAATTGAAGGACCTCGTCCAATTGAGAAATGCTAGAATGAAATGGAATTGTACACCAGTTTGTTGAGGTACGTTCTGTAGTTGAGTTTCTTTGCCATTAAGGACGAAGCTTCAACTAAGCAGCAAAGGATGATGACTGATGCCATTGTGTTTCGAAATGGGGATTTTGATGGGGTAGAAGCACCAACCTTCGATCCCATGTTGATTACGGCTTTTGTTGGCCTAGCTATGGTGCACCGGGTCTTGGTGGTTTGTTGAAGCGTGACGAAAATAGTATTTAAAAGAACATTTGATCAAATGAGGATACGAATGAAGGAGGTTAAGCCTAATAAATCTAGGATGAGTATTCGATGTACAACACCTTCTGGACCGACCGACCCCTGTTGATTTCAGGATTGCGCTAGCTTTGTTTGTGCTTGATGTTGTACTTCCCCATGGAAAATGGGGTTGGATAGATTAGAAGGGACCAAAGCACTGGTCGGGAATGTTATGTCATCGAGCTAAGAGAGGCAAAGCGATGGGGAAAAGGCAAAAATATAGGTAAAGCTTTTTGCATTAATAATGCAAATGCATAGTAATTAACACCCAAGCCCTGGCTCGAAAATCATAGTAGGTTAGATAAGTCTATGGATCTGAGGAAGAAGTTAGAAGAGGTACGGGAAGCACTAGCTAAGCTGAGGGTTAATATTCCAATCGATATGGATGATCCGACTCGGGCTCTCAAGATCGAATCTCTACTCAATGCAGGATTGAGGAAGGCAAAAATATCATCGAAGATAGCGTCCCATGCACTAAATGTAGACCAGAAGTATCCACTGGCTCTATTGTAAAAATCCTTTTAGGTTCCTGCTTAGGCCCTACCTAGGTTCTAGGCTATCCTTGCCACTTAAATATCTGCCTAGTCTGCCTAAATGAAACTTACCACATTATCCAAGCATATAAACCGGTTTATAGGCACTACTTATGCTCCAATTTTGGCATGGTTCCTTTTATAAGCATAAATATGTTAGTTTCAAGTGTTTTTGCCTCTTTGGTTGCTTGCGAAACCATCGAAATCCATAAAATTCTATCCTAGATCAGTTAGTACTAAAAAATACTAAAATTTTATACAAAATGCATGAGTTATCAAAAATGCCTAACTCCATTTAATCAAGTTCAAGCTTACCGTCTAGCGTTTGCCTAGCAATTTTTGCAACCTTGTTCACTGTTAAAATAGAAGAGGCATAATATGAGTCTGGAGCGATCCACTGCATTGAAGGAGGAAGTGGATATGCTAAAGGAAAAAGATTTTTCCATGATGCTTTGTACCTTGAATAAGTATCAAACCACATGTTGGTCAAGAAAAAAATGGAAAGTGGCGGACATGTATTGATTATTCGGACTTGAATAAAGCAACCCGAAGGATAGCTTTACTTTACATAGGATTGACCGGTTGGTGAGAGGACCGCAGGATACGAGTTACTCTCTTTTGTGGATGCCTACTATGGTTATAATCAAATATCATTGCATGCTCTAGATCAGGAGCACTGGAGGTTTATAACAGATTTGAGATTATGCTATTATCGATTAATGTCATTCGGTCAAAAGGATGCATGAGCTACTTACCAAAGATTGGTGAATTGCATGTTCAAGAATTAGATCAGGTGAATGATGGAAGTATACGTGGATGATATTCTCACGAAGTCACAGCTATCGAGGAACCACATGAATGAATTGAGGAAATACGGAATGAAGCTGAATCCGTTGAAATGTTCTATTGGAGTGGCATCGAGGAAGTTTCTAGGATTTATCATGAAATTGAGGAGCATTGAGGCTAATCCAAAGCAGATTAATGCCTTGAGGAACGTAACTGCCCCAACCACAAGGAAGGAGTTACAAAGCTTGAATGGGAAAGTTTACGCTTTGAGTCGATTTATCTCAAAGGCAACGGATAAGTGTATATTGTTCTTTAACACCCTCAAGAAGGGAAAGAAGAATTTCGAATGGACAGAGGAATGTCTAGATACCCTCAAGGAATTACTGAGGCACATGGAAACACCACTGGTTCTATCCCAGCCGGTTGAACATAGAGGATTTTTTTCATCTATTTGGTTGAATCTACTCATGCACTAAGCGCATCATTAGTGTGTAAGGAGGTAAGGGTTCAAAAGTCGATTTGCTATATTAGCAAGCAGTTCATCGAAGCTGAAAAACTATCCGAAATTGGAGAAACTCACTTAATGTTTGCTGATTGTGTTGAGGAGTTGCGACTGTATTTTTAGGCTCATCCAATTAAGGTGCTTATGGATCAAACATTGAAGCGAATGTCGTATGGACCAGAGACTTCGGGAAGGTTACTCAAATGGAACATTGAACTGAGCCAGTATGATATAACATGTTTGCAACCAAATTGGTCACAAACACCCAAGAATAGATTTATGTAGAGAAGTAAGTGAAGAAAATAAAATTAAACCGAGGAAAAGATTAAATTAATAACAAATAAAAAGCAATAATCAGAAACACAGAGATTTATAGTGGTTCGGCGTTGTATGCCTACGTCCACTTTGAAGATCACTTATAAATCTTATTAAAAGATAGGGAATAAAAAACAATTGATCATAATAAAGTCTAGACAAACAAGCAGCATAAAGATCTTCAGAATGACCCATTAGGCCAGTATTTATAGGTGAAGACGACTACCAATCTCTCTGAAACGTCGACTGAAGGACCTTCTAATCCACATGGCCCCACCAAAGGGATCGCTAGGCCCAACTTCCAATGAGGAGGATCGGTATCGATCCCTTCATTGGTCAATGTTTGGGCAACGATCCCTACGGTGGCGTTTGCATGCTAAAATATGTTTTCCCTTCAATTCTTATGTCATTTGAACCAATGGAATTCAAGTTATTGCTTAATCTTTGGTTTAATATAGCTTGCGCACTACTCTCTGCCGATTCCTTCCAAGGGACACTTGCCGACCCCTAGTGTAGGTTGCCTAGGGTCCACATACCATGCCTTCCAAACATCATAGCCTTTTGAGATGTAGATCCTGAGATATAGAGTGTTGTATGCATGAATGCACTTGGAACTTGTTGGATGCCGATCCCTCTTTTATGTAGCCTGCTGATCCCTCTCCATCAATCATGCCGATCCCTTCCAACTTGCCATGCTATGCCGAACCTTTCAATTCATCGAGCCATATTCCATGCTTTGAGCCTCCTACATTGTACATCCATCAAATCCATTCAATTCTGACGTCATATAATCATCTGTACTCGACCTCTGGGCGCCACGGTCATCATTCTAGAATCATCAGCTTTGATGGCAACTTAATCTAACTCGTGTAGCGAATTCAATATGGCCGAGCTAGAATGCCGGGTAACACTTACCCCCTAAAGTACGTCTTATGTTTAACATGACGAGCTTTGAATCATTGAGAATGAGAACCATCTAGCTTTCTTAACAGTTGTTATTCTTTTATCACTCGTTTCTCCAAGGCGTCGAATTCTTCATTGATTGCCACGACGTTTGGTCGATTTCCAATAATATAAATCCAACGCCATATCCCATCAACTAATATATATATATATATATCTGGTTATGCGAGACTAACAAGCTTTTGTTATCTAATCGAACTCGAAGGCTTCACGTTTGACTTCAATCTCCGCCGATTTCAAAAATTGGACTTTTAAGTCATACACGGGCATGCTCATATATACACGTTTTCGTTGTTGACTCCCGGATGTGTTGGAGCACATATGGGTCGTTGTCAATTTTCATACTATTTTGTATGTTCATGCTTATAGCCAAACTATTATAACCATTTTTCCACTTTTTTGTAGGGATCGGCACATGCTTGGCCGACCCCTCGCATTCTTTTCTTCTCTTCTCTCTTTCTCTTTTTTCTTTGCATTGGAACGGCGCACATTTAACCGATCCCTTTCTCTCTCCCCTTCTTTTTTAAAAGTCTTTTGCAGGGGTAGGCATATATGTAATCCGAACCCTCTTTTGACACCATGCTAACAGGGATCGATGAGCTTCTATGCCGATCCCTCTCTCTACATTATGGCTCGGTATTTTGGGCCGAACCCTCTCCCATATATATACCAACTTTCCATCCCTTCCATTCTTATTTCTCCCATTTTCTTTCCTTTGCAACGAACTCTTATTTTTAAGTCATGAAACCAAACTTTCCAATCTCTGACCTTAAATCCACCTGCGATCCAATGTTCCCTACAAACTTGTTTCATTTTTCCTTCCAATTCAAACATCCCCAATTACTTGCCTCCATCTTAACTCGAACATTCACATAGGTTGGATTTCTAACTATAACCTTCAATTATATGATGATGTTATGAATTTCACATTATGAGTGATCATAATGGCGTTTGAAGCTGTGACGACATTGCGATTGAGGTGCCCGGAGGAAGTGGATTATTGGTGGATAAGGTTTGGCAAAATATGTAAGGGGAAGGAATATATGAGGAAAACATAAGAAGGAAGATGGAATGAAGGAGGGATCAGTGTTGGATTTTGATTCTATGAAGATCCCTCGTTGTAGAGTTTAGACAAGTTGAGGACGAAGTAGAATAGGGATCGGTACGCTCAGGTTAAAGAGAGGCCTTGGTTATGAAGCTGTGGGAAATGGATCGGCCTATCCATAGGGATCGGTAGAGAAGCTTTGGGATAAGGGTTGTTATGTATTGTTCAATCCATAGGGGTCGGCATAAGGACTTGTAGGGTTCTTTGAACTTATACGCTAGCCTAACCTTACTTGTTTGATACTAATTCATCTAGCGAACATGAACATATGTTGACAATGAACACTTAAGCATGCAAATTTACTATTGAACTCGAGATTGAACAATCAAATCCATGGAACTTCCTACAAATACTAAAAAATTACAAATGGACTTAAACGACAAACTTCACACTTTGATATACTGACAGTCGATCTCAAAGCTTTTACAACCAATCAATCTCTCCGCCAATAGCGACGGTCATCGATGCTGATCACTTTGGTAGAAATCCAAAGTCTCATCATCTAATTTCATTTTATTATTATTTTAAATTGTTTATATCTTCCATACATTTCACTAGATTGCACTAGCTTACACTTAAAACGGAGGGAGCAGGCAAACGTTTCTAACCTCGATTATCTACTGAATATAGCTAATATGGACTTCAGACACTCAGAGCGTTTAGCTAGTACATCTTCCAATTTGGCAATGCAACACATCAATTCTGAAGCAAAATCAAGTTCTGCGACTATATCCTACATGCTTTCTCCTAGCTATCAGGCAAAACAGACAGAAGTTTCTGGCCCATTGGTTGACCTTTTCTTAGACGTTCCATTCCTCCTGGAAGAGGATATAAGTCTTGCTCCTTATGCAATAGAGGGTGCTATTCTTCTTAATAACCCAGTAGATTCTCAAGCCTCCTAAATTGGTGAAGCCACCCTTCATCGACAGTGTTCTATACATGGAATTCCATTTGTAGACATCTTAGTCCCTTCAATAAACAACAAGCCTCACTTGCCCCCGGAGGGGTACGCGGCATGTAACAAATTTATGTGATGGGCTGGATGCGTACTTCCCTATAATTTGTTTATTCGAGAGATGCTGAGATATCTTAGAATAACATCCACTCAACTCCATCCAAATAGTTATGCCTTCCTACATGGAACCAACCTGCTATTTATGAGCGTTCTGTTTCGTCTACCAACTCCCGAGGACATAAGATTCATTTACGCCTTCAAACGGTGATCAGGGTGTCCTTCCTACATTTTATCGAACTTCGCCTAACTGCCAAGACTTAACAGGCGGTTAGAATAAACTCTCTCGGTTCAAGCACAAGCGGTTTTATGTTCAATGTCCTCCCGGCTTCGCAAGGTAATGGTTGGAAGGACGTAAGTGTTACCTTCATTTCATTCTTAAGCCTTTTAGTCAAAGTCATATTTTTGAACCTATTAACATTCAGAATTCTTTTAGGTGTCCATCCACGTCTAGAAGGTGTTAACTTTTCAAGAGCGGTCGTCACTATTCATGCTACCCCTGTCAAAGATAGGGATATCAAACTTCTTGTTACCGATGAGTTACTATCTTTTTTCAGGCTGCTAGAAGAAGTTCATAACATTGGACTCCTCAGAAGTGCATCATTGTAAAGAAAATTACAGAGCAAAAGAGAGATGCCATCAATCCTGTCGTGTCAGCCACCGAGGGGACCCAGGATGACATTGAAAAAGTTGAGATTAGGGATTTCCAGGTCAACAAACCCAGCGACGGTGCTACAGGCCCAAGCAAGGTGCCCGTTTGTAACGACCCCGAAATTTAAATTTATTTAAATTTATAATTAAATGAATTTTTGAATTAAATTGAGTAATTAAATAAATTTTTGGATAAAATTAGTAAAATAAATCGATAAAATGGAAGCGAGTTTCCCCGATCGTATATGAGTGAATTCGAAAATAATAAATATATTGATATATATTCTATTTGAGTTTAAATTGTAAAATAAATGATGATGATAATATTAAAGTAAAATGTTTGAAATAGAATAAATTAGAAATTCAATTACATTGTAAAGTAATAAAATAACAAATACAACTTGAACAAATACAAACTGAATTGTAAACCATAAAACAAAAGAAGACAACATAACAATGTATAACATGGCAAAGTAATAAAAATAAACATATCTATGTACCAAGCACCATCATCCCAGCCGAGTAAAACATGAACACAAATAAAAGTAAATGATAAAGTACAATAGCATATCACAACAAGTAATGCAAGCCACCACAAACATCATCTCAGCCGAAGTAAGGCTGAAGTTAATAAATACATTAACATGCATAACCAAGTACAAAAGCATAAAGAAAACAAAGACAAAAATAAAATATCTGTACAGCCGAAGGAAAATAAAATGTATATTGTACAAGCTCATAAATGCAGCCCCAAACAAGTTACCTCAGCCTCCATACAAAAATCTCTGGCCGTAAACTTAAAAAGGAAGTAAAGAAAAAATTTGTACCTGATATTGTACAAAATGATAACACTTGTAACTCATTTCTATATCTCCAACTCCTTCATTTCAGTTTCGAAAATCCTTAGCAAAGAAAAACTGAGATATCACTTGTACCAGTTTTGTATACCCTGTATACTTCAATCCTAACATACTTCTTTCTTTATATCTTCTTCATCACCACTTCGTTTCATTTAAAAATAAAGCTAAGAAAGAAACTGAGAAAAAGAACGTCATTCAAAACTCAAGCAAAACAATACAAACTAGAGATCAAAACCAGAAGGCTTTCTACTTGAATTATCAAAACCTATTTCAACATTTTTATCTGTTCTTCTTCTGGGTAAACAAGGTGAGCAACTCCTATTTTTCCGAGGCTTAATTGTTTTGATTTCTTGTCGCTTGTGAGTAAGCATTAAACTTGAAATCTTTTAGTTAACTGAAATGATTCTCTGTTTCTTGATATTGAATATGTTTATCATTGAACATGGTTTGGTAAATATATGTGTAGATGTACAGGGTATCCTATATATTGTTCTTCCTGTTTTCTAGTTACAGAGTAAAAGAAAAAGGAAAAAAATAACATCTCTTCATACAAACCATATTTAGCTTGGAAATTCAAATATGATAGATTCATTTAAACTTAACTTGAGGCCTGGAAATTATTTTAGGCTTAATATTTAAACAATGGACTCTGTAAACTGATTTACACTAGAGATATAAATTTTTGGGTAATTTCGAATGTTGCAAAATCTCGATTCAGTTATATAGCTCAGATTAACAATCAAAAACAATGTTTTTAAAACAAATTGGGTTATTTTTAATTGAGTATTTCACGTGCAGTTTGAATATGAACAAAAATAGCATTTTGATCATTATCGGGTGATCGAATCGAAATCGAATGCTAGGATTTTGGTTAAAGCAAGATTGATCATCGTTGAGTTCGGGAAAAATGTTGAAGAATTTTTCTATTGCATAAATTGTGAATTCGAATCTAAACTAGGGTTTAAGAACTGTTGCCGGTTCACGTTGTAAACGGGATCGCCGCTCTGCCTATGGGTGATCGGAATTCATGTCTCCGATGCCAGTCGAGGCGTCACATCTCGATGAAGCTTCAGTTAGATTTTCGTGGCTTCTGATGGCCATACGTGGGAAGACGAGACGGTTTCGTGGTGGTGTGCTGTTGGGTTTGTTCGATCGAATCACCTGAAGTTGAACCACGGTGATATCAAGACTTCTGGGTGGTCGGCTAGGTTGAGATAGTCGTCATCGACTTGCCGATGGTCGCGAGGAGGGTCGGAGCATCACTGTTCAGGCGTACACGTGCATGCGTATCATCGTGTATCTGAACAGTTTTGGGTTGTGGAAGAAGAAGTGGCATGGAGGAAGACTCGAAGTATTTCTCGGGGGAACTGGGGTTAGACTCGAAGGGAGACTCGTGTCGTTTTAGTGGAATGTCGAGTAGGTTTCTGGGACTTAGAAAAATAAAGGAAATTATCTTCCCTCGGGTTAAATTTCTGAGTAACCCAAAGCAAAGAGAAGTTTGTCTCGGGGGTGACTCGGAGTAGTTACAGGAGCCACTCAAAAACAGTTTGTATTTTGAAGTTTTTCTACTTTTCAACAATTTTAAATAAAACCCAAGTTTTAAAATAAGGATATGATTAAAGTTTTAAATAAATTAAAGTTTAAATAAAGGATTTTCAAAATGATTAAGTTTCAAATTTATTTAATCAAGATACATTATTTTACAAAATTGTTTAATAAATAAATAATGTAGTTTAAAATGAAAATTAAGATAAAATGTTGTTTAAACTAAATCTTAACCTTTTAAGGTATCTAATGTGATAAAGTTGATTTATTAAACAAGGTTTAAAAGGATAATCAAAGTAATTAATTAAAGATAATTAATTAAATAGTGAATTAAATAATTAAAGGTTAATTATTTAATAATTAAAGGTTAATTATTTAATAATTAAAGGTTGATGAATTAAAATTAAAGGTTAATTAATTTATTTATAAATGGTTAATTAATAAATGATTAAAGAATAATTAATCAAAATAATTTGTAATTAATTAACGTTAATTAACCTGGGTTAGTAATTTACACTCATAAGAAATTAATCTGACTTAAAATTAATCAAAGGATTAATTGATCTTACTTATGAATGTTTGAATTCTATTTGATGATTTGATTGTTTGATATCCTTGATTGTGATACTTTGTGATATATCCTGATTATGTTATGATCTGTAATTTACTTATCCGTGATGTATATATTGTTATATGAATATGCAACCCTTGACCCGTAAAACGGCATTTAAACTGTGATGCGACAGGGAGTCGGATTCCAGTTGGTTATCCGAAACCCACATCGAATTGTAATGATGAACCCTTGTGATTGATAAATTTATTTTATCTATGAAATTGTAAATGAAGATAAGCGTTGTGGATTATACCGCTTATTGATATTGATATATTTTATGATGATTGATTGATGTTGCACTATTGTGTGTGAAACCCCTGGACTACACTTTTACACATACAAATATGGATTTCACGTGGAAATCGATTAAGTCACAGATAATTTAAAGTTAATATTTTTGAAATTGAAATTTTAATTTCAATTGATTTTGAAATTAGAAATTTGGGGTTTTAAGTGAAAAGCTTTTGAAATAGAATTTCAAAGATAAAAGTTATTTTGAATAACTTAATCGAGTTTTGAAAATTTAAATAATTAGATTTAAATTTGAATTCAAGTTTGAAATTAAATCTATGATTTGGAAACTAGGGATAAAAGATGATATAAATGTGTTTGTATGAATTAAACCATTTTAAAGTATTAATTTGGGAATTTGAATTTAAACCAAGGATTTCAACTCGTGAATCAGATTTCCAAATTGAAAACTGTTGTTTTCAAATGATAAAAGCTTTTAGATAAGAAAAGAAATTCCAGTTTAAATTAAAGGAATTTCAAGTGAATTGAAAAAATGGATTTTCCAAGTTATGAATGAATTCTTTTTGAAAGCTATGTATTAAATCTGTTTATTTTTAACAGATTTAAAAGTGATGTTTTGTTTAAACCATTCGAAATGAAATTGTTTTGAAAGCTATTAGTTAAATCTTTGATTTAAAGATTTAACGAGTTGAATTGAAATGGAAATTGATTTGGAAAATCTGTGAATGAATCTTTGTGAAATTAAGTGAACTTTATGAATTGAATCTTTTTGTTTAAAGGATTAAAATGGTAATTTGATAAACCATTTGTAAAGGAAGTTTGGGTTTAAGTTGTGACTTAATTGAAATCCCAATATCCATATGTTTTTAAATATTTCGCTCACTATTCGGGTTAGCCGGGAAAGGACCTTTGGGTCGTATAACTCATTCCGAATAGTGATACGTCGTATATGGATAGCATTTGAAGACCGGTGTTGAAGATCGGATATTTTTCGAAAATGAAAGGACAACCTGTCGAATGTCTCTGCACTGAGTCGCGCCGGTATAGAGATTTATATCACTATTTTGTGACGGGAAGTCCGGACGTGATTGAGAGTTATCCGGAATTGCAAGGGCTTCGTGAGAAGTGCCTTCGGTTCTATTCGAACCCGGAACAGACTTGTATGGATACATGTCTGACATTACACTTTGAGATATAAAGCCGATTTCTTTCAAATACATATCTGTTTGGTGGCGGAGAATTAATTCTCTTAGCTTAACACCCTTCTCTGAGACCTACGAGCTCAGAGGTTATGTAGTTGAAATTTATCAGCGATATATCTCAATTTGGTAATGTGACATGCTGAGTGTTGCTGTGTGATGATCAGTGTTTGATCATTTGTGATATGATCATTTGTTTGATCTTATATCTTTGTGATCATAGGTTGATCATTTGTTTGACCCGAAGCATGGCTTTGTAGAAAGCGTAGCTTTGTGGATGAGACTTCATCGAACCTCACACCCCGGAAATGGTCAAAACAGGAAGGATGCGGCAAGGTTCTAGGGAGTAGCGCCCCTTAGTGTATGTCATTCCTTCTGGATAGAGGTGGTATCATGGTATGGAGCCCAGATACTTAACCTATGTGGTTGCTGCATTATTATTATGTGGTTTGTTGCGAATCGAGGATCCTCGGGAAGATCGGTGACGATCGGGGGATGGCATACGCGTGTCAGTAGTTACCTATTTTTGCAGAGGTAACCCGGCCTTGTGTTGGCAGAGATCTAACCGTAATGTTAGGTTATTTCTCGGGTCGTCTATTCCAAGGACGTACCCATCGTGGAAAAGGAAGTTCCTTAGCCTGATAATTTGTTGGAAATCCAAACAAAACAATACGAGCCTTGTACGGTTTTAGTTGTAGAACCTGCCATTTAATATGGTAGCTATAGTAGGCATACTATAATGGTACCTATACTGGCTAAGATTGATATTCTACTTTCAAAATTTTTTCTACACTATGCACTAATAATAATATCAAAAATGATTTGATTTTGCGTAGTAAGCATCTTTGACTATCATAAGGAGAAATCTCCTCCAATTCTGCGTTTGCATTGTGTGTGTGACGGGAGGCCTTATGGTAGTTTCATTTTCCAAAAGCATTGCGAATTGACTTTAAAATTCTCTGCTATTTGTTTTAAAGATAAACTGTTTTTGTTGCTCACACCAGTCCCATGACTGATCCGGAGTTTATTGTTCCCTTCCTAAACTCTGGGTGCCCACTATTTTCCACACGGGCAGTCTAGAGTTGGGTTTTTCAGATATTCAGGTTTAGTAGATTATCTGGAGCTAGTTCAATTCTTGGAGTTCATGGACTGACGTTGCTTATCTTGGAGCATTCTATTGGAGACATTCTATTCCGCTGCTGATGTTATCGTTTTCTATTCCGTTGCTATTTGTTGTATCATATCTCTAATGTATGTTGATATTCATTGTATCACTCTGTTGTATCAGATATTGTATATCAATGTATTATTCTTTTTATTCCGCTGTGTTATTTACTTAATGTTGTTATAAGCTCCCGAGAACCAGATTCGGCATTTGAATCTACGGCATTTTGAGTACAAGGGAAGTACGGGTGCCGATTTTCGAAGGTCGACTTTTGGGTCTTGACACCGTGGTTGAACCGTTGCAAGGCGTGCAATCTTAAAAATCCGCCAAGAGAAAGAAGAGAATGCCATACAAAATTCGTAGAAGAAAAAATGCCCCAGATCTGGAATTCGTCATCACTGCTATTAAAGAAGAATCATCTTCCCAACACTTGGAAAGTCCACTGAAGGGATTTTCAAATCTCCAAATTCCAGATTATATTATGACCTAGGACTTTCCAAATATCAACATCGAAGGGCTCGATTCTCCTATTAGGAGTGGTGAAAGCATTCGTCCTTTTGATAAAATAGAGAGAACGCCCATGAGCAAGGCCATAGCCACCGATTTGTCAGGAAGGAACACGAGGACACTCATGACCACGTGTACTTCACTACATGCTCTTCATTAATCATTCACACAATAATTACTCACAAGTTCTCATTTGGTCTTTGGAGGTGCAATAACACAGTCTCGAACCTTCGATTGCTTACGAGGGTCTTCGACATATCATCGATCTAGCCACGACTCGGGGTATGGTCGTTGTAGGGAGAAAGAGGATTGATAGGATAAAAGCTATCAATTAAGGGAATCCTCCTCTTCTAAGCGCAAGTCCCAGCCCCAGACATCTTTCCAAGGAGATCAGCCTAATTTTCCTACTTACAGCGGAGACCAACCTCCTTACCCCGGCCCTCAAATTGCCACATCAAATGAGCAACATTCCATCTCTTTGAGCTCTAAGCAGTTTCGCGACCGTAAATCAAGCAAACATCCAATTGCCGCTTCTGATCCATCCTTGCCAGCTGTTGCTCCTGACATTTCTACAACGGAGAAATTGGCCAAGCTTAAGGCCACTTTCCCGAAAATCTACTTCGGTGGGCTTAAATTCCTTTCTACAGTACATATGATTTCGGGGACGCCCAAGCGAGTTCTTTTGCATGTGTCAATGACTTGTTCGTGCAACATGATTCATTTCAACACTTGGCAGAAAAAATTTCTGAAGTGTCAATTGAGTGACAACATGAAATATCATCTCAAGCTTGAGATGATACATGATAAAGACATAATCAAACACCAAGATGTTGAACTATCGGAGTTGACAACAAAACTTGCCGAAGCGGAGAAAAGTGCCAAGGAAACAACAAAGGCGGTGAGCCATTTAGAAGCTTCTTATAAAAAAGGACACGATGCTGCCCTCAGTCATAGCGGGGCACTTTCTTTGGAAGAAGATTCCTTACAAACGGAAAAATATCTTTTAGCCCACCGTGTCGAGAAAATTGAAGAGCTTCTCAAAAAAGAAAAGGAGGAGAAAATTGAGGCATCGGAAGAATCGTAAAGTATTACAAAGAGGTTTTCGAAGCCAAGAGCCTGAAAATTAAACTTGATGAGTAGTTCGCTAAAATAGAAGCTCTTAAAGTGGAAGCTAGAGAGGAAGGCTGCAAAGAAATGATTGAACAAATTGAATCCCAAGTGGAATACGCTAAAGAGTCTGGTAGGAATGAAATCAACGACTTGTTTGATCCATTAATCATTGAATACAATGCCAAAGTCCTTATCCACCACCACTTGAGCTTTCATGGCCAAGGTTATCACGAATCACTTGCTAAAGCCTGGGAGCACATCATTGAGATGAAAAAGAGAGAATTGGGCAGAGCTAAACTTGATGAAGAAAGATAGTGCGAGAGATCCTCCACGAAAAAGAACCCCAAGATCTGGCTACCGCTAGACTCTGATACTTTAACGTTTCTACGCCCTTTGACAAAGGGGAACATATTGTCGGATCCTCGGAGGCCAATCCTAAAGGTCCCTCTTCTTCCTAAGCAGTCGGAACATTGGTCTCCTTCGGCCCGAAGCAGGATTTGGGCTATGATCCGAATAGGCCCGGCTATCAATCCAAAGTGTTGTCCCTTATTTTGGAAGGAGGTACTCCATCAACCACTGAGAGCCAACCGGATACAGGTATTGCACTTTATCCTCCAATTTATGAAAGGTTTTGTTCTTTGTGCCCAATGGTTTTAGGCTTATCCCCTGTTTTAACAAATTTGCAGGTCATCTGGGTCCCGGCCAAACTCCTAAAAGCAATGCTGCTGTGGAGAAACAAGAGAAACTAGCAGAAGTTCTGACAGCTGCTGATATACCAGGGCCCGATGCTCAAGTCATCGGAGCTCTTGACGATATAGTGGTTACCAGCGCCTCTAAATGCACCGATGAGATTAGCTTGAAAGAGTGGATTGAAAAGGAGGAGTTGCTGAAGAAAAAGGCTAAAGCTGAGCCTATCGAGGTGGACATCAATGATCCACAACTTATCCCATTACAAGGTATTCCACCTGGCAGGTCAATTCCCAGTGAACTTCCTCTTATCTATAAAAGCTCTCATGTAAAAGGTGGCAAAGGATCCAAGAAGAGAACCATCTGTAACAACCCGGAGTTTTACAACAATTAATTGTCGTCTAATGACGATTGTATTGGTTGTTAATTATGATTGGGATTTTAATCAGTTGGTTAATTGCTAGTGCAGTTTTCAGTCGATTCGGAATCTTTTTTTTTGTAAAAGTTTGTTATCGTCACTAGACGATTGCTTTTCCTAGCAAATCGCTGTTTGAAATTTTGTTTAACCAGTTAAAACTCTTTTGAAAAATCTGTTAAATGTTGACGGGCTTTAAAATAAATTCTCGGCCCACGTTTTCAAATGTTTGAAGCCGTGAAAAATTTGCAAAGCAAATGTACCCGTCCCCTTTTATCTCGATGCCGTCCCAGTCTTAAAGAAATTCGACCCGTTCCCATTTCTTTTCATTTTTCGTTCTCAAGCCCTAAATCAAATGAGAGAAAATAAATGGCGGCATTTCTTCGTCTTCGTTCCACTTCGTGATGACGTGCTGCCGATCTGCTCGATCGAGAAAGGGATCGCGTGAATAATCGCGAGTAACTTCGATCGATTTATTCTTGGTTGCTTCTTCGGGTGCTCCTATTTTGATGGAATTTGACTTCGGATCTAAGGTGAGTAATTTCTATTACTCACATCTACTTCTACTCGTTTGCATCCATTGCTTAATTTGTTTCCCTGGTTTTCGACTTCGACTTGATTGTATCGATGTGATTAGGGATTATGGCATGACTTATTCATATGCGTATGTTTTTGTAGCTTGATTTCCACGGCTTTGTGAATTTCTCTGACTTGATAAATTTCGAATAATTTAATTTTTGGATACTCACGGTTTTGATATGTGACTTGGTCATTATGGCTTTAACTTGATTTAGATGATGTTGATTTACTTTGGCCATACTCTCCGATGTTGTTTTTCTGGATTATTTCGAAACAGCTGCTAAATGCTTTTGGGAATTTACTCGGCTGCTTGGATTTTTGGGGGATTTCGGTTGTATGGTTGTCTTCGACACTGACTTTGGTTAAAAGAAAATATACAAACTAAATTTGTGAAATTGTCCATTTGACTTCAATTTGCAATGCTTATATGAGGTGATTTTGATCTTGATGGTCGAACTTGAACTGTTTGGTTTCCATTCTTTTTGGACTTTGCGTTATGATGTTGTTATGCGATGATTTTGGCTTTCGTCAAATTTTTTGGCTTCATTGCAGGCATGATTTCGGGAAAGTGTGTATTTGATGAGAATTCAATTTGTTTTCTTTGCAATTGATGATTTTCTGCTGGCTTCGGCCATTACTGTCTTTGGTTGAGAACTTGGGGTTGATCATGTTGTATCGAATTGTTTTGCCTTGGGCTTTAGATTGTCTGACCATTTTATTTCATGTATAATGTTGCTCCATTGTTTTGTCTGGTTTCTGATCAAATCCGGTTTGTGCCATGGTTCCTCTGATATATTTTCTTCCGGTAGCACTTTTGACTTTGTTCAATCATGCCACTATGCTGTAAATATACTCCGGCCATTGTGTTCGTTGAACTTGCTACTGTTGGTTCTGACTTGTTCAATTGCTCATGACTTCGACTTGAGTTCTGACTTGATTGCTTGCATTTGTATTATCACCTTGTCCATCCCTGTCTGGAGTAGTTTCTACATTGTTCCATTGTATTCATGTATGTTGTCATTCTTTGGTCATTTGTTCAACACTTGAAGTAGCTGGCCTGGTCATTTGCAGTTGTCACCGTATTTCCCTGTAGCCCCTGTGTACATTCTTCATGTGTAGCTTGACCATTTGTGTTCACTGTGCTTACTGCTATCACGTCTCCACTGTTGTAGTTGCTTTGTATATGTGCACTGTTGTGTCTGCACTTGTATCTCTTGTGCACTTTGTGCCTTGTCTTGTTGAACTGTTGTATTCGAACTATGGTATTGCTTTACTTCCCTGTTGCCAGTTTTGGTTGCACTGGTCAATTCCAGTTTCATGGGCATTTGTATCATTGGCTCGCCTTCACTTGACCCATTGTTACATTCACTTGTACATGTGGCATTGGCTTGCCTTTGTGACCTTGTTGTTACTGACACATGCTTTGGGTATTTTACTTGTTGTTTTACATGATGCTCCTTTTTGACTTGATGATGACCTTGTCTTTGGCAAGTGAGTTGAACTGGCATTTTGCCTAGTCTTTGATTATGATGCTAGTACTGTCCAGTTTACAGTACTATATATATGTTGCAATTGGTACATTTATGTTTTTGAGGCTGTTTGCACGCAGTTGCAATTTAGTCATTTGTGTTGTTATCACACTTGAGTTGAACCCGATTTCGGGGTTTGACCTTGTGATCATTTGTGACTTTCACTGAGCTTTTGTGTATCTCCTGCGATAGTGGCGAGGCAGTACACGCGTGCGTGTACAGCAGCCCTATCAGATTTGACAGTTTTAAATTGATGTTTCGATTTGTTGAATTGTTTCGTTGGTTAATTTCAATGTTTTGAAGTTGTAATCTGATTTGGATTGTTGATTTGTCGTTTAACACTGTTCAGTGTTATATCTGCCGTTATCCAATTCTCGTATCGAGAAATTGGATATACGAGATTTCTGTGACTGTCATCTATTTGATATTGATTATTATTGCTACTGTGCATTAATAACTGAGTTTGAATTAGACTGACCCGTGTATTATTTTCTTGTGAATGTAATACTCGGGTCAGACCCGAGTTATTTCAGGTTGTAGATTTCCTGCTTTGAGTTGCTGTTCGGGATATGAAGACTTTTTATATCTTCTGGAGTAGTTTTCGTCATTTTTAGAAGTCGTGTCAAATTGTATAGGTTGATATGTATTCATGTATATTAGTTGATAATGTACGTGTGTATATAACTTCCAGAGTCGACAGTTGTAGTTGTATCATACGTATTGTGTCAACTATGTTGTAACCGACATCATTATATATATATATATGAAACTTTTGTTTTTATCAGTGTTCCGCATTTATATTATCTGTGTTATTGTTATATCTAATGTCCTAAACTATTATGAACCATCGTAGTTTGTTTTATACTGATAATTGGGTATGTCGATGGGAGTAAATAAATAAGATGAAAAATGAAAAGTATATACCACTCCTATCGAGATAACCAATATTAGCGTAAGGCCAACTACAGATGGCCGCTCCTATCCAACCTTATTCTTCGTAATAATAGATAGTATTTCTTTTAATACTCTTTGTTATTATGAGCATAGAGGTGGGGCGTTACAGTTGGTATCAGAGCTTGGGGTTTATGGACATAATATAAAACATAACTTAGATGGAACATATGTTACAACTATTGATCAATGTTTTATTGTGCTTTGAGTCAAAACTAATGTTTTGAATTTAGATGTAAAATTTTAAATATCTTTATTTAAAAATAAAAGTGAAACTGTGTTTTGTTGATTTGATTAAATTGTGTTCTGATGATTTGATTGATTCGTGTTTTGTTATCAGAGTGCGCAGCGAAAGCAGTGAAACTGTCTTCGCTGAGTACAACTGATAATCTATTTGATTTAAAAAATTGAAATATGAAATTGAAATGAATTTCAATTGTTGTTTACATAGCTGTAATTATTTTGTTCCTTTGAGAATTTCGAATCCGAATTGAGGATTCGAAGAAATTACAGTGATATGATTTTTGTTGAAATTTCCGCTGGCTTTCTTTTGTACTAATCATCTATTGATTAGATTTTGCTGTTTTGAATTATCTTCATTTAAGATACATTCGAGTAATTTCTTTGTTTATATGGTAGTGTGCGTGCAAATATGAATTGCACGTTACTGCATTTATTTTACGTTGAACCGATGCTTGGTTATGAAACGTATTTTGTTGCCGTTGTTTTTATAACGGAATTTTTACACCAATGCTAAATTTTTAGGGCACGGTGTTTTGTGGCATTTTGAGGAATGAAAATTCGCTGATATTACATTTTGATGTAAATTGTTTTGATGTGATTTTGACGTTTTAAAATTACTGTCGCTTTGGCTTCAGTAACCGTCAAATTTTAAAAGTGGATTTTCAAGCGGTTATTCCGCAATGTTGAGTTTGAGATACGATTTTTCGGTATTTTGAGAAGTACAATTTCTTTATCGAAATTGTTACTAATTTGCTGCTTTAATCACGTGATTGGAAAATCGTTTTAAAAATGGAAATTGTTTTATAAATTTTTAACAGTTTGCGTTTTCAAAAGAATGAGAAAGCGACTTAAACGATTCAGCAAAATCGAGGATTATGACCCCTTTCTTTTACTGTTTCGCTTAACTCCGGACTTGTCCAATTGAGAATGTGAATTGTTATTTTTACAAAATAAATAAAAAAAATTTCAGGAATTTTTACAGTTTGCGCTTTCAAAAGAATGAGGAAGCGATTTAAACGTTTCAGCAAAATCGAGGACTATGACCCCTTTCTTTTACTGATTCGCTTAATTCCGGACTTGTCCGTTTGAGAATGTAAAGTGTATTTTTACAAAATACACAATTTTGCACTTTCAAGGAAATGATGAAGAGATTTAAACGATTTAGCAAAAGTGCGGAGTATGGAACCACACTTTTACTATTTCGGTTAATTCCGGACTCGTTAATTGAAATATATGTTGTTTTGATGATTTTGATGAATTTGCACTTTCAAGGAAACGATGAAGAGAATTAAACGATTTAGTAAAACTCGTGGTTATGGGACATGTGCGTTAGCTATTTTTGTTAATTCCGGACTCGTTAATTGAAATATTTTGATGCTTTCGTGTGCTTCCGAGCCACTATGAGGACCTTCGGGTCATTTGTTGGGCTTTCGGGCCACTCTAATGGACCTTCGGGTCAAATACCAGTACTAGACCTTCGGGTCACTCTGCGGACCTTCGGGTCACTCTGCGGACCTTCGGGTCATTTGTTGGGCGCCAAAATTATGTTGAGTACTTGGTAGGCTTCGGCCATTTGTTGATGCACGTGCGGCGAATTAAAAACTCGCCATCTGATGGGATCGATCCAAGCTTTTATGTTGATTTTCTAGTCTTCTTAATTGATTTCTAGATATTTGTTGTTTCTAATTATCTGCAGGTAATTAGATATCTGATGTTATGAGATTTAATTATCGTATCGGTAATTAAATATTTGTTGCTTTTGATTATCACTTGTGATAATTAGATATTTGTTGAATTTGAAATTTGATTATCGTTTTGGATAATCGAATATTTGTTGAATTTGAAATGTGATTATCGTTTTGGATAATCAAATATTTGTTGAATTTGAAATTTGATTATCGTTTTTGATAATCGAATATTTGTTGATTTGAGAAATTTGATTATCATCTTTGATAATCGAATATTTGTTGATTTGAGAAATTTGATTATCGTTTTTGATAATCGAATATTTGTTGAATTTGAAATTTGATTATCATTTTTGATAATCGAATATTTGTTGATTTGAGAAATTTGATTATCGTTTTTGATAATCGAATATTTGTTGATTTGAGAAATTTGATTATCATCTTTGATAATCGAATATTTGTTGATTTGCGAAATTTGATTATCGTTTTTGATAATCGAATATTTGTTGAATTTGAAATTTGATTATCGTTTTGGATAATCGAATATTCGTTGAATTTGAAATGTGATTATCGTTTTGGATAATCAAATATTTGTTGAATTTGAAATTTGATTATCGTTTTTGATAATCGAATATTTGTTGATTTGAGAAATTTGATTATCGTTTGTGATAATCGAATATTTTTTGAATTTGAAATTTGATTATCGTTTTTGATAATCGAATATTTGTTGAATTTGAAATTTGATTATCGTTTTGGATAATTGAATATTTATTGATTTGAAATTTGATTACCGTTTGTAGTAATTAAATAGTTGTTGATTTGAAATTTTAATTCCCGTTGTGGTAATTAGATATGTGCTGATTCGTTTTTTGATTATCGTTTGAGATAATTAGATATTTGATGTTTGGTGATTTTCGTTTTTGATAATTTGACATTTGTTGATTTGTTTTCTAAGTATCGTTTGGATAATTGGATGTTTGCTGATTTTATGGATAAGAGATTTTCTAGGCTCTAATTGAGTTCAGGTTATGTTGATTTTATTGAATTGCCATTTTCTATCTATCACTGTTGATAGTTAGAGTTTGCTGATTATGAAATTCGTGTTTTCTAGTTGTTTATTGTATAACTAGATATTTGCAGTTTAGCAATCTGTGATTGTGTTTTCTAATTATCTTTGTTGATAATTGGACTTTGCTATTTTCTAATTATCGTATCGATAATTAGATATTGCTGTTTTATAATTCTTTGTATTTCTGAATGTCTAATCGGTAATTGTATATTGCTGATAATTGTATTTATTCAGTTCTGCTGTTTCCTGATTATCTATTTGATAATCAGACTTTGTTGAAAATTTGTGAATTTCCCTTATGAAATTAAAAGATTTATTTGGTGTTTGTGTTCTCGATCTTTATTTTTCTAACTTAACCAGTTTATGTTAGAAGAATAATCGTTATAGACGGCTTTCATTATGAAAATTGCGGGGACGCAATTTCTATAAGGAGGGGAGTCTGTAACAACCCGGAGTTTTACAACAATTAATTGTCGTCTAATGATGATTGTATTGGTTGTTAATTATGATTGGGATTTTAATCAGTTGGTTAATTGCTAGTGCAGTTTTGAGTCGATTCGGAATCTTTTTTTTTTGTAAAAGTTTGTTATCGTCACTAGACGATTGCTTTTCCTAGCAAATCGCTATTTGGAATTTTGTTTAACCAGTTGAAACTCTTTTGAAAAATCTGTTAAATGTTGACGGGCTTTAAAATAAATTCTCGGCCCACGTTTTCAAATGTTTGAAGCCGTGAAAAATTTGCAAAGCAAATGTACCCGTCCCCTTTTATCTCGATGTCGTCCCAGTCTTAAAGAAATTCGACCCGTTCCCATTTCTTTTCATTTTTCGTTCTCAAGCCCTAAATCAAACGAGAGAAAATAAATGGCGGCATTTTCTTCGTCTTCGTTCCACTTCGTGATGACGTGTTGCCGATCTGCTCGATCGAGAAAGGGATCGCGTGAATAATCGCGAGTAACTTCGATCGATTTCTTCTTGGTTGCTTCTTCGGCTGCTCCTATTTTGATGGAATTTGACTTCGGATATAAGGTGAGTAATTTCTATTACTCACATCTACTTCTACTCGTTTGCATCCGTTGCTTAATTTGTTTCCGTGCTTTTCGACTTCGACTTGATTGTATCGATGTGATTAGGGATTATGGCATGACTTATTCATATGCATATGTTTTTGTAGCTTGATTTCCACGGCTTTGTGAATTTCTCTGACTTGATAAATTTCGAATAATTTAATTTTTGGATACTCATGGTTTTGATATGTGACTTGGTCATTATGGCTTTAACTTGATTTAGATGATGTTGATTTACTTTGGCCATACTCTCCGATGTTGTTTTTCTGGATTATTTCGAAACAGCTGCTAAATGCTTTTGGGAATTTACTCGGCTGCTTGGATTTTTGGGGGATTTCGGTTGTATGGTTGTCTTCGACACTGACTTTGGTTAAAAGAAAATATATAGACTAAATTTGTGAAATTGTCCATTTGACTTCAATTTGCAATGCGGATATGAGGTGATTTTGATCTTGATGGTCGAACTTGAACTGTTTGGTTTCCATTCTTTTTGGACTTTGGGTTGTGATGTTGTTATGCGATGATTTTGGCTTTCGTCAAATTTTTTGGCTTCATTGCAGGCATGATTTCGGGAAAGTGTGTATTTGATGAGAATTCAATTTGTTTTCTTTGCAATTGATGATTTTCTGCTGGCTTCGGCCATTACTGTCTTTGGTTGAGAACTTGGGGTTGATCATGTTGTATCGAATTGTTTTGCCTTGGGCTTTAGATTGTTTGACCATTTTATTTCATGTATAATGTTGCTCCATTGTTTTGTCTGGTTTCTGATCAAATCCGGTTTGTGCCATGGTTCCTCTGATATATTTTCTTTCGGTAGCACTTTTGACTTTGTTCGATCATGCCACTATGCTGTAAATATACTCCGGCCATTGTGTTCGTTGAACTTGCTACTGTTGGTTCTGACTTGTTCAATTGCTCATGACTTCGACTTGAGTTCTGACTTGATTGCTTGCATTTGTATTATCACCTTGTCCATCCCTGTCTGGAGTAGTTTCTACATTGTTCCATTGTATTCATGTATGTTGTCATTCTTTGGTCATTTGTTCAACACTTGAAGTAGCTGGCCTGGTCATTTGCAGTTGTCACCGTATTTCCTTGTAGCCCTGTGTACATTCTTCATGTGTAGCTTGACCATTTGTGTTCACTGTGCTTACTGCTATCACGTCTCCACTGTTGTAGTTGCTTTGTATATGTGCACTGTTGTGTCTGCACTTGTATCTCTTGTGCACTTTGTGCCTTGTCTTGTTGAACTGTTGTATTCGAACTATGGTATTGCTTTACCTCCCTGTTGCCAGTTTTGGTTGCACTGGTCAATTCCAGTTTCATGGGCATTTGTATCATTGGCTCGCCTTCACTTGACCCATTGTTACATTCACTTGTACATGTGGCATTGGCTTGCCTTTGTGACCTTGTTGTTACTGACACATGCTTTGGGTACTTTACTTGTTGTTTTACATGATGCTCCTTTTTGACTTGACGATGACCTTGTCTTCGGCAAGTGAGTTGAACTAGCATTTTGCCTAGTCTTTGATTATGATGCTAGTACTGTCCAGTTTACAGTACTATATATATATGTTGCATTTGGTACATTTATGTTTTTGAGGCTGTTTGCACGCAGTTGCAATTTAGTCATTTGTGTTGTTATCACACTTGAGTTGAACCCGATTTCGGGGTTTGACCTTGTGATCATTTGTGACTTTCACTGAGCTTTTGTGTATCTCCTGCGATAGTGGCGAGGCAGTACACGCGTGCGTGTACTGCAGCCCTATCAGATTTGACAGTTTTAAATTGATGTTTCGATTTGTTGAATTGTTTCGTTGGTTAATTTCAATGTTTTGAAGTTGTATTCTGATTTGGATTGTTGATTTGTCGTTTAACACTGTTCAGTGTTATATCTGCCGTTATCCAATTCTCGTATCGAGAAATTGGATATACGAGATTTCTGTGACTGTCATCTATTTGATATTGATTATTATTGCTACTGTGCATTAATAACTGAGTTTGAATTAGACTGACCCGTGTATTATTTTCTTGTGAATGTAATACTCAGGTCAGACCCGAGTTATTTCAGGTTGTAGATTTCCTGCTTTGAGTTGCTGTTCGGGATATGAAGACTTTTTATATCTTCTGGAGTAGTTTTCGTCATTTTTAGAAGTCGTGTCAAATTGTATAGGTTGATATGTATTCATGTATATTAGTTGATAATGTACGTGTGTATATAACTTCTAGAGTCGACAGTTGTAGTTGTATCATATGTATTGTGTCAACTATGTTGTAACTGACATCATTATATATATATATATGAGACTTTTGTTTTTATCAGTGTTCCGCATTTATATTATCTGTGTTATTGTTATATCTAATGTCCCAAACTATTATGAACCATCGTAGTTTGTTTTATACTGATAATTGGGTATGTCGATGGGAGTAAATAAATAAGATGAAAAATGAAAAGTATATACCACTCCTATCAGATAACCAATATTAGCGTAAGGCCAACTACGGATGGCCGCTCCTATCCAACCTTATTCTTCGTAATAATAGATAGTATTTCTTTTAATACTCTTTGTTATTATGAGCATAGAGGTGGGGCGTTACACATCGGGGGTTCAAGTGGCACCACTCCCCAAAAATTCAAAAAAGAGAGGAGGTCAAAAAATAGCCGTCACCTTGGCGCAGTGTGTATATAGTTTGCATAGTCATTTGTCCATCATTTCATTCATTAGTTGTGGTTGTATGGGTATGAGTCCCGGTTTTTTGAAATAACTTGTACTACAATCTTGTAACATGTCATGTGAATAAAAGTTTTTGTTTTTAGTTGAACTTTCGTGTGAATTTCCATTTAAGTACTTGAACTATTACTTTCCATTCAATGTACTTGTAATTAGTTGCTCATTAATTCTGGTAACAATTCACCAGCTCTATACCAAGGACTCTATGTGGTTATGGCCTCGAGTCGTATCAAACACTAGGCTCGAGCGTTAGCGTTACACCGTCAAATTCATCGATTTTCAAGAAATTATACTCCTGCCCCCAGTCTTAGGATAACGGGATTAGATGTTGGATGGTCAAACTCCATCCTTAGCGATTTTATACTTCTCCAATCGATTTTAGGTTGGAGTTCATGGAATAGAGAATGGTAGAAATCCACTCATCTATTCGTTTATACTCATATCCACACTTTTGGGATAAGAGTTAGTTGATAGGTGGTAGAGTCGCACCCAATTTATGTGTACACTCTAGTCTCCACTTTGGGGACTTAGAGTTATTTCGTGGGTGGTCAAATCACACCCGATTTATGTTTATACTCCAGTCCACACTCTGGGGAATTAGATTTATTTCATGGGAGGTTGATTCATACCCGATTTATGTTTATACTCCAGTCCACACTCTGGGGACTTAGAGCTAATTTGGAGAGCAGTAGGATCATACTCTCCTTAAATGATTGATTTGCCCCCCCATGGTCTGAGTCTTGATTCAATGAGTGATCGGTTGTGTCATGGTCATTCTCATTTTATCTCAGTCTCACAGTTTGGTAGGATTTATTCGATCATTAGATGGTCGACCACATTTATTCCTCGTTGTGCATCCCGTCCGTTAGACTATGAATGAAAATTGTTAAATGAAAAGTGGACCAAGCTCATTTTTTTAGTCCCATTAGGAATTAGCATGATCAATTAATTTCAAACTCTGGGAGCATGTTCATACATAACGACACTAATCAGTTTCACTATGTAATTAATATATAATGCTACAACAAATAAAATATAAAGGAAGTCCGAAACTTTATTCATTAAACAAAGAGGAAAAACACAAAGCATCTTATTACACATCTGGAAAATCAAAGGCTAAAGCAAATTTTGAAAGCAAATATAACTGAGACGAATAAGAAATAAACTAAGTTAAATAGCGTCATAGATGCTTAATATTCCACGCCCTTGGAAGTGTGATTCCATCGATAATCACTAGCTTGAAATTTCCTTCTCTAAGCCTCTGTTCAATGACATATTGTCCTTCCCAGATTTGATTCACGTGCGATGGGGTAGGAAAAACCCATTTTAGGATGAGATCGCCGATTTCAAAGGTTCTTGGTCGGACTTTAATGTTGTAATATCGGGCGATTCGGTGTCGATGCATAGCTGCCTACAAACCGGCTTCCTCATGCTTCTCATCTATAAAGTCAAGAGATTCCAAGAGGAGATCTTTATTCATTTTAGGATCGTAGTAAGTCACTCGATGAGAAGGAACTTCAAGCACAACAGGAATGACGGCTTCGGAACCTGTAACGACCTACCTTTTTGGACGGTTTAAATCGACAATAAACCACACATGTCAAACTCAAACCATTCAAAATGGAAGATTGTTATAGGGTAAATAAGAAAAAGCAGAGAAAGAAAGAAAACAAACATAGAATCTCACAGAGGAATGACAAAATATAATAATCAAATAAACAGTTCATGAAGCTGTTTTACAAATAACATTTGATTACACTTTTACAATACAGATTAGAGTTACATACAACAGGAATAAATAAATAAATAAATGCAGTAGAACAACATGATGCGGTGGAATAATTATAATAAATAATAATAGTACTAAATCTTCGTTTTCGTCCTCCAGAAAAGCAGTTTTCGATACACTGAAAAGCTCAGACTGACCCGAGCGTAATGAAAAGACAAAACACTCGAGTCAGAATTAAAAGATCTTATGTAGGTTAAATCAACAGTAAATAAATATGAGTGTGACGGCGTTGGAGATGTTTACGGGGTTTGTCATCTCCTATCCAGTGTCTAACGTGAGTGCAGTAACTTAAGAGATGTTCGGGATTCCATCTCCAAAGGATCCATTAAAATTTCTACATACATAGTACAATACGCTATTATAATAGTGTCCACAGTAAAGTAAAGTATTAAAATAGCATTATGGTATTACCCATATCCCCCTTAACACATTTTTATATATTCCCGTAGTCTATACAGTACCGTAATTCCTCTGTAAACTGGAGGGCTATCAGAGGGCACTCCATAGGTAGGGTACAAACCAAACTCGTAGTGGGCGCGATAAGGCTTGTGACAAGGCACGCGAGGCAATGCCCAGGGTAGGATACTACCGTTTTGCGGATCCGGACCGGTGGTAACGCAGAACAGCTACTACCGCCCACCTCGGAACACACTCCCATAATCAAATCGAGGGGTGGCCACCAAATCAATCACAAAGTCATAATATGGTATCGAAGAAATGTGCCCGATAGGAGGAGTGACCTCACTTGGCCCGGCATGGCTCTTGTTTTAGCCACATCAAGCTGACTCATGGGAGTCAGGACTACGTAAATACCTTATACAGAATCGTTCGACAAACCATCCTACTTCATTCTGGATTCTCTACCACGTACACCGTTGTTAAAGTGGATTTCGGTATTGGCAGAGAGTATGACATTTTCCGATCCCGTTCTCTTTAATAACCAAACGCTTATTTCACAGTGAATGGTTCTTTTTCATTTCCAAATTCGATTCAAAATTGATATCAAAATATCATATTCAGTTCAAACTATATCACTTTCGAAATCATATTCACTTTCGAAATCACATTCACCTTCGAAATTATATCGACAAAATAGGTGAAATCTTCATTTAAAAATCATCATATTCACTCAAACATGTCATTTCACTAGAAAATATCATTTTAAATCCCAACTTAGGTTATAACAACATTTAACCATATTTGCTTTTAAATCAAGGATTTAAATATAGATAATTCTACCTTGCACTGTTAGAATTTAGAAATATAGTTTAGATAGTACTAAATAGTTAAAATAGCTAAAATAGTTTGAAATACTTTAAATAGTTTAAAATACTTTAAAATAGATTAAAATACTTTAAAATGGTTTAAATTACTTTAAAATAGTTTAAATGGTTTAAAATAGTTTAAATTATAATTAAATTAAAATGGTTTAAATAGTTTAAAATGGATTAAAATGGTTTAAAATAGATTAAAACAGTTTAAATAGATTTAAAATAGATTAAATAGATAAAAATAAATTAAAATAGTTTAAATTGATTAAATTAGTTTAAAATAGATTAAAATAGTTAATAGTTTGAAAATCTTGGTAATTAGGATTTTTAAGATAATACATTTTAAAACAGTTTATATTAAAATAATAAATTTGAAATAATATCAAATTAAACTATTTCTTTCATTTCAACACATCTGGATCATGTCCAGCTTTCAAACCAACAAACTCAAATTTTTGTTTTTAAATTTAGATTCTCATTTAAAACCATTTAATCAATATCGATTTCAAATCCATGTTCGAGCTATAATTTTACACTATTTCAAATTTAGCAGATTTCAAAGTCTAAATATTCAAATATTTCAATAACACAGGTCATTTATACTTCAAATCAGACTTTAAAATTTCAATTTAAACCAATTCCAATTTCAACATTTCAAACTTGGATTTTCAAAAGTAATTCAGTTTATATAAATCAAATTTTCTTCAAAATATCATTTAACTAAATTCAAAATTTAAGGATTTAAAATCATTTAATTTAACCAATCCGGTGTCCGTATATAATTTTCTACCTTATGGTCAAGTGATACGGACATATATCATTTCAATCCGCAATAAATTTAAATTTACGGGTATATATCATTTCAACCCGCAATCCCGAATTAACGTTCAAAATCCATAAAATCACTCGGGTTTATCATTTCAACCCATAACGATTTTTCCCTAATGTATAGATCGTTCGGGTATGTATCATTTCAACCCATAGTGATTTTCCTAGCAATAACTAAGGGAACTTGCAGTGTTATAACAATATAAAATATAACATCCAGTCATCTAATATCAACAATCAAAAATCCAACACAATCACCATTCAGATCAACAAATAGATAACAACAATTGACTGATTATTAATACAGGTATTAACAGGCAATTATAAATTTTAATATTAAATTAATGGCGATTAAATTGAATGAAAGTCGGATTTAACTGGAATGACAATTGAAATATACCAACATCATCAAATAAATTCCTAATCACATCATAAATTCAATTTAACTAACATAAGGTAATCTAGTAGTTGTGAGTGGGTCAAAACGCTCACTTTTTGATTTCAAATCGATTTAAAATCCAAATGAAGGCACAAATTTGAACAGTCTCAGAATTCATCCAAACGAGTTCAAAAATGTCCGAAATTTCGATACGATCAGGGGAGCAAACCGCGCATAAATCCAACCTCGAATGGAAAAGTTATTGATATTAGAAGATTGAAATTCAAAATTAAATTAAAATAAAACAAATAAAACAATACATCCAAAACTTACACGTTAGCACCCCTTTTCTCTTCCACGCAACATCGCGTTCGACCCTATCAGCTAACCCTAACCGCCGCCTATGCAAGCCAGTCGCCACGTCCTACGATCGCCGCCCCAGCCGACTCCTACCCCAAGTGCATCGCCTTGTCCAGGCTATCGTTTCTAGCCACCAGCAGTGGATCCGCCGCCACCTAGATCTCGTGCTCCCGATCAAGGTTAGGGTCTTTCAAAACTCTAAATCGAAAAATCTAGACGCCTCTGGCAAAAATAGACCACACAACCACCACCGCTAACCTCCTGGAGCCACGCACAACAAAACCCCCAAATCAATTTCACCCATCGGTGCTCCGATCAAAACGCCCAAACTTGACTTTGACTGCTATTTTTGATTGATCTGATCACTGTCTCGAAAAACGACTACCAGACATAGGTTCCATTCGTCGAGAGCTTTCCAACGATATAAAATATGATAAGGTTTTGAGAAGTTTGATTTTGAAATTGATTTGGAAATTGAATTTAGGGTTTGAAATCTGAATTGGTTTCTGCCATTGAAGAAAGGAACAGATAGAAGGAATTGTATGTATAGAGATAAGAAACAAAAAGGCTGCTAGGGTTTAGAAAGATCTATTTATACAAACAAAGCCCGATAAGAATGAATAACACCCGAATTGATTTGAATTGACAATAACGACTCGAAAAGTCTGTTCTTCCTCCGAAATGAAAGTGGGTCATCCCATATATCAAAATAGATGTTTTCGATATTTTTAAACTCAATGGAACAGGTTTTAAGTCCTAATTCCATCGTATGAAGAAGTTAGCTTTTAAAATCAGCTTATTTCAATTGAATTAAATTAAATTAATTTCTACGCATTTCAAGCCCGCACGATCAAACGACAAGTCTGATCGCTACGAAACTTGAAATCTTATAATAATTCACCATTACAAATTAGATGAAATTGGTTTCGTCGAAATCCAAGACAATGGCCAAAATGGTTATTTTCATGTTAATTAAATAAATTATTATTAACTTAATTAAATAACTTTTTTAATTCAAATTTAGTAATTAACAATTTTTATCATTTTTGATTACCTAGTAATTTAAAATCTTTGAAAAAAAAATTTCATGTCAAATCCAATGTTAAACATTGCACTAATTACAGTGTTCAATTTTAATTACAATAAATCCATTAATTAAAATTAAAATCCCAATAAATTCATATATTTTGATTTCAATCTTTTTATTCAATCAATCATTACTTTATGGACATAGTGAACATTGGTCTACCATGTATTACATTAATAATCTACAATTATCATCTTTTACCATATTAATTACAATATTTCAATTATACTGCCTTTTATCGATTTCTAAATTAAATTCAACACACTAAATAAATAGGTGAAAAATAACAATAGTTACCTTTTACTTAATTAAATCACATTTATAAGTTTATTATCTACAACAAATGTTATAACTCCTAATAAAGCATTGATTATATTAAATTTCAATTAATTATATATTATCTCCTTATCTAATATAACATTTAATTTATTTCCTTATTTACAGTTTCTAACCAAATTTAACTATGCAATTATTTCAATTACTTGAAATTACATTCAAATAGTTATCAATTACCTTAAATTAAGATATTACATTTCATTCTAGTTATTATTCTCATTAATAAATCACAAATTTTAATTTCTTCCAATATTAAACACCAACATCTTATTAAATTAAATACTTTTAATTACCGAAAATTACGGGTCGTTATACTTTCCCCCACTCGAAACTTTTCGTCCCCAAAAAGGAAAAAGAAGGGAAAAGAAGAAATTAATATATTTTATTCAAAGTAATAAATTTATAACGATTAATTTACATAATTAAATAATTTAAATAAAATAGATAAATTTGAAAACAATTAAATCCTTTCATTTTCAAGTTCAATAAAAGTTTGAAAACATTTCCACTTCCACAAAATTTTCTAAGTCTAAAATTCACGGAAAATTTCGGTAGGGTCTCATTTGTACGAAGAGGTCTGGGAGAAATAATAATATCAATAATAACACACACACATATATATATATATATATGTGTGTGTGTATCATATTTCAAAATAAAATATCCCAAACCAGGGGAAAACAATATAATATCGCTATAAAACCATAATCCGAAAACATACCTATTTGTCGGGCAAACAACGCTTTATTTATGAAACCAAAAGCAATAGCTACTGCTTCCATAACCTATATTCCACGTATATAATCCAAACAACTGAGAATTATGTAAAAAGGTAAATATTTAAGTTGTTTCAATTGGTAACAAAACAAATCAACACAACATAACAACAATCACTTGCAAACAAAACCATACAATCATCACATGCAATCAAAGTAATCAACCATCCATCCATAACAACCAAAACAAATGGTTTGTTCGAGTTCAAAAAAATTTAATCGTATCAAATGATAAATAAACTACTAAGTATACCATACACTCAACAATCTTAGATAAACTTAATAGATTATTTATACATCTTTATACAGTTAGAAGTATCCTTTCCCAACCATCTCATAAGCCAAAACAAACAAGAATTTCAAGTATTATTCAAGTTCATTCTTATTAATTTCCCTTCATATCATTTACTATTCATCTATTTTCATTCATTCATACAAAGCTTATTTTTATCAATTTACATTCATTACTTACAAAAATTCATTCTGCATTCATTCATACAATGCCATTTCTCTTTTCATTACTATACATTCATTGCTTACATAAGTTGTTTCTATTTCAATTATTAGATTATCCATTATTACGTAAGTCTCTTTACAATTTAATTCACCATAAATAGATTATTTCTTTTTTTCACATTCATTTCTATATCATTTCAACATTTTCTGAAGTTGTAATCATTCAATTAATATAAAATTCACTTCTACTATTCACTTCAATTATAATTAGCTTCAAACATTAACTTAAGTTTATAATCATTTACTTACATTATTCCTATTAAGTTCAATTAGCATTTCAAATTATTAACTTAAGTTCATAACATTTTATAACATCAAAATTCTTATTTATAGAAATAATCTCATTGAACACTTTCATTAGTTAAGTTTTACTTGGATGATATTCTATTACATATTCTTATTAACATTTCAACTTTATATTTTGGTAAGTTATATTTATGTCTTTTGGAATGCAATTGATGTTACACAAGTTTATCTTATTCATTTTAGTTAACAAAATGTTAAAAAGATACATTTTCTTATTTTTCATATCCTTTAGATTTACAATTTACAAATTTCCCATTTCTTATATATTTCGTTAATCACTTAGCATCTAATTTCTTATTTTCCATTTTAGAAGTTTCCAATTAATAATATAGTCAAGTTTCATTCATTCACAATAATTGAAATTTCTAATTTATAGGAACTTAAGAACTAAATACTGGATTCCATTCTCAAACCATTTAAAATATATATATACATACTCATAACTTATATATATATAATTAAAATTAAGATTTGTTTATCAAACAAATGTGTAGTAAAACTACTACAGCGGTCTTCCCATTTTAAACTCGAAGATGAACGTCGACGATGCGTGCACTCATCACCGAAATTATTTTCCAACGACAAAGAGGGGAGTACAGAACTTATTTCCTATAAAATTTCTTTTTAAAACTTTCTTTCGAATCACCTTGAAATATTTATATCATAAAATACTTCTAAATAATACTAATATTATATTCCATAAATCTTTGAAAACCAATTTCAAAACCTCAGAACTTAAGTTCTAAAATTTCCAATTTATATTTACTTTATTTGTAAATACTATTTTTACAACCAATATTTATAAAATTTCATTTCCTAAAAAAATCAAGCATATTAAATACAACTATATCCATTTATAAAATTATCCCTTTTATATACAAAATATAGTGCTAGGTAAAATTATTTCATTTACTTATATTTCAAAATCAATATTGTGTCGGTCTGCCCTATTCAGGGTTTAGAAATCCCTATCGATGCCATAACATCCTATGTACCGACCGGAATTCATAAATACTAAACAAAACAAGTTAACACAATACAAAACCCTTTTTATAACACTAACAAATACGCTCTCCCATATATATACACTCAACGACTAATTCTAGGGTATTACTACCCTATTTCTAATGAGTCAGACTCTACAAAGCTAAGGTTATCGCTAAACCAAAGCTCTGATACCAAATGTAATGACCCACCTTCTTGGACAGTTTAAATCGACAATAAACCACACATGTCAAACTCAAACCATTCAAAAGGGAAGGTTGTTATGGGGTAAATAAGAAAAAACAGAGAAAGAAAGAAAACAAACACAGAATCTCACTATGGAATGACAAAATATAATAATCAAATAAACAGTTCATGAAGCTGTTTTACAAATAACATTTGATTACACTTTTACAATACATATCGGAGTTACATACAACAGGAATAAATAAATGCAGCGGAACGACATGATGCAGTGGAATAAATATAATAAATAATAATAGTACTAAATCTTTGTCTTCGTCCTTTAGAAAAGCAGTATTCGATAACTAAAAAGCTCAGACTGACCCGAGCATAATGAAAAGACAAAACACTCGAGTCAGAACTAAAAGATCTTATGTAAGTTAAATCAACAATAAATAAATATGAGTTTGACGGCGTCGGAGATGTTTACAGGGTTTGACATCTTCTATCCAATGTCTAACGTGAGTGCAATAACTTAAGAGATGTTCGGGATTCCATCTCCTAAGGATCCGTTCAACTATCAACATACATAGTACAATACACTATTATAATAGTGTCTATAGTAAGTAAAGTATTAAAATAGCATTAAGGCGTTAACTATATCCCCCTTAACACATTTTTATATATTCCTGTAGTCTATAAAGTACCGTAACTCCTCTGTAACTGGAGGGCTATTAGAAGGCACTCCATAGGTACGATACAAACCAAACTCGTAGTGGGCGCGATAAGGCATATAACAAGGCACGCGAGGCAATGCACAAGGTAGGATCTAGTGTTAACGCATAGCAGCTACTACCTCCTACCTTGGAACACACTCCCATAATAAAATCGAGGGGGGCCACCAAATCAATCACAAAGTCATAATATGGTATCGAAGAAATATGGTCGATAGGAGGAGCGACCTCACTTGGCCCAGCATGGCTCCTATTTTAGCCACATCAAGCTGACTCACGAGAGTCAGGTTATGTAAATACCTCATAAAGAATCGTTCGCCAAACCATCCTACTTCATTCTGGAATCTCTAGCACGTACACAGTGGTTAAAGTGGTTTTCGGTATTGGTAGAGAGTATGACAATATCCGATCTCGGTCTCTTTAACAACCAAACGCTTATTGCACACCGGATGGTTCTTTTGCATTTACAAAACCGATTCATAATTGATATCAAAATATCATATTCAATTCAAACCATATCACTTTCAAAATCATATTCACTTTCGAAATCACATTCACCTTCCAAATCATATCGACAAAATACATGAAATCTTTATTTAAAAATCATCATATTCACTCAAACATGTCATTTCACTAGAAAATATCATTTCAAATCCCAACTTAGGTTATAACATCATTTAACCATGTTCGCTTTTAAATCAAGGATTTAAATATAGACAATTCAACCTTGCACCATTAGAAATTTAGAAATATAGTTTAGATAGTCCTAAATAGTTAAAATAGTTTGAAATACTTCAAAAAATTTAAAATAATTTAAAATAGATTAAAATACTTTAAAATAGTTTAAATTACTTTAAAATAGTTTAAATTACTTTAAAATAGTTTAAATGGTTTAAAATAGTTTAAATTATATTAAAATAGCTTAAATCAAATTAAAATGGTTTAAATAGTTTAAAATGGATTAAAATAGTTTAAAATAGATTAAAACGGTTTATATGGATTTAAAATAGATTAAATAGATAAAAATAGATTAAAATAAATTAAAATAAATTAAAATAAATTAAAATAGTTTAAACTGATTAAAATAGTAGTTTAAAATAGATTAAAATAGTTAATAGTTTGAAAATCTTAGTAATCAGGATTATTAAGATAATATATTTTAAAACAGTTTATATTAAAATAATAAATTTGAAATAATATCAAATTAAACTATTTCTTTCATTTCAACACATCTGGATCATGTCCGGCTTTCAAACCAACAAACTCGAATTTTTGTCTTTAAATTAAGATTCTCATTTAAACTGTGCAGTTAAAGCGCTCGGTGGATGCAATGCGGTAGAGGTGCAAAAAGTCATAGCGGGGATGTAGCGAAGATATAGCGGGATATATCGGATTACTCTAAAATAGCATATAAATCTCATACTTGTTGTTTTTACAAATATATAGATAGTAATTATGTGGAAAATTAACATTCAATTGAATTATAATTAATACAAAAATAATTTTAAATAAAAATATGTGCCAATGTATTGTAAATGAACGTAAAACTGTTATATAACTTAATTTAATTTAGTAGAATATTAGAGTATTATCATTTCTAAACATATATCAAAAATTCAATGAAATTAATTAATTTCATAATTTTTATAGCGTATAAATATCATTTTTCAATCCAATTTTTTATAGAAGATATAACGGAAATAGCGGAATATAGCGGAAATAACAGGATATAGCGGAAATAGCGGGGATTAAAGCGGAAAGGCTATATGTTGGGGATATATGGAAAAATCGTAGCGGTAGGAATCCGCTATAAGATATATCGGAGTTATAGCGGGGATATAGCGGGGCATTAACTGCACAGCATTTAAAACCATTTAATCAATATCAATTTCAAATCCATGTTCAAGCTATAATTTTACACTATTTCAAATTTAGCAGATTTCAAAGTTTAAATATTCAAATATTTCAATAACACAAGTCATTTGTACTTTAAATCAGACTTTAAAATTTCAATTTAAACCAATTCCAATTTCAACATTTAAAACTTGGATTTTCAAAAGTAATTCAGTTTATATAAATCAACTTTTCTTTAAACTATCATTTAACTAAATTCAAAATTTAAGGATTTAAAATCATTTAATTTAACCAATCCGGTGTCCGTATATAATTTTCTACCTTATAGTCAAGTGATACTGTAACGACCCGTAATTTCGCTACTTCGAAAATGAGAGATTTCATTTGTTTTAAATTTAAAAAGGTTTAAAACTTAAATAAATAAGTTATATAATAGATAATAATAGAGAAGTTATATTTATTCTTATAGTTAATAATTTAAAAAGTATAAATTTGGATTTTAGAACAAATCAACAAAAGTTAAGTTTTGTTAAAAATAAATAAATACTTAAATAAATAGGTTTAAATATTTATTTAAAGAGATAAATCTTATTGAAAATATTTAATAAAGATAATAAAAGTATATTAAAATATTTAAAAGTATGTTAATAATCATTTTACAAAAATAACCAAATTTTGTCAACTTTACATACACCGTAAAATTAGAGATTTTGATATTATTCAAATATGATTTTTAAATATAAAGAGACATGTTTTAATTTATTTAAAGAAGTAAAAAGTTCATTTTTAAATTTGGTTTACATAAATAAATAGTTTAACTAAAACGTCAAAATGTGACCGTAAAACATTTTGTCGAAAATCAACGTTTTGTCGATTAAAAGTTGTCGCAACGTTGTCGCACCTTTATTTTCTTATATAGGAACATATATTCAAATAGTATAACTATTAATTAATTCACTAATCAAGCTTACTTTTACTAAACATACTTAGAAAATTCTAGAATATAATTAAGAAAAGTAAGCACAAAAAGACAAAAATGTCATTTCAAAGCAAAAGGTAAAACATCAAATCAAAGAAATATAATTATTGCTTTCTTTACTTAATACTTAAGTGAAATTGACATAAAGTAATGATTTGAAATGTGATGTTAAGTGTTGAAAAAAATAAGATTACTTTATAAGTAAGTAATGGTATTTTGGTCTTTTTACAAAATATTATTTTAATCCAAAAACTTTTCTATAAATAAGACCACCATTCTTCCACTTTCTTTACACATTTCTACATTTTCTTCTTCTTCCTCTCTCAAGCTTTCTAAAAGCTTCTTTAATGGCTTCTTCTTCTTCTTCTTCCATTTCCTTACTAACATTTTCAAAACCATATCAAATCAACTCCAAACACCACCAAACTTTGCCAAAGACCTTCGAATACCATTAGAACATGGTTTTGCGTCTAAGAAGTAAAGAAATGATGGAGGAAGAGGTAGAATAGGGCATGGCCGAACCTATCAAGAAGAGGGAGCAAGTTCGTGAAGCTTCGGAGCGAGAAAAAGAGAAGGAAGTGCTATTGGAATTAAAAGAAAAGTCAACGAAAAAGATTTGGTATAGTTAAGAAGATGTAGTGAAGTGTTGTTGCATATGAATGTTGGTAGGAAGTTAATCTTTTGGTAAAAGGTGAGAAATTCTCATCACTTTTGGATTTACATTTTAGTTATGATAAAACAATCACATTTACACACTTATGACATATGAATGTTTATTTGATTGTTAATATGGATGATTTGACAGTTAGTTAATTAATTTAATTCTGATAATATGTCCCATTATGATATTTATAGTGAATGTTGGATTTGAAATCATATGTTATGTGATTGGTTGAATGGATGTTATGTTAGTGATAAATATGAATATTGGATATGTTCATTTTGATTTAAATAATCACTTTGTTTATAAGACCATATTTTAGTGATATGAGATATTTTAGGAAAAATAAGTCTTTTTCATTTAGAAATGAAATTAAAGTTAAAATAAAAGAGAATTTGAAATTTGAAGTGAAACGGATTTGAAAAGGATAGTTAAATAGAAATTAATATGAATAGTGAAATTGAAATTAAAATCAATTTTGAAAAATTGAAGTTGAGATTAAGGTTGAATTGAAGTTTAAATTGAAATAAGATTTGAAATCTAAGTATTAAATGTGTTTAATTTGAAGTTAGAATTGAAATTGAATTGAAATTGGAATTTAAAATTTAATATTAAAATAACAGAAATATTATAATATTATAATATGGTAATAGTGAAAATACATTTAAATACTATAAAATGTGAAAATACTGATTTAAAATGATTAGTAATGATTTTATAAGTGTTAAAATCCAATTTCAGCATGTTATCTCAAATATTGAAAAATAAGTTAAAACTAGGTGCGTCGCGCAAACGTAGTTCGCGATTTCGTGCCGAAAATTTGTAATCAAGTCCAAATCAATTTTCTAGAAAAATCGCGCTAGTGCAGTTAAATGACCATAACAAGAAATATGATTAAATTAATGTTTTTAATTATGGAAAAATATGGAATAAATTTGACAAATCTATTTAAATGGTTTAAAAGAGATTTGGATTGGAAAATATGAATTATCTAATGTTTAAAAGTTGATTTAATCAAATAAGCTTATATAGCACTTTCCACAGCACTTTTATGCTGTGAATTGTATAACTTTTTAAATATGAGTTTAAACGTTACGATTTTTCCTAGAATCGATTGTGAATATTTTTAAAAGGAAAATTAAGCATTTTGAAAGATAATTTGGAATCTTTATAATCAAGTCCAAAATTAAGTTGATAACTGAGTATGCGGAAACGACTAGTACATTTGTCCCGCCTATGAGATCTGGGAAGATAAAACAAGGTGTTTAACTAAGGTTAGGTATGGAGCAACCAGTGCCTTGAACTTACCTGGCCTATGTTTTCTTTTCTTAGGCGAGGGGTGGAACAGATCGAAAGGAAAGCCCGGATGCTCTTAAATAAAAAGATTCTATTAAGATTTCCAAAATAAAAGAAGATTAGTTTATCCAAAATTTAAGAAAACTCCCAAATGAAATAATTACGACTTGGATTGCATAGACATAATCTTCTTATACTTGGTATTAAAATCCGAAGAGGGAACTCGTCCTATTCGTGGAATTTAAAAGGTGATTTCACCGTTATTCCGCCCATATCACTTGTTGAATATGGAAATTGATGTTGAGTAAAATTAGAATGATTTCTATGTTTTATTTACTCAAAAAATGTTTGCTAAGATTAATTTTAGGGTTTATCGTAAATGATGTCTTAAATAATATTGTTTCTGACACGCCTAAAAGTTAAAGGATTTGATTGAGAGTTAAGTAAATTTGAGATATTTTCCAAAGCAAAAGAATGAATTTATTAGAAATTACTCTAAGTCAAAAGAAAGAGATTTCGAAATCATCCGAAAAGAATTAAAGTGAAAAGAGACTTAATAAATCCTGTATACTCATATTCTCTTTTTATCGATAATTGGATTTCGAAGGAACCGGGGTCGGATTTGGGTGATTCCTATCCGAAAACCACTTCGAACCAATGTATACGTTCGAATGTGAAGACATGTTAAAGATGATGATTATTGAAGATCGTGGATCTTCATAACGTGAAAACTGCTTGTTGAACATGCTCTGGTTGGCCCCTTTTATAGAGTTATTTATAGGAGTGGTCTCCTCGTGATGGAGATTTTTCGGATTGCAAGGACTACTCGCTACTAGTGGTAGTAAGACAGTGCCTTCGGTTTGTCCTGTTCTTGGACAACTTGTATGGACGTTTGTTTGACATTGCATTCTAAAGATTACGTACATTGGTTTTTACAAATGTACATCAGTTGGTGGCGGAGAAGGCAACTTCTCTTAGCTTAACACCCTCCTTGAGACGTACGAGCTCAAGGGTTGATTTTTTGTGGAAGACAATTAGTAGTTAACGGAAATGGCAATGTGACATTAAAAGATGTGATATGTGCTATATGAAAAGGCAATCGTTGCCTCAAGCCTCATAAAACTAGAAATGACCGAAACATGATTAGATGTAGCAAGGCTGAGTGGGTCATTCCTAATTAGGGTATGATCATCCCCTTCTAGATATATTTCTTTCCTCTATGACGTTCGGGATGTAAATTAATGTAGAGTATGGAAAACGATTGCTCGGTTAAAGGTCGCTAACGACCGAGGGATGACATATTCGGTACTATCTAGTTAAAGAAGTAGGCCGGTCTTGTGTTGGTAGAGGGAAGATGTTCTGTGCCTCGAGACATCCATCTAGAGGTGCACCCATTTCGGAAGGTAGATCCTTCACCTGGTCATTTATATGGAAATCCATTATCCAATAAGAACCTACGATTTTATTTGTAGAGCCTAGTATGCTGGAATTTAATAATAGTAACAATTTCAGCTAAGATTAATAAGTTTATTTGCAAATGTTTCCAAAGAGATGTCATTAGAAATAATATCAAATGTTTTGATATAAAAGTGCTTTAGTTATCATAAGGAAAAAACCCGTTCGTGTTTATGTGTGAGCATGGTCTTATGAGATACTCTTTATTTTCAAAGGATTTTATTCAAAGGCTGATATATGACACTGTCATTTATTATTGAGTTTTTCTCACGCTGGTTTATCAAGCCTGATCCGGGTATTTTCAATACTCGGGTCAAATCCGGGTAGTTTTAGGTTTAGTTGAAGACGGTTGGAGTTCCAAAGGAGAGAAGGAGATATTCATCTACATATGGTCATATTCTATTATCCGCTGTACTTAGTTTATTTAGTTTGATGTTTGTCAACAATTGTAAGGACAGATGTTTATAACTTTCCAAGCTGAATTTAGGTTAGACTCTGATATATGTATTTAAAAGTTTTCCGCTGTAAAGATATTTGTTCAATATTATATTTTATTCCATTCGTGTGAGATTCTGTTCTGTCTATTTTTCTTTATTACCCTTCATGTTTCGTATTTTCGTGTAATTTGAGTTGGACATGTGTGGCAAAGGGTATGGAAAAACGGGTTCTGACATTTAAACATTTAAACATGGCGAACCGACACACTGATTTTGAAAAAAATTGGTAAATGAATTAATTTTACCTAGGATTATATTTTGAATATAAAGTCTATATTTTGAAAAGTTGTATAGTTAGAAATCAGGATTAGTGAAATTTAAATATAAACATCTTGTGATTAAAATTTCATAGTTTGACTATAAGATGTTTCATAAAGATAATCGATAAGTTAGAAATCTGATAAGGTAATTAAAATCTTTAATACTTATTCCAAAATAATAAATTAGGAAATGATAATTTTAAGTTACTTTCATAAATTGATCAAATGTTTTATTTAAAAGTTTAAGTACAAATACCTTGTGAATTAAGTTTCACGATTTGACTTTAGGGTATTTGATAATAAGAATTGTTTAAGGAATGAACACATAAGATAAAAATGTATTTAAATGATTATGTATAAAGATATATATAAAAGGAATAAGAATTCAAATTCGAGTAAAAGAATTATGGAAATTTAAATGAAGTTAATTAATATAAGATAAAATGAATTTATAAAATAGATTTTATAAAGTAATCTCTAAAGGATTTTGAAAATGGTATTATTTCAAATAAAAAGAGGTATTTTATGATAACTAATTCGATTTGCTCGAAAATAAACTTAAAATGGGCAAGAGATGTGTTCGGATGATAAGCACTTCTCTTAAGTATTACTCTTCTTGTTAAGAGGATATATGATACTATTGGTAGTACCCAGTTCCTTGGATTGTTTTGGAGTTACTCGATCTATATAATTTTCTTAAAGTTAAAGAGATAATGTGAAACATTAATTGATAAATTGATTAGTAATCTTTATAAAAGTGTTTAAAATAAAGATAAATTGGGATCGCTAATTGATACAAAATTCTCGACGATTTTGGACAGTCGATTTCGAATCATACATAACTCGGAGCTAAGAAAATTGTAACAACTTTTGGTAAAAGATTGTGAAATACTTTAAGTAAATGAAATAAGATAAGGATAATTTATAAATCTGATTTATAAAGAAAATTTAAGAGTGAGTTTGAGGATTTAAATATGGGTGGTTTTAAAATCTATTTTTCAAAGCTAGAAAATTAATAATAGTATTAAGTAAGAAATAAGTTCTATAACTTATGAATTTGAGATAATAGCAAATTACAACAAAGTCTAAATTTGTTAAGACAAACGGATTTAAGTAAAACCAATTTGAAATTTGGTATTTGTATATACTCTTAGGATGTAAAGGTATATCATACAAATATAGATTTAAACCATGAACTATCTATACACTTAAGTAAAATAATGACTCTTTAAAAAGGTAATTATAACTTGGAAAATGTTTTATTAATGAATTCTACCATTAATTAAGAATTTGGACTTATGTCTTTAAAAGTGATGGATTTGCATAAGTTATAAGATGTAGTAAACTTAAGTAATAGTTTTACGAAATGATTCATAAATAATATTAGTGTTAAAGGAAATATTCTGAGTTAAAGGATTGTGGGAAAACTATTTTAATGATAAATTATCTTTTGAGTGAAAAATGGTTTCTTTAGAATATTTTCCTTTAATAAAAAAAGATTTGAAAATAAATAATTAAAGGGATTATATAAAGAAGCACCTTAAGATAAAGTTTATAAAACGTTTTTGAAAGTTAGTAAATACATATGTTATATGTAGATCATTTCGTCACACAAATGTTGATCTAATATCCGAGTACGGAACTTTAAGGTGTTTACACTGGTCCGAAAAAGGATTTGTCACTCGATTCTTGACAACGAACATTGATGAGGATTTGTGGTTAAGTACTTTAGTTTTCTATCATAGTTGAGAGCTATGCAAGAAAAGCAAAGGTTTCTGAGCAAAGAGCGTGATTAAAATTCGCACTAAAGGATCGGGGGATCGATACTAGTTCGAAAGAAAAGTTGTGTATTCGAATAGGAGATCGAATAAAGTATTTCATACGGATGATCTGTGTATATTATATTGAATTAGGTTTAAAGATGAAGGTTTTGGCAAATTTTTGTTTTGAGTAATTTCGAGGACGAAATGCTTTTAAGTAGGGGAGAATGGAACGACCCGTAATTTCGCTACTTCGAAAATGAGAGATTTCGTTTGTTTTAAATTTAAAAAGGTTTAAAACTTAAATAAATAAGTTATATAATAGATAATAATATAGAAGTTTTTTATTTTTATAGTTAATAATTTAAAAAGTATAAATTTGGATTTTAGAACAAATAAACAAAAGTTAAGTTTTGTTAAAAATAAATAAATACTTAAATAAATAGGTTTAAATATTTATTTAAAAAGATAAATCTTATTGAAAAAATTTAATAAATATAATAAAAGTATATTAAAATATTTAATAGTATGTTAATAATCATTTTACAAAAATAACCAAATTTTGTCGGTTTTACATACACCGTAAAATTAGAGATTTTGATATTATTTAAATATGATTTTTAAATATAAAGAGACATGTTTTAATTAATTTAAAGAAGTAAAAAGTTCATTTTTAAATTTGGTTTACATAAATAAATAGTTTAACTAAAATGTCAAAACGTGACCGTAAAACATTTTGTCGAAAATCAACGTTTTGTCGATTAAAAGTTGTCGCAACGTTGTCACACCTTTATTTTCTTATATATGAACATATATTCAAATAATATAAGTATTAATTAATTCACCAATCAAGCTTACTTTTACTAAACATACTTAGAAAATTCTAGAATATAATTAAGAAAAAGTAAGCACAAAAAGACAAAAATGTCATTTCAAAGCAAAAGGTAAAACATCAAATCAAAGAAACATAATTATTACTTTCTTTACTTAATACTTAAGTGAAAATGACATAAAGTAATGATTTGAAATGTGATGTTAAGTGTTGAAAAAAATAAGATTACTTTATAAGTAAGTAAGGGTATTTTGGTCTTTTTACAAAATATTATTTTAATCCAAAAACTTTTCTATAAATAAGACCACCATTCTTCCACTTTCTTTACACATTTCTACATTTTCTTATTCTTCCTTTCTCAAGCTTTCTAAAAGCTTCTTTAATGGCTTCTTCTTCTTCTTCCATTTCCTTACTAACTTTTTCAAAATCATATCAAATCAACTTCAAACACTACCAAACTTTTCCAAAGACCTTAGAATACCATTAGAACATGGTTTAGCATCTAGGAAGTAAAGAAATGATGGAGGAAGAGATAGAATAGGGCATGGTCGAACCTATCAAGAAGAGGGAGCAAGTTCGTGAAGCTTCGGAGCGAGAAAAGAGAAGAAAGTTCTGTCGGAATTAAAAAGGAAAGTCTACGAAAAAGATTTGGTATAGTTAAGAAGATGTAGTGAAGTGTTGTTGCATATAAATGTTGGTAGGAAGTTAATCTTTTGGTAAAAGGTGAGAAATTCTCATCGCTTTCGGATTTACATTTTAGTTATGATAAAACAATCACATTTACACACTTATGACATATGAATGTTTATTTGATTGTTAATATGAATAATTTGACAGTTAGTTAATTAATATAATTGTGATAATATGTCCCGTTATGATATTTATAGTGAATGTTGGATTTGAAATCTTATGTTATGTGATTGGTTGAATGGATGTTATGTTAGTGATAAATATGAATATTGGATATGTTCATTTTGATTTAAATAACCACTTTGTTTATAAGACCATATTTTAGTGATATGAGATATTTTGGGAAAAATAAGCCTCTTTTCATTTAGAAGTGAAATTAAAGTTAAAATAAAAGAGAATTTGAAATTTGAGGTAAAACGGATTTGAAAAGGATAGTTAAATAGAAATTGAAATTAAGATGAATAGTGAAATTGAAATTAAAATCGATTTTGAAAAATTGAAGTTGAGATTAAGATTGAATTGAAATTTAAATTGAAATTAGATTTGAAATCTAAGTTTTAAATGTGTTTAATTTGAAGTTAGAATTGAAATTGAATTGAAATTGGAATTTAAAATTTAATATTAAAATAATAAGAATATAATAATATTATAATACGGTAATAGTGAAAATACATTTTAAATACTTTAAAAAGTGAAAATACTGATTTAAAATGATTAGTAATGTTTTTATAAGTGTTAAAATCCAATTTGAATATATTATCTCAAATATTGAAAAATAAGTTAAAACTAGGTGCGTCGCGGAACGGTAGTTCGTGATTTCGCGCCGAAAAGTTCAAATGAATGTGTAGAGTGGAATATAGCTCGGAATTCTTCGAGATAAGAAAATTCCGGATTATTATATCCATATCTTCTAAACAAAGAAAGAAAATCAAAATTTCGTTGAGTAGATTTTTAATCAAGTCCAAATCAATTTTCTAGAAAAATCGCGCTAGTGCAGTTAAATGACCATAACAAGAAATCTGTTTAAATTAATTTTTTAATTATGGAAAAATATGGAATAAATTTGATAAATCTATTTAAATGGTTTAAAAGAGATTTGGATTGGAAAATATGAATTATCGAATGTTTAAAATTTGATTTAATCAAATAAGCTTATATAGCACTTTCCGCAGCACTTTTATGCTACGAATTGTATAACTTTTTAAATATGACTTTAAAGGTAACGATTTTTCCTAGAATCAATTATGAATATTTTTAAAAGGAAAATTAGGCATTTTGAAAAATAATTTGGAATATTTATAATCAAATCCAAAATTAAGTTGATAACTGAGTATGCGAAAACGACTAGTACATTTGTCTCGCCTATGAGATCTGGGAAAGATAAAACAAGGTGTTTAACTAAGGTTGTAACAACTCTAGATTTTGGCCTGTATTTTAAAAATTGACTTTATTTTATTTTGAAACTATATTTAAACTTGTTTGATTTCAAACATTTCATTTTAAAAATATAAATGTTGATTATTAAGTGATTTATAGTTCAAACTAGTATAAATTGGATATTTCACTGAAAAGTGAATTTCTATTCAAACCGGTCAAACTTTGACTTTTGAACTTTAAATTTAAATATTTCAAATTCTTAAATTTTATCCTTTATTATGAAAATAGATTTAATTCCATGAATACTGCTTTTCGTTTCGTTGAAAACGGACTTATATTGTAGAAGTTATGCAATTTTCAATTTTGTGTATAAACTGTTTATTTTGCAATATTATTTATTTTAAATCATATAAATTATATTTTTATTGTCATATTTTGTTTTAATATGTGTTAATAGTTTATTTTATGTCTTTTAATATTTTTTAAATGATAATATAATTTTTCTAAAGTATATTCGAATTTGTTTCAAATTTATAAAGCCTAGTTATGTATATATTGCCATTTTCTTTATTTATTTGATTTTTATTTAAATTTATTTATTTTCTTTTCTTATTTATTTTATTTTCTGAGTTTATTTATCTTTATTATTAGCCTTGTTATGTATTTATAAAATTAAAATGAATTTCTGGAAATTTGAAAAGACTTGAAACTCTTTATCTCCTTTTGACTTTTCCTCTTCCGCCTTTTCATTGTCCAACCTACATCTCATTAAAAAAATTGGCCGTACAATACTTTTCTTTTCCAGCCACATCTTCCTCATTTTTCACGTACTCTAACATTCCTCTAACCACAAAAAAAATCACGGCAAAGTTATTCTTCCTTGATCAAAAATTTGGTAATGTTTTCTTCTTCTTCTCTTGTTTTACTTTGATTTTCTACTAACCATTGCCATTGCTTTCAACTATATGTAACCGGCTCCACCTCCTTCAACAGCTAGGCCGACCCCACCACCACCACCTCCAGATCACCATCCCATCAGGCTGACCATCCCTAGGCTAGAGCACCATCCCTTATTTACTCAAACCATCACCTTATGTCAAAACCGAGCATACCCTTCCTCATTCACCACTTCCACCACCTTTGCTACCACCTCCTCCACCACCCATTGCTCTGACCTGACCACCACCCACTGCCACACCACCCATCACCACCTGAGCACCAGGCCGAACCCATATGACCCCTTGGCCGAACCCATTTTGGCTTGAAAATGTTGATTGTTGCCTTGTAGTTGTAGAACCAAGCACCTATATATTGCACCATCTTTTAATCCATGTTAAGACGACCATATAGACCCAAGACCAGATCCAAATTCAACCCTTAACAGTACATTTCAGACTTGTAACTGAAGTATAGGAGGTTGAAAGCAAGTGCAATGTTTTGGAGTCGTTTTATACAATCGTTTCTAGCATTGTTTATTGATTTTGGGTTGAAATCTTATGTATATATGCATTGTTTTATGTAAATGTTTTCAAGGGATATAGCTTTGGCTCTTCCAATCTCAAATCATTGTCGTGCTTTCGTGCCTCTAGAAACCTTTGTTGTGTGTTTGTGGTTGTCATCTCCAGCTTGAACAAGTGAGTAAATCTCACCAGACTAATATGTACTTATATAGTTGATAAACTGACACCATTTGAATCTGTAAAATTATATCATCCTGTTATAACTGTTATATTATGATCATCTAATGTTCACACCTATATTTACACATGTTATACCATATGTTACTGTTATATCATGCTATTCTGTTATTTATATCAGTTTATCACACTGCAAGTTCCCCGTTAGTATAGAAATCACTATGGGTTGAAATGATACATACCCGAACGGACTTTAGAACAGGGAAAGATCGTTATGGGCTGAAATGATAAGCCTGAGCGACTTTTTATTTATTTTATTTAACTTGGGATTGCGGGTTTGAAATGATAGAACCCGGTTTTCTTTGTAAACTGCGGATTGAAATGATACATATCTGTATCACTTGACCTAGGCTAGAAAATTATATACAGACCCATGGTTTATATATATTTTTGAAAATTTTAAAATATTTTAAAATATTTTAAAAATGTAAATATTATGATATTTTGATTTAAATTTTATTAAAATGATTTCTATTAAATATGTGTGATTTTATACAAATTAAATAAGTGAATTAAGTAAATGGTGAAGTAGAATTTGAAATATAAGTTAATTTTGGAATTTATGATTTTGTTTATAACTGGAATTTATGTAAAGTAAGAAAATATGACAAATTTGATTTAAAAGATGAATTTAATGATTTTATTAAGTAATAATAATTTTTAAAAGTGTTAATGATTTTTTATAAATTAAAATATGAAATAAATGAATATTTGAGCTGAATTTGGAAATATAACTTAAATTGAATTTTGTGAAATTTGTTTAAAAATGAATTTTTAATTAAGTAAAATAAATGGAAATAAGTTATATTTTAGAAATATAAACTTAGTTGTTAAGTTAAGAATTTAATTAAAGAAATGAAAATTTAATTTGATTTTTTTTATGGAAATTTGACTTTATAAAATCATAGAAATAAAGGTATTTAAATGATTGTTTTTAAATGTGAAATATATGATTTTATAAGTTAAAATGATTTATATTAAAAGTTAAATATGTGTGAAATTGTAAATAAAACTCTGAATTTGATTTGACATCATTTTTGAAACGTAATGTAAAGATATTACAGCATTGGTAAATGCTGTAGTTGTTTTAAATGAACCAAATAGCAAAATTTGAACTAAGGGTTATTATAGCACTTTGTTAGTGCTATAATTGTTAAATTTACCTAAAGTTTTAATTGAAACTAAATTAAGATATTACAGCATTTTAAATGCCGTCTTTTGTTAATGAACTGTTTTAAAACATAACACTACGTAGCATTTCCTAAGTGATGCGAAAGTTAAAATTTTCATTGTTTTAATAAATTCAAATGAATAAACGATCTTTGAAAAAGTTTAAATTTTGGAAATTAAATATTTAATTGTTAGATATAATGAATTGACTTTAAATGATTTAAATGGAATAGTTGATTTGGGTAATACAACTATTTTGAAATATGATTAAATTGTATTTAAATTTAAATTAAATAGATGATGTTTTGAAATGATATTTTAATATTTTGAAATGAATTTGAAATGATATTAAATCTTGGAATAAATAATTGAGGTTTATATTAGTATGAAAAATATTTGGTTTACTTGTAATTTGAATCTTTTTAAAAGATATTGGACTTATGAAATATAGGATAATAAAGCTTTTGAATTTATTTTATAATTTGAATAGTTATTTTGTAGATTAAATCTATATTTGAAATTTATAAGATTTGAAATGGTCTATGGAAATTTAATTGAAATAAATGATTGAATTGAATTGAAACTTTGGAAATTTTAATACTTGATTTGAAAGTATAATAATTACACTTTTAAATGGTTTAAATGAATTATTTTGATTGAAATATAAACTATTTAAAAGGTGACTTGAAATGATAATAAATGGATGATATCTTTAAATTTAAAAAGGTATTCAAAGTTGAATACTTGGATTTGAACTCAAATGATGATTTGAAATGAAGTTTTGGAAAGATTTGATATTTTGATATATTAAAATGATTTGAAATGAAGTTTTGGAATGATTTGATATTTTGATATATTAAAATGATTTGAAATGAAGTTTTGGAAAGATATGATATTTTGATATATTGAAATGATTTGAAATGAAGTTTTGGAAAGATATGATATTTTAAATATATTGAAATGGTTTGGAATTGATTTAATCTTAATTTTGATAAAGATTTGGATTTGAAATGATATTCTATTTTGTAGTATAAACTGTTTTTAAATTATAACCACGGGTTATAATAACGATTGGTTGTTAAAGAGACCGGGATCGGATATGGACATACTCTCTGTCGATACCGAAAACCACTTTGACAACTGTGTACGCGGTGGAGTTTCCAGAATGAAGTAGGATGGTGACGACGATCCTAAGGTATATATACGTGGACCCAACTCCCGTGAGTTGGCATAAGGTGGCTAAAACAGGAGCGATTGACGGAGCAAGGAGGTAGCACCTCTGATCGGACACACTTCTTCGATACCATTCTATTACTTGTGATTTGATTTGGTGCGCACCATTGATTTGGGAGTTTTTTCGAGGTGGGCGGTAGTGGCTGCTATGCGTCACCACCAGTCCGGATGCGTAATTGGTATATCTACCCTGGCATTGCCTTGTGTGCCGTGTTACCTACCATATCGAGCCCACTACGATTTTGGTTTAAAGATCCGACCGCATTAAGGTTCACCATCCCCTTAACGCTATTTTCTATATGATTATACTTTACTAATTAGACACTACTGTATATAGCGTATATTACTACATAGTAAATAGTTTAACGGATCCTTAAAGAATGGGCGATCCCAAGCATTCTTTAAGTTACTTGTACCTTATTACAGTTCACTTGAGTTGGTTTACATTATATAAGTATATATTGTCCTGACTCGAGTGTTTTGTGTTTTGCTTTACGCTCGAGTCAGCCTGAGTTATTCACAGATTTGGATTTCCACTCTCTTGGAGATTTGAATCGCTGGAGATTATTTGCTTGTCATGTCCTATCTATTCCAGTTCCGTTATTCTACTCAGCTTGTACTTGGTTATTTATTGAGACTTCTGTTGTACTCTATTTTCTTCTGTTATATCTTATGTAACTCTGATATATTTATATAGTAGCTTCATGAACTACTATTTCTTTTACTTCCGCTGCATTATTTTACTCTGTGTCTGTGATCTGTGATTATTTATTTACTGTATATTCTGAGATTTGCCAAATTTTATTTACAACGCGGTATTTTGAGCAATTCAATTCCGGCATGAGTGTCTACCTATACACTTATAATGGATGCGAATGGTTGAAAATATCGGGTCGTTACAAAGGTTAAGGATGGAGCAACCAGTGCCCTGAACTTACCTGGCCTATGTTTTCTTTTCTTAGGTGAGGGGTGGAACAGATCAAAAGGAAAGCCCGGATGCTCTTAAATAAAAAGATTCTATTAAGATTTCCAAAATAAAATAAGATTGGTATTATCCAAAATTTAAGCAAGCTCCCAAATGAACTAATTACGACTTGGATTGCATAGAGATAATCTTCTTATACTTGGTATTAAAATCCGAAGAGGGAACTCGTCCTATTCGTGGAATTTAAAAGGTGATTTCACCGTTATTCCGCCCATAGCACTTGTTGAATACAGAAATTGATGTTGAGTAAAATTAGAATGATTTCTATGATCCTATTTACTCAAAAAATGTTTGCTAAGATTAATTTTAGGGTTTACCGTAAACGATGTCTTAAATAACATTGTTTTTGACCGGCCTAAAAGTTAAAGGATTTGATTGAAAGTTAAGTAAATTTGAGATATTTTCCAAAGAAAAAGAATGAATTTCTTAGAAATTACTCTAAGTCAAAAGAAAGAGATTTCGAAATCATCCGAAAAGAATTAAAGTTAAAAGAGACTTAATAAATCCTGTATACTCATATTCACTTTTTATCGATAATTGGATTTCGAAGGAACCGGGGTCGAATTTGGGTGATTCCTATCCGAAAACCACTTCGAGCCAATATATACGTTCGAATGTGAAGACATGTTGAAGATGATGATTATTGAAGACTATGGATCTTCATAACGTGGAAACTGCTTGTTGAACATGCTCTGGTTGGCCCCATTTATAGAGTTATTTATAGGAGTGGTCTCCTCGTGATGGAGATTTTTCGGATTGCAAGGACTACTCACTACTAGTGGTAGTAGGTGAGTGCCTTCGGTTTGTCCTGTTCTTGGACAACTTGTATGGACGTTTGTCTGACATTGCATTCTAAAGATTACGTACATTGGTTTTTACAAACGTACATCAGTTGGTGGCGGAGAAGGCAACTTCTCTTAGCTTAACACCCTCCTTGAGACGTACGAGCTCAAGGGTTGTATTTTTGTGGAAGGCAATTAGTAGTTAACGGAAATGGCAATGTGTCATTCAAAGATGTGATATGTGCTATATGAAAAGGTAATCGTTGCCTCAATCCTCATCAAACCGGAAATGATCGAAACAGGATTAGATGCAGCAAGGCCAAGTGGGTCATTCCCAATTAGGGTATGATCATTCCCTTCTAGACATATTTCTTTCCGCTATGACGTTCGGGATGTAAATTAATGTGGTGTATGGAAAACGAGCGCTCGGTTAAAGGTTGGTAACGACCGGGGGATGACATATTCGGTACTATCTAGTTAAAGAGGTAGGCCGGTCTTATGTTGGTAGTGGGCAGATGTTCTATGCCTCGAGACATCCATCTAGAGGTGTACCCATTTCGGAAGGTAGATCCTTTACCTGGTCATTTGTATGGAAATCCATTCTCCAATAAGAACCTACAATTTTTTTGGTAGAGCCTAGTATGCTGGAATTTAATAATGGTAACAATTTCAGCTAAGATTAATAAGTTTATTTGCAATTGTTTCCAAAGAGATGTCATTAGAAATAATATAAAATGTTTTGATATAGAAGTGCTTTAGTTATCATAAGGAAAAAACCCGTCCATGTTTATGTGTGGGCGTGGTCTTATGAGATACTCTTTATTTTCAAAGGATTTTATTCAAAGGCTGATATATGACACTGTCATTTATTATTGAGTTTTTCTCATGTTGGTTTATCAAGCCTGATCTGGGTATTTTCAATACTCGGGTCAGATCTGAGTAGTTTCAGGTTTAGCTGAAGACGGTTGGAGTTCCAAAGGAGAGCTGGAGATATTCATCTACGTATGGTCATATTCTATTATCCGTTGTACTTAGTTATTTTAGTTTGATGCTTGTCAACAATTGTAAGGACAGATGTTTATAACTGTCCAAGCTGAATTTAGGTTAGACTCTGATATATGTATTTAAAAGTTTTCCGCTGTAAAGATATTTGTTCAATATTATATTTTATTCCATTCGTGTGAGATTCTGTTCTGTCTATTTTTCTTTATTACCCTTCATGTTTCGTATTTTCATGCAATTTGAGTTGGACATGTGTGGTTTATTGTCGATTCAAAGGGTACGGAAAACGAGTTGTGACAGATACAGACATATATCATTTCGATCCGCAATAAATTTAAATTTACGGGTATATATCATTTCAACCCGCAATCCCGAATTAACGTTCAAAATCCATAAAATCGCTCGGGTTTATCATTTCAACCCATAACGATTTTTCCCTAATGTATAGATCGTTCGGGTATGTATCATTTCAACCCATTGTGATTTTCCTTGCAATAACTAAGGGAACTTGCAGTGTTATAACAATATAAAATATAACATCCAGTCATCCAATATCAACAATAAAAAATCCATCACAATCACCATTCAAATCAACAAATAGATAACAACAATTGACTGATTATTAATACACGTATTAACAGGCAATTATAAAATTTAATATTAAATTAATGGAGATTAAATTAAATGAAAGTCGGATTTAACTGGAATGACAATTGAAATATACCAACATCAGCAAATCAATTCCTAATCACATCATAAATTCAATTTAACTAACATATGATAATCTAGTAGTTGTGAGTGGGTCAAAACGCTCACTTTTGATTTCAAATCGATTTAAAATCAAAATGAAGGCCCAAATATGAACAGTCTCAGTCCAAACGAGCTCAAAAATGTCCGAAATTTTGATATGATCAGGGGAGCAAACCGCGCATAAATCCAACCTCGAACGTAAAAATTATTGATAATAGAAGATTGAAATTCAAAATTAAATTAAAATAAAACAATATGTCCAAAACTTACACGTCAGCACCCCTTCTTTCTTCCACGCGACATCGCGTTCAACCATATCAGCTAACCCTAACCGCCGCCAATGCAAGCCAGCTGCCACGTCCTACGATCACCGCCCCAGCCGACTCTTTCCCCATGTGCATCTCCTCGTCCAGGTGATCGTCTCTGGAAACCAGTAGTAGCTCCGCTGCCACCCAGATGTCACGTCGCCGATCAAGGTTAGGGTTTTTCGAAACCCTAAATAGAAAAATCCCGATGCCTCCGGCCAAGATAGACCACACGACCACCACCGCTGACCTCCTGGAGCCACGCACAACAAAACCCCTAAATCAATTTCACCCATCGGTGCTCCAATCAAAACGCCCAAACTTGACTTTGACCGCTATTTCTGATTGATTCGGTCACCGTCTCGAAAAACGACTGCCAGACATAGGTTTCATTCGTCGAGAGCTTTCCAACGATATAAAATATGATAGGGTTTTGAGAAGTTTGATTTTGAAATTGATGTGGAAATTGAATTTAAGGTTTGAAGTCTGAATTGGTTTCTACCATTGAAGAAAGGAACAGACAGAAGGAATTGTACGTACTGAGATAAGAAATAAAAATGCTGCTAGGGTTTAGAAAGATCTATTTATACGAGCAAAGCCCGATAAGAATGAATAACACCCGAATTGATTTGAATTGACAATAACGACCCGAAAAGCCCGTTCTGCCTCCGAAACGAAAGTGGGTCATCCCATATATCAAAATAGATGTTTTCGATATTTTTAAATTCAATGGAATAGGTTTCAATTCCTAATTTTATCGTATGAAGAAGTTAGATTTTAAAATCAGCTTATTTCAATTGAATTCAATTAAATTAATTTCTACGTGTTTCAAGCCCGCACGATCAAACGACAAGTCCGATCGTTACGAAACTTGAAATCTTACAATAATTCACCGTTACGGATTCGAAGAAATTTGTTTCGTCGAAATCCAAGATAGTGGCCAAAATGTCTATTTTCACGTTAATTAAATAAATTGTTATTAAATTAATTAAATTACTTTTTAAATTCAAATTTCTTAACTAACAATTTTTATCATTTTTGATTACCTAGTAATTTAAAATCTTTTAAAAATAAATTTCCATGACAAATCCAATGTTAAACATTGCACTAATTACATTGTTCAATTTTAATTGCAATAAATCCATTAATTAAAATTTAAATCCCAATAAATTCATATATTTTGATTTCAATCTTTTTATTCAATCAATCATTACTTTATGGACATAGTTAACATTGGTTTACCATTTATTACATCAATAATCTACAATTATCATCTTTTATGAATATTAATTACAATATTTCAATTATACTAACTTTTTATCGATTTCTAAATTTAATTCAACATATTAAATAAATAGGTGAAAAATAACAATAGTTACCTTTTACTTAATTAAATCACATTTATAAGTTTATTATCTACAACAAATATTATAACTCCTAATACAACATTGATTATATTCAATTTCAATTAATTGCATATTATCTCCTCATCTAATATAACATTTAATTTATTTCCTTATTTACAGCTTCTAAACAAATTTAACTTTGCAATTATTTCAATTACTTGAAATTACATTCAAATAGTTATCAATTACCTTAAATTAACACAATTACATTTAATTCTAGTTATTATTCTCAGTAATAAATCACAAATTTTAATTTCTTCCAATATTAAACACCAACATCTTATTAAATTAAATACTTTTAATTACCGAAAATTATGGGTCTTTACAGAACCTTAAGCAAGGGCGAATGGAGTATGGCCAGTGGCGGACTTTTTGGTTGTCCTGTAACCCCACAATGCTGTAGGAAGTTCATCCACCCACCTACTTCTAGCCTTCTCCAAACTCTTCTTCAAAATGGACTTTATGATATTTTTTACAGCTTCAACCTATCCATTTTCCCAAGGTTGAGCGACCACCACAAATCTCTTTTCAATACGATATCACCGATAAAAGTCTTTGAATTCAACATTGTCAAATTGAGTCCCATTATCTGTTACGATAGTTTGCTGAAGAGCGCAGCGACATATGATGTTTTGGACAACAAAGTTGATTACTTTCTCGATTGTGATCATGTCTAAAGGTTCTTCTTCGGCCCATTTGGTGCAGTAATCAACTGCAAGGATAACGTACTTTGCACCACCTTTAGAAATCGGTAAGGAACCAATAATGTCTATATCCCACATGGTGAACGGCCCAGGGCTGACCATTTGTATGATTTCCATTGGCGGAGCTCTTGGAACTTTTGCATATATCTGGTCTTTATCACATCGTCTTACATAATCAGTGGCATCTCGATTTACAGTTGGCCAATAATACCCATAACGAAGTATTTTCTTTGCTAGACTTTGCCCCTCGGTGTGATTTCCACATTCCCCTTCATGAACTTCTCTTAGAACACGTTTTATCTCATCATGGGCGACACGCTGGAGTAGGGGGACTAAGAAACCTTTCCCGTACATAATTCCTTCTTGCAAGACATACCGTGAAGCTTTACGAAGGACTTGTCGCTTTTCATTTCTTTTATCTAGTAGGACTCCATGCAGTAAATAGTCTTTGATTGGAGTCATCCATGATTCCCTCTCAGGCTCCGCTTCTAGTGTTTGGTCCAATACTATCATGTTTATACTTGGGGCATTTAATACTCCACCGGAATCGGCGCTATCTACTGTGCATCGCCGGTACTAGCAAGCTTTGCCAATGAAATAGCCTCTCTGTTTTGATGTCGTGGAATATGAAAAATGTCATAGTACTCAAATTCTGCCAATAACTCTTGGACTTGAGTAAGTCATGGGGCAAGCCGATGTCCCTTAGCTTGATAATCTCCCCTAACTTGGTAAACTACAAACTGCGAATCATAGAAAATTTCAAGAGATTTTATTCCAAGTTCTCTAGCGAGTTTAAGTTCAACAATCAGAGCTTCATACACAACTTCATTGTGCGTTGGTAGGAAATCAAGCTTTAAAGCAACAGATTGACCGATTTTTAAGAGTTACAAGCACTATTCCAGCTCCATAACAATGATCATTAGATGCTCCATTAGTATACAATTTCCACCATATGGTAGGGATTTCGTTGCCTTCTGAAGAATCATTCTACGTTGTAAACTTTGTTATAAAATCTACCAGTGCCTAACCTTGGATAGCCCTTCGAGGGAGATAAGTAATATCAAATTGACCGAGTTCTATATTCCACTTGAGTAACCTTCCAGATGTCTCAAGTCGCTGTAGGGCCTGTCATAACGGCTGGTCGGTGTAAACACTGATCGGATATGCTTGGAAGTATGGACAAAGCTTCTGTGATGCGATTAGTAAGCAGTATTCCAATTTCTCTATTTTTGGATAGGTCTTTTTAGCTCCCCTTAATCGTTTGCTGACATAGTACACCGGCCTCTGGATTTGGTCCTCCTCATGAAGCAATGCGGCACTTATAGCATGTGCCGATACAGCCAAATAAATGTACAACTCCTCATGATCCAACGCCTTTGACATGATGGGGGTACTCTCCAAATGATTTACAAGAAATTGAAACGTGTCTTTCAATCCTATGTCCATTTGAAGTTTCTTTTCCCTTTCCTAATCAAATGGAAGAAAGGAATGCATTTGTCGGTAGCTCTGGAGATAAATTGGCTTAAGGCAGCAACTTTCCCATTCAGACTTTACATTTGTTTAATAGTTTTTGGCACTTGGATATCACGGATGGCCTGAATCTTCTCAGGATTAGCTTCTACTCCATGGGCATTGACTATAAGCCCAAGAATTTCCCCGAAGCAACACCAAAAGAACACTTCAAAGGACTAATTTTCAACTTGTAATGTCGGAGGATGTCAAACATTTCCACCAAGTCTCTAATGTGGTCACTTGATCACCGTGACTTCATGAGCATATTATCCACATACACTTCCATTATTTTTCCAATCTGATCTTTAAACATCCTGTTGACTAAGCGCTGATAACTCGCTCTTGCATTCTTAAATCCAAATGGCATTACTACATAGCAGTACAATCCCAACGTCAGTAATGAAATTGGCATGCTCCCGATCAGGAATATGCATCGGTGTTTGGTTATATCCCAAGTATGCATCCATGAAAGGTAGCAAATCGTGTCATGTGATTGAATCCACTAGCCAGTTAATCCTTGGAAGGCGAAAGTTGTCTTTTGGTCATGCTTTGTTCAAATCTGAATAATCGATGCATGTTCTCCATTTCTTATTTTCTCTCTTCATAAGTACAGGATTAGATACCCATTTAGGGTAGAGGGCATCATGGATAAACCAGTTCTCTTTTAGTCTACTTACCTCCTCTTTGAGAGCTACAGATTTCTCTGGATCCACGCCGCGTCTATTTTGCTTCACTGGAACATGCCTCAGATTGATATTGAATGTATGACAAGTAATTGCAGGCGAGATTCCACACACGTCAGAGTGAGTCCAAGCGAACACGTCTAGATTCGCTCAATAAAAACCAACAAGTTCTTTCATCATCGAGGGGTTGAGTTGTGACCCAATCTTTAGGACTCATGATGGGTCGTCGTGGCTGACCAGAATATCAATTGTAAACTCAATCAGTGTAGCCTTGGTCTCTTTGGGTTCCTCTTCATCATGTCTCGGATCTATATCTCTATAGAACTGACTGTGGCACCCAAACCAAGGCCCATGCGCTAGCTGTCAATCTTTGATAGCTTGGATGTGGAGAGTCTTGTCCACTCCCTTACCTTTTTCTTTGCGTCGAGCATCCCTCAACTCAGCTACATAATAGGCACATCCAATTGCCTAATCGCCATGAAAAACTACAACACCATTATCTGTCGGAAACTTCAAAGTCAAACACCCTAGGGCAAGAGCTTCTCGGAATTCAGCTAAGGCCGGTCGACCTAGAAAAACATTTTATGGAGAGTTAACATCCAAAATAATAAACAGCAAGATCCACAATTTCCTTCATTCACTTTCTCCCTACTCTACAGGTAATTCCACATAACCAACGGCTTCAATTGCAACGCCATTAAAACCGTGTACATGAGCTTTAAATGGTTTTAAATCTTTGGTTTCCATTCTCATCTGATCATAAGCTTTCTTGAAGATTATATTTACTAAACTTCCACAATCAATCAATACCATTCTCACCAAAGCGGGGTCAATCATGACTGAAATGACCATTGGGTCGATTGTTAGAGCCTCTACCTTATCTGCATCTCTGTTCCTAAACATAATATCATCCACCATTGTACATTGCTGTTTTGCCGGAGCTCCATTTTCCATATTCGAACAACATTCAAAATCCACTTGCCTAATCGCGCTAGCATAGCGCTACTTCTCTTGCCAACTCTTATCTGCTGGGTACGGTCTTTCAACTATCGTATTTATCACCAGTCTTCCACCAGTCTGCGTAGGCTCCTCAGCCCTACGCGGCGCTTGTCCTCGGTTGGGGTCAGAAGTCCCCTGTTCGCCATCCTGTGGGGCTTTCACAAACTATTGTAATTTCCTTTCTCGAATCAGCTTTTCTATAACATCTTGGAGATGCCTGCGTTCATTTGTATTGTGCCTATAGCACTCATGAAATCGACAGTATTTCCCGATCTATTTCTGTTTCTCTGTTGACTCTTTCGGAGCCGGCTTTCTATACTGCATGGTATTGCTAGTAGGCAGATAGATATTCTCCAAGGATGTATTCAATTGCATGCAATTATTATACATTGGAATCCTAGGCTTCAATCTTCCATAATCCCTCTTTCGTTCTCAGTTCTAATCTCCACCTCCCTTTTACTGATTTGGCTTATTCTGAACATTTACTTGGATTTTTCCAAAACTGTCATCAGACTGTTTTATTGCAATGTGACTTTGTACTTCTTCTCCGTTTGGTCCCACAACATTATTCTTTCTAAGGACCTAGCTTCCTCCTTTCTCAAATACTGAGCCGCCTTTGCATAAAAGCGCTCCAACTTTGCAGGCGGCTTACCAGCTAACCAATCGTCAAACTCGGACTCTGGATCAATCCCTGTCGTCGTAGCCATGAATATCGCATGGTAATTCGGATTGCTAACCTCCATAATAGCCGTATGAAATCTCTCTAAATAATCTTTCAACGACTCTCCTAGAGCTTAAATCACACTGAGAAGGGACATCACATCTTTGGGACGAGTCACGTGCATCCGGTACTGCTCCATAAATTTGGTTGCCAAATCAAAGAATCTAGAAATCAATCATGGGGGCAGTCTCATAAACCACATCGTCGCTATTCCAGAAAGAGTTATGGGAAAGCATCTACACTTGGTTGCATCATCTGCTCGTGCGGAATCCATCGGCCATTCATATCTCATGACGTGCTGCCTGGGGTTAGTTTTTCCCTAGTAGGCAAGCATTGACGATATATTGAACTAACCATGCATGTAATACACTGTCAGTGAACGGGTATGACTTCTTGAGATTCCCCAGTCATCGTTGGTCAAGCCTTGGCTTTCCCTCACTAACTGTTTCACCATTGCCAATAAGTCCGACGTTTGGATGGTTGGTGCCTAGCGATGGTCACGCTCCACATCATGTGAATGGTTCGGTCGACATCTATGGGCCGTTTCATGCCTTCTTGGTTCACCATCTTCCCGATGTGCATCTTGCACATTCATTTCGTCATCATTTTGAGGAAGTACTTAGTCAGCGTTCGATAGGACTCCATTATCTAAACCATCAAGAACATTTCACCCTCGATTCCCAAGATGCATGGGGGAATCCCTCCTTTAGAGGAGGGATTTGTATCGATCCCTAGGAAGGGATCGGCACCGATCGATCTTGGCAGATCATGATGGTTTGCGAGGCGACGTTTTGAAGTTTCTACATGATTTTCTTCTATCATGCGAAGCATGTGGCTATGATATTCATCCGGTGAGCTAGAACTTTCTGATGCCGAGTAAGGAGTGGTATCCCTGCTAGCTTTCCCACGCTAATGCCGAGTGATTTGGTTCATCAAGTTGATATTAGTCTAAATTTGCTGATTTAGTTGTCAACGGCTCTCCATCAACTCTCTCATTAAATTATGAAATTCAGCTCTTGTAATAGAGTCGGTGGGATTCTGAACTTCAACCGGATCAGCATTCACATTCGTTGGTTGATTGCTTGGGTCTCCTTGCTGAGTGCTAGCTGTCTCATTTCCTTCCACATTCTGTGAAGTAAATCTAGTATGTCTCACAATTATTAATAGTCTTGCTTAGATTTCTACAAATCTGAGTAGTATAAGCAACTTCTTGAAGATAAATTCGGATCTCCTTTGGAGGATTTATCTAATACAGTGGCAATAAAGGTATCCTAGCAAGCTAAGAATCAAGTTTCTTGGTGAAAGTACCAAAATGTTTGCGACCAAATTGATCACAAACACCCAATAACAGATTTATGTAGAGAAGTAAGTGAAGAAAATAAAATTAAGCTGAGGAAAAGATTAAGCTAATAACAAATAAAAAGCAATAATCAGAAACACATATATTTATAGTGGCTCAACGTTGTATGCTTACGTCCACTTTGAAGATTATATTTATTGATCAATTATAAATCTGATTATAGTAGTAGGGAATAAACAACACTTGATTACAATAAAGTCTAGAGTAACAAGCAACGTAAAGATCCTCAGAATGACCCATTAGAACAGTATTTAGAGGTGAAAACGACCACCAATCTCTCTGAACCTTCGACCGAAGGACCTTCTAATCCACATGGGCCCACCAGAAGATTACTAAGCCTAACTCCTAATGAGGGGGTATCGGTTTCAATCCCTTCATTGGTCGATTTTTTGGCAGCGATCCCTACCATGGGCTCTGCATGCTAAAATATTTTTTCCCTTCAATTCTCATGTCATTTAGACCAACGGAACTCAAGTTATTTCTTGATCTTTGGTTTAATATAGCTTGTGCACTACTCTCTGCTGATCCCTTCCAAGGGACACTTACCGACCCTTTCAACTTTGCCCATGTGACGCACGATCCCTAGGGTAGGTTCCCTAGGGTCCAAATACCTTGCCTTCCAAATTTCATAGCCTTTGGAGTCGTAGATCTTGAGATATAAAGTGTTGTATGCAGAATGCACTTGGAACTTGTTGGATGCCGATCCCTCTTTAATGTAGCCTGCCGATCCCTCTCCATCAATTATGTCGATCCCTTTCCATCAATCATGCTGATCCATTCCAACTTGCCATGCTATGTCGAACCCTTCAATTCGTTGTGCCATATTCCATGCTTTGAGCATCCTACATTGTACATCCATCAAATCCATTCAATTCTGATTTTATATAATCATATGTACTCGACCTCTAGGTCCCATAATCATCATTTTGGAATATACAGCCTTAATGGCAACCAAATCTAACTCGTGCAGCCAGTTCAATATAGCCGGGCTAGAATGCCAGGTAACACTAACCATTTGAGGAGAGCGATAAATGGATAGGTGTTGGTGGATTTCATCGTGGAGTTTACCATATAGGATGGTGAAGAGGAAGACAATATGAAAACACTTTCTCAATGGAAATTGTTTGTAGATGGAGCTTCTAATAAGCGTATTTCTAGGGTAGGAGTAGTACTAGCGACCCCAAACGATGATTGATTTATTATGCATTGAAGCTAAAGTTCCCCATGACAAAAAATGAGGCTGAGTACGAAGAGTTAATGGTGGGACTCAAGATAGCGAAGAAATTGGAGCTAAGGACACTGGACATATTCAGTGACCCCTAGTTGGTGGTTTGCTAGGTAAAGGAGGAATTCCAGGCTAAGGGTGTGAAACCTTCCCCTTACTTGACAAAGGCACTGGGATTGCTGAATGATATAGAACATTACACGATTACGCGCATCTTTAAAGAGGAGAATGTGAAGGCTGATTCAATTTCTAAGTTCACTAGTTCTGGAGATGCACAACAATTGGGATTAGCTCAAGTGGAGGTTTTATTAGCTCAAAGTATCGACCGGACGGATGCCAACTGGATTTTGGAGGCTAAGGAGGAGAAGGAGTCATGTGTGACTCCGATTAAGGATTATTTGCTAGGGGAAATCCTATGAAAGGAAACAATGAATTGCAGAAACTTCTTTTTAAAGTACTGTGGTTTATAATGCAAGGAGGAGTGCTATACAGAAGAGGATTCTTGATCCCTGCTTTGGTGTGTAACCAATGATAAGGGAGAAAATACTTATGGATGTCCATAAGGGTAGCTGTGGTGACTACATAGGAAGGCAGACATTAGCAAAGAATCTTCTTCGCTATGATACTTCTGGCAGATATTAAATCTTGATGTTGTTGAATACACCAAACAGTGTGATCGATGCCAGAGTTTTGGCAAAAATTCTAAGAGCCTCACCTACAAAGCCTATGCAAATGGTTAGCCTATGGCCAATCGCAATTTGTGGAATTGATACAATCGATGTGCTATCAATGTCAAAAGTGGAAGCTAAATATGCAATGGTTGCATTAGATTCACAAGTTGGCTGGAGTGGAACCAGTCACCATTATTGCATTGAAAAAAGTGATCAATTTGTGATGATAAATATTATTTATAGGTTTGGAGTAGCTAAAAAAATTATAACGGATAATGGAACTTAATTCGAAAGTATCCAGTTCAAGGATTTCTACAACCGATACAAGATCGAGAAAACCTTTCTAGTAGTAGCACTCCCATAAGCGAATGAAAAGATGGAGGAGGTGGATAAAATCATCAAGTCCATCTTGAAGAAATGGTTAGCTAAAGCCAAAGGCAATTCGGTTAATGAGCTTCCATTAGCATTGTGGGCTTATAAGACGATCCACAAGTCCACGACTAGATATACACCATTTTCTTTAGCCTATGTATCAAAGGCCACGAATCCGATTGTATTGGAAGTCCCTCTCACCGGAAAAATCATTACGGCCCCAAGGTCAATGAGGAGCACTCGCTTGAGTCCCTCAATTTAATTAATGAAAAATGAGAAGTGATTGAATTAAAGGTCGTTTCTCACCTGAAAAATGTTACACAACATTTTAAGACCAAAGTCCTAAACTATACCATTAAAATAGGGTATCTTGTTTTGAAACAAGTTCTCCAAAGTATGGGGCACTTGGTCCAAATTGGAAAGGTCTTTATGCGGTCGAATAAAATCTTGGAGATGGAACTTTCAAGCTGGCTACTATGATGGATCATCGATTCCAAGGGCATGGAATAGTGACTTGTTACAATGCTATGTTACTTAGTTTTATTTTGTTTTAAACAAACAAGCTACCCTAGGATTTTGGAGGCAATGTAATAAGGTAGGACTTATCATGTTTTTCATTTATAAATAAAGTTAGCTTCTTGATCAAATTGAACCGTGTTCTTGTAATATCAATCATGTGATGCATAATTAGTACTGTAGTTATGTACCTGGAGAGAGTTACCGACTCCTTTAGTTGACGATAAGGACAAAGGAGTATAACCATAAGGGTCGATCGGATAATTCGACCCAATCTCTCCAGTATTGACCATTGCCCAGAAATAGGCGAGGTTAATAAGGAGTATGTCTAATCGGGTAGCAAAAATGTCGATTTTCAAAGGGAGAAATTGCTGCGTGGATCAAAATTCAATGAGCACGCTTGTGGCCTGGTAGGATATGCTTAGTCGAGGATAAACAAGGATGGTCAACAAATACTCTCGGTCGACATCCGAAGATAGGTCAAACTGAGAGTGGATTCCTAGAGACAGGCATCCAAAGCACCGATTCTCATATATAAGAACTAGTGTACAGCTAGGATTTTCACGATCGCATTTTTGGCTTATTAGGATATGCTCAGCCGAGGATAAGTGAGGATTGTTGGTGAATGCTTTCAATAAACTCCCAAAAATAGGTGAAGTAGAAAGACAGAAACTGGAAATATGTACTGCCAGACTCCTCCGATCCACGATTAGGATAGGAAGAGTATAATCGGACTGAGTGTAATCGATAATTTGCCCAATGTTATTAACCATTTACCGATCCTCGAAGGTAGAACATGACAAGGAATGATGCCCATGTTCTAGCATCTGGAATGCCACGTCCCAAAAATTGGACTCGACATGTAACAGAGTTATAAAAGGCACATCATCACTCATGGTCTAGCGGGATACACTTGGCCGAGGTTGAGTGGTGGAAATAAATGGAATATATCAATCATGCTCAGTTGTTGGCGAGGTTGAAGACATCGGGATATGAATGTCCAAATCGCTCTTCCCTGGAAATAAGAAATAGCATAGAACCCAATTTGTTTAAAACTTGTTATCATTCAAAGAAAACTCGACCAAGAATAAAAAGAAATAACCATAAAATTTGAAAACTATGTTTAGCCAAGCGGAAACAATTTAGAGACGATAAAATAGCACTTAATAATGAAATAAAACTAAAGCAATGGAAGGAATTTCACTTATATGTGCACAGTTATGGTAAGTAAAAGCGTTGCACAGACACATGCATATATAATATGATCAAATTGCAGTACAGACAATTATGTTATATATGCAGGCGGTTGTTTATAGGCAGGAATTATATATAAAGTTTGGAAATTTAAACGAAATAGAAATTTAAATAGGAAAACAGTCTTTCATTACATTCAACCTTTATTACAATGGATGTGGGGACCGGTCTTGCACAATCATGGCTTATGTACAATAGGAAAACAAAAGGTATAACCCAAAATTGAAAAAGGAAACTATCTCATCATCACTAAAGGCTAAATAAGGAGACTACTTCTTGTGCGCCTTCTTAGTTTTCTCCTTACCCTTACCACCTTGGCCACTCGAACCATCACAATGTCTCTTTTGGCTCTTCTCACCTTTGGTGTTGGAGGGAGTGGCGTCTCCTTCAATAGTAGTGGTGGCAGGATCTTTGGGATGGTCAGTGGGGACTTAGATGCTTCTATAGTGGCGTCGGTGTTGTCGCCCTTCGGAGGCTTAAAGGTGATAAGAAGGATTCTTGCAAAAGGCTTTGGTTCCTCGGTATCAGCATGTTTTTCAAGTCCATGCTTGGTATTGATTTTAAATTTCAAAATGTCGATCTTCAGCCTCTCCGCCATAGAGATGGAACCAGTCGGGCCCGAGGTGCTTATGATACTAATGTCTTCACGTAGGGACTGAGAAGTGTCATCCAATCCCTCCAAAGTTGTGATTCTATTCGAATCTTGACCAAAAATTGAGCAAGAAGGTAGGCTTGGAATGATCGATCTTATGCATATAAAGGTTGAGTCGGGGGGCAATTGTAGTGGGGCCCAAGCCTTGAGTAATTGTGGTGGAGGAGGAGGAAACGACATGTGACCTGTGAGATCGCAAACGTAGAAATAAAGATTAGTAATAGTCTCGAGAGAGAACTAAAGGATCTCGAATATTGAAGAGCTCACCTAGACTCAACTATTGAGTAGGAGACTTTGTAATTTACCCCCTGTTTAAGTGCAGGTCGCATTGGTTGATCAAAAATGGGAGGGAACGCAAGGCTCAATGAGGTACTACTGTGGAGGTTGGAATAATCTAGGTAGCCTTGGAGCTAGCCCCCTTATATATAGGAACCTTCATTGTAAGCTCTCGAATTTCTTAAGATGGAGATTCTGCATGGCCCAATGCACCTGGACTAGCAGGAGCCTTAATGGCAGCTTTAGCAGCAGTAGCATCTTCAGTGTCTAAGATAGCTTGTCCCGCTTTATGTTTTCAATGTAGTCAGCATCAAGATACTTCCCTTTTAGCTCATCTTCGATAAGGCCTTCACCGGCCACTTTTGCACGTTGTAATACCTTTTCCCATGCATCAACAAGAATGATAGCATAGGTATTTGCAAGCCACTTCAAGTTCTTGTATTGGATAACGTTGGCATAGAATTGTTAAAGGGTGGAGTATAGTTCTTCTTATTCTTTGGCCCCCTTCTCCTTTATTCGATCAGCTCGTCCATGGTTGCAGCATGTCAACTTGAGCCACCAATGTCTCTGCTTTCAACAGGAGCAAGGCAGAATATAGCTTCTCCTTCTCAGTATGGAGCTCCTAGATCTCGACTTTATTATCCTTAAGAGCTTAGAATTTCTCAAGATGGGTCAGGCCTTACTTGCAAGCTGCATTTTGAGAGCGGCATTATCTTCATAAGTGTTTTTCATCACGATCTCGACTGAGTGTGAGCGTGCCTCATCTCTTCAGCTAAATCTTTGGCCTTTGTCTCTGATTCCCAATATGCATCTCTCTCTTCTTTAACCCTTTTTATATCCCTCTTGTATCCTTCTATACTTCTGTCATAGGTTTCCTTCTTTGATTCGAATGACTGGATGTCAGTTTGATGAATTCAATTGACGTCAAAAAGAGTGAAATAGAGTTTCTTCCATTTTTATCCCTGGTTAATAAGCTCTTGGATTCCTCTATCCCTACAGTTCACCTCTTCCTTAAGAATGTCTTTCAGGTCACTGTCGAACATGACACCTGTTAAGCAAAGGTCTGGGAAGGTGGCTTGCATCTGGCTCGATGAGCTAGAGGAGGAGTTGGACGAATAAAAACCCTTTGGATTATGGTTATATAGGAATTGTGGTTATAAGAGGAAACGATGCTGGAGTTTGTAATTGTATAGGGAGCTAAGGTTAAGGTTGAGGCAAGGAAGGCCAAAAGAAGAACCATGGCGTTCGTGTGAATATTCATATCTCTTCCCATGAATGTAAGACTGTCATTCATCTGCCTGCCTCCTTTTCCAGTCCCTTTCCACTTAGCGGTCACTTTCCACCTCGCTTCTCTTTCTTTCCTTTAGGCTCTTTCTTCTTTAATTTCTCGTTCTATATGAGAGCTAAAACGAGGTGGATACGGTTAGGAGTACATTTCTTTTCCTTGAAAACATCATGATGAAGATAGTCGAAATGGTCTATTCCCATTGTACCTAAAATGAAAGGAAAGATCATATCTGATTTGGAACATTGGAACATGAGAAAATGCAAGGAATTTGTTTTCATGATCCAAGAAGTGTGTGGAGTGCTAGTTTCCCTTAAGTACTCTACGGATCGCGTTCAGAAGGAAGTGAGGATGGAGTCTTGCCTCCTTTGGCTAGGATACCCTTAGAGGCGAAGCGGAAGCACGGGAAGCAATCCTTAAGATCACCGATTAGAATGTTGAAGTTACTCAACAAGCCAAAAATATATTTTGAGTCACCAGTTGGAAGTGTCGCCTTGACCACAGGTATAGTGCTTGGTCCTGTAGTTTGCTGAGAAGTCTTAATGATTTTTCGTTTTGGATGTAGCAAAGCAGGAATTTTAGTGTCTTAAGGAGGCATCTCTTTATACGACTTTTCCCATCCTTGAACAAAGCTTTTGTCATCATTGTCTTCTCCATCACCTCCTCCTTCTTCGTTCTCTTCTCCTTCTTCTTCTCTTCCTCCTCCCTATTCATGGGTCATTTCCATTTCAGCACTTTCTTCTAATTCTGCTTGCATTTCACCAGCAACATGTATTTTTGTTGCTCCATCGATAGATTAACCAACGTTCACCATGTAAAATGGGCCTTCGATACCACCTTGGATATCTTCACTTGAGCTGTGAATGGAATAGAAGACTGGTTAGCATCCTGAGCACTAGGGATGTAGAAGGATTCATCAATGAAGATTCTCATTTGTCAACAAGTAGGTAGTGGTGTAGAATCGAATATTAACTCTCTTGAGAGTCTTAAGAGTCCCAGAGTGCTCTACGCTCGTGTCTCAAGGAGGAATATCTTTGAAGAAAGGAGATAACAAGTTAAGCACTTGAACGGTAAGGATCCGAGCACAGGAAAGAATGGAAGGAAGAAATCTTACTTTCAGAAAGCCGAAGCCTATTAAAGCTCTACAATCATCGAGTAAAGAAACATTAGTTCTTTAAGTATTAACATTTGTTGTAGAGTGCTTCGATAACCATGCACTTGTACTAGGCTTCGATGATCATATAAGAAGGACACTAACTCCATTGTTTAAAGTTGAGGACATTCCCTTAAGGGTACGGATTGCTGAAATTGGTTCACGAATAGAACATATAGAAAACTCAGCAAGCAATATTCGTTGGGATGGACTTGAGTAGGAGCAAGCCCGAGCTTCTTAGGGAACATACAGAGGAATGGATTGAAGGGAGGTACGGTTCCACCTAGGCACATGTACTTATTGCAAGCCGCATAGTCCACTGGAGGATAATGCAACTGTTGGCTCCATGTTAGAAGCAGGATGTTGCCTTTAAGAATTCCATGCCGTCGACATATATTATGGAGTGATTTGGCAATTAGGACAGTCGACATTTGTTTTGGAGGGTCACCAAAAACTCTTAAGCCAATCCATTCATTGAAGAGAGGAGGCTTTGGATTGGTTTTGCCGATACTATCATTCTTTGTAATTTAGCAGTTATCGAGCGCCTAGTACTTGCAGGTGTAAAAGTCAAAGCCTTAGCCGTGGTAGATCTGGCTTTAGGAGAAGTTGAAGACCCAGTGCAAATGTTAAATTTGAGAGAATGGCATATCATTCTGGATCGTAAAATCTGATATTGAACATAGTGAAGTATGTTTTATTTTGAAATTCTATTTAAATATGAACCTTTATGACCGGCGTCTAGAGTCCAATAGATGTCAACATGTGTCTACCATTCGGATTCTGAATGTTAACCGGGGTAAGGGAATCTATACTATGTGAGTTTGGTGTCCCATACAAAACGAGTGGACCATTCTGTGTAGATAGCCTATCTATGTTGGTAAATGAACCACGTTGCATGATGGAACCGTGCATCAGATCTTACCCATTATCGTTGGATAATCGATAATGGAACTGCTGTCCGAAGCCACATGGAGAATTCTTTTGCAAGAGCACATGAAGTGTAGTAATTGGAAATGCTATGCAATGGGATGGTCCAAATACCGGAATTCATTAGACGCGACCGTTCCTTGAAAGAGAACCGTTTCATCAAATTAAAGAAATATAACAATTGATCGACCGCTTGTTGACAAAGCGTGTCCAAGCATTTTGAATGGATGGAACTATAAATGCCTTACAAAATCATGGACAACCCAAGATGACCCAAAGTAATATAGACAAAAAGCATGGGGTGACTTGGAGTTGAGGCCATGGTTCTTAAGGCTCGGGTAAATTTGGTATTTACCTTAGGTTTGGCTCGGGGCAGAGCTTAGGAGGACATATGTTTTGCAAAGGCAATATTTTACGAACATGGTCGATCACAAGTTAGGATTTTGTTTGAACCAAAAGTTGGCACAAACACCCAATAGATTTTATGTAGAGAAATAAAGTGAAGTACTAAAATTAAAACAGAGAAAACAAGTAGAAAATAGGAACATGTAGATTTATATTTGTTCGGTGTTGGTTGCCAACGTCTACTTTGATGAAATTGCTTTATTAATTGCTTATTTTTCTTAGTAATGGGGGTGTTGGATCATATTGATCCTTGATTACAATGGAGTACAAGTAAACCAGCAGTGTAAAGATTCCTAAACTGAACAATAAACTCTATATTTATAGGGGTAGACGATCGAATATCTTCCTGAAATTTCACTAGCAGGATCTCATGAATAAATGAGGTTACCCAAAAAAATTCACGGCCCAATTCCCAATGATATGGGATTGACATCGATCGGTTCATATGGCCATATGGCAGCTCATGATCACTCTTGTAGGTCCACTTCCATGCTAGTTTCATGTTTCCAAAGTTGTTTATATAATTATCTCCATGTTTTTGGAGATATTGATCAATACCGTTAAGATGAACTGTTGGTTGATGTTGTTCATGACCATCGTGATACGATCTGATCCCCTGACTAGGGAATGCACTAATCCATACTTAGAATATTCTTTGAAGAGTCTATCTCTTGGTCTCACTTGATAGTTACTTCATAGTATTTTTCGTTCTTGATCTCTGGAGTCCATGATCACCTCTTTGGGCTACTTGCCTTGTCTATCATCGAGTCTAACTTCTTTAGCAGTCTGGATATAGCCAGGTCAAAAGGCCGAATAACACTTGCCCCTCAAAGTATATTTTGTTTCAAACATGACATGCTTTCAATCGATGCAAGTTAGAGTTGCCAGAAAGGATTCCATTCAGTTTCCTAAGCAGTTGCTATCCTTCCATCAAATTGTCTTTTTGAAGAGTCATACCTCTCTCTGTTTTTTGTGATGCTTGGTCGACATTAGTTAGTATAAATCTGGTAGGTAATCCTCGGTCCTATCTATGCTTAGTTCCATTGAGCTTGTCGATCAAGTTAGCAGGCCTTAGCCATCCGTAGTGACTTTTTTATGAGAATTATCTAGGTTAGAATTCAATTTTCGTCAATTTTAGAAATTGAATGTTGGGTGTGCACCCGTACACGTTAACGTACACACTTCGTCAATGGCTCCCGAACACTTTCACATGTTTATGGGTCATTGCTAATTGTTTATAGTTCAAATTGCAACTGCGTTGCCCTTTTTCTATTTTTTTCAAAAAGCATTAGCAAGGGATTAGTACAAATCATCTAGGTGGGGGATCAGATCGGATCCCTTCACATGTATGGGCTTAGCTAATTCATGACTATATTGAACCGGCCGAACCAATATATAAGCTAAACACGTAGCTTTTATCACTACACTTGTTTCATTTTCAATCACCAGAACCCTAAATCCTTTCCATTGCACCATTAGATAGTTCAAACGATAGCAATCAATTCAAACCCCTCCCCCATACATCACCAATCTGATCGTTTCTCCTTCCACTGCCTCCGTCGTTGCTCAAGTCCACAACCCCACATTCAAACGAGTCCTCTCATCCCCAAAATCAAGTCATTTTTCAAGAATTGGCTATTGATTCAATCCATTTTAGCCTCTCTTTCATCATGACCCAGTCGTACATATTTGCAAAGGTAGGTTTTCAACTTGTAACATGCTATTTAGAATTAGGGTTTTATGATGAATTGGTGGGAATTTTAGGATTTCGTTGGCGGTCGTGATGTTTTGGATTGGTATAAACGTATTGGAGATGAGGTGGAGTTACAGATGAATGTGGAATAGAATGGAGTTGAGATAAATGTGGTGGCAAAGTCTAGGTAAAGTCTAGGGGATCGATGGTAAAGCAATGGAAGGATCGGTTGTTGTCATGTTGAAGATGGAGTTCGAAATAGAGGGATCAGTTGTTTTTTGTCATGAAGTGATCGATTCAGGCATGTTGGAGTTCGAAATTGGATAAGGCAAGACTACCTAGGCCAAGGATTGGTTGTGATCCCTTGCTACACGGGGACTTAGCCATTTTCCAGCATTTGTGAACATGGGCACTCGAAGTTGCTTGCACAAATGGACCCAAACTCGAACCTTAAGAGCACGTGCATGGAAATAAACACTTGCATTTGGACTTGAATATACATGTATATGACTTGAATATGCGTAACATATGGATTTGAATACAAATACCGCACTCCAATATGCCGAAAACCGATCCCGAATCTCATGTGGAATCCAAAACCATTGATGTGAATACCGGCTGGGATGATTAGCGATGGCGGTCACTTCAGTCGAATCCTAGAGTCTCATCACAGTTGTCGCTTAATCTTGAATTTTTTTTACTGGACTGCACTACACAACACTGCACCACACCGCACTAGTTTACATTTTACACGGGGGGAACATGTTTGTTTCTCTAACAATGACTATCTGCTAAGTTTGGTAGCTATGGGTTTCAGATGCTCGGAGTGTTTAGCTACTATGGTTACAGAACAAACTGCTTTGCACATTGATCCTGATGTTGAATCAAGCTTTGCAACAATATTTGCTCGGCATACGCCGGGCAATCAATTAGAACAGCCTGAAAGTTCTCACCAAGTGCCTAAAATTCATGTGAGTCTAGAAATAGAAGATGAACCAGCTCCTGACACTTTAGAAGATGATATATTTTCAAAGAACCCAATAGATTCTATGGCTTCAAGAATCGACGAGGCTTCTCTTTGCAAAATTTGCATCAAGCACAAAATACCGTATGAGGATGTACGAGTCCCGAATTGCAATGATAAAGCTAACTCGCCTTCAGAAGGGTATACTGCTTGTAATAGATATATGTGCTGGGCGGGTTGTGTTCCGCCTTTTAGTCCATTCATTCAGAAGATGCTTCATTATTTAAGACTGGCTCTGGACCAGTTGCATCCAAAAAGCTACGCATTATTGCAATGCATATATATGATATTTCTCAAGTTCTTATAACATGAACCGACTATAGAGGATATTAGACTCATTTTCAATTTTAAGCGATGAAAGGGGAGCCTCTCTTATACTTTTCCGGAATCAATTGGTAATTTCCAGGTCATAACCGGTGCTTGGAACAAGTTAAGTGCTTTCGAGAATGAGTGATTTTATGTGCTTTGCCTGCCTGGTTTCATGGGACGATGGCCAGAAGGACAAAAGTGCCATCTTGAATTTAATCATGTGTTTTTGTCCAATTCGTACCTTGAACTAAGTAGTTTTTTGAATCTTACAGGTAGCTATCCACATCCCATCGGTAATAGGTATTCAAAGGCGGTCGCTAAGCTTAGGAATATCATTTAAAGATAAATATGTTAGATCCCTTATTATCGATGAGCGTCTCTTTTCCTTTGGCTTGCTAAAAGAGGGTCATAGCAACGGGTTAACTGGGAATGTTAATCCTGTCGTACCCATAGTCGAGGAGGCTCGGGATGAATTTCAAGAAAGTGAGATATGGGGCGATGCTAATAAGCCTAGCAACGGCGATGCAGGTTCAAACTATGAGCCTATTGTATAGTCCTCCAAAGACACGGTGCTCCTTGCCTTAAAGAAGAAAAGAAGAAAGAGGCTCGTTTACAAGCTTCGCAAAGGGCAAACTACCAAGCAGCCCAAGCCAGCCAATACTATTGTTAATCAATCCACTTCATTGCCTCTAGAAAATTTATTCGAGGGATTGTTGAACATCCCGATACAAGAGGATGTCGGGAGTTATGATTTTGCTAACATGAGCCTCGGGGGGTCCGATTCTCCTATCTGAATTGGTGCTGACATTCTGCTTACCAGCATGGGGCAGATCACTCGGGCTTGCAAAGCTCAAGCACCTGGTCCATTAAGGGGATATTATGATACTCGCAATCACATGCATTGCACCTCATGAAACCTATCTGTTTGCGCCAAAATTGGTCACAAACACCCAATTGCAGATGAAAGCACCAAATTACAGTCACAGAGCATAGATAGATTGTATGTAGTAGAATAAAATATGAAGAACACTCAAAAAATTAAATGGAAAGCAGTAGAAAGATAAGATTTATAGTGGTTCGGCGTTGTAGCCTACGTCCACTTTGAAGAGTTGCTCTTTTATTGATGATTCTCTACTGATTTACAAGAGTACAGTTGATAGTATCTGAATTACAATGGAGTTCTGCAGAATAACGGCGTAGAAGAGCCTAAAGGATCCCTTTTCTGAAGGCGTTGGGCCGTTATTTATTGTTGTAGGATGGAAATATCTAGCTCAGATCTCGGAAGACTCCTTCTCACACGTGGGTAGGCCCATGTGATCGATCCAGGGCGATTTGAGATCGATACGCGTACATTTCGTATCGATAAAAAACTACTCCTTTTGTGCTGAGATCGATCAAAGACCAAGTAGAGGTGGTACGCAAGCTCCTATGAAAATTTGGTAGCATTTGGACTTGTAGATTTTGAGTTATGATCGATCCAAGTTTTACATTTCCATAGTCTGGCGCCTTCGTATCAATCCATCTCATATCGATCTGTTCGTATCCATCACTTGCGTATCGATCGGAGTGACATGGCGCTATATTCTAGGATCAATCCACCTTTCATGCCGAGTGATTAAGTCTTCCACTCTTACATGCTTCGTTCGTATCGACCTAGTTATCCTTTTCGTATCGATGACTTCGACTTTATTTCATATCGATGTTTGAGGCTACTTCGTATCGATAACTTCTACTTCAATTCATATCGATAGCTTCCACTTAAATTCGTATCGATCTGAACTTAGGCTCTTCATATCGATTGAAGACTCCGACTTCGTATCGATGTTTTTAAGTGTTGTTTCGTATCGATCGTTTTAGTGCCATATCAATCAATGGCTGATCGATACGAACTGAGTTGATCGAGAGATCGATCGAAGCAAGGCGATCGATATGAAGTGTTGTTTGTTGATGGATATGGAGTGGAGCAAACATGATCGATACGAAATGGCAACTTTCCGTGGATACGAAGTAGTATGGTTTTGATGGATATGAAGGAAGTCGATGATTGATGGATACAAAATAGGGCTTTCTGAGGGGATGGACACGAATTCATACAGATATGAATAGAGTTGATTTCCTTAGCGTTGATCGATCAATATCTCGAGCGTACGAACTCTGATTGACTTGAAATTTTGAGTGTTGACTTTCATAGCTTCGCTTGTTGTGCCATATCAATTGTAGCTCGAGTCGGACTTGGACCAAATTGGAAGGAAGGACCAAGACATAAGTCATCAATCCAACTATTTGTTATCTAAGCACAAGTCAAAGTCCCACTCTTCTCATCACAAGGGTGTTGATCAACACCCCACCGTCTATAGTAATAGCAAGTCATTATCTCACTCCCCTGCTTCAACTGTACTACGTAAGCAACAATTGGGTTCTTCAAACACCCAACAATCTTTTGAATGCTAGATGAGCACATGAAGTCTTGATACATGTTCTCATAGGCATGGAAAACGGTCCCTCTTAACTCCAATTGCTCTCGATGCCACTTCTGTAGAAAAGATGGGCTAACTCAAGGCCATATTTCCTAAGTTATGTTTTGATGATTTTAAATTTGCTCTAGCTTTGCATCTGATTACTCTAAAAGCCGAGGATATGGTACTCTCTTATGTTAATGATGTCTACATCCAACATGGCATAATTCAACATGTGGCTGAGAGGATTTCCAAAGTGTCAATAGAAAGAAAGTATGAGTCGATCGCTTAACTATAGAAGCAATTCATGGTAAAGACACAATCAAACACTTGGATAAGGATCTCACTGAGTTTGAACACAAAATTGACTGATGCCGAGAAGGGAGCTAATGAGTCTTCTGAAGTAGTTGAGTGTTTGATGAAAGTACATCAAATTGAACTGGACACCGTTGTACGTTTTAGTGGCACTTTAGCTCTTCAGAAAGTTGTTTTACAGAAGGAGAAGGACATCTTGAAAAAAGATAACGACGCCTTAACCCTTCGCATTTGACGGCTTGAGGGGGAACTTGATAGGGGAAACCAAGAGAAGCTTGAGGCTCAATTAGAGTCTCAAAGATATTGCGAGGAAACCGTTGAGGCTTGCCTGACTAAGATAGAGACCGATAAACAACTCTAGCAAATATAGGCCCTTAAAGTAGAAGGCAGGGAGGTTAGTCGGATATAGATAAAGGAAAAATTTGATCCTCTATTGATATACTACAATGCAAATGCCCTCATGAACTGCAACCTTCGCTTCTTTGGAGAGGGACATCCCGAGTCGCTAGTCAAAGCTTGGGACTATATTATGGACTTGAAGAAGAAGAAGTCTCTCGATGGCATCAAGGTTTGATGAGGAGCAGCTTATGTGCGAAATATTGCGCGATGAAGAGCCATATGATCTTAAGGCTTCTTGGCTCAGTTTACTTCGTGACCTGGTAACAACTGGAAAGGGGAAAGATGGTGGTGAAGCCTCCGGGTCTAGCTCTCAAGACACTCTCACAGGTCGAGCTACTGGTGCCTCAGCTTCTCATGCCCTTGAAATGGAGATAGGCTACGATCCGGATCATCTTGAAATCCATAAGTTTTTTGTGCTATCTCCAATTCTTAAAGGTGGCACTCAAGCTTCGATCGAAGGCCAATCCAATGAAGGTATATCTCTTACCTCCTCGACATTTGAGAAAGTTTACATCTTGCATACAAAAGTCATGGGCATAACCATTGAACCTTATGGAATTGCAGGTCTGTTTGCACCTGTACATGCTCCTAGCGATAAAGCCATCCTGGGACAGCAAGCACTGATCACGGAGTCTACGGTCGTTGCCACTTCATAGACGGTCCTGACTGCCCAATCCACTGAGACTCTTAGTCCGGATAAGTCATAGAGGTTTCGAATGAAGAAAAGACTGATGATAAGTAAGCCTAGGATGAAACAGATGATGTCGTGGTGACTCATGCCTCTGAGCGCACGGGCAAGCACAGCTTGAAGGAGTGCACTAAAAAGGAAGACCAGGACAAGCAAGTCAAGAGGCAGCATGCTGAGATAGACGTCACTCCACTCCAAATCATATTACCCAGTGATATCGTCCCTGAAAAGATCGACCTATTTGTATCTTCAAGTGAGACTTCTTCTATTTCTGTCTCTAAATGCATTTCACCTAAGGGTAGCAAGGGTGGAGGAAGGTCGAAGAGGAGATGCAAGGGTAAGAGCTCTAAAGAGCCTACCCCATAGAAGCCCAAAAGAAGACAAGAAATCGCCATCGAATCAACTTGGGTTATGTAAAGCTAGCAGTTAGTTTCATTTTGTTGGCTGTGATTGTGTGGGTACGATCCTCGCTTTTGGTTTCTAGTTTTAGAAATAAACTTGTATTTAGCTTTCCAAGTTTTTTCTTATAAATAAAAACTTCTTTTGTTTCAGTTTAACTTTTGTGTGAATTTGTTTAAGTGTTCGAGCTATTATGTTTTCCATTCAATGTACCTGTAATTTATCACTCATCGTTTAAATTGCAATGTCATTTGGTCATCGTTTCTTCGGGTGTCAATCCAATAAGTTCATCTCAAGGCCTCCTTTTAGTCGTGGCCTTATTTCATATCAAACATAAGGCACAAGCCACAGTGTTACGCTGTCTATTCAGCGGTTAAGTGATTTTATTCCTGCCCCAGTCTCGGGTTGGCGGAGTTTGATGGTTGGACCCCAACCATTATGAGTTTGTACTCCTCCTGTCGGGCTCAGGTCGGAGTTGGCGAATGAATGGTCAAGTCGCACTCATTCATTTTTTTATACTCTTATCCGCGCTCTGAGGACCAAAGTTAGCTGATGTGCGGTTCAACGCACCCATTGGATGTTTGTACTCCAGCCCACACTCTAGAGAGTGGAGTTGTTTTGGTAAAGGGTCGAACCAGATTGTCCTTGGTTAATTCCTTTGCCCCCAAGTTAGCAGCAAAAGTCGAAGAGTGGTCGGTCGTATCACATCCACTTTTACTTTACATCCCTCCCGTTGAATCGGGGGATGGAGCTAGATAATGGATAGTCGAGTCACATCTGTTTTATGTTTATATACTCTGCCCATCAGATCGTATGCGAGATTTTTTGGATGAATGGTCGAGTCATGTTCATTCTAATCGATTCAATCATGGACCCAAGAACTCGGTTGGCACCAGACTCAGGGTACTCGCTAGTTTATAGTAGACGTACATAGATGTAAGTTGGTCACATATCACAACTATTATACTATGCACAAACAATTCATAGATATTGAAGAAACTTCACATTTTATTGCCAATTGAAAGAGAAAGAGATAGAGTCTATCTTATTACTTAGGACTAAAATGAAAAAGAAAATTCTAAATGAAGTACAAATAATGAAATAAAATCAAGTGTAGGTGCTTGCTATTCCATGCTCTAGGGAGTGCAATGCCATCGATAGTAGTTAACTTGAAAGTTTCATCTTCAAGCTTCTGATTGATTGTATACAGTCCCTTCCATCTCAAACCATGTTGGTAAGTCTAGGAAAGATCTATTTCAGAACAAGATCGTGAATTTCGAAGGTCCTAGCTTGGACTTTAACATTATAGTATCGGGCGACTTGGTTAGTACGCAGCTGCCCTCAAGTTAGCTTCTTTACGCTTCTCATCGACCAAGTCTAGAGATTCCAAAGGGAGGTCTCTGTTTGTTCTGGGGTCATAGTAAGTCATTCGATGAGAACGGACTTTAAAATCTACGAGAATCACGACTTCATAGCTGTAGGCAAGGGTGAATGGAGTGTGGCCGGTCGCGGACTTGTGGGTGGTACTATATGCCAGTAGTTCTAATGGGAGTTCATTAACTGCTTGCCTCTGGCCTTTTCCAAACGCTTCTTAAAAAATGGACTTTATGATTTTTTAACAACTTCAACCTCTTCATTAGCTTGAGGGTGAGAAACTACTGCAAATCATTTCTCAATACGATGCTTGCGATATAACTCTTTAAATATAGCACCATTGAATTGGGTCCTGTTGATAGTTATGATTTTTCGGGGGAGTCCAAACGACAGATGATGTTTCGAACAACAAAGTTAATTACACTCTTCATAGTGATCAAGGTCAATGTTTTAGCTTCAGCCAATTTAATAAAGTAATCGACAGCTAGGATGGCGTACTTTGCGCCACCTTTGGAAATCAGTAAGGAGCCGATGATGTCATTACTCAAGGTAGCAAATAGCTATGAACTGGCCATTTGAGTAACCTCCGTTGGTGTGGCTCTCAGAATCTTTGCGAATATCTAGCACTTGTCGCATCGCCTAGCGTAATTGGATGGGTCTCGATTGACAACTGGCTGGTAATAACCATAGCGAAGTATATTCTTCGCTAAGGTTTGTCCCTCGGTGTGGTCGCCACATTCTCCTTCATGTACTTCTCTTAAAACTCGCTTGATTTCATCGTTGGTGATACACCGAAGCATGGGAGCGGAAAAACCTTTCCTGTATATGACTCTTCTTGAAGGATTTATCGTAAAGCTTTACGAAGGACCTATCATTTTTCATTCCTCCGTTCAGCAAGGATTACCCTTTGCAAATAATCTTTTATCAGAGTCATCCACGACTCCTTTTAGGCTCCTTCTTTAAGACCCAATCAATCTCCATCTGGTCAATGCTCGGAGCATTATGTACTTAAACTGGGACCAAGCTCATTTGATGTGCATCCCTAGAACTAGCTAGCCTGGCTAGTGAGTCAGCTTTCTCATTCTATTCTCTAGGGATATGTGTAATAGTGTAATGCTAAAAATTGGTTAGTAGCTCTTGGACCTGGCTAAGGTAAGGAGCAAGTCGCGCTCCTTTTGGCCAGATATTCTCTTCTGACTTAGCACATGAGTAACTTAGAATCATAGAAAATTTGCAAAGCTTATACTCCCAGCTCCTTAGCAAGTTTGAGCCCGACAGTCAAGGCCTCGTATTCAGCTTCATTATTTGTTGCAGAAAGTTGAGTTTAAGGGCATAGCAGATCAAGCGTTCCTCAGGGGTAACCAGTATAACTCCAGCATAGAACACCGATCATGAGATGCTCCATCCATATATATCTTTCATTGGATGGTGGGTTCTTCACTATTCTCGGGAGAGTCACCTTGTGTAGTGAACTTTGCTATGAAGTTTGCCAACGCTTATCACTGGATGGCACTTTGAGGGAAATAAGTGATATTCAAACTGGTTGAACTCAATGTTCCATTTCAGTAACTTTCCAGACGTCTCAGGTCATTGTAAGACTTATCGTAACAGTGGTCGATGAAGAAATTTATGGTGTAAGCCTTAAAATAAGGGCAGAGTTTCCTTGAAGCAATCAGCAGCCGGTTGTTAGAACCTCTATTATGAGATTTCAATGAAACAACTATACAATCACATATATAGGATATATCATACCATATTGCAGTATATATATATTAAAAGAAGATCACGGTGCACAATAAGATTAAGGCTCATGGACAATTGAAGAAAGATGGATCATACTATTTAAGGTCATATTTTTTTGTATATAGTCATAAATATATGTTGTATAATCTCCTTGAGTGAGCAAAACACTTACAATTTCACATTGACAAAATCTTACTAATAAATACTCTAATTTTATAATTCACAATATGACAAACGTCTGTCACTTAGTCAGAGACATCTTTGACAATTTTATTTCCAATGATCCGTAGACATTTGTGATAGAATGACAGACGTCCATTAGCTGTCTCGGCCTAAAAAAATAAACTGCAACTGTCATTTTTTGAATGGATGCTTCTCTCTATTTTGAACAAACTTCATCCTCCTTTAATAGTTGCAATCATTCATCAAAGAGTAATCTTTCAAGAAGTCATAACTTTTCAAAAACAACTCTTTAATTCTATAAATACTTCAATCAATTGAGATTTTAATTCAACTTGCTTTACTATTCCCTAACTTTTATATTCAAATTTTCTTGTGTTATCATTTACTTAATATTGTCAATCACTTCCAACCAAAATCTATATATTTTGGTCAAAATATTTCCTACAAATCCTAGTAACTCACACTCATTCTCATTCAATGAAGATTATAGGAAGAATTATACTAGCAGTTAATATCTAAGTATATCGAACATGAGATTATCAAAGAAATACTATTTGTATCAGCCTATTCTACAGGTGAAGCGAGGATTATTTTTTAGTGAAATACCGAAGGTGAGATTCGGAACTGGATGTAGGATGGGAGGTTCGAACCAGTATAAAAGCTCTAGTATGCTTGTTTTTATAATTTATTATTATCTTGTCATGTTGCCACATTTAGCTCATATATTGGTATACACTAACATAATAATACACTAGTCGTATTAGATACGATCCACTAGACTTTCATTTGGTATCAGAGCATGATTATTTCAATTTACAGTATCATGTGATTGAAAACTTTTTAATATGGCAAGTACATTTCAAGAAGGTCAATCAAACTGCTCGTCCCCTATTACTTACTGGTTCTAATTATGCTTTACGTATGCGAATTTTTATATAAGCTAATGGTTTAGAAATTTGGCAAATACTCAAACTAGATATGAAGAATCTACCACTGACATAAGCACTTGGACCGATGCATAAAAAACACGGCAACTAATAATGCCACAGTCATGAATGTTTTATTTTTTTTCACTTGATAAAAATGAATTTTCATGACATATGCTTTGCACTAGTGCATATGATATATGGCGCACTTTGCAGGTTACTTATAGAGGCACAACAAAAGTCAAGAAAACAAAATCTCTATTTTATAAAATCAATTTTCATCATTTAATATAAAAATAAATAAATCTACTATTGACATGTATTCTAGATTTCAAACTATACAACACGATCTCATGGCACTTAGGGTCAAATTCACCGATTTTGATTTAGTTACACGAATCTTAAGTTCTTTGACTATCGAATGGGAAAGAAAGATTTTAGCCATAGAAGAAGCTAACGATCTTTCTCAACTCAAAATCGAAGAACTATAGAAAATGATGTCATATGAAGCTAATTTATAGGCAAGAAAGAAACAAAATCAAGAAAAGGATAATATTTCTTTTCAAACAACTGTTTCAACTTGGATGAGGAAGAAATTGTATTCATAGCTAAGAACTACAGCAAATTCAAGAAATTAAAAAGGATGACAAAATTTAAAAATGGAGGCAATTCAAACTTATCAAATCAAACATCAATCAAATGTTATGGATATGACAAGTTTGACCATATGAATAAAGATTGTCCACAACTCAATAATGACAAAAAGAAAAGAAAATTTGAGAAATTCAAAAAGAATCGAAGAGCCTTTCAAGTAACTTGGGATGACTTTGGTTCCTCTTCTTCCTTTGCCAGTGATAGTGAAAATGACTTGGAACAAGCTAATGTTTGGTTTATGGCTAATAATGATGAGGTAGGCCCTAAATTAACATATGATGAAATTTTAGAAATTAGCGTAGAATTAGATGATAAGTATAGAGAATCCAAGAAACTAAACAAAGAATTTATAGGAAAGATAAACAGAGCAGAGATAGAAATTGGTCTAATAAAAGTTGAAAAAACAATATTAGAAGAAGAACTAGAAATAGCTCAAAAAGAATGCAAAAGGTTATCTTCTCAAAATGCTACTCTATTACATGATTTAGAGGATATTTGATTTGAAAACACCAAACTTGAAAAAGAAAAACTAGAACTTGAGGCAAGTGTAGATTCTAACAATATTGAAATTTGTCCTCTTAAGAACAAGTTAGATAAAATAACTAATAATGTACCAAAATTTAATGAGGGAAAACAAAATTTAGAAAATTTGATCAAAATATCAAGACCTTCCGGAAATCGAAGTGGATTAGGATTTAAAGCTAAGCAAAAACATAGATACTATAGTACACTATACTAAGTTTAAGAAACCTATTTCAAAAATAAAGATTAATATTCCTAAAATAAGTAGTGTCAAAACATGGATTCCTAAATCAAATAATAAATTTATTAGGCAAAAATATATAGATGAATACTTGAAAAATATTGTTTACAATAAAATTTATGTTTTTAAAGGTCCCAAACCCACTTGGGTATGGCTAACTTCACCCACTAACACATAGGACCCTAACAAGAGGAAGTGGCTACCAGTTAAATCTTTACTATTTCGCAGTACCCCAAAATAAAATTAAAAGTAAAAAGAATTAGATACTTGACAGTGGACGTTCCAAGCATATGACGGGAAATGCACATATGTTATCAAATATAACAAATATCGATAGCGGCATTGTGACATTTGGAGATAACTCAAAAGGATTTATCATTTCATTGGAGATGTTATCAACGTCAGTATATCCGCTTCTCCTCTTATTACTACTATTTTTTTAGTAGAAAATTTAAAACATAACTTACTAATTATAAGTCAATTATGTGATAAAGGATTTAAAATTGTAACAACCCGATATTTTCAACCATTCGCATCTACACATGTCGGACTTGAATTGCTCAAAATACCGAATTGTTAATTTATATTTAGCAAAACTCAACATATACAGTAAATAAAATAATCACAGATCACAGACACAGAGTAATATAACAATAATGCAGTAGAAACAAAAGGATAGTAGTTCATGAAGCTACTATATATATACATCAGAGTTAAGTAAGATACAATAGGAATACCAAGATACAATAGGAGTGACAGTATGATAATCAGGTACAGCTTAGAATACAACTAGAATCAACTGGATAACAAAATGAAAAGATATCTGGTTCTTCAAAGCAAAACTCCAGCTCCAAAGGTGAGTCTTGAATGCTGTATCACTCAGTCTGACCCGAGCGTAAAGCAAAACACAAAACACTCGAGTCGGACATACATACTTATACAATGTAAACCAACTCAAGTGAACTATAATAAAGGTACAAGTAACTCAAAGGATGCTTGGGATCGCCCATCCTCTAAGGATCCGTTAATCTATCTACTATGTAGTAATATTGCGCTACTATAATAATGTCTAATATAAAATAAACATACTTTTAAATAGCATTAAGGAGTGACCCAATATTCCCCTTAACACGTAATAGTCCCAGTAGTCTATCCAGTATTAGCATACTCCCAAAATGGGGGCTACCCTCGATAATACACGGGCTACGGGAGAAATCACAACTCGTAGTAAAGCTCGATATGGTAGGTGACACGACACACAAGGCAATGCCATGGTAGATATACCAATTACGCATCCGGGCTGGTGGTGACGCATAGCAGCCACTACCGCCCACCTCGAACAACACTCCCAAATCAAGGGGTGCACCCAATCAATCACAAAGTAATAGAATGGTATCGAAGAAGTGTGTCCGATCAGAGGTGCTACCTCCTTGGCCCGTCAATCGCTCCTGTTTTAGCCACTTTATGCCAACTCACGGGAGTTGGGTCCACGTATATACCTTTAGGATCGTTGCCACCATCCTACTTCATTCTGGAAACTCCACCACGTACATAGTTGTTAAAGTGGTTTTCGGTATCGACAGAGAGTATGTCCATATCCGATCCCGGTCTCTTTAACAACCAATCGTTATTATAACCCGTGGTTATAATTTAAAAACAGTTTATACTTTAAAATGGAATATCATTTCAAATCCAAATCTTTATCAAAATAAAGATTAAATCAATTCCAAACCATTCAATATATTTAAAATGTCATATCATTTCAAAACTTCATTTCAAATCATTTCAATATATCAAAATATCATATCCTTTCAAAACTTCATTTTCAAATCATCATTTGAGTTCAAATCCAGATATTCAAATTTAAATACCTTTTAAATTCAAATATATCATTCATTTATTTTCATTCAAGTCACCTTTTAAATAGTTTATATTTCAATCAAAATAATTCATCTAAACCATTTCAAATCAAGTATTCAATTTCCAAAGTTTTAAACTATTCTGAGTTCATTTACTAAGTTAAAAACCATAACATTGAAAATTTCAGCCTTTCACGGCATTCAGAAAAAAACTGTTATAAGTTATTCTTGAAAACATTTTTTATTCAGCATATACAGCATTTAAAAATGCTGTTAAATCTCAGTTTTAGTTGAAATTTAGTTTAAAACAGCAAAGACAGCATTTCTAGAAATGCTGTAATAGTCCAGGTTTCAAATTAAAGTATTTAATTAAATTCAGCAAAGACAGCAGACCACTACAGCATTTACAGAACTGCTGTAATAGGCCTTTATTAATTTTTTAGCCTTTTAATTTACTACAACAACTACAGCATTTCAGAACTGCTGTAATAGCCTCTTTATAAAGCTTTTAGTTCAAAACAGAAATCATAGCATTTCTGAATGCGATTAATAGTAATTTCCAGATTTTAGTGTATTTCCCGCAAATAATAACCTTCAATATTAAACCATTTAAACATTATATAAAACATAATTTGACACTCAAAAATGTTCATTAAATTTACTCTTTTAATTTATGATTTTTATAAGAAACATTTGGAGTAAAAATCCAAATTTCCAATAATTTCACTTAACAAATCCAAATGTACAATTTTCTTTTCTTCACATTTTTAACAAATAAACTTAACACTTATATTTTATTTCCATTTCACAAATTAAACTAAATTTTAATTTTATTTAATTAACTTAAACCTTTAATAAAACCCAATTCACATTTCCAAGTCAAGTTATATTTTAAAATTACACTTTTAAGCATTCATTTATTTAACCATTTTAATACATAGAAAACTCAATAACACTTTATTAAATCATTTAAATTCAAATTCAAATCAAATTATCATATTTACCATTTTCCAAATATAATTAAATTTCCATTTTATTTGTATAACTTAAATATCATTTTAAAACCAAAATTCCAAATTTCCGAACATAAGTTATATTTCAAAAATTCACTTTTACCATTCATTTAAATTACATTTTTAACTCCTAGAAAAATCCAAATTTCTTTATTTAAACATTAAAAATCCAATTTAAATCAAATTTTCATAATTTCACACTTTTAAAAATATTTAAAATATTCAAAATACTTTATAAAAATAACCACAGGCCTGTATATAGTTTTCTAACCTAGGTCAAGTGATACGGGTATGTATCATTTCAATCCGCAGTTTAAAAAGCAAAAATCCGGGTTCTATCATTTCAAACCCACAATCCCAAGTTAAAGTAAATAAATAAAAACCGTTCAGGCCTATCATTTCAGCCCATAACGATTTTTCCTTATTTTAAAGTCCGTTCGGGTATGTATCATTTCAACCCATAGTGAATCTAATCTACAGGGAACTTGTAGTGTGATAAACAGGTATAAATGAACAGTTTAACAATAAATAACAGTAACAGATAATATGACAGGTAAAATAATAGGTTTAACATCATATAATTAATAATCACAGGCAGGTATAACATAATATAACATTCTACACATTCAATTGTTGTCAATTCACATTTGCATAAGTATAAATGTGAGGTGAGATTTACTCACCTTTTTGTGCTGGAGATATCAATTCAAATGACACAACGGATTCCAGGAGGCATGATGACACAACAATAGATTCAAGTGGATGAGAACCAAGCTTATTAATCTTGTACACAACCCATGAACATGACAAAAAAAATATAAATTTGATGCAACATTGAATTGAAACAACTTTGAAATTAAAAGCAAAAATGGATTGAATGCTTTTGCTATGCTTTCCACACTCACATGCTCGGCCTAGGGGTTGATATGGCTCAGCCCTAACATGGTTTGGCTTTGGTTTGGGTTCACAAATGCACGGCTACAAGGCTAGAATGGTGGAGGAGTTACAACATAGGAATGTGAAGAGGCTAGGCAATATAGGAAGGTTTTGGTTCAATGTTTTGGGTTCGGCCATGGGTGGTTTGGCTTGGCCATTCAAGTTCAGGTCTGGACAGTGGTTTAACTGATAAGTAGGGGTCAGGAAAAGGTGGTGGTGGTGGCTAAAGGTGGTGGCCAAGGTGATGGATGAAGGTATGAAGCAACCAGGCTAGGCTAACATGACATTTGGAAGGTTTTGTGAAACTTTTGAGGTGTTTTCTTCACTTAAAGGCCATGACCTGATCTGGTCAGAGGGGAAGAGAGGGGTTTGAAGCCATGGAAAAGGAGGAGGAAGGTGGTGGAGGCTATGGTCGAGATGGTGGAGCATGGCAAGGAGAAGTCATGGCCAAAACATTAAAATTTCAAAAGGGAAAATGAAGAAAAAGTAGAAGAAAAGAGGAGGCCATTACCCAAATGCTTTTGCGGTGAAAATGGAGTGAGGAGGAAGGTTTTTCAGGTGAATTGCCCATAAAAACTCACGGCTATCAAAAAGTATACGGCCAAAAAAAAACAAGCAAGTGAAAAGTCAAGAAAATGAAAAGGTTTGGTAAATGAAAAGTCTTGAGTTTTAAAGTTAAGTCTCTTCAAATTTCCTTTTCTTTTAAATCAAATAAAACAAATAAAAATAAGTAAATGAATTACAGAACTGAAAACAAAATAAAATAAAAATAACTAAATAAATTTAGGAAAATAGGAAAAGAATTAAAGAAATTGCTTAAATATTGAAAACAGGGTCCAGAAATTACAAATAAATCACCATTGGCTTTGGAAAAATATCTACTTCATTTTAAAACTGTTCTAAAGCAAAACTTTGAAATAAATAATTCATTTATCATTTCTAAAGTGAAATAAATAATTAAATTTAGAGAAAATAGAAAAATAATAAAGAAATAGTTTATTTAATTTAAACAAGGCTTAAAATTACAAATAAAACATCACTAGCTTTATAAAATTTATATTTCACTTTAAAACAAATAAAAAGTCAAATAAGTAAAATAAATTATTAACAAAATAAAGTGGAGATTAAATAAAATAAGGTCTTAAGGAAATAGAGGAATAAATAAAGAATTTCTTTAATTAAATGAAACTGGAAATTAGGAATTATAAACAGAATACAACTAACACTGGAAAATGTCAATTACACTTTTAAAATGTTTTAAAACTAAAATATATACATAACATGTTATTTTACCCTTATAAACATAAATTACATGACCAACTAAAATATTATTTATATAATTTAAAATAAACAATTTTGTTAAATACATCAAATTACACACAATATCAAAAAGGGCATAACTTTCACATTATAAATCAGATTTCAACGAAACGAAAAGCAGTATTCTTGAAATTTTATTTACTTTCATAATAAAAGATAAAATTCAAAATTTCATCATTTTAAATTTTTAAATTAAAAGTCAAAGTTTGACCATATTGACCAAAATTCACATTTCTGGAAAATATCTTATTTATTCATGTTCGAAATTACAATTCACATTCAAATCACAATTTATATTTGCAATAACAAAATTTATCCATTTAATATAAATAAAATAAAGTTTTTAAATTGGAAATTCAATTAAAAATAATTACAAAATATAGGGTTGTTACACTCTCCCCCACTCAAAACTTTTCGTCCCCGAAAAGGAATGAGGTACGGGAAAGCACAGAAAAAGATAGACTGAAATAGGCTTAAGACAAGATGACAAGGAGATTGAAATTATACCTGATAACTGTTGTAATAGGTAAGTTTAACAAGGTGGAGATGATCTTTCCAAGATCCTCCAGAATCAAGAACACAAGCACGAAAAAAATCATCGAGAATCTGATTCACCCCTTTCCGTTTGACCGTCGGTCTGTGGATGGTAAGCAGTGCTCAAATTCAGAATAGGGAGAAGTAAGAACCATAGAAGAGATAGAAAAGTTAAATGATGAAGGAAAAAAAAAGAAAGACTAGAACAAACTTATTAAGCGTAATACGAAAAACACGATTCATCAAATCAACAAAGAGAGCAGGAGCATTAGCCAAACTAAAAGGCATGACTAACATTCATAGAAAAACCATTCTCAGTACGGAAAGTAGTCTCGGGAATACTTTCCTCAGCAACCTTGAGTTGGTGAAAATCAGAGGCAAGATCAAGCTGAAAGAGAACAGTAGCTCCAAGGCTAACCAATTCGAATTTGATTTCCTACTTAGAAAGTAGGGGAATGGGAACAACCAGAAAGAAAATAGATTGGAAAACAGAACAAGACAATAAATTTAAAACCATGAAAATTTTAACTTACATTAATAATTAATTTCATTCATTTGATTTCACTTAAGTTAAATAAATCGAATTTTTAAAAAAAATCTCATTATCTCTTCAACAAATCAACAATTTATAAAGTCATGAATTTGAACAATCATTTATTATATTTCATCTTTATTCATTAAATTTCATTCTTCTTTAATCCACTTAATATATCAAATCCTATATATATTAAGTGTATTTCAATTATAATTATTCCAATTTATTTATAATTTCTTTTAAATATCAATATATTGTAAATTATTCAATTAACCTTTTTCCTCTATTTACCTCTATTGATCCTTTATAAATAAAATTTAAGTGTATAACATTTATTGTAACCACTTAAGTTTTATTTATAAAATTTCTCTTTATTTTGTATATTTTCCAATTACATATTTAACTTCTGAATAATTTAGGTAAGTTATATTGGAATGTAATAGAATATTATACAAATAAATTCTTCAATTTCAATTATACAAGTTTACATATTTATTCAAACTTTGATTTCCTTTTATAATTGAGATTATTTTTAAGATAAAATTTAAGAATTAGATTTCCGATTAACTTCAAACTATTTTAGAGATAATTAAATATACACAATATATATCAGATCAACTCTTAAATCACATATATTATAAATCAAGTCATAATTAGAAATCCAAATAAATTTATTTTCAAAACAAAACTGTAGAAAAACTACATAATGGTATCTTCACTTCGAAACTCGAAAATGAATGTCGATGATACTGCAGTCATCACCGAAATTATTTTCTAGCGACAAAGAAAAGAGCACTAATTTACAAATTAAAAATCCTTTAAAACAATTTCTACTAGAAATACTTTTAAATAATATATCCTTTTAAAACTTTCAAAACAAAGTTCGAAATCATCAGAAATTTAATTCTCACATTCTTGATTTAAATCAATTTAAATTATAACCATGCTTAATTATTTAGATATGAAACTAAAGCCAATGATTATAAAATATATGCAAAGTTAAATATTATTTCTTAACACCCAATTCCATTAATTATCGAAATTCAGAAAATTAACCTTATACATATTAAAATTATAAAAAATTTATCTATCTACTAAATTTGAAACCATATTATGTCAGTTTGCTCTGTTCGAGTGCTTTGGAGATCCTATCGATAGCATTGATCAGACGAATCGATCGGAAACCCAAATCAACATCAACAACCCAAACAACACAATATATAAAACATCTTTAAATATAAGATTTTCAAATACAAGATTAATTTTCAAAATAAGAATAGGGGTTCAAATTTGATGGACTCGAATCAAAGAGAATTCAGATTTGAAGATAAGTTGGAGACAAAAGATAAGATGATTAAACAACAGAATAGGGAGTATGGATATGCCTATATATATCGCGGGCAACCTTAACTAGTCAACCGTGACTTAATGAATAAGATCGATGTGGATTTTCTAGGGTAAATCTACATTCGATCCAAGAAATAGAATTCAGGCATAATAAGAGATACTAGCATCTAAACCGAGGATATAGAAGTCTTCGGTGAATTAATGCTTTTTCTAAAGAAGTTTCACCCCTTTACAAGTCATTAGAATATTGGCGGGACCGCCAATACATTAGAAAGATTATTCGGAGTGGAGTTATGGGACACTCAAGAATCAAGAAGACACGAATAGAGGAGGACAAGAATGGACTTTGGAACCGAAGGGAACGTTCCAAAATTCAAAGGAAACCGAATCGAAGAAGAAGGAATTCAAGTTCGAACGAAAGTGATTCTGTAATTAAATCTACTCTATATGCTGAGTTTTCCTAAAACCAGAGTTCTAATACCAACTGTAACAACCCGATATTTTCAACCATTCGCATCCGCACATGTCGGACTTGAATTGCTCAAAATACTGAATTGTTAATTTATATTTGGCAAAACTCAACATATACAGTAAATAAAATAATCACAGACACAGAGTAATATAACAATAATGCAGTAGAACAAAAGGATAGTAGTTCATGAAGCTACTATATATATACATCAGAGTTAAGTAAGATACAATAAGAATACCAAGATACAACAGGAGTGACAGTATGATAATCAGGTAAAGCTCAGAATACAACTGGAATCAACTGGATAACAAAATGAAAAGATATCTGGTTCTTCAAAGAAAAACTCCAGCTCCAATGGTGAGTCTCGAATGTTGTATCACTCAGTCTGACCCGAGCGTAAAGCAAAACACAAAACACTCGAGTCGGGACATACATACTTATACAATTTAAACCAACTCAAGTGAACTATAATAAAGGTACAAGTAACTCAAAGGATGCTTGGGATCGCCCATCCTCTAAGGATCCGTTAAACTATCTACTATGTAGTAATATTGCGCTATTATAATAATGTCTAATATAAAATAAACATACTTTTAAATAGCATTAAGGAGTGACCCAATATTCCCCTTAACACGTAATAGTCCCAGTAGTCTATCCAGTATTAGCATACTCCCAAAATGGGGGCTACCCTCGATACTCCACAGGCTACGGGAGAAATCACAACTCGTAGTAAAGCTCGATATGGTAGGTGAACGGCACACAAGGCAATGCCAGGGTAGATGTACCAATTACGCATCCGGGCTGGTGGTGACGCATAGCAGCCACTACCGCCCACCTTGAACAACACTCCCAAATCAAGGGATGCACCCAATCAATCACAAAGTAATAGAATGGTATCGAAGAAGTGTGTCCGATCAGAGGTGCTACCTCCTTGGCCCGTCAATCGCTCCTGTTTTAGCCACTTTATGCCAACTCATGGGAGTTGGGTCCACGTATATACCTTTAGGATCGTCGCCACCATCCTACTTCATTCTGGAAACTCCACCGCATACACAGTTGTTAAAGTGGTTTTCGGTATCGACAGAGAGTATGTCCATATCCGATCCCGGTCTCTTTAACAACCAATCGTTATTATAACCCGTGGTTATAATTTAAAAACAGTTTATACTTCAAAATGGAATATCATTTCAAATCCAAATCTTTATCAAAATAAAGATTAAATCAATTCCAAACCATTCAATATATTTAAAATATCATATCATTTCAAAACTTCATTTCAATATATCAAAATATCATATCCTTTCAAAACTTCATTATCAAATCATCATTTGAGTTCAAATCCAGATATTCAGCTTTAAATACCTTTTAAATTCAAAGATATCATTCATTTATTTTCATTCAAGTCACCTTTTAAATAGTTTATATTTCAATCAAAATAATTCATCTAAACCATTTCTAGTAAAATATTCAATTTCCAAAGTTTTAAACTATACTGAGTTCATTTACTAAGTTAAAAACCATAACATTGAAAATTTCAGCCTTTCACAGTATTCAGAAAAAAAACAATTATAAGTTATTCTTGAAAACATTTTTTATTCAGCAAAGACAGCATTTAAAAATGCTGTTAAATCTCAGTTTTAGTTGAAATGTAGTTTAAAACAGCAAAGACAGCATTTCCAGAAATACTGTAATAGCTCAGGTTTCAAATTAAAGGTTTTAATTAAATTCAGCAAAGACAGCAGACCACTACAGCATTTACAAAACTGCTGTAATAGGCCTTTATTAAGTTTTTAGCCTTTTAATTTACTACAGCAACTACAGCATTTCAGAACTGCTGTAATAGCCTCTTTATAAAGCTTTTAGTTCAAACCAGAAATCATAGCATTTCTGAATGCTATTAAAAGTAATTTCCAGATTTTAGTGTATTTCCAGCAAATAATAACCTCCAATATTAAACCTTTTAAACATTATAAAAATCATAATTTGACACTAAAAAATGTTCATTAAATTTACTCTTTTAATTTATGATTTTTATAAGAAACATTTACAGTAAAATCCAAATTTCCAATAATTTAACTTAACAAATCCAAATGTACAATTTTCTTCTCTTCAAATTTTTAACAAATAAACTTAACACTTATATTTTATTTCCATTTCACAAATTAAACTAAATTTTCAATTTTATTTAATTAACTTAAACCTTTAATAAAACCCAAATTCACATTTCCAAGTCAAGTTATATTTTAAAATTACACTTTTAAGCATTCATTTATTTTACCATTTTAATACATAGAAAACTCAATAACACTTTATTAAATCATTTAAATTCAAATTCATATCAAATTATCATATTTACCATTTTCCAAATATAATTAAATTTCCATTTTATTTATATAACTTAAATATCATTTTAAAACCAAAATTCCAAATTTCTGAACTTAAGTTCTATTTCAAAAATTCACTTTTACCATTCATTTAAATTACATTTTTAACTTCTAGAAAAATCCAAATTTCTTTATTTAAACATTAAAAATCCAATTTAAATCAAATTTTCATAATTTCACACTTTTAAAAATATTTAAAATATTCAAAATACTTTATAAAAATAACCACGGGCCAGTATATAGTTTTCTAACCTAGGTCAAGTGATACGGGTATGTATCATTTCAATCTGCAGTTTAAAAAGCAAAAATACGGGTTCTATCATTTCAAACCCGCAATCCCAAGTTAAAATAAATAAATAAAAACCGTTCAGGCCTATCATTTGAGCCCATAACGATTTTTCCCTATTCTAAAGTCCGTTCGGGTATGTATCATTTCAACCAATAGTGAATCTAATCTACAGGGAACTTGCAGTGTGATAAACAGGTATAAATGAACAGTTTAACAATAAATAACAGTAACAGATAATATGACAGGTAAAATAACAGGTTTAACATCATATAATTAATAATCACAGGCAGATATAACATAATATAACATTCTACACATTCAATTGTTGTCAATTCACATTTGCATAAGTATAAATGTCATGTGAGATTTACTCACCTTTTTGTGGTGGAGATATCAATTCAAATGACACAACGGATTCCAGGAGGCACGATGACACAACAATAGATTCAAGTGGATGAGAACCAAGCTTATTAACCTTGTACACAACCCATGAACATGACAAAAAAAAATATAAATTTAATGCAACATTGAATTGAAACAACTTTGAAATTAAAAGCAAAAATGGATTGAATGCTTTTGCTATGCTTTCCACACTCACATGCTCGGCCTAGGGGTTGATATGGCTCAGCCCTAACATGGTTTGGCTTTGGTTTGGGCTCACAAATGCACGGCTACAAGGCTAGAATGGTGGAGGAGTTACAACATAGGAATGTGAAGAGGCTAGGCAATATAGGAAGGTTTTGGTTCAATGTTTTGGGCTCGGCCATGGGTGGTTTGGATTGGCCATTCAAGTTAAGGTCTGGACAGTGGTTTAAATGATAAGTAGGGGTCTGCACAAGGTGGTGGTGGCGGCTAAAGGTGGTGGCCAAGGTGATGGATGAAGGTATGAGCAACCAGGCTAGGCTAACATGACATTCGGAAGGTTTTGTGAAACTTTTGAGGTGTTTGTCCTCACTTAAAGGCCATGGCCTGATCTGTTCAGAGGGGAAGAGAGGGGTTTGAAGCAATGGAAGTGGAGGAGGAAGGTGGTGGAGGCTATGGTGGAGATTGTAAAGGCCCGCAAATCCGTACCCCTTTGAGCTGACAAAAATCCACTACACTTCAGCCCAAAGTGGAACAAAAATACGAGTCTTCGGGTTAAAGAAGAAAGAGGTAGAATGTGACGACCGCCCATGACCCCTGCACCGAATCTAGAGATAGAGCGCTGTAAAGTGTGCCAGGCGACCATGGACGATTGTCAAGGTAAGATTTAAAACAACAGAATCTATCGTATTACTCACAGCGCATGGACAAAATACAATAGAACATATGTATAGTGAAGCTTTACAGAACAAAATGACATCATATAAAACTCCATAATAGTTGAATACAAGCATCCACATAGTCAATACATCCAGCCTCACTACATATCTCTCAGAGAATACAAAACAGCGGAATATCCAGTACATATAAGAAGATAATATGCAACCCTCTAGCTCGTCTTCGATATCAGCATTGTGAGAAGAGAACAGCACCTGTCACCTGCTACCTAGTCTGCCCGTCCCGAAATGGACGAACAGCCCAAGGCAATAAGAATTAAAACATAAAGCCTTGAGTCAGACAACAGTCTTAGTGAGCAGTAAATTAACTAACAACATACCAAAAGAGCATAAAGGAAAAGGAATAGGAATACAACCCTCCCACTCCAACCTCATTCTACAGTGATAGCCCCCAGACACACACTAAACAGAAGCAAACATAGCAGAGCATACAATTTAAAGTAAAGCTACTATCACTCGAGTCAAGGGCGATGTTTTCCAAATACCAAGGCCTAAATCAGATAAGCACCCAGAAAATACCGCTCTTGAGTCCGAATGACGATACAACCAAACATCCATGACTCTGGCTATCACTGTTATCGTTGCTTCGATATCACCGTTAATTGAATGACCGGCACATTCTTTCAGCCGTCCGTCAAGGGCTAATGGAAACCCCGGTTCTAGACATAACTCCCGCACGTCGTCGCAGCCCGTGCCTAGGACTATCGAATCTGCCCAGAGTACTCGACCATCAACAGTTGGCCGTTGGGACTATCGAATCTGCCCAAACGTACTCTTGCTTAGAGCATGCTAGAACCTTCAACAACGATGCTATCCAAGCCTCCTAGTCATCCTCCTCGACGACTATTCTCATATCCATTCATTATCCTCAACTCGAATCATATCACCGAGTTATCAACATGCTTGGAATGATCCCGTCTGGATTAGACCAAGTCTTCATCACATGATTGCCTCGCTTCATTACATCCTCGCAAAGCCTCATCTCATCCTCACATCATCAAATCTATGCATAAGAGCTTCATCATCCCGCTACATATGCCACGAGCAGCTTTTCCAATTCAAGAGCCTTTCCCTTAGCTTTTGAATCACCTTCGATCTAAATCTAATCATCAATCATCTAGTTCATAACAATCAATCAAATCAAACATCAATCCAAGCAATCAAGCATTTAAAAATGATCTAAGTAGACAATTATAACAATAATGGCATTTTCGTAATTAAAGAGTTGAAAGTCCAATAAGCATGAAAACATGGATTATATCTCTACAAACTTGATGAATGAACTTGCATAGGTCAACATATGATAAAATGGATGTAACATCATCATGAACAATGGATCTATATGGATCTACACATAGGATGAAGAAAATGCATGGAAATCTCTATTTTAACACCAAATCGAGCCAACAATCCGATATACTCCTTTGGATCCGTGTGAGAGATAATCACCACTCACCAAATCACCAAAACAACCTCAAATCAATACGCTTCAGATCTGGACAGCGAAGGATCAAGCTTGATCTATCACGAATCCGCTTCAAACGAAGAAATCTCTCTTGAAAAGATGAAGATCTTCAATCTAAGCTCTTGAATCTTTAATCTTGATCTTCGATTTGGATGGATGGAAGCACTAGATTAGAGTGGAGAAAAGAAGTGAAGAAGTGTAGAAGTCGAGCTCTCAAAATGGCAGCACTTCGTCGCTTCAAAATCCGGATCCCAAAAATGAAGAGAAGCTCTCCTATTTATAGCTGAAAACTGCCTAAGTCGTAACTCGGCTAACTCCATAGGTCGTCTCCGACTTACGACCTAAGATTCCCCACCGACCTAAGCCTTAGTCAACAACTCCGACCTAACAGACAAGCCTACGACTTAACATGCGCGCGACCTAACTTATTCGAGCTACACGACCTAATACACGCGCGCTCCCTCCTAAGTCGCCTGGACGACTTAACAACTTAGCACCATTCGACTTAACACTTATACGACTTACGACCTAACACAGATCTCGACCTAACACTTAACACCCAAACACTTAGGTCGCTCACAACATTCTCTTAGGTCGTTGCCGACCTAACTCTACCCCAGAATACTTAGGTCGCCTACTATTCTTCCTTAGGTCGCCTGAACCTCTTAAGTCGGTCACGACTTATCTCCTAGGTCGGTCACTACCTTAAGTCGGTCAACCATACTCCCTTAACTCGGTGAATTCCTTGAGTCGGCATATCCTTAAGTCGGTCAGTTCTTTAGGTCGTTAACTCGCCCTGCCGACCTAATACTTAATCAAATCCTAGGTTGCATAATTCTGTAGGTCGCTCCAACTAACCCACGACCTAACACTAACTCGCCGAATTCCTTAACTCGGTCACGACTTAGCTCTTAGGTCGTTCACGACCTAGGACTTAGACAAATCTGCCTAAAAATCTGAAATGACTTAAAAATGCAAAAATTCCAGATTTTGACGAACTTGTCGATCCGTAAAAATACGGGTCGTTACATTCTCTCCCCCTTAGGAATTTCGCCCCCGAAATTCCAAGCAATCAAAACTATTCTGTACGCCTACCATCCATAGCAATCAACAAACCATGCATCCAATTCTAACTTAGCGTACAGAATTCTAAAATTAGAACAAGTTACAATATCGCGAGATGACACGACACCTTAGGGCCATACCTTGAAGAGTTCAGGATGAGCTGCTTTCATCCTCTCTTCCACCTCCCACGTACAGTCGTTATCATCATCATCACTCCATTGTATCTTGAGCAACTTAACTACCTTCCTCCTAAGCTGTTTCGTGTCGGTTTCCACAATACGAAGTGGCTTACGAGGTCTTCTATCAACTGGATCAACTTCGAAATCTTCACAGCTATCAGCAGAAACCACCGCATTCGAGTCATGCACATACTTCCGTAGATACGATACGTGAAAAACATTGTGCACACCCGACATCTTCTCCGGTAACTCCAATCTATAAGCGAGCTTTCCAATTCGCTCGATGATCGGGAATGGTCCAACAAATCTCGGAGTCAATTTTCCTTTCTTTCCGAATCTAATAACATTCTTCAGTGGAGAAATCTTCACAAAAACCATATCCCCTACGTCAAATTCCAAATCCTTTCGACGCTTATCGGCATAACTCTTCTGACGGTCTTGGGCTGCCTTCATTCGTTGCCGAATGATCTCTATGCAATCCGAAGTCTGTCGAATCATCTCTGGCCCAAGCATCAGCTTTTCTCCAGTTTCCAACCAACATGTCGGAGAGTTACACGGTCTTCCATACAACGCCTCATACGGTGCCATACCAATGCTTGACTGGTAACTGTTGTTGTACGCAAACTCCACCAAATGAAGGTGATCTTCCCATGATCCTCCGAAATCCAAAACACAAGCTCTGAGAAGATCTTCCAAAACTCGGTTGACTCTCTCGGTCTGACCATCTGTTTGGGGATGATAAGCTGTACTCAAACACAACTCGGTTCCCAAGACTTCCTGGAAGCTCTTCCAAAATCCACTAGTGAACAATGAGTCTCGATCGCTCACTATACTCTTCGGAATACCATGGAATCGAACTATCCACTTAACATACAACTCAGCCAACTTTGATGCCGTCCTAGTCGATCGAACAGGAATGAATCTTGCACTCTTGGTTAAACGATCAACGATAACCCAAATTCTTTCATTTCCCGTTCTGGTTCTAGGCAATCCATCAATAAAATCCATTGACACTTGTTCCCACTTCCATGTAGGAACTTCTAATGGCTGAAGCAATCCACTTGGCTTCTTTTGTTCGGCTTTTACCAACGGGCAGTTCATACATTTGGAAATAAAATTTCCAACATCCTTCTTCATACCTTCCCAGTAGTAGGTTCTCTTCATATCCCGATACATCTTGTTTCCACCTGGATGAATTGTTAACTTCGAGTGATGGCTTTCCTTCAGAACTTCACTCCTCAATTCATCTATATCGGGAACAACTAGTCGTCCTTGCTTCCGAAGCCAACCCTCTCGATCGACCTCGAATCCTTTATCCTTTTCTGGATCCAATCCAGATTCCAATTCACGGATAATCTTGACAAGCTTATCATCTCGCTTTTGGCCCTCGCCAATCCTTTCCACAAGAGTGGGTCTTATCGATAAGTTTGCCAACATCTCAGGTTCCAATTCACATCTAGGCCTGAAGTCAAATCCAGCTAAATACTCGAGACTCTTCCATTCTGAAAACATGGCTCCCAATCCTGCATGTCTCCGACTTAACGCATCTGCTACTGCGTTACCTTTTCCCGGAGTATAAGCTATACCAAAATCATATGATGCCAAAAACTCTAGCCAACGTTGCTGCCGAAGATTCAAATCCTTTTGGGAGAAAAGATACTTCAACGACTTGTGATCTGTAAACAACTCGAATCGAACTCCCAACAGATAATGTCTCCACATCTTCAGAGCAAATACAATCGCCGCTAATTCCAAATCATGAGTTGGGTAATTCCTTTCATGCGGCTTCAGTTGTCGACTGGCATACGCAACAACTTTATCCTTCTACATCAGCACTGCTCCAAGTCCAGTACCACATGCGTCGGTGTAAACCACCATCTCATCATTCCCACTAGGAATAGTCAAAACAGGAGCACTCGTCAATCTCTCTTTCAGGATTCCGAAAGCTTGCTCACACTTAGCATCCCAACTGAACACTTGATTCTTCTTCGTCAATCCTGTTAACGGAGCAGCTACCTTGGAGAAGTCTTTGATAAACCGTCGATAATATCCTGCTAATCCAAGAAAACTTCTCACATCAGATGCATTCTTAGGTCTAACCTAATCCTAGATTGCTGCCACCTTAGCGGGATCAACCGCTATTCCACTTCCAGAAATCACATGGCCTAAGAATCTCACTTCACTCTTCCAGAAGTGACACTTCGAAAACTTAGCCTTCAGCTGATGTTTCCGTAAGATCTCCAAAACAATGCGCAAGTGCGTCTTGTGCTCTTCCTCCGTCCTGGAATAAATCAGGATATCATCCACGAACACAAGTACAAACTTGTTCAACTGATCTCTGAACACTCTATTCATAAGATCCACAAAATATGCTGGCGCGTTAGTCAATCCAAACGGCATTACCAACCACTCAAAGAAACCGGATGGTGTCCTAAAAGCAGTCTTCGGCACACTATCCTTAGCCACTCTCAACTGGTGAAATCCCGTTGCCAAATCCATCTGAGAAAACACCTTGGCTTCGTGAAGCTGATCAAACAAGTCATCTATTCTCGGCAATGGATACTTGTTCTTCTTGGTCACCTTATTCAGCTCACGATAATCGACGCACAATCTCAACGACCCATCTGCCTTGGTTGCAAACACAACTGGTGCACCCCACTCGGACACACTACGCCGAATGAATCCTTTCTGTAAAAGGTCATCAACTTGCACCCTCAACTCCTGCTGTTCCTTAGGCGCCATCCGCCTGAGAGGCATCACAACAGGTCTGGCTCCTTCAACTAGATCTATACGAAACTCGATCTCTCTATGCGGCGGCAACCCTTTGACTTCGTCAAAGACATCCTCGAATCTGTTAGCGATCGGTACTGATGACAGTCCATCCCGTGGAACAACTAGCGAATACATGAAGCTCATGAAGACGCCTTCTTCATGCTTACATCGTATCACAATCTTTCGCCCCTCCACATTCTCGACTGTCACTTCCAACCTTTCGCAATCAACCTTAGCCGCATACTTCCTAAGCCAGTCCATACCCAAAATAATTCCGAACCCCGCAAAGTTCAGAACAAAGCAATCACGAACAAAAGAGCAACCATGACTCGATACAACTAGACCACGGCATAACATACACAAACAAGACGAACCCCCAACTGGATTAGTCACAACCAATGGCCTATCAACAATATCTGGTTCCAAACCTAACCGGCCTACTAGTTCATTACAAACAAATGAATGCGACGCTCCAGTATCAAACAGAACTCTAACTGGAACACCACATAGGAAAAGAGTACCTTGAACAACCACACTCTTTCCCTTCTCTTCAGCAGTAGGAGCTTTCGAAGACGACGGAACAGCTCCTAAAGCATAGGCTTGCACAATCTGCCTGTCCTTCCTCGGTTCTGGACAATTCTTTCTGAAATGCCCCGGCTTGTCACAGTTATGACACTTCATCGGCACCTTAGGATTCTTACAATCCTTCGAGAAATGGCCCTTCTACTGACAGTTGTAGCAAGTCACCTCGCCTTTCGGCTTCTTCTGGCCATCCTTACCCTTTTGCTGCTGCTGCTTCCTCTTCTTGTTTCCACCCTGCTGGGGTTTAGACTCTTCCCTAGTCACAGCAACAACAGATCCTTCCTTAGGAAACAGACTCTCATGCCTAAGAGCTTTCTCCACAAGCTTCTCAAATGAGTCGTCCAAATGATCCACCAACTGTCTCCCAAGATAACTGTCCAAGCCTGTCACAAACTTCTCATTCTTCTGATAAGCAGAATCAATATATGACCGAGCATACTTGGACAAAGCTTTAAACTCAAAAACATACTCAAGAACAGATCTTCCACCTTGCTTGAGCTCCACAAACCTTTTGAACAGAACAGACTTCTGAGCTGTAGAAATGAACTTAGCTTCAAATCTGACTTGGAATTGCTCCCAAGTAATATCTTCCTCCGGGGTAGTGATGGTAATAGAATTCCACCAATCAGAGGCTCTCCCTTGAAGCTGCCTTGATGCCAACTTCCTCTTAGTTGCATCATCAATTCCCAAATCACCAAAGATCCTTCTACAAGCATCGATCCATCTTTGGACTTCGATAGTTGATTCTGTTCCCAAGAAAACCTTCCCTCCAAGAGCAGTATAATCCTTGCACAACTTAGCAAAATCCACTGGTTTCGGAGTTTGGACTTGAACTCCAACATCAACCGCTGCCCCCGGAACTGGTATCCTCCTCATGATCGAAGTCATCATAGCTTCGAACATGGCTGCATAATCAGCAGTCTCTTCAGTAGCACGACCTTCCCTAGCAGCTGGTCTCCCTCTTCGACTCATTCTCAATATCTATAAAAAGGAATGATTAGAACATCTAGAGAAACAACTGCATAAAGGACTCAAACTCTACTAAGCTACTATATTATATATAGTAATCATCCATCAAAATACAATTACGTCTCTCATACGTAGTTACGACGGCGAGCGTTGGGTAAAATCGATTAACCAATGCTCTGATACCAAATGTGACGACCGCCCATGACCCTTGCACCGAATCTAGAGATAGAGCGCTGTAAAGTGTGCCAGGCGACCATGGACGATTGTCAAGGTAAGATTTAAAACAACAGAATCTATCGTATTACTCACAGCGCATGGACAAAATACAATAGAACATATGTATAGTGAAGCTTTATAGAACAAAATGACATCATATAAAACTCCATAATAGTTGAATACAAGCATCCACATAGTCAATACATCCAGCCTCACTACATATCTCTCAGAGAATACAAAACAGCGGAATATCCAGTACATATAAGAAGATAATATGCAACCCTCTAGCTCGTCTTCGATATCAGCATTGTGAGAAGAGAACAGCACCTGTCACCTGCTACCTAGTCTGCCCGTCCCGAAATGGACGAACAGCCCAAGGCAATAAGAATTAAAACATAAAGCCTTGAGTCAGACAACAGTCTTAGTGAGCAGTAAATTAACTAACAACATACCAAAAGAGCATAAAGGAAAAGGAATAGGAATACAACCCTCCCTCTCCAACCTCATTCTACAGTGATAGCCCCCAGACACACACTAAACAGAAGCAAACATAGCAGAGCATATAATTTAAAGTAAAGCTACTATCACTCGAGTCAAGGGCGATGTTTTCCAAATACCAAGGCCTAAATCAGATAAGCACCCAGAAAATACCGCTCTTGAGTCTGAATGACGATACAACCAAACATCCATGACTCTGGCTATCACTGTTATCGTTGCTTCGATATCACCGTTAATTGAATGACCGGCACATTCTTTCAGCCGTCCGTCAAGGGCTAATGGAAACCCCGGTTCTAGACATAACTCCCGCACGTCGTCGCAGCCCGTGCCTAGGACTATCGAATCTGCCCAGAGTACTCGACCATCAACAGTTGGCCGTTGGGACTATCGAATCTGCCCAAACGTACTCTTGCTTAGAGCATGCTAGAACCTTCAACAACGATGCTATCCAAGCCTCCTAGTCATCCTCCTCGACGACTATTCTCATATCCATTCATTATCCTCAACTCGAATCATATCACCGAGTTATCAACATGCTTGGAATGATCCCGTCTGGATTAGACCAAGTCTTCATCACATGATTGCCTCGCTTCATTACATCCTCGCAAAGCCTCATCTCATCCTCACATCATCAAATCTATGCATAAGAGCTTCATCATCCCGCTACATATGCCACGAGCAGCTTTTCCAATTCAAGAGCCTTTCCCTTAGCTTTTGAATCACCTTCGATCTAAATCTAATCATCAATCATCTAGTTCATAACAATCAATCAAATCAAACATCAATCCAAGCAATCAAGCATTTAAAAATGATCTAAGTAGACAATTATAACAATAATGGCATTTTCGTAATTAAAGAGTTGAAAGTCCAATAAGCATGAAAACATGAATTATATCTCTACAAACTTGATGAATGAACTTGCATAGGTCAACATATGATAAAATGGATGTAACATCATCATGAACAATGGATCTATATGGATCTACACATAGGATGAAGAAAATGCATGGAAATCTCTATTTTAACACCAAATCGAGCCAACAATCCGATATACTCCTTTGGATCCGTGTGAGAGATAATCACCACTCACCAAATCACCAAAACAACCTCAAATCAATACGCTTCAGATCTGGACAGCGAAGGATCAAGCTTGATCTATCACGAATCCGCTTCAAACGAAGAAATCTCTCTTGAAAAGATGAAGATCTTCAATCTAAGCTCTTGAATCTTCAATCTTGATCTTCGATTTGGATGGATGGAAGCACTAGATTAGAGTGGAGAAAAGAAGTGAAGAAGTGTAGAAGTCGAGCTCTCAAAATGGCAGCACTTCGTCGCTTCAAAATCCGGATCCCAAAAATGAAGAGAAGCTCTCCTATTTATAGCTGAAAACTACCTAAGTCGTAACTCGGCTAACTCCATAGGTCGTCTCCGACTTACGACCTAAGATTCCCCACCGACCTAAGCCTTAGTCAACAACTCCGACCTAACAGACAAGCCTACGACTTAACATGCGCGCGACCTAACTTATTCGAGCTACACGACCTAATACACGCGCGCTCCCTCCTAAGTCGCCTGGACGACTTAACAACTTAGCACCATTCGACTTAACACTTATACGACTTATGACCTAACACAGATCTCGACCTAACACTTAACACCCAAACACTTAGGTCGCTCACAACATTCTCTTAGGTCGTTGCCGACCTAACTCTACCCCAGAATACTTAGGTCGCCTACTATTCTTCCTTAGGTCGCCTGAACCTCTTAAGTCGGTCACGACTTATCTCCTAGGTAGGTCACTACCTTAAGTCGGTCAACCATACTCCCTTAACTCGGTGAATTCCTTGAGTCGGCATATCCTTAAGTCGGTCAGTTCTTTAGGTCGTTAACTCGCCCTGCCGACCTAATACTTAATCAAATCCTAGGTTGCATAATTCTGTAGGTCGCTCCAACTAACCCACGACCTAACACTAACTCGCCGAATTCCTTAACTCGGTCACGACTTAGCTCTTAGGTCGTTCACGACCTAGGACTTAGACAAATCTGCCTAAAAATCTGAAATTACTTAAAAATGCAAAAATTCCAGATTTTGACGAACTTGTCGATCCGTAAAAATACGGGTCGTTACATAGAAGAAGAAGAACAAAAACAACATCAGGATCTCACATCGCAGCGGAACAAAATACAATATATAGAATTACAGTTTGAAATACAAAGTATTTGTACTGTCATATATATATATATATACACATATCAGAGTACATCAATCAATCATACAGAATAACCCATCTCAATCCATACACAGTAGAATAATAGACAAATACGGAAATATGCTCTGTCATCCAGCTCGTCTCCTGAGCTCCAACATATATCTTGAACCTGTTTAACTCGGTCTGACCCGAGCATCATATAAAACAACACCCGAGTCAGTCTGGAATACCAGCGTGAGAAAATCACACTCAATTGGATTATTAAAGTTTCAAAATCCTTTGAAAACAAAAGCATCTCGTAAGACCACGCCACAAATAAACATGTCGGGTTTTTACCTTACGATAGCTAAAACACTTTTTATAGAAATCCTCTGATATTATAATAGTGTCTATTTAAAATTACTTATTAAAATAGCTGAAATTGTTACATGATTAAATTCCAGCATACTAGGTATACAAACAAAACCGTAAGGGCACGTAGGGAAAATGGATTTCCATCAATGGCAGGGCTACTGGGGTACCGCCCGTCACAGTACCTGGCCTAGATCAGAGTAACAAGGACCCACCCTAAGTCCCCTGCAACACAAGGTCGGAACCATCCCTTACTGGACAGTTCCAAGTAAGATCACCCCACGGTTGGCGCGACCAACCGCACACTAACCCAAAATAATAAGGGACATCTAGATAGAGGAAACCTTACTCTCAAGTGGGAGCTACCCACGAAGCCTTGCTGCACCTCCCCTGTTTTAGCCATTCTCGGTTGATGAGGCTTGAGGCTAAGCGTTACCTTTCAAGAACGTGTCCCACTTAGAATGCTCATCGTCCACCTGACGATGTTCTGAAAGCATTCAATCCATACAAGTTGCCCTGGGTCTGGACAAACCGATTCACCGTCTTCAACTCTTCACGGTCTTCATTCGCAATCGTTCAAACCGGATCGAAGTGGTTTTCGAGAAATTAATCTCGATCCCGGACTCTTCGAAACGATCAACGCATTGTCCAATATTGATAGTCGGTTATTTAACTATAAATTTATCATTCACAATCAACCATCAACAATAAATAATTTCTCAAATTATTTATCTCAAATATCCATCCAGATATTATTTCCATTTTAATCCATTTGAAACAATTTCCAAAGTCCTTTTATTTCCATGAAATCACTTAACAGATTTCTTATACTCACTCAATTTGATTTATCCTTTGAAAATATTTCTTATTTTCTCATTCCTTTCTCAAAAATCAATTTATACTTCCGCTTACAAATTTCCAACTCACTTTCTCCACTTTATAAGATTTCTCCTAAATCTTATCTTATTTAAACAAATTGCATACCATCACAGGAGGATTTTAATTGGATTTTAAAAACATTTTGAAAACATCTAGATTTATAAAATAAGAAGTAATATTAGAATTTATATTTAATTTTAATTTTTTTTATATATAAATTTCAAAGCTGGTTTTTAGAAAAATTAGAGTTTATTATAAATATTTGCTATGCCTTCAAAAATAACTAATTCGGAATATTTTAGATCCAAAAATGATTTATAAAATCTATATAGTATAATAATTTAAAAATATTCCCTTAAAAAAATTAAATTTAGGGAAACCCAATATCCATTTATAAATGCCTCTTGTCCATATTCACCTTCGGAAATATTTTACTATTTCTTCCAAAACAGATTCCGTACTCAATATAAGTTCATGACTTATTTCTGTTCATATCCACTGATGTCTTCCTTTCATTTATAAACACCGTTTATAAATTTAGAAAATCTCTTTGAGTTCCATTTATTTATACAATAGTTTCACTTAAGAACTCCATCTTTATAATTTGATTCTTATATAAATTTCCATATTTGCTCCTTAAATATATTCCATTTCATTTAAATAAAAATCTCTTTTATTTCAAAATAAAATTTCTTTTTATTTCTTATTTGTACTTCTTAACAACATATCCTTTTATTTCTTAAACAAAATTTCACTTATTGGTTACAATAATTCTTCAATAGCTTAATATATTTTTAATCTTTCCAAAACTCAAATTAGCTAATTACAGTTTATAAGATACCTTTATTTCCTTTTCTTCATACTCAATTTGAAGTAGATTAAATTTTCAAATAAATATTTTCTATTCAATTTTTATTTAATTTCCTTAAATTACTTTATCTATAGTATTTAAAATTCCAAATTTCAACTTCTCAGTTATTTAACAGTTAATGATTCGATTTATATACTAATCCATATCAATTTATCACCCTGTCACAGAATAGCATATATATATATGAGATAAAATAAATATTTTGAGGAATCCTGTTGGATTCCTCCAACCTGTTTCCCTGCATCCACAAATGTTAGCACAAGATAACATACCGATTCCACTTCAAGGTGGAATATCGCAGTATATGGGATTTTATAAAATATCACCCGTTATTATGCAGCGCATAGGGTCTCATCCGCTATATAATGCGGGAATATCTACTCCAATATATACATATTCCAATATATATATTGATATATACTACTATATATAATAGTATCATCCAACAGATAAGTTATTATAATTCAACACACATCCAATGGTTTAAATTTAATTGTTTAAATTAAACTGTGGAATCCAAATGAGTGAGATAATCTCACCTTTGCCTTTAAGTTGCAATCCGATCCATCTCAACTTGGTTTTCCCGATTTAAGACCTTGTATAGCAATTTACGATTTATTAACATTTGAGATAATTGGATAATTTATTTCCATTAAATAGATTTAATCAACAAATAATTAAATTTTAAGCTAACTTTCCCTTTAAAATCTTTTAGTACTAAAGTAACTAAATAAGTAAATTAAACAAATTAATCATTCTAATTAAATTATTTTAAAATGAACTAGCAATATTTAAAATGTAGCGGTATATATTTATTTTAATTTCTTTGTAATTACTCATACCAAAATGACTTATATTTATTTTAAAAATCTAATCTTTATATTTTTCAAAGTCCTATATGTTTATATTTTTACTCTAAAGAAAATTAATTTATTTTCTTAACATATATTTTTAATTTAAAAGAGAAAGAATTTTTAACTTACTGCAAAAATATTTTTCCTTCTGTTTCTGCATATATAAAAAAAATCTGCATATTTCTCAGACTACTAAAACCCCATTTTTAAACTTTACTGTTTTGTTTTGTTTTATTTTTAATACATATACATTTGTAAAATAAACAAATCTAGATTAATATATATATATATATATACACAGATGCCCTTCTCTATGTTAACTATATATTAAATTTCTAATTTTTGAAAATAGATGATAATTATACCTCACTGCAACTTGCGAGCCCCAAGCATGAGAAAATCTCACGCGACTGCAACCTCGACTCTGCCCCCAAAGTCACTGCGCGACCACCGACGTCGCCTTGGAGATGTTGCCGTTCGAACCCACTTCGTCACGAGCTTCCAGGCTTCCTTCGAAAACCCATCTCATGTCGCCAAACTCCAGCCTCGATCTCACATACGCGAGCGAACCCGCCACTGCCATCGCGTTTACCCCTGGCCGCGACCTGATTTCCCCCTCAAGCTCGTGAAACCCTCACGCGACCTACCATTCATTGCGAACGCAAGCTACTGCCGCCAAATTGCACGCGAACAAAGAGCGGAGAGTTCGATTCTCTTCGGATTGATTTGAGTTAGGGCTTCTCCTTTTTTTCACTGAGAATTCGATGTTTGAAATCTCGAATGGATCTAGCTTGAACTACTCATTTATAAAGAAGGATATACGCGATTTTAAAACTACGCATTCGGTCATTGATTTTGAAAGTCGATTTCGCTCTTTTTATTTTTAGGAAGGAATTTTCAATTTTGAACTGTGGAATCGAAAAGGAGGAAGGACAAGGAATAAAAGAGTGAGAAAGCTCGGCCATTACTTTTCTTCTGAAATTTTGATTTCTGCTTCGTATGGGAGACAAAGGGTATGAGATATTATGAGGTAGAGGGAACACGATTTGAAATAAAGGCGTCTCGATTTTACAGGTGACGGTATTCCTGAAATGATGTAAGATATTTTAAATTGAAAACGATTAATTTTCGTCTAGATGTTTCTACCTCGTACGCTCACACAAAGACTCCGAAAATTGCGAAATTTGAAATCCAGTAATAATACAATATTACGGATCCAATGGGACTGGTTTCGTCCAAATCCGAGACTGTGCCTTGGAAGGCTATTTTAAACGTCAATTTAAACGATGCATTTTTAAAATTGAACAAACCACTGTTAATTTAAATTTTAATCCATCGATTACCTTCAGTATTATCAATATAAATTTTATAAGCCTTTAAAATATTTTAACGAGCTTACAATTCCAGATTTAAATATTTTTACCCAATTGTCAAATTACTATTTTAATATTTAATTAATTTGATAAATTAGTTATATTTGGATTCTGAATCCTTTTTATTAAATAAAACCAAACTTTTCATATTAAAATCAAATTATAGTTCAAATTAAATATCTAAATATGTTTAAATTAATCATTCGAAAACCCGGGTTGTTACATTCCTCCCCCCTTAAAATAATTTCGCCCCCGAAATTACTAACACAAAAGAATGCCCAAACCCACTAACTTATTAAAAGTTACTTAGTTAAACATGTTGTGCACTTTCCTAGTCTTTCCTTTTACCCAAACAATTTGGTTTCAAATAATCTTCCCGAATAATCTTTTATTAAAACACTCTAATCCCTTTCTAACTTTCTAAACTCATCCATAGGTTCCCAATAACATTACTTGCTCATCACTTCAAATTTAAATTTGAAATCAAATTTTGAATTATCAAAATTTTCTCAAAATTTTTCTAACTCTTTAAATTTTGAAAATTTTTGCCAGCGTCTCCTTTGCGCGGCTAGCTCGGTACTGCTACAAAATGGCTCTACGGCCTCCAAATTTCAAAAAGAAAAACAAAAAGCCAAGTGGCTAGATCAAAACTCAATCAAATTTCATATAGAATTTTAAATATATACCTTTTTGTTGAGAAATCTTATTTATCTTCTGCGATCAAATCTCAATTTCTCTTGTTATTAAATCACCTGTATACTATTTTGCAATAATCTCTAATCACAGCAATCCAATTTGACTTTCATCTAATTCATATACTATTCGCATTCAACTTAAGTGATTAACAACTCATTTGCTTGACTCAAATTCATTTTTAAGTCCAAACAATTCATTATAATTGATTCAAAAATCAATTTTATTTGCTTTCATTATTCCATATAATTTTTATTTTACTTCCGTTTTTACGTCAAACGACCAATTTAAGCAATTCGACGATATTCATACAAACAAACAATTCCTTTAGTTTTATAAGCATTTTAAAATTTACCTCTACTCACTTTATAGTTAATTCCATTCCATTTTAATTTATTTGCAAACTATATATTTACTTTTTATTTCATATTCGCTTGGTTTCCTTCAAACCATTTTATTTAACTTGGAAACATCCCATTAAATAATCATTTATCAAATTCACTTAAGCCGAGCCTCTATTCAATTATTCGCTTAAGTTATTTATTTTCTTCAAATTACTTCAGCCTTATAACCCAAGTTTATTTTGTTTTTCTTGTAAACAATCTCCAAATTCTAAATCCTTGCTTTGATTTTAATTATCAAATCCATTTCTCTACTAATTTAATTCAATACGCTTATCCACTATTCATTTTAAATTTTAAATTCACATTCACAGTTCCTTTCTGAACCTATTTATTTAATTATCAGGCCATTTCAAATTTAATTTCCACTTCCTTGAACTTACCTGGAATTCAATCCATCATCATTTTAAATACAATTCTTTCATTTGACAATACCCAAATTTTAGTTTATTAACAATATACACAGAATATTACTTCAATTTCAAATTCCATTTCACAATCAATTTATTAACTCAAAATTTCATTTTATATTTAACCAATTTAAATCTCATTAACATATATACTTTACTATTTTATTCCACATTAGTTTTCTTCCACTTCAATTCAATATTTGATTTCATTACAAAAATCACTACATTATATTTCTTGAGTTCAATTCTAGTTTGGATTTCTATTTCATTTCAAAAGCTCAAAACAATTTTATTTCGGCTTATTTATTCCACTTTTAACTTTTATAAGTCACACATTCATTTATTTTTCACGGTTACATCCAGTTACGCTCAATCATATTCACTTTTCATTTTTAACTCTAAATCTTACCTTTATTAAACCAAACATACACCATTTCAAACCTTCGTTAAGCCAAGCATACTCTATTTCAAGCATTTACATCCTTTTAGTAAGCCATTGAAGTTTATTTATCTTTAATTCTTATACAACTTATTTTTATTAGAATACGGATTTTATTTTATCCAACTTAAATTGCTCAAGCTTTTATTTAATAAATTTCCACTTTTCTCGAAATCACTCTTCTATCATTTTAATCTTAAGTCAATTTATTTATTGCAACCTCACACTTAAATTCATTTCCAATTTGATTTAATACTCATTTTAATCAAATTCCATTTAAATTTTTAATTCCATTTTCAATTTCTTAAGATTTTATCCAATGCCATAATTAATTCATTTATACTTGAATTGGATTTATTTGCAAATTCAAACCATCCTTGTTTCAGTCAAATTCCATAACAATTTTAATTCATATCTAATTTACTTACAATTTTCAATTGGATTTCTATTTATAACTCAGGTTCTCCTTTCACATTCTAAAATTTTATTTACTTTTCCAATTCATTTATTTATTTTTTTATTTGTATTTTCATTTTCTCATTTCAATCTCATACAAAATTTACTATTTTATTTTTTTTCTTTTCAATCATAAATTAAATTTCACAAATTTAATCATAGTCCAAGTTGAATTCTCACTTTAACTTTCCCTTTAAATTTTATAATCTCATTTGTCTAAAATATTACCATCCAAACATCCAAGTTATAATAATAATTCCAGAACATATTTCTTTCTGTAACAAAATATATTTGGATGAAATTATTTCATTCACCCACTTTTAAAAACAATATTGTGTCGAATTGCTCTATTCAAGCGTTTAGAAACCCCTTCGGTACAGTTGTGCAGACTACACTGACGAAGGTTCATATACCACTCAATAAATCAATCAACACAATATAAAACCATTTTATATTCACTAACAAATACGCACTCATATCTATTATTACACTCAAACTCATTCTAGAGTACTACTGACTCTATCTCTAATGAGTAATTCTCCACTAGAGCCAAGGTTCTCGCTTAACCTTTCAGCTCTGATACCAAGTGTAAAGGCCCGCAAATCCATACCCCTTTGAGCTGACAAAAATCCACTACACTTCAGCCTAAAGTGGAATGGAAATACGAGTCTTCGGGTTAAAGAAGAAAGAGGTAGAAGAAGAAGAAGAACAAAAACAACATCAGGATCTCACATCGCAGCGGAACAAAATACAATATATAGAATTACAGTTTGAAATACAAAGTATTTGTACTGTCATATATATATATATATACACATATCAGAGTACATCAATCAATCATACAGAATAACCCATCTCAATCCATACACAGTAGAATAATAGACAAATACGGAAATATGCTCTGTCATCCAGCTCGTCTCCTGAGCTCCAACATATATCTTGAACCTGTTTAACTCGGTCTGACCCGAGCATCATATAAAACAACACCCGAGTCAGTCTGGAATACCAGCGTGAGAAAATCACACTCAATTGGATTATTAAAGTTTCAAAATCCTTTGAAAACAAAAGCATCTCGTAAGACCACGCCACAAATAAACATGTCGGGTTTTTACCTTACGATAGCTAAAACACTTTTTATAGAAATCCTCTGATATTATAATAGTGTCTATTTAAAATTACTTATTAAAATAGCTGAAATTGTTACATGATTAAATTCCAGCATACTAGGTATACAAACAAAACCGTAAGGGCATGTAGGGAAAATGGATTTCCATCAATGGCAGGGCTACTGGGGTACCGCCCGTCACAGTACCTGGCCTAGATCAGAGTACCGAGGACCCACCCTAAGTCCCCTGCAACACAAGGCCGGAACCATCCCTTACTGGACAGTTCCAAGTAAGATCACCCTACGGTTGGCGCGACCAACCGCACACTAAGCCTAAATAATAAGGGACATCTAGACAGGGGAAACCTTACTCTCAAGTGGGAGCTACCCACGAAGCCTTGTTGCACCTCCCCTGTTTTAGCCATTCCCGGTTGATGAGGCTTGAGGCTAAGCGTTACCTTTCAAGAACGTATCCCACTTAGAATGCTCATCGTCCACCTGCGATGTTCTGAAAGCATTCAATCCATACAAGTTGCCCTGGGTCTGGACAAACTGATTCACCATCTTCAACTCTTCACGGTCTTCATTCGCAATCGTTCAAACCGGATCGAAGTGGTTTTCGAGAAATTAATCTCGATCCCGGACCCTTCGAAACGATCAACGCATTGTCCAATATTGATAGTCGGTTATTTAACTATCAATTTATCATTCACAAGCAACCATCAACAAAAATAATTTCTCAAATTATTCATCTCAAATATCCATCCAGATATTATTTCCATTTTAATCCATTTGAAACAATTTCCAAAGTCCTTTTATTTCCATGAAATCACTTAACAGATTTCTTATACTCACTCAATTTGATTTATCCTTTGAAAATATTTCTTATTTTCTCATTCCTTTTTCAAAAATCAATTTATACTTCCGCATAAAAATTTCAAACTCACTTTCTCCACTTTATAAGATTTCTCCTAAATCTTATCTTATTTAAACAAATTGCTTACCATCACAAGAGGATTTTAATTGGATTTTAAAAACATTTTGAAAACATCTAGATTTATAAAATAAGAAGCAATATTAGAATTTATATTTAATTTTAATTTTTTTTTATATAAATTTCAAAGCTGGTTTTTAGAAAAATTAGAGCTTATTATAAATATTTGCTATGCCTTCAAAAATAACTAATTCGGAATATTTTAGATCCAAAAATGATTTATAAAATCTATATAGTATAATAATTTAAAAATATTCCCTTAAAAAAATTAAATTTAGGGAAACCCAATATCCATTTATAAATGCCTCTTGTCCATATTCACCTTCGGAAATATTTTACTATTTCTTCCAAAATAGATTCCATACTCAATATAAGTTCATGACTTATTTCTGTTCATATCCACTAATATCTACCTTTCATTTATAAACATCGTTTATAAATTTAGAAAATCTCTTTGAGTTCCATTTATTTATACAATAGTTTCACTTAAGAACTCCATCTTTATAATTTGATTCTTATATAAATTTCCATATTTGCTCCTTAAATAAATTCCATTTCATTTAAATAAAAATCTCTTTTATTTCAAAATAAAATTTCTTTTTATTTCTTATTTGTACTTCTTAACAACATATCCTTTTATTTCTTAAACAAAATTTCACTTATTGGTTACAATAATTCTTCAATAGCTTAATATATTTTTAATCTTTCCAAAACTCAAATTAGCTAATTACAGTTTATAAGATATCTTTATTTCCTTTTCTTCATACTCAATTTGAAGTAGATTAAATTTTCAAATAAATATTTTCTATTCAATTTTTATTTAATTTCCTTAAATTACTTTATCTATAGTATTTAAAATTCCAAATTTAAACTTCTCAGTTATTTAACAGTTAATGATTCGATTTATACACTAATCCATATCAATTTATCACCCTATCACAGAATAGCATATATATATGAGATAAAATAAATATTTTGAGGAATCCTGTTGGATCCCTCCAACCTGTTTCCCTGCATCCACAGATGTTAGCACAAGATAAACTACCAATTCCACTTCAAGGTGGAATATCGCGGTATATGGGATTTTATAAAATATCACTCGTTATTATGCGGCGCATAGGGTCTCATCCGCTATATAATGCGGGAATATCAACTCCAATATATACATATTCCAATATATATATATTGATATATACTACTATATATAATAGTATCATCCAACAGATAAGTTATTATAATTCAACACACATCCAATGGTTTAAATTTAATTGTTTAAATTAAACTGTGGAATCCAAATGAGTAAGATAATCTCACCTTTGCCTTTAAGTTGCAATCCGATCCATCTCGACTTGGTTTTCCCGATTTAAGACCTTGTATAGCAATTTACGATTTATTAACATTTGAGATAATTGGATAATTTATTTCCATTAAATAGATTTAATCAACAAATAATTAAATTTTAAGCTAACTTTCCCTTTAAAATCTTTTAGTACTAAAGTAACTAAATAAGTAAATTAAACAAATTAATCATTCTAATTAAATTATTTTAAAATGAACTAGCAATATTTAAAATGTAGCGGTATATATTTATTTTAATTTCTTTGTAATTACTCATAACAAAATGACTTATATTTATTTTAAAAATCTAATATTTATATTTTTCAAAGTCCTATATGTTTATATTTTTACTCTAAAGAAATTTAATTTATTTTCTTAACATATATTTTTAATTTAAAAGAGAAAGAATTTTTAACTTTACTGTAAAAATATTTTTCCTTCTGTTTCTGCATATATAAAAAAAATCTGCATATTTCTCAGACTACTAAAACCCCATTTTTAAACTTTACTGTTTTGTTTTGTTTTATTTTTAATACATATACATTTGTAAAATAAACAAATCTAGATTAATATATATATATATATATATATATTCAGATGCCCTTCTCTATGTTAACTATATATTAAATTTCTAATTTTTGAAAATAGATGATAATTATACCTCACTGCAACTTGCAAGCCCCAAGCATGAGAAAATCTCACGTGACTGCAACCTCGACTCTACCCCCAAAGTCACTGCACGACCACCGACGTCGCCTTGGAGATGTTGTCGTTCGAACCCACTTCGTCACGAGCTTCCAGGCTTCCTTCGAAAACCCATCTCATGTCGTCAAACTCCAGCCTCGGTCTCACATACGCGAGCGAACCCGCCACTGCCATCGCGTTTACCCCTGGCCGCGACCTGATTTCCCCCTCGAGCTCGTGAAACCCTCACGCGACCTACCATTCATTGCGAACGCAAGCTACTACCGCCAGATTGCACGCAAACAAAGAGCGGAGAGTTCGATTCCCATTCGCTCGTCGCCCCTCTTCCGATTGATTTCAGTTAGGGCTTCTCCTTTTTTTCACTGAGAATTCGATGTTTGAAATATCGAATGGATCCAGCTTGAACTACTCATTTATAAAGAAGGATATACGCGATTTTAAAACTGCGCGTTCGGTCATTGATTTTGAAAGTCGATTTCGCTCTTTTTATTTTTAGGAAGGAATTTTCAATTTTGAACTGTGGAATCGAAAAGGAGGAAGGTGTAACAACCCTGTATTTTACAATTATTTTTAAATTGATTTCCAGATTTAAAAGCTTTATTTATGAAAATAATAAATTTTGTTATTGTAAATATAAAAACTTTGATTTTGTATGTGGATTAGAATTCCAAATGTGACTAAATTTAATATTTCCAGAAAATGTGAATTTTGGTTAAAATAGTCAAACTTTGACTTTTAAACTTAAAAATTTAAAAGTTTGAAATTATAAATTTTATCTTTTATTTTAAAATTAGATGAAATAACTTGAACACTACTTTTCGTTTCGTTGAAAACGGAGTTAAAATGTAAAAGTTATGTACATTTCAATTTTTAGTATAATTTGTTTTATTGTGCAATTTTGCCTATTTTAAATTTTATAAATCATATTTTCTTTCTTATATTTTATTTTAATATGTGTCAATATGTTTATTTATGTATATTTCCATCTCTAAATATTTTAAAAATGATAATAGAATTTTTCCAAAATTTACTATGATGATTTCCTATTTTTAAAGGCTGTTTTCCTATTTTCTGCTATTTTCTTCATTAGAAATTATATGTAAATTAAATTTTAAATGTTTATTTTGTGAATATATTTTTATTTCATGTTATTATTTATGTTTAAAATATATTACAAGCTCATGTGAATTTTCTAAAAATTTATTCTATTCAATTCCAAATTTTCTAGACTAGTTTACTATTTTAGCTATTTTCTTAATTTAACTTTATATAATTGATAAATATTTATATAAATTATTATATTTTGATAAAATTTCGAAATTTTATCTTGGATTTTTTTTTTCCAGAAATATAAAGTTATAAAAAAGGAATTAAAGATATATGAAGAGTTTGATACCTTTTGTGTGCTTAGCCCTTTTGAATTCTACCGTTTCTTTTCAATCAATACATCTTTTATTTTATTTTTGCCGTTCTTTTCCTCATTCATTTTCAGCCGACTCCCTCATCTTATTCACGAATTTTCAAAGCTCCAAAACCCTAAAAAAAATCATGGCCTCCATCTTGCAAAAAAACCTCTTTTCTTTCTACTTTTTTTCTTACTTTTCTATGCAATTTTGCCTTGATCTCTTCACATGTTTGCTTGGCCTAGCCTCTACCACCTTCATCCCCATCATCCGCTCCTCCATCTACTACAGCAAACACTCCCTTCCCTCTAACCAAGACAGGCCATGACCTTCCACTTGAAGCCATCACCACAAAACTCCACAAAACATTGCCTAGACCACACATATCATCACCTACCCTCCATATCTTGCTTTGGCCACCCCCTTAGCCACCACCACCACTTGCTACATGACCTTTGGCTGCTGCTACTCATCACCCAAACCTCTGTCCAAACCTGTACCAGATGATGGCCGAGCCATTTGACCCATAGACCGAGCCAAAATTTGAACCAAACTCCACTATGTTGCCTAGTCTCTTGATATTCTTGTGTTGTAACTTCCTCCACATGTTCTAGCTTTTATGCCATGCATTCCTATGATCAAACCTGAGCCAAAGTCATGTCAAACCTGACCTAAATAAACCCCAAGGCCATGCAAAGCATTGTAGAAAACAAGGCAAAAGATTTGACATTCAAATCTCTTTTCATTTCAAAGTTATTTCATTTTAAAGTCGTATTGAATTTTGCTGTTTTGATTGGTTGTTTTGGGTTGTACACAAGAGTTGTAGATTGGATTCGCTCTCCACTCAAGTCCGTAGTCTTGTCATCGTGCTTTTGTTTCCATTATGTCAGTTGGTTTTGATATCTCCAGCACAAACAGGTGAGTTATTCTCACCAGACAATATGTACCTATATAACTAGTAAATTGACACCCTGTGAATCTGTAGAAATATATTATCATGTTATACTTGACTATGTTATGATCATATGATGTTTATACACCTGTTATATCATCTGTTACTGTTATATAATGTATTCTGTTCATTTATATCTGTTTATCACACTGCAAGTTCCCTGTAGACTGGAATCACTATGGGTTGAAATGATACGTACCCGAACGGACTTTAGAATAGGAAAAATCATTATGGGCTGAAATGATAGGCCTGAATGGTTTTTATTTAACTTATTTTAACTTGGGATTGCGGGTTTTAAATTATAGAACCCAGATTTTTTTTTAAACTGCGGATTGAAATGATACATATCCGTATCACTTGACCTAGGTTAGAAAACTATATACAGGCCCGTGGTTATTTTATAAAGTGTTTTTGGATATTTTTAAGTATTTTAAAAATATAAATTTATGAAATTTGATTTAAATAGATTTTGAAATGTTTTAAAATAAAGAAATTATGATTTTTTCTATGAGTTAAAAATGTAATTTATGAATGGTTAAATTGGATTATTGAAATATAACTTAAGTTTGGAATTTGGAGTTTTGGTTAAAAATGATATTTAAGTTATATGAATAAAATGGAAATTTAATTATATTTGGAAAATGGTAAAATATGATAATTTGATTAAATTTGAATTTAAGTGATTTATTAAAGTATTATTGATTTTTCTATGAATTTAAGTGGTTAAATAAATGAACGTTTAAAGGTGATCTTTTAAAATATAACTTGACTTGGAAATGTGAAAATTGGTTTTAATTAAAGTTTTAAGTTAATTAAATAAAATTGGAAATTTAGTTAAATTTGTGAAATGGTAATTTAAATTTGAAGTGTTAAGTTTATTTGTTGAAATGTGAAGAATTGGAAACTTTTACACTTAAATTTATTAAGTAAACTGTTGAAAATTGGATTAAATTATAAGAAATTTATTGTGAAAAAGATATATGTTAAATGATACGTAAATGAACATTTTTAAATGTTAAAATATGATTTAAAAATGTTTATGTGTTTTAAATTGAAGTTATTTAATTGCTGGAAATACACTAACACCTGAAATCTACTTTTAATAGCATTCAGAAATGCTATAGATTCTGTTTTGAACTAAAATTGTGTAAAAAGAGCTATTACAGCATTTCTGAAATGCTGTAGTTGCTGTAATTGAACTTATAGGCTAATATTGAACTCAGGCCTATTATAGCATTCTCTGGAAATGCTATAACGGTCTGCAGTCTTTGCTGAAACCGAATTTAACCCTTGTTTTGAATCTGAACTACCGCAGCACTTCTGAAACGCTGTCTTTTCTGTTTTGAACTATAATTCAACTAAAACTGAGTTTTAACAGCAGTTTTAAGTGCTGTCTTTGCTGAATTAAAAATGTTTTCAAATACAACTTGTAGCAATTGTTTTTAAATGCTGTGAAATGCTGAAATTTTAATAATTAGGGTTTTGACTTAGTAAACGAACTCAGAAGGGTTTGAAACTTTGGAAATTGAATACTTGATTTGAAAGTATAATAATTACACTTTTAAAAGGGTTAAATGAATTATTTTGATTGGAATATAAACTATTTAAAGGTGATTTGAAATGATAGTAAATGAACGATATCTTTGAATTTAAAGGGTATTTAAAGTTGAATTTTTGGTTTTGAACTGATAGGATATTTTTATTATATTAAAATGATTTGAAATGAAGTTTTGGAAAGATATGATATTTTGATATATTGAAATGATATGATATTTTAAATATATGGAAATGGTTTGGAATTGATTTAATCATTATTTTGATAAATATATGGTTTTGAAATGATATTTTATTTTGAAGTAAAGTATTGTTTTAAAAGTTATAACCACGGGTTATAATAACGGTTGGTTGTTAAAGAGACCGGGATCAGATATGGACATACTCTCTGTCGATACCGAAAACCACTTTGACAACTGTGTACGTGGTGGAGTTTCCAGAATGAAGTAGGATGGTGGCGACGATCCTAAGGTATATACGTGGACCCAACTCCCGTGAGTTGGCATAAGGTGACTAAAACAGGAGCGATCTCGGGCCAGTGAGGTAGCACCTCGTATCGGACACACTTCTTCGGTACCATTCTATTACTTTGTGATTTTTGGTGGCCACCCTTGATTTGGGAGTGTTGTTCGAGGTGGAATGGTAGTGGCTGCTATGCGTATCCATCAGTCCGTGTGCGTAATTGGTATATCTACTCTGGCATTGCCTTGTGTGCCGTGTCACCTACCATATCGAACCCACTACGATTATGATTTTAAGATCCGACCGCGTTAAGGTTCTCCATCCCCTTAACGCTATTTTCTATATGATTATACTTTACTTATTAGACATTATTATAATAGCGAATATTACTACATAGTAGATATTTTAACGGATCCTTAGAGGATGGACGGTCCCAAGCATCTTCTAAGTTACTTGTACCTTTATTACAGTTCACTTGAGTTGGTTTACATTATATAAGTATATATTGTCCTGACTCGAGTGTTTTGTGTTCTGCTTTACGCTCGGGTCAGCCTGAGTATTTACAGATTTGGATTTCCACCTTCTGGAGATTTGAATCGCTGGAGATTATCTGCTAGTCTTGTTCTATCAACTTCGGTTCCGTTGTTCTATTCAGCATGTACTTGGTTATTGTATTAAGACTTCTGCTGTACTTTATTTCTTATGTTGTATCTTATGTAACTCTGATATATTTACATAGTAGCTTCATGAACTACTATTTCTTTTACTTCCGCTGCATTATTTTACTCTGTGTCTGTGATCTGTGATTATATTTATTTACTGTATATTCTGAGATTTGCCAAATTTTATTTACAATGCGGTATTTTGAGCAATTCAATTCCGGCATGAGTGTCTACCTATACACTTATAATGGATGCGAATGGTTGAAAATACCGGGTCGCTATAGTTGGTATCAGAGCTTTGGCTTTGAGGCAAAACTCGGCATATGGAGTAGATTTATTTACAGAATCACTTTCGTTCAAGTTTGAATCTTTTCCTCTTGATTCGAATTTCCTTTGAATTTTTGGAACGTTCCCTGCGGTTCCAAAATTCATTCTTGTCCCTCACTATTCATCTTCTTTTGATTTTGGAGTATCACATAACTCCACTTCGAATGATCTTTATAGTAAATTGGCTGTCTCGCCAATATTCTAATTTTCTGGTAAAGGGGGAAACTCCTTTACAAATTTGCATCGATTCACCAGAGATTTATATCTATCTTTGGTTTAGATGCTAATATCTTTTATTTTTCCAAACTCTATCTCTTGAGATCGAACGTAGATTTGTCCCAGGAAAATCCACATCGATCTTATTCTTTAACTCACGGTTAACCCGGTTAAGCTTGTATGCGGTTATCTAAGCTTACCCATCTCCCTACTTTGTTATTTAATCATCTTGTCTTTTGTTTCCAACCTACCTTCAAAACATTTTGAATTGTATTTGTAAATCTGTAATTAATATTTTGTTTTATATTGTGTTGTTTGAGTTGTTGATGTTGATTTGGGTTTCCGATCGATTCGTCTGATCAACGCTATCGATAGGATTTCTAAAACACTTTGACAGAACAAACTGACACAATATTATAAAAAAAATTGGTTAATGAAATAAATTTTGATATATAATTTATGGAACTTAATAAATTGATTTAAATTGATAATTTGAAGTGATAATACTTGATTTATCATTTATTGTTCTACAAATGAATTTATAAATAGTTGTTTATAAATTTATTTGGGAATTGAAATGAATTTAAAACAAGAAATTTAAGAATTTAATTTCCGATGGATTTCAAACCTTGTGTTTAAAGTTTTAAAAGGATATATTATTTAAAGTATTTCCAAGTAGAAATTTGTTTCTAAAGGATTTTTAAGTTTAAAAATTTAGTGCTCTTCTCTTTGTCGCTGGAAAATAATTTCGGTGATGACTGCAGCATCATCGACGTTCATTTTCGAGTTTCAAAGTGAAGAGACTGTTCTGTAGTCTTGCTACAGCTTTATTTTGGGGAATTTAATTAATTTGAATTTCTAAAATATAACTTGATTTATAATATATATATATATAGATATATGATTTAAATTTGATTTAACATATTATGTATATATAATTACTTATCTCCAAATGGTTTGAAGATGCTCGAAGATTCAAATTCTTAAATTTTATCTTGAAGAATAATTTCAATTATAAGAAGAAAAAACTCAAAAATTTGGATAAATGATTCAAAGTTGAGATAATTGAATTGGAAAGTTTTATTTGTATAACACTCAATTTTATTCCAATATAACTTACCTAAATTACACAGAAGTTGAATATGAAATTGGATAATATACAATATAGAAAGGATTTTATAAATAAAATTTGAGTGGTTATGATAAATGTTATACACTTAAATTTTAGTTATAAAAGATTAACAGAGGTAAATAGAGAAAAAGGGAATTTAAATAGATTTTATTTAAATAACTTAATAATCAAATTTGATTTAATATGGAACCTTAAGTCTAACCTAGGAATTTTAATAAAGGTTATTTCCTGAAATGAATATGTTGTATAATAAATAATGTATCTTTGAATAAATAAAATAAAATACATTTGAATTGGACTTTGGTAATAAAGTTTATTTAACTTGAATTCATAGTTTAATTGATGTCTAAATGAATAATTGTGTAAAGAAATTTGATTGTTATATTTACTATCATAAATATTTTATTTATGAAATAGATATGTCTTGAAAAATGAATAATTATGATTTAAATAGTTAAAATGTATTTTAACATCACTAAAACTTGATAATTGAGAATTTGGTTTTCAAATGGAATTTTAAGGAATATCAATTTATGAAATGGGTATTTTAAATAAAGTGTTAGGTTATGTGTTAAATTTAGAGCTAAGTAAAATAGTGAGCTTTTGACTTAATAAACGAAGTATAGTTTAATTTGGATATTCCATTCATAAAAGTTTGTTTTAATAAGTCATAAGTTAAATGATATCCAAATAAATATTTCTGGAATTAAACTGATTTGAAATATTAATATATCTACTTAGCATTTTATAAGTGCTGCTATTTTGAAAAGACAATGTTTTGGGTATTTTTATAATTGAATGAACTTAGAAATGTTACAACTTTAAAATGAATATTATTTGACCTTGAATTAAAATGGTTTAAATGAAGACTTTTTTTAAAGGGTGTTATGATTTTCTAAGTATTATGTTTTTTAAAAAAAAAAAGAATAACATGTCCAAAGTGTTATGATTTTAGTAGTGTGATTTCCAAATGATAAACATCCCTAAATTTTTATGATTTCAAAACATTATAGTTTCAAATTTATTATCTTATTTTTTTTTTCCAAACTATCTTTTGGTTGTCCTTATTTCTCTTATCTTGTTACAGAATGGGAAGGCTATTGCTTATACCAGTCTATTTAGAAATATTTCTGTAATCTTTGATAATCTTTGTTACTCATCTGGATCTGAACACTATTTTTCCATTCATAGACCGTCGGTCAAGTGAAAAGGGAGATTCAGACTCTAGAGGATCTTTTTCGTGCTTATATTCTTGATCTGATCACCTCAATCTTGTTAAACTTACCTATAACAATAGTTATCAGGTGTAATTCCAATTTTCTTATCATCTTGTCTTAATTCTATTCATTCTATCTTTTTCTGTGCTTTCCCGTACCTCGTTCCTTTTCGGGGACGAAAAGTTTTGAGTGGGGGAGAGTGTAACAACCCTGTATTTTACAATTATTTTTAAATTGATTTCCAGATTTAAAAGCTTTATTTATGAAAAGAATAAATTTTGTTATTGTAAATATAAAAACTTTGATTTTGTATGTGGATTAGAATTCCAAATGTGACTAAATTTAATATTTCCAGAAAATGTGAATTTTGGTTAAAATAGTCAAACTTTGACTTTTAAACTTAAAAATTTAAAAGTTTGAAATTATAAATTTTATCTTTTATTTTAAAAATAGATGAAATAACTTGAACACTACCTTTTGTTTCGTTGAAAACGGAGTTAAAATGTAAAAGTTATATACATTTCAATTTTTAGTATAATTTGTTTTATTGTGCAATTTTGCCTATTTTAAATTTTATAAATCATATTTTCTTTCTTATATTTTATTTTAATATGTGTCAATATGTTTATTTATGTATATTTCCATCTCTAAATATTTTAAAAATGATAATAGAATTTTTCCAAAATTTACTATGATGATTTCCTATTTTTAAAGGCTGTTTTCCTATTTTCTGCTATTTTCTTCATTAGAAATTATATGTAAATTAAATTTTAAATGTTTATTTTGTGAATATATTTTTATTTCATGTTATTATTTATGTTTAAAAATATATTACAAGCTCATGTGAATTTTCTAAAAATTTATTCTATTCAATTCCAAATTTTCTAGACTAGTTTACTATTTTAGCTATTTTCTTAATTTAACTTTATATAATTGATAAATATTTATATAAATTATTATATTTTGATAAAATTTCGAAATTTTATCTGGGATTATTTTTTTTCCAGAAATATAAAGTTATAAAAAAGGAATTAAAGATATATGAAGAGTTTGATACCTTTTGTGTGCTTAGCCCTTTTGAATTCTACCGTTTCTTTTCAATCAATACATCTTTTATTTTATTTTTGCCGTTCTTTTCCTCATTCATTTTCCACCGACTCCCTCATCTTATTCACGAATTTTCAAAGCTCCAAAACCCTAAAAAAAATCATGGCCTCCATCTTGCAAAAAAATTTGGTAATCTCCCTCTTCTCTTTCTACTTTTTTTCTTACTTTTCTATGCAATTTTGCCTTGATCTCTTCACATGTTTGCTTGGCCTATCCTCTACCACCTTCATCCCCATCATCCACTCCTCCATCTACTACAGCAAACACTCCCTTCCCTCTGACCAAGACAGGCCATGACCTTCCACTTGAAGCCATCACCACAAAACTCCACAAAACATTGCCTAGACCACACATATCATCACCTACCCTCCATATCTTGCTTTGGCCACTCCCTTAGCCACCACCACCACTTGCTACATGACCTTTGGCTGCTGCTACTCATCACCCAAACCTCTGTCCAGACCTGTACCAGATGATGGCCGAGCCATTTGACCCATAGACCGAGCCAAAAGTTGAACCAAACTCCACTATGTTGCCTAGTCTCTTGATATTCTTGTGTTGTAACTTCCTCCACATGTTCTAGCCTTTATGCCATGCATTCCTATGATCAAACCTGAGCCAAAGTCATGTCAAACCTGACCTAAATAAACCCCTAGGCCATGCAAAGCATTGTAGAAAACAAGGCAAAAGATTTGACATTCAAATCTCTTTTCATTTCAAAGTTATTTCATTTTAAAGTCGTATTGAATTTTGCTGTTTTGATTGGTTGTTTTGGGTTGTACACAAGAGTTATAGATTGGATTCGCTCTCCACTCAAGTCCGTAGTCTTGTCATCGTGCTTTTGTTTCCATTATGTCAGTTGGTTTTGATATCTCCAGCACAAATAGGTGAGTTATTCTCATCAGACAATATGTACCTATATAACTAGTAAATTGACACCCTGTGAATCTGTAGAAATATATTATCATGTTATACTTGACTATGTTATGATCATATGTTGTTTATATACCTGTTATATCATCCGTTACTGTTATATAATGTATTCTGTTAATTTATATCTGCTTATCACACTGCAAGTTTCCTGTAGACTAGAATCACTATGGGTTGAAATGATACATACCCAAACGGACTTTAGAATAGGAAAAATCATTATGGGCTGAAATGATAGGCCTGAATGGTTTTTATTTAACTTATTTTAACTTGGGATTGTGGGTTTTAAATGATAGAACCCGGATTTTTCTTTTTAAACTGCGGATTGAAATGATACATATTCGTATCACTTGACCTAGGTTAGAAAACTATATACAGGCCCGTGGTTATTTTATAAAGTGTTTTTGGATATTTTTAAGTATTTTAAAAATATGAATTTATGAAATTTGATTTAAATAGATTTTGAAATGTTTTAAAATAAAGAAATTATGATTTTTTCTATGAGTTAAAAATGTAATTTATGAATGGTTAAACTGGATTATTGAAATATAACTTAAGTTTGGAATTTGGAATTTTGGTTAAAAATGATATTTAAGTTATATGAATAAAATGGAAATTTAATTATATTTGGAAAATGGTAAAATATGATAATTTGATTAAATTTGAATTTAAGTGATTTATTAAAGTATTATTGATTTTTCTATGAATTTAAGTGGTTAAATAAATGAACGTTTAAAGGTGATCTTTTAAAATATAACTTGACATGGAAATGTGAAAATTGGTTTTAATTAAAGGTTTAAGTTAATTAAATAAAATTGGAAATTTAGTTAAATTTGTGAAATGGTAATTTAAATTTGAAGTGTTAAGTTTATTTGTTGAAATGTGAAGAATTGGAAACTTTTACACTTAAATTTATTAAGTAAACTGTTGAAAATTGGATTAAATTATAAGAAAATTATTGTGTAAAAGATATATGTTAAATGATATGTAAATGAACATTTTTAAATGTTAAAATATGATTTAAAAATGTTTATGTGTTTTAAATTGAAGTTATTTAATTGCTGGAAATACACTAACACCTGAAATCTACTTTTAATAGCATTCAGAAATGCTATAGATTCTGTTTTGAACTAAAATTGTGTAAAAAGAGCTATTACAACATTTCTGAAATGCTGTAGTTGCTGTAATTGAACTTATAGGCTAATATTGAACTCAGGCCTATTATAGCATTCTCTGGAAATGCTATAATGGTTTGCAGTCTTTGCTGAAACCAAATTTAACCCTTGTTTTGAATCTGAACTACCGCAGCACTTCTGAAATGCTGTCTTTTCTGTTTTGAACTATAATTCAACTAAAACTGAGTTTTAATAGTAGTTTTAAGTGTTGTCTTTGCTGAATTAAAAATATTTTCAAATACAACTTGTAGCAGTTGTTTTTAAATGCTGTGAAATGCTGAAATTTTAATAATTAGGGTTTTTGACTTAGTAAACGAACTCAGAAGGGTTTGAAACTTTGGAAATTGAATACTTGATTTGAAAGTATAATAATTACACTTTTAAAAGGGTTAAATGAATTATTTTGATTGGAATATAAACTATTTAAAGGTGATTTGAAATGATAGTAAATGAACGATATCTTTGAATTTAAAGGGTATTTAAAGTTGAATTTTTGGTTTTGAACTGATAGGATATTTTATTATATTAAAATGATTTGAAATGAAGTTTTGGAAAGATATGATATTTTGATATATTGAAATGATTTGAAATGAAGTTTTGAAATGATATGATATTTTAAATATATGGAAATGGTTTGGAATTGATTTAATCATTATTTTGATAAATATATGGTTTTGAAATGATATTTTATTTTGAAGTAAAGTATTGTTTTAAAAGTTATAACCACGGGTTATAATAACGATTGGTTGTTAAAGAGACCGGGATCGGATATGGACATACTATATGTCGATACCGAAAACCACTTTGACAACTGTGTACGCGGTGGAGTTTCCAGAATGAAGTATGATGGTGGCGACGATCCTAAGGTATATACGTGGACCCAACTCCCGTGAGTTGGCATAAGGTGACTAAAACAGGAGCGATCTCGGGCCAGTGAGGTAGCATGTAACGACCCTAGATTTTAATTTAATTTAAATTAATAATTAAATAAATTTTTGAATAAAATTAGTAAAATAAATTGATTAAGTGATGCGAGTTTCCCCGAATCCCTATGATTTGGTATAAATTGTTTAATTTTATAAATAATAATAATAATAAATAATTTTGAATTTATTATTGATGGTTTAATAAATATATATAGTAATACATGAAATAAAATAACAAATACAACTTGAACAAGAAAACAAAGATATATAAGATAATAAAAAGTAAAACAAATACACTCAACTCGAATATATATGAAATAGCTTGTTTACAAGTTATAGAGAATACAAATTTAAACAACATATTAAAGTAAGAATTGTTACATTGTAAAGTAAATAAAACAAAAAGGAATAAACAACACATGACAAAAATTTAACAACAAAGTTTCAACTTTAAAATGATGCAAGTAAGCAAAACAAAAGAAAAAAAAAATATACAACTTACCAGCCGAATGAGAAGAGGCAAAACAAAGTACAAAACAAGACTTAGTACTTGTAAGAATTAAAGTAAGATTGTATGTAAACTAAGATGGAGGCACGAGCAATAAATGCTGTCTACCCTTCAGCATGGAAAAGATCACTTCAGCATGCTTAGCATTGTACCAGCAAAGAATACAAGCCTGTAAATTTTCTTTTCGTTCATCCCACCATAACATAGCATATCAGCCGAAATGAAGATAAGTAAATAAACAAAAGAGAAGAAAGTACTCAAAGCAATAAATGCAACATGCCTCATGCATTTAAAGCAAATGTCTCCAGCATGCTTTCTGTACAAACAATATAAAACAACCTGTAAACCTTTTGTTATATACATCAACTTTTTCACTTCATTTCGTTCAACAATTAAACAAAGCTAAGAAGAAGAAAAAAATGTCTGAAGCTTACCATCTTTAAAAACTCAAACAAATAAATCAACCAACAAATTTAATATTAACCAGAGATCAAAGAGTTTAATGATGGAGAACCCAGCTTACATTTTTCACAAGTCAGTCTTTACAAAAGAAGCTCTGTTCTTCTCTGCCATTTTCAAGGTGAGCAAACTTCATTTTTTAAACCCATTTGTTTGATTTCTGATGCCTGTGATGCCTGTGATAATTGAAATGTTTGGTTATGGATGGATTTAAGTTTGCATGTCTGATATGTTTAAGTTTCTCTGTTTTGAATCACAGCCATTTTAACTCTCTGTTCAACATTCAAATTGTGAGTAACACTTGTCTTAGATTTGACAAAGATGGATTTGTGGCAAGTATATTATGATAAGTATGCTTGGATACAAATATGAATTCCCTGGGTATATTGATTTATGAGTGAGGGTGTGCAGGCTTCTGTTCATATGAATATTCTCTGTTTGTTTCAAAAATAAATTTCTCTTGATCTGGTTGTTGTTAAGACATAGGATTAAAATAAAACTTGCTTGTTAATTTACAAAGTGAAGCCTAGAAATTTATTCAAGTTAAAAGATTTTTGCATTGACTCTGGAAACAAAGAAAACAACAGAGAAAATCTACCAAGTCAAAATTCAAAGTTAGTAATTCATTTATTTAGGTTTATAACCCAAATCCCTAAACGAAAACTAGATTTTTAAAACTAAAATCATAAATTTTAGTATCTGTTTGAGCATGCATTTCTGGTTTAACTAGAAAACGGATATTTGAGATTTTCTGGTGATCTCGACGATTTGGGAAGTCGAGTTTCGTTCTGTTACTTATCATAATATACTTGCCACAAATCCATCTTTGTCAAATCTAAGACAAGTGTTACTCACAATTTGAATGTTGAACAGAGAGTTAAAATGGCTGTGATTCAAAACAGAGAAACTTAAACATATCAGACATGCAAACTTAAATCCATCCATAACCAAACATTTCAATTATCACAGGCATCACAGGCATCAGAAATCAAACAAATGGGTTTAAAAAATGAAGTTTGCTCACCTTGAAATGGCAGAGAAGAACAGAGCTTCTTTTGTAAAGACTGACTTGTGAAAAATGTAAGCTGGGTTCTCCATCTTTAAACTCTTTGATCTCTGGTTAATATTAAATTTGTTGGTTGATTTATTTGTTTGAGTTTTTAAAGAACCAGGGGGTCTGGAAAAAATGCCTAGGGGATGATCTGAACGTTGAGGTGACGATGGTGATGATTTCTTTTTTTTTAACCTAATTTTACTGGAGCTCGAATTTTTGACCCCCGCGACTTCGACGTAGCGTCGAGTGTGGCCAGGCTTGGGGAGAAGGTGCCTGGGTCGATGACGAGGCCAAGGCCGGTGTTGCTGTCACTCTGGTGGCCGGAGTTGTGGGATCGAGGCGATGACAGGTTAGGGGTTTGGTTGGAGTCTGTGTTTCCAGGTTTTGGTTCGAGATACTCGAATTCGATTTTTTTAGGGAGGTTCGAAGTTCTGATGATCGTATCAAGGTGAAATGATGGTCGTCGATGTGATGATGGTCGCAGCACCGTCCAACGGCAGCGAAGGCAGCCGTACACGTGCATGTGTGGGTTGTGTGTCAGGTTGATGGTTTGGGGAAGAAAAAGTTTCGCGTGAGGTTGCTCGAGATTTCGTGGAGTTTACGCGAAGATGGGCTCGGGGTTTTGGGGTTTCGACTCGAGTTCGTGCTCGAGTGTTTGGGGAATGGTACGTTTCAGTTTTTTTAAAACTGCAGATTTATCTAAGTTTTGGTAATAAGAGGAAAAAGGGAGAAAACTTGACTGATATTTGTTTATAAATATCAAATGGTTTCTTAACATTTGTTAAAGAATTTTAAAATTTAATTAATCTAAATTTTGTTTAAGCTAATTATAAGATAAAGGGTTTAAAAATATAAATGGTAATTAATGTATTTATAAGATAATGAATCTTAAGTTAAAAGGAATTTTTATTATCTTGGAAATTAATTAAGTTGATTAGGAAATTAAATATAGTTAATTAATTTAATTAATTAATGATTATAATTGATTAATTTAATAATTAGAGATTAATAAATTGGTTATTAAAGATAAATCAATTCGTAATTAACTGAATGATGATTAGTAACTTGAGTATGATTATATTGTTAAAAATCAAAGGATTAATTAATGAATGTGATTAATTAATATTTATTAAATAATTAAAAGTAAATTGATTCATTAATTAAGGATGATTAGTTAATAATTTAAAAATTAACTAATAAATGAAGAAAGGGGAATTATTTAAAATAATTTGTAATTAACTTATGATAATTAACCCGGATTAATAATCGATACATCCGATTTAAAAGAGTCAGTTGATTAATAAATTCACTTGTGAATGATTGGACTTGAGTGAATGATTGAATTGTTTGATATCCCTGATATATGATGTTTTGTGATATACCCTGACTTATGTTGTGATCTGAAATTTATTTATCTGTGATATATCTTTGTGATCTATGAATGAAGATGAGCGTTATAGTTTATATCGCTTATCAACTATATTTTGTATTCTGATCTGTGATGATTGATGTTGCACTATTGTGTTAAACCCTTGGACCACACTTTTACACACACAAATATGGATTTCACGTGGAAATCGGTTAAGTCACAGATAATTTAAATTTGATGTTTTTGAAATTGAAAATTTTAATTTTAATTGATTTTGAAATTTGAAATCTGGGTTTAAAGTAGAAGCTTTTGAAATGGAATTTCAAAGATAAAAGTTATTTTGAATAACTTAACCGAGTTTTTGAAAATTTAAATAATTTGATTTAAATTTGAATTCAAGTTTGAAATTGAATTCTATGATTTGAAACTAGGGATTAAAAATGCTGTACAAGTTATATGTGGGTTAAACCATTTTAAAAAGTATTGATTTGAGAATTTGAATTAACCCAAGAACTTTAACTCGTATGGATGAATCAGATTTTCTGAAATGAAACTGTTTGTTTTCAAAATGATAGAAGCTTTCAGATAAGAAATGAAATTCCAATTTAATTAAAGGAATTTCAAGATCGAATTGAAATTTTGTTTTTCTAAGTTATGAATGAAATTGTTTTGAAAACTATGAATTGAATCTGTCTATTTTTAACAGATTTAGAATGTTGTTTGTTTAAACCATTTGAAATGGAATTGTTTTGAAAGCTATTAGTTAAATCTTTGATTTAAAGATTTAACGAATTAATTAAACTGAAATGGAAATCGATTTGGAAAATCTGTGAATGAATCTTTGTGAAATTAAGTGAACTTTGTGAATTTAATCTTTTTGTTTAAAAAGATTAAAATGGTAACTTGTTTAAACCATTTGATGAAAAGTTTTGGGTAATAAGTTGTGACTTAATTGAAATCCCAATATCCATATATTTTTAAATATTGCGCTCACTATTCGGGTTAGCCGGGAAAGGACCTTTGGGTCGTATAACTCATTCCGAATAAGTGATACGTCGTATATGGATCGCATTTGAAGACCGGTGGTGAAGACCGGATATTTGCGAAAATGAAAGGACAACTCGTCGAATGTCTCTGCATCGAATGGCCCCGATATAGAGATTTTATCACCCTTTGTGATGGGAAGTCCGGACGGGATCGTGAATACCCGGAAATGCAAGGGCTTCGTAAGAAGTGCCTTCGGTTCTGTTCGAACCCGGAACAGACTTGTATGGATTGTATGTCTGACATTACACTTTGAGATATAAAGCCGATTTCTTTCAAATACATCTCTGTTGGTGGCGGAGAATTTATTCTCTTAGCTTAACACCCTTCTCTGGGACGTACGAGCTCAGAGGTTATGTAGTTGAAATTTATCAGCAATATATCCCAATTTGGTAATGTGGCATGCTGAGTGTTGCTGTGTGATGATCAATGTTTGATCATTTGTGATATGATCTTTTGTTTGATCATTTATCTTTGTGATCATAGGTTGATCATCTGTTGACCCAAAGCGTGGCTTTTTGAAAAAGCGTAGCTTTGTGGACGAGACTTCGTCGAGCCTCACAACCCGGTAATGGTCGAAACAGGAATTGTGCGGCAAGGTTTTCAGGGGTAGCTCCCCTAGGGTATGACCATTCCTTCTGGAAAAGGGTAGTATCATGGTATGGAGCCCAGATACTTACTCATGTGGATACACTTTCTTTATGATGTGTGATGTTGGTTATCGAGCGCTCGGATAAAGGTCCCAAAGGACCGGGGGTGGCATATCTGAGGTTTTTTTTATCCCTTGGGAAAAGGGGTTGCCGGCCTTGTTTGGCAGAGAACAGTTGGTTCTCGGAACGTCCCGCCAGAGGCGTTTCTTTCGTGGAATAGGAAGTTCCTTAGCCTGACCATTTGTTGGAAATCCAAACAAAACAATACGAGCCCTGTACGGTTTTAGTTGTATTACCTGCCATGGAATGTGGTGGTAACCTGCTATTGAACATGGTAGCTATAGTAGGCATAAGTGCGAAATGTCTATGCTGGCTAAGATTTATATTCTACTTTCGAAATTTTTTCTACACTATGCACTAATAATAATATCAAAAATGATTTGATTTTGCGTAGTAAGCATCTTTGACTATCATAAGAAGAAATCTCCTCCAATTCTGCGTTTGCATTGTGTGTGTGGTGGGAGGTCTTATGGTAGTTTCATTTTCCAAAAGCATTGCGAATTGACTTTAAAATTCTCTGCTATTTGTTTTTAAAGATAAACTGTTTTTGTTGCTCACACCAGTCCCATGACTGATCCGGAGTTTATTGTTCCCTTCCTAAACTCTGGGTGCCCACTATTTTCCACACGGGCAGTCTAGAGTTGGGTTTCTTTTCAGATATTCAGGTTTAGTAGATTATCTGGAGATAGTTCATTCATCGGAGTTGCTTATCTTGGAGTTGTGGATTCATTCTTGTCTGAAGATCATTTTGGAGTAATCATTTCTATTGATATTGTTCCGCTGCTGTTGTTATCTTTTCTTTTCCGCTGCTATTTGTTGTATCATATCTCTGATGTATATTGATATTCATTGTATCATTCTGTTGTATCAGATATTGTATATCAATGTATTATTCATTTCTTCCGCTGTGTTATTTACTTAACTGTGTTATAAGCTCCCGAGAACCAGATTTGGCATTTGAATCTTCGGCATTTTGAGTATAAGTGATGTATGGGTGCCGATTTTCGAAGGTCGTCTTTTGGGTCTTGACATAGCACCTCGTATCGGACACACTTCTTCGATACCATTCTATTACTTTGTGATTTTTGGTGGCCACCCTTGATTTGGGAGTGTTGTTCGAGGTGGAACGGTAGTGGCTGCTATGCGTATCCATCAGTCCGTGTGCGTAATTGGTATATCTACCCTGGCATTGCCTTGTGTGCCGTGTCACCTACCATATCGAACCCACTACGATTATGATTTTAAGATCCGACCGCGTTAAGGTTCTCCATCCCCTTAACGCTATTTTCTATATGATTATACTTTACTTATTAGACATTATTATAATAGCGAATATTACTACATAGTAGATATTTTAACGGATCCTTAGAGGATGGGCGGTCCCAAGCATCTTCTAAGTTACTTGTACCTTTATTACAGTTCACTTGAGTTGGTTTACATTATATAAGTATATATTGTCCTGACTCGAGTGTTTTGTGTTCTGCTTTACGCTCGGGTCAGCCTGAGTATTTACAGATTTGGATTTCCACCTTCGGGAGATTTGAATCGCTGGAGATTATCTGCTAGTCTTGTTCTATCAACTTCGGTTCTGTTGTTCTATTCAGCCTGTACTTGGTTATTGTATTGAGACTTCTGCTGTACTTTATTTCTTATGTTGTATCTTATGTAACTCTGATATATTTACATAGTAGCTTCATGAACTACTATTTCTTTTACTTCCGCTGCATTATTTTACTCTGTGTCTGTGATCTGTGATTATATTTATTTACTGTATATTCTGAGATTTGCCAAATTTAATTTACAACGCGGTATTTTGAGCAATTCAATTCCGGCATGAGTGTCTACCTATACACTTATAATGGATGCGAATGGTTGAAAATACCGGGTCATTACAGAAGGACAAGGAATAAAAGAGTGAGAAAGCTCGGCCATTACTTTTCTTCTGAAATTTTGATTTCTTCTTCGTATGGGAGACAAAGGGTACGAGATATTATGAGGCAGAGGGAACACGATTTGAAATAAAGGCGTCTCGATTTTATAGGTGACCGTACTCCTGAAATGATGTAAGATATTTTAAATTGAAAACGATTAATTTTCGTCTAGATGTTTCTACCTCGTACGCTCACACGAAGACTCCGAAAATTACGAAATTTGAAATCCAGTAATAATATAATATTACGGATCCAATGGGACTGTTTCGTCCAAATCCGAGACTGTGCCTCGGAAGGCCATTTTAAACGTCAATTTAAACGATGCATTTTTAAAATTGAACAAACCACTGTTAATTTAAATATTAATCCATCGATTACCTTCAGTATTATCAATATAAATTTTATAAGCCTTTAAAATATTTTAACGAGCTTACAATTCCAGATTTAAATAATTTTACCCAATTGTCAAATTACTATTTTAATATTTAATTAATTCGATAAATTAGTTATATTTGGATTCTGAATCCTTTTTATTTAATAAAACCAAACTTTTCATATTAAAATCAAATTATAGTTCAAATTAAATATCTAAATCTGTTTAAATTAATCATTCGAAAACCCGGGTTGTTACAAAGATGGTAGAGCATGGCAAGGAGAAGTCATGGCCAAAACATTAAAATTTCAAAAGGAAAATGAAGAAAAAGTAGAAGAAAAGAGGAGGCCATTACCCAAATGCTTTTGCCGTGAAAATGGAGTGAGGAGGAAGGTTTTTCACGTGAATTACTCATAAAAACTCACGGCTATCAAAAAGTATACAGCCAAAAAAAAAACAAGCAAGTGAAAAGTCAAGAAAATGAAAAGGTTTGGTAAATGAAAAGTCTTGAGTTTTAAAGTTAAGTCTCTTCAAATTTCCTTTTCTTTTAAATCAAATAAAACAAATAAAAATAAGTAAATGAATTACAGAACTGAAAACAAAATAAAATAAAAATAAATAAATAAATAAATTTAGGAAAATAGGAAAAGAATTAAAGAAATTGCTTAAATATTGAAAACAGGGTCCAGAAATTACAAATAAATCACCATTGGCTTTGGAAAAATATCTACTTTGTTTTAAAAATGTTCTAAAGCAAAACTTTGAAATAAATAATTCATTTATCATTTCTAAAGTGAAATAAATTATAAAATTTAGAGAAAATAGAAAAAGAATAAAGAAATAGTTTATTTAATTTAAACAAGGCTTAAAATTACAAATAAAACATCACTAGCTTTATAAAATTTCTATTTCTCTTTAAAAAAAAATAAAAAGTCAAATAAGTAAAATAAATGATGAACAAAATAAGTGGAGATTAAATAAAATAAGGTCTTAAGGAAATAGAGGAATAAATAAAGAATTTCTTTAATTAAATGAAACTGGAAATTAGGAATTATAAACAGAATACAATTGACACTGGAAAATGTCAATTACACTTTTAAAATGTTTTAAAACTAAAATATATACATAACATGTTATTTTACCTTTATAAACATAAATTACATGACCAACTAAAATATTATTTATATAATTTAAAATAAACAATTTTGTTAAATACAGCAAATTACACACAATATCTAAAAGGGCATAACTTTCACATTATAAATCAGATTTCAATGAAACAAAAAGCAGTATTCTTGAAATTTTATTTACTTTCATAATAAAAGATAGAATTAAAAATTTAATCATTTTAAATTTTTAAATTAAAAGTCAAAGTTTGACCATATTGACCAAAATTCACATTTCTGGAAAATATCTTATTTATTCATGTTTGAAATTACAATTCACATTAAAATCACAATTTATATTTACAATAACAAAATTTATCCATTTAATATAAATAAAATAAAGTTTTTAAATTAGAAATTCAGTTAAAAATAATTACAAAATATAGGGTTGTTACAAAAATTTATTTCGAAAAAGATAAATGTGGTATATTTGATCAAAATAAAAATTTAATTTTTCAAGGAATAAGAAAACGAAATATTTATTTTTTAAATATAAATATTAAAAATAATAGTGATGTATGCCTGATCGCCAATTATAATGACCTTTGGCTATGGCACAAACGCCTTTGTCACATAAATTTTAAATATGTAAATAAATTAGCAAAGAATGATTTAGTAAAAGGATTACCCAAGATAAATTATAAAGTTAAAAATTTATGCGATGCTTGTCAAGTTGGAAAATTAAAGGAAAGCTCTTTACAATCTAAAAACAAAATTACTAACAAAAACTCGCTTAAATTACTTCATCTAGATTTATTTGGCCAGACTCAAGTAAGTACAATAAATCATAACATATACGTATTTGTTATCCTCGATGATTTTTCATGATACAGTTGGACACTACTTTTAAAACATAAAATCGAACGTTTGAAATGTTTAAAATTTTCACTAAGAGAATCAAAAATTTAATGAACTTAAAAATTAAAAGTATAAGAAGCGATCATAGTGGAGAATTTGAAAATGATATCTTTGTAAACTTTTGCAATAAAAAGGGAATTAGTCATAATTTTTCATTTCCATGAACACCACAACAACATGGCGTAGTTGAAAGGAAAAAGTCAAACACTACAAGAATGTGCTCGAACACTACTTAGTAGCAGTAGTTTACCAAAAAATTTCTGGACCGAAGTTGTTGCTACAGCATGTTATGTACTAAATCGTGTAACAATTCAACCTATGACTAAGAATACATGTTATGAAATGTTTTTCAAAAAGAAACCTAAAGTATCATATTTTCATATTTTTGGTTCTAAATGCTTCATTTTGAATACTGAAGATAATCTTTGAAAATTCAATTTAAAAGCCGATGAAGAAATTTTTATTGGATATTCGAATGTAGTAAAGCATATAGAATTTTAAATAAACGAACTAACACTATTGAAGAAAGTCTTCATGTTTCTTTTGACGAAGATTTTTAGAATACCAAAAATAATAACAATGATGAAGTCTATAATAACAATAGTATCAATAATATTTCTGTAATTGAAAACAATAATATCATGAATAATAACGATAATCTTTTAAGAACACCACCTCAAATCTTAAAAGATCATTCAATTAAAATTGTAATTGGTGATTTAAACACAAGAGTTTCAACTAGAAATCAATGAAATCAAATAAGTAATGTTGCATTTATATCTAATTCTAAACCTAAAAATTATAAAGAAGCATCAAAAGATGTTTATCAGATTATCACAATGCAAGAACTTAATCAATTTGAAAGAAATAGTGTATGGGAACTTGTCCCAAGACCAAACGATCAATCTGTAATAGGAACAAAATGGATTTTTAAAATAAAGTAGATGAAAATGAAAACTTTGTTCGTAATAAAGCAAGATTAGTTGCTCATGGATACAACCAAGAAGAAGGAATTGATTATGAAGAAACATTCGCTCATGTAGCACGTCTTGAAGCTATATGAACATTACTTACTTTTTCATGTCATCGTAATTTTAAATTATTTCAAACAGATGTTAAGAGTGCATTTTTAAATGGTTTATAAAAGAGAAGGTTTATGTTGAACAACCACCCTTATTTTGTTCATGAGAAGTATCCAAACCATATTTTCAAACTTAAAAAGGAATTATACGGATTAAAACAAGCACCCATACCTGGCATGAGAGACTAAAAACACATTTACTAAATTCTGGTTTTCAAATTGGGAAAATTATTCATAAAAAGGGAAGAAAGTAATATACTAGTAGTACAAATATATATTGATGATATCATATTTGGATCAACTAACGAAAAACTATGTAACGATTTCTTCAGCATAATGAAAAATGAATTCGAAATGTCGCATATGGGATAATTAAATTTCTTTTTAGGTTTACAAATAAAACAACTAGAAAATAGGATTTTTATAAATCAAGAAAAATATTGTAAAAAATTATTAAAATTATTTGGAATGGATAGTACTTCACGTGAACCAACTCCAATAAGCATGGGTTTACATTTAGATAAAGACGAAAATGGGAAAGATTTCGATCAAAAATTATACAGAAGTATGATAGGATCCCTATTATACTTAACGGCTAGTAGATTGGATGTTATGATGAGCATTTATCTATGTGCAATAATTCAAGCGAGGTCACATCATCAAGCGGTTAAAAGGATTCTACGATACTTAACCAACTTCAAAGGTTACGGACTTTTCAACCAAAAGGCAGCTCTTTCGAACTCGTATCATATAGCGATGCAAATTTTGATGGTTGCAAGATAGATAGAAAAAGTATGAGTGACACATGACATGGTTCAGTAAAAAGCAAAATTGTGTTTCTCTCTCAACATGTGAAGCCGAATATATATCAGCAGCCTTAGCCTATGCACAAGTAATTTATATGCAACACACACTTCAAGGTTTCGGTAAAATTATAACCAACTCTCCTATATATTATGATAATGCTAGTGCTATAAATTTATCCAAAAATCCAATTAACCATTCTCGTACAAAAAATATTGACATTTGTCACCATTTTTTAAGAGAAATGTCGAAACGGAATTATCTCTCTTGAATTTGTTAACACTGAAAATCAAATTGCCGATATTTTCACCGACCCACTATGTGAATTAACTTTTATAAAGCTATGACGAGACCTTGGTATATGTTTAGTTACTGAATTAATCAATTAATATATGACACATTTATTCATCATTAGAAAACTTTAAACATTATTTCTCTATATAAAATTGTAAACTAAATTCATTTCAGTCAATCTTTTAACAACCATAAAAACAAAACCATTAACAAATTTATGGTTAAAACAATTCTACTGATACAAAGTTTTCATTACAAATAGACCATACAACCTATCTATACATGATTAAGAAAAACAGAAATATTATTTATAAATTTACAAAAACTAAACATGTCTTCTGATCACGACTCCACTTATTCAACTATCGACTTTAGCTCACCTTCATCAAATAGCACCTACGTATGACCAAAAAAACCACCCCTCTGTCAATTCGATCGGCCTCACTAAATATTATGGCATCACCTATATATCACACCATCTTCTCTCCTAAGGAAAAGAAAGCTAAATTAGTAATTGATCTAGAATCAACATCTCTCAACACTAAAGTTGGTGCAATATATCAATATCAATAAGAAACGATGGAAGTTCAACGAGAAATGTATTACAAGCAACGACATCAAGGAACTCATCTTAATTTTCTTAAAACATGTATTCTAGCAATTTGTGGTCATTCACCAATAAAAAATTGCATTCACCAAAAATCTCCTCATTTAATAGAAACTCCTATAAAAACTTATAACATTACTCCAAGAAATTTATGCAAGGTAGAGCTATCAAACCAAGGCTGGATTGATACTCTAGCATACCCAAGTTGGTCTCCACTTAAGCCTCAAGATGAGCAAAATCGCACAAACTCTTGGGATCAACCTAAAATCATAAATTCTTTGGTAGAGCTGTGTACCTATATATAGACACACACACACACACACACATATATATATAAATAAATATGTAAACCATATAATATATAATTTTATATGTTTATTGATTTTAATATTCATTTATTATGACGACTCTATGAAAATATTCAATTAAAATAAAAAATTCAAATAACAGACTTAAAAATTCACCTCTGCCACTCTCAGACGTCTGTGAAGAAGAAACATACATATGTCATATTCCTCGGGAAAACAATCCTGAGTGATCTAAGACGTCGGTCACTCTTCCTCAGACGTCTGAGCCAAGTTTCAGCTGTTATTAAAAGGCACTTCATATTTTTTTTACCTAACTCTTTAAGTATTCACCAATCTACTTCAAATCTAAAACTCCAGCTCTAAAACCCTTACTTCCCAAAACCCAAATTAATCGAAAATGCCTCCCAAAGCAAAAATATCCTGTTAATAAGAGATTAAAGTGAGGTTAATCTTCATCCCATCTTGTGACTAGCTCGTTCTACCAACTATGAAAATTTGGAGAATATGGTCTTCAAGAACTCACCAACGCCACCTATTATCGAGAATTAATCAACTTTGATGAAAATGAGGTGCAAATTGATCAATTGGCCATCTTTCTTTTATATGTAAACTTATCTAGTAATGATATTTGGACATCTGGAAATGAAGATGGTTGGTTATGGACTAGTGTGTATGATCATGTTTTGAAAATTAGCGTAAACACAATTGGTCGTTAACTAGATCGTTCCTCTAGTGGACTTGATTTAGAGGAAATTCCTGACCAAAGAAATATGCCACATGACGAAGTGACACATCAAATTTGGGAGGATAAAATGCTGCAATGGAAATCCATTTATCTACGACCAAAAGCTAGGCTATTAAATCGTATGATAAAAATTAATACGATAATTCTCCCTTTAGGAAGTCACGAACAAATATATGAAAATACCAAAAAACCCTATATGCTATATTTTGTGGAATTCAAGTAAATTGGGCTAAATTTATTCATGATGAAATTAAAAGCTTTTGGTCTCACCACAGACGCACAATTATATTTGCTTCATACATCATGCATTTTTACAAGGTCTTGGAGTACCTTCTTATATTTCTCATTTCGAAGAAATTCATTTCAAAGAAATCGATGTAAGGTTTTATCCTTAATGCATCTTCCTGAAAGGCTACCTCCAATCATGCCCCTGGCTCAATGGACTATGCAGTAGCAACAACAAATGCATCCGGTCCCTCCTCAATAGGCTTAAACTCCTCCTCCTCCATAACGAACTCATTCACCTCATCCTTCATAACATACTGGTTCTTCTCATCATACCACTGAATATTATTCTAATTCGGAGATTCACGAAGCTTGCACTGAACCGACTCAAAATGAATCCATCCATGATTTAATACTTCAAAATCAAAAATTAATCATCGTCGATCAGAGAGCTTTTCACACTAAAATGGCTGGTTTGGAATGATCTTTTTCTATAAGAACGACTAAAATGGAGAAAACTTTGGAAAAGTTTGTTTCCACATTAGGAAAAGTAAGGAGAAAATTTCATGGCAGATCATCTTCTTGGTCATCCTACTCTCCTTCTCCAACACCACCTCTTTCAGCAAAAACTCCACTCTATTATCCTTATAGTTCGTTGTCTTATAGAGGTAGTTCTCAACAAGATCGGAGATGGACTATAATGTAGGAAGTACCAGAGGAAGAACAAGAAGATAGTGATGATATGTCTTGGCTCGATCTTTCAGCACTACAACAAATGAATCTTGCAACATTTCAAGGATTTTCTATTCAAGAAAATGAAGAATATACGTAATGGCCAGAAAACTATCACTCAACTTCATCCTCCTACCATGACTATTCTGATAATTATTATAACATCCCCTATCTTGATGCCCGAAGCTAAGTGCTACAGATGCTGAGGTCATCTACAATATTAACTTCCGATGATAAAATACGGTAATGTTAATGGTATCCATAATATCAAAAGCACATGAGTATGAAATAAAATCAACAAGATTTAAAACAACTTTTCTAATTACATTTCAAATCAATATTCCATATTCAGATACATAATCCCAATGATTCCCAGGTTTTGATCAAATATAATTTGTAACGACCCACCTTTTTGGACGGTTTAAATTGACAATAGACCACACATGTCAACTCAAACCATTCAAAAGGGAGGATTGTTAATGGGGTAAATAAGAAAATAAGACAAAAGAAGGAAAACAAAACACAGAATCTCACAGCGGAATGATAATATAATAATCAAATAAACAATTATGAAGCTATTTTACAAATAACATTTGATTACACATTTACAATACAATTAGAGTGATACATACAGCAGGAATAAATGAATAATGCAGCGGAACAACATGATGCAGTGGAATATATATAAAATAAATAGCATACAAATCTCCATCTTTGTCCTCCAGAAATATAATCTTTAATGTGCTGAAACACTCAGGCCGACCCGAGCGTACTGAAAAGACAAAATACTTGAGTCAGAACTAAAAGATCTTATGTAGGTTAAATAAAAAAAGTGAATATGAATGTAATGGCATCAGAGATGTTTACAGGATTTTACATCTCCTATCCAGTGTCTAACGTGCGTGCAATAACTTAAGAGATGTTCGGGATTCCATTTCCTAAGGATCCGTTAAACTATCTACATATGTAATATAATACGCTTTTATAATATGTACACAGTAAAGTATTAAAATAGCGTTAAGGCGTTACCCATATCCCCCTTGACACATTTTTATATAAGCATCATAGTCTATACAGTACCATAATTCCTACGTGAATTGAAGGGCTATCAAAGGGACTCCATAGTGTACGAGGTAAACCAAACTCGTAGTGGGCGCGATCATGATAAATATGATAAGGTACACGAGGCGATGCCCAGGGAAGGATACTACCGTTTTGCAGAACCGGGCTGGTGGTAATGCATAGCAGCTACTACCGCCCACCTTGAGACACACTCCCATAATTAAATCAAAGGGTGGCTACCAAATCAAATCACAAAGTGATAGATATGGTTTCGAATAAGCATTCTCGATTGGGGGAGCGACCCCACTTGGCCCAGGTATAGCTCATGTTTTAGTCATTTTAATTATGACCCGAAGGTCAAGGCTATCCACCATCGTTCTCTTACCTCATTCCAGTATCGTTCGCCAAACCATCCAACTTCATTCTGGATTCTCCACCATGTGCACAGTTGTTAAAGTTGTTTTCGGTATTGGTAGAGAGTATGACAATATCTGATCTCGGTCGCTTTAACAACCAAACGCTTATTTCACACCGGTTGGTTCTTTTACATTTCCAAAATTGATTCATAATTGATATCAAAATATTATATTCGCTTCAAAATCATATCACTTTCGAAATCATATTCACTTTCGAAATCATATCACTTTCGAAATCATATTCACTTTCGAAATCATAACCACAAAATAGGTTAAACCATCATATCAAATATCCGCATTTAAATCAATTAAATCTAAATTATAACAATTTTAACTTTAAACAGTTTGAATATTGAAAGTAGTTTATATATTGGAATAGTTATACATTAAAAATAGCATAGATATTAAAATATATATTTTAAAAGTTGTTTATAAATTTAAAATAATATATATTGAAATAGTTTATATTTTAAAAATAGGTTATCGATTAAAATAGTTTATATATTAGAAATAGTTTATATATTAAAATAGGTTATATATTAGAATAGTTAATGTATTAAAAATTATTAATATATTAAAATGGTTTATATGAGAAAAATAGTTTATATGTTAAAAGAGTTTGTATATTAAAAGAGTTTATATCGAAAATGGTTTCAAATTAGAATTGTTTCTTCCAATTTCACAAATCAATTCAAATCAACTTTAGTTCCAAAAATTCAATTTAAATCAATCTCAGTTCAACGATTTCAGTTCAAAAATGACTAAAGGTCTCAATTCAAATTCTCATTAAAACCATTCCAATTTATCGATTTCAAATCCATGTTTGAACTACAAATTTAAACCACTTCAAATTCATTAAGTTTCAAAGTTTAAATATTCAAACATTTACAATAACTCAATTTTGATAAATTTCATTTATATTTCAAAATTCAAGTTTAAGATTTTAATTTAAATTCTTTAAAGAATTCATTTAAACCAATTTCAATTTCAACATTTTAAAGCTTGAATTTTGAAAATAATTAAATTCATATAAATCTAATTTTATTTCATAATACCATTTAACTGGATTCAAAAATTAAGGATTTAAAATCATTTAATTTAACTAATTCGGTGTCCGTATATAATTTTTTATCCTATGGTCAATTTATACGGATATATATCATTCCAACACGCAATAATTTAAATTTTCGGATATATATCATTTCAACCCGTATCCCAAATCAAAATTTCCAAATCCATAAAATTGCTCGGGTTTATCATTTTAACCCATAATGATTTTCCCTAATCTATAAGATCATTCAGGTATTTATTAATTCAACCCATAGTGATTTCCTAACAATAACTATGGGAATTTGTAGTGTGATAACAACATATGAAATAAACATAACATCGAATCATCCAAAATGTCAACAATTAAGCATCCATCACAATCATCATTCAAATCAATCAATATATCACAACAATTAACTGGTTATCATTATGGGGTATTTAACTAGCAATTCAATTCCAATATTAATTAAATGGCAACTAAATTTAATATAAATTCAAATTAAATTTGAATGATAATTTAAATATACCAAACACAATTAATAAATTTCAAATCACATCATAAGTTTAATTTAACTAACATAAGATGGTTTAGTATTTGTGACTGAGTTAAAACACTCACCTTTGATTTTCAGTCGATTTAAAATCTAAATAAAGCTCAAAATTCAAATTGTCTTAGAATATAGCCAAACCAGTTCCATATGGTCCAAAATTTCGATATGACCGCAATGGAGAAAACCACGTGCAAATCCGAGTTCATATGCAAAAGTTATTAACGTTAGAAGATTGGAAATTTTAAATTTAATTAAAAATAAATAAAATGGCATAACAGTACTTCGTTACCTCCTGCCATGAACCCTAACCCTCTCGTACACGATACCACTCCAGTCACCACCTTTCAACTCCAAACCACGCCGCCTATGATCACCAAAACCCAGATCCAACTACGCCCTACACCGCCGATGCCAGGCCGCCTCTGCCCTGGTCGTGCGACCACCCACGAACTCCCCGCCTCACCATAATAAACTCCACCACCGTTCATCTTTGGAGCCCAATCATGGCGAACTCAGCTAATGATTCGACCACCAAACTACATGGATGCATGCTGCTCGACGTCCTCTGCCCACTGGTCACCTCCGACCGATCCAAAGCCGAAGATCCACTGTTAAAATCAAAACCCTAGAAACGGACGACTGAGAAAGATTGCTGATTTCCGGTCAAATGATGTATCAAATCAAAAAACGAATTACTGCAGTAGATTGTGCTCGTCGAGAGCTTTCCAACGATATAAAATATGATAGGGTTTGGAGAGTCTGAAATTTTAAAATTGGTTTTGAAATTGAAAGTAGGGTTAGGGAATGTCTGTCATTTGAGAAGGAGGAACATATAAGAAGTTGATGTACATACAGAATAAAATGAAAGGCTACTAGGGTTAGAGATAATAGAATGGACAGGATAAACATATATCCACGACATACGATCAATTAGGCCCAAATGGTCGCAAAGGCCCGAAAATCTCATTTCCAACCGTGAACGAAACCAAGGCATTCTATATATCGAAAGTGAGGTTTTCGATATTTCTGAACTCAATGGATCAAGTCTCAAATCCTAATTCCATTGTATCCAAAAGTTAGCTTTCAAAAATTAGATTATATAAATTTAAATTCCATTAATCGATTTCTATGCGTTTCGAGCTCGCACGATCAAACGGCAAGTCCAATCACTTCGAAACTTGAAATCCTATAATAATTCACCGTTACGGATCCGATGAAACTAGTTTCGTCAAAATCCGAGCCAGTGGCCAAAATGACTATTTTCACGTTAATTAAATAAATTATTATTTAATTAATTTAATCACTTTTAAATTCAAATTTGATAGTTAACAATTTCATCATTTCTGATTACACATAAATTTATAATCTTTTAAAATACAGTTTCCATGTTAAATCCTATATTCAAATATTACATAAATTTTAACGTTAAATTACAATAGAAATAAAACATATTTTACTATAATTTAAATTCCAATAAATTCCAATAAATTCTTTTATTTTTATTTCATTCATATTATTTAATCAACTATTACCTTATGAATATAATGATCATTAGTTTACATTTTACTACATTCATATTTTACAGTTACCATCTTTTACCATATTAACTATAATATTTAATTGCATTAAATTTCATTGATTTTCAAATTAAATCCAAACATATTAAATAATGAAATGATAAATAAATAATTGCTACAACTTACAAATTCAAACACATTTCAGAGTTAATTTTCAACAAACAAAAGCTAATACCTTATGTACTAATAAATTTTATTCATATTCTATAATAAACCCATTTCAATTTCATTAATTTCATCAATTACCAATTTAATTCCTTATTTATAATTAACCAAATTAACTTTACAATTATCTCAATTGATTGGAATTACATTAAAATAGTTGTCAATAACACTCAAACAACATTAATAAATCATATTCTAATTATAATTCTCATTAATAAATCATAAATTTTAATTTCACACAATATTAAATTCTAAATCTTATTAAATTTATTAAATTTAATAATTTTAATTATCAAAATTTATGTGTCGTTACACTCTCCCCTACTCAAAACTTTTTCTCCTCGAAAAGGGATGAGAAGGAATTAAGAAACTTGATATAATTTTATTCAAAATATTCAATTTATAAACACCTTAATTTACATAATTAAGTATTTTAAATAAAATATATTAATTTATAAACAATTAAATTTTCCATATCTGTAATGACCTGAAATTTTCAACCATTCGCATCCATACATGTCGGATTTGAATTGCTCAAAATATCAGATTGTTAATTTAAATTTGGCAAAACTCAGCATATACAGTAAATAAAATAATCTCAGATCACAGACATAGAGTATGTAACAATAATGTAGCGGAAACAAAAGAATAGTAGTTCATGAAGCTACTATATATATAACAGAGTTAAACAAGATACAACAGAAGTCACGAGTAAATAGATGTCTCAATACAATAATCAAATACAAGATCTGAATGCATCATTGGAATCGACTGAACAACTGAAAGCAAGATAGATAACTGGATCTCCAAGAGAAGAACCAACTCCAAAGCCAAAGGTGAGTCTCGAATACTGTACCACTCAGTCTGACTCGAGCGTAAAGCACAACACAAAACACTCGAGTCAGGATTAACATTCTTATATAAATAAATCTAACTCGAGTGAAATATCAACTGAAATACAAGTAACTCAAAGGATGTTTGGGATAACCATCCTCTAAGGATCCGTTAAACTATCTACTATGTAGTAATATACGCTATTATAATAATGTCTATAATAAAATAAACTTACTTTTAAATAGCGTTAAGGGGTTACCCATATAGCCCTTAACACATAATAGTCCCAGCAGTCTATCCAGTATCAGCATACCCCCAGATTGGGAGCTACCCTCAATACTCCACAGGCTACGGCACAAATCCAAACTCGTAGTAAAGCTCGATATGGTAGGTGACACGGCACAACAAGGCAATGCCAGGGTAGATATACCAATTACACATCCGAGCTGGTGGAAACGCATAGCAGCCACTACCGCCCACCTCGGAACACACTCCCAAATCAAAAATCGAAGGGTGGCCACCAAATCAATCACAAAGTAATAGAATGGTATCGAAGAAATGCGTCCGATCAGAGGTGCTACCTCATTGGCCCGTCAATCGCTCCTGTTTTAGCCACCTTTTGCCAACTCACGGGAGTCGGGTCCACATATATATACCTTTAGGATCGTCGCCACCATCCTACTTCATTCTGGAATCTCCACCTCGTACACAGTTGTTAAATTGGTTTTCGGTAACGACAGAGAGTATGCCCATATCCGATCCCGGTCTCTTTAACAACCAAACGTTATTATAACACCGCGGTCATTCAAAATAGTTTATACTTGAAAACCCAAAATATCATTTCCATTTCAAAAACATATCAATACGATAACCTTTTCACTTCAAATATCCATTTCAAATATACCCATTTCCAAAATTTTAGTACTTCAAAGTTATAACATTTCAAAACCAAAACACTTGAAATTATAACACTTTGGAAATCAAATCACATTTGAAATCATACACTTTGGAAAACATAATTTAGAAATCATAATACTTTGAAATCATATTACTTCCCACTTCACCGGTTTAGATTTTAAAATAGTATATATAATAAATAGTTTATAAAGTAAAATAGTTTATATAAAATAGTTATAAGTTAAAATAGTTTAATATAAATAGTTAATATATTAGAATAGTTTATATTAAAATTGTTTATAAGGTAAAATATATACATAGTTTTAAATACAATTTAAAATACTTTATATAATAAAATAGCTTTTGCAAATCAATTCCAAATCAACTTAAATCCCCAGATTCAATTTAAATCAAGTCTCAGTTCATCAATTTTAACTCAATTCAGTTCTCAATAACCCATTTCAAATTATATCGATTTCAAATAAAGATTTGAATCACAAATAAACCAATTCAATTTCCATATATTTCAAGCTTTAAATATTCCATATTTCAAAACCAAATTTGATAATTATCATTTCAACCCATAATGAATTTCTCCTATTCTAAAGTCCGTTCAGTTATGTATCATTTCAACGCATAGTGAATTCTACACTAACAGGGAACTTGCAAAGTGATAACAGATATGATAATATGATAATAATATAACAGACATATATCATCAATATAAATAACAGATAATGGTGTCAGGTGTCATAGGTGAACAGATATAGATAATAGCATATATATATATAGCAATGTAAATAACTAACAGCAGCATATTTCAATTGAAATCAAATCTAATAAATATAAGAACGTTAATCTTGAGTGATTGCTCACCTTTCGAGGCTAGAGATGAACAAGAATGAGACGAGTTGTGAATCCAAGCACGAATTCCAAAGTAAAGCACGATGGAGATGAGTTCGACGGACAAAGCTGATAGACATGAATCGATGAGAATCAAATCAGTTTGATATAAACTAAAAATATATACCTTATAATATTATTAATTTTCCTAAACCAATATTCTAATAAAAATACGTATTTAAAATATATATATATATATAACATCAAATAAACCCTTGTTTTATCTTCAAAAATCAAACTAATATGTATATACAACTATATAACTTTATGTAAAACTTAATATATCTTAGACATATTTTTTTATATCAAATCCATACTTCAAAAATCATTATTATATATTAATATAAAATATCTATATTATACCATACTCAAAATAATATGTATACGGTAATTTATATATAAAAAACAAACAAATCTATATCAAAACTTTCATAACTCATATATTAAAACATGACCTTATAATTACCAATAATATATATAAAACTGTAAATACTAATATTTTTACCAGCCTACAAAATGTTACAGGAGTATATATATTATATATATATATATACATCAGATCACAATACGTATTCAACCTACATATGGAAACAAACTGTTTATATAATATATAAACTAAACTCACATTATATATATAAGACATATATTTTACACCATATTTATATAGAATCAATACTTAATAAAAATCAATATATATTAATATATACAGGTTTATAAAACATATTAGTCAACAACTTACTTTTATACAAACAGTAACTAACCAAATATGTAAAACTTACTTTTATACAAACAGTAAACACGTGACTTATATATATATATATATCTTTATAAAACAACAACCTATACTATATATACTAAGTACTGTAACATATATCCAACTTAGTACATTATCATATTTAAACATATAAACTTACATACGTATTTACTTGAAATAGAAATATTTATATATAACAAACAACTCACCACATAGCAAATATAAATATATATAATACAAACACATAGAAGATTTGTGAAATATAGTATATAGCCAGATTATAAAATAGATAACCTATATAAATATATATATATACTCACGTGAACACATATGCAGACTGAACTTCTTATATACATATATATGCAAACCGACTATATATATACAGAGTTATACATTAAAGCTTGTATCAGATTTATATATATAAATAAATAAACTAGTATAACATAAATAATATAAACAACTATATATATATAGGCTGACATAGTACATTTTTAACACATATATATATAATGTTGCATATATAAACTAATATATTTATATTAAGAATTGAAATATATATGAATATATACCAATACCAATAACAACTTATATACATACGATTTATAAATCAATATTTAATAAATTTTACCCAAGTATATAGGCTGTTGCTGGAAGAGGAAGGAGGACATGCGGTCTTGAGGTGGAAAGGAGAAGGCTCGGACGAGAGTGTGTGGTGGCTGCACAACGGCGGAGGAAGCAAGGTCGGCTGAGGGGAAGGCGAGTCTCGGCTTGGCTGTGACTGGTGGCGAAATGAAGGTGGCTGTCAGAGCATGCGTGAGGCCGAGAGAGGGAAGGAGGCGGAGCGGGAAGAGGCTGAAGCTCGGTGGAAAATAGGAGTTTTTTTTGTTGAGTGTGGGTCATGCGGCAGTGGAGGATAGAGAATGAACAGGTGTGAAAAATTAAGAGGGAGAGGTGGTTGAGTTATGTAGGGGACGAAGTTATAGGAGTAATAGGTATCTCTAGAGGAAAAATGATGGTAGACACATATTATTTTTATTATAAATCTTTGAAAAAAAAGAAGTAACAGACTGAACAGCAGAGCAAAGGGCAGGGTTCACGGCAAAAGCAGGTTAAAGTAAATAGGAATGCAAACAGTATACATGAGCACTATTTATCATCATATTATTATATACTTACTATTATAATAAGGAAGCTGAACGAAAATCAACATCAATGAGGTATTGTTTTTATTGCAAAGGTCTCGTTGATTTCGGTATATAAATAGAGCAAATAACTATTGTTTTTAAATGGTGGATATATAATGGTTATAAGGAAACAAAAGACACACAATAGAATTGCAAAGGTTCCGAACACATTTTATTTTCATCTAATTAACTGATTTAAATTGAAATTGCAAATTACACAATAAAATAAACTTCAATATTATCTATAACGACCCGCTATTTTGGACTATTCGCATCCGCACATGTCGGACTTGAATAATTCAAAATACCGAATTGTTAATTTAAATTTGGCAAAACTGAACATATACAGTAAATAAATAAACACAGATCACAGACACAGAGTAATAAATGCAGCGGAAACAAAAGATAGTAGTTCATGAAGCTACTATATACATATCAGAGTTAAATAAGGTACAACAGATGTCTCGAATACAATAATCAAATACAAGAATCAGAATACAATCACTGGAATCAACTGGATATCTGAAAGCTGGATAGATAGCTGTATCTCCAAGCGAAGCTCCAACTCCAAAGGTGAGTCTCGAATACTGGTACACTCAGTCTTACCCGAGCGTAAAGCAAAACACAAAACACTCGAGTCAGGATTAACATTCTTATATCAATAAATCCAACTCAAGTGAAATAGCAACTGAAATACAAGTAACTCAAAGGATGTTTGGAATAACCATCCTTTAAGGATCCGTTAAACTATCTACTATGTAGTAGTGTACGCTAAGTAGATAATGCCTATCAGTAATATAAAGTATCAAAATAGTGTTAAGGTGTTACCATTATCCCCCTTAACACATTTTTATATAAGCGTTATAGTCTATACAGCATTGTAAACTCCACCATAAACTAGTGGGATATCAGGGAGTACTCCAAAGGTATAACACAAGACAAATCGTAGCGGTCGCGTATATAGGGATACAAGTATGACAAGGCACATGAGGCAATACCCAAGGTAGTGAAACTACCGTTTGCCTGATCCGGACTAGTGAGAACGCATCGCCGCAGCGATCGCAACACCGCGATAACACTCCCAAATCAAGGGTGCACCAATCGATAACAAGTAATGAGTAGTTTTTGAAGAAGTGTGTTCGCTCGAGGTAGCTGACCCCATTTGGCCCGGCACGGCTCCTGTTTTAGTCATTTCCAATTTTACACAAGTGTCAAGGCTATCCATTATCGTTCTCTTTCTTCAGTCATCACGTACATCATTCCAACCACTTCATTCTGGATCACACTAAGCGTGTAGTTATTAAAGTGGTTTTCGGTTTAGATAGAGAGTATGTCCATAACTGATTCCGGTTTCTTTAATAACTTTCATAATTATTACACCAATTGGTCGTTTAATATATTTCAAAACCAAATCAAATTCAATTTCAATTAGAATTTGTAAACCGACATTTCATTTGTCTTTCTAAACAATTTCCAAATTTACATTTCATAACTTCCAAAATTCCATTTCAAAACTTTATAATTCAATTTCAAAATTTGATTTAAAACAATTCAAATATTGATTCAAGTTCGTATATAAGTTTCATTCCGAAATCATTTAAATTAATTTAACTTAACATTCAAATCAATTTAAATTCATTGATCGATTTCATTTAATATTCGTTAAGTAAATTTGCCATTTAAAACAATTTCTATTTAACTTCCAATTCATTAAAGCAATTACTTAAGTTCAACTCCATTATATCAAAACTTACAAATTTGCATTAAATTAAATTCATCAAATCAAATTCTTTACATTTCAAGTCTTACATTAATTTCAATAAAACACATTTTTTTTCTTATTAGAGAAATTCAATTTCACTTATTAATTTACTTAGTTACAATTTCAAAACTCAATTAATAAAGAAACTTAATTTCACTTATTCAAGAAGTTCAATTTTACTTAATAAAGAATTCAATTTTATTTAATTATTAAATAATTCAATCTTATTTAATTATTGAATAATTTCAAAACTTAATTATTAACTAATTTCAAAACTTAATTATTAATAATTCCAAATTTAATTATTAAATAATTAATTTTTAAAACAACGTTCATTCATCATCTACTATGTTAATATTTTGATTCAGATTATTAAATATTAACATTTCCTTTCATTAAAATTCAAATTCCAACTTCGTTTCAAAACCATATTATTTATTCAAATAATATAAACAACTGTATATATATAGGCTGACATAGTACATTTTAAACACATATATATAATGTTGCATATATAAACTAATATATTTATACTAAGAATTGAAATATATATGAATATATACCAATACCAATAACAACTTATATACATACGATTTATAAATCAATATTTAATAAAAATTTACCAAAGTATATAGGCTGTTGCTGGAAGAGGAAGGAGGACATGCGGTCTTGAGGTGGAAAGGAGAAGGCTCGGACGAGAGTGTGTGGTGGCTGCACAACGGCAGAGGAAGCAAGGTCGGCTGAGGGGAAGGCGAGTCTCGGCTTGGCTGTGACTAGTGGCGAAATGAAGGTGGCTGTCAGAGCATGCGTGAGGCCGAGAGAGGGAAGGAGGCAGAGCGGGAAGAGGCTGAAGCTCGGTGGAAAAATAGGAGTTTTTTTTGTTGAGTGTGGGTCATGCGGCAGTGGAGGACAGAGAATGAACAGGTGTGAAAAATTAAGAGGGAGAGGTGGTTGAGTTATGTAGGGGACGAAGTTATAGGAGTAGCAGGTATCTCTAAAGGAAAAATGATGGTAGACACATATTCTTTTTATTATAAATCTTTGAAAAAAAGAAGTAACAGACTGAACAGCAGAGCAAAGGGCAGGGTTCACGGCAAAAGCGGGTTAAAGTAAATAGGAATGCAAACAGTATACATGAGCACTATTTATCATCATATTATTATATACTTATTATTATAATAAGGAAGCTGAATGAAAATCAACGTCAATGAGGTATTGTTTTTATTGCAAAGGTCTTGTTGATTTCGATATATAAATAGAGCAAATAACTATTGTTTTTAAACGGTGGATATATAATGGTTATAAGGAAACAAAAGACACACAATAGAATTGCAAAGGTTTCGAAAACATTTTATTTTCATCTAATTAACTGATTTAAATTGAAATTGCAAATTACACAATAAAATAAACTTCAATATTATCAGATGAGAATTTACCAGTTGCTATGTTCAAGAAGACGTATTCCAAATATTAAATTTTGTTTCAAAATTTTATTCTTTAAAATTTCACTAAATTTCAGTTAAATATATTATTAAAACAAATAAAATTTTACGGGTCGTTACACTCTCCCCCACTCAAAACTTTTCGTCCCCGAAAAGGAAGGAGGTAGGAGAATAGAATCAACCAGAAGAAAATAGATTGAAAACAAAATAAAACAATTAAATTAAACCATATACATTTCAATTTAAATTAATCAATATTCAATAATTGATTTTAAATTCAAGGTATTTCATTAAGTTGGTTTAATTTCCATTTATTAATTCCTTCAAAACAAAATTTATTTTATTTAATTCAATTAACTTATTATTCTATTTATCTTTATTAGCATTTATAATCAAAATTTTAAGTGTATAACATTTATTATAAACACAAAAATTTTATTTATAAAATCATTTTATATTGTATATTATCCAATTACATATTCAATGTGACGACTCGGGTTTTGCCCGCTCGAAAATCAACATCCGTACTTCACATTGTACTAGAATGCCGCAGATTCGACCGTTCAAATCCGATTCGCCGGAGCTATAACACAATTAAGTAATTAACACAGCGGAAGAAAAGAATAATACATTGATATACAATATCTGATACAACAGAGTGATACAATGAATATCAATATACATCAGAGATATGATACAACAAATAGCAGCGGAAAAGAAAATGATAACAACAGCAGCGGAACAATATCAATAGAAGTGATAACTCCAAAATGATCTTCAGACAAGAATGAATCCACAACTCCAAGATAAGCAACTCCGATGAATGAACTAGCTTCAGATAATCTACTAAACCTGAATATCTGGAAAGAAACCCAACTCTAGACTGCTCGTGTGGAAAATTATGAGCACCCAGAGTTTAGGAAGGAACAATAAACTCTGGATCAGTCATGGGACTGGTGTGAGCAACAAAAACAGTTTATCTTTAAAACAAACACAAAAGGTTTTTAAACATTGAAATCCGCAATGCTTTTGGAAAATGAAACTACCATAAGACCTCCCGCCACACACACAATGCAAACGCAGAATTGGAGGAGATTTCTTCTTATGATAGTCAAACATGCTTACTACGCAAAATCATCTTGATATTATTATTAGTGCATAGTGCAGAAAACATTTCGAAAGTATAATATTAATCTTAGCCAACATACGACCAGTATCGTATGCCTACTATAGCTACCATCTAAACAGTGGTGACCACCGTACGTAAATGGCAGGTTCTACAACTAAAACCGTACAAGTTCCGTATTGGAGAAATGGATTTCCAACAAATGGTCAGGCTAAGGAACTTCCTTCCGCCGCATGGGATCGCCTCTGGCGGGACGTCCCGAGAGACAAACTGCTCTCTGCAAAACAAGGCCGGGTTACCCCTGTAACAGGTAACTCACGAATATGCCACCCCCCGGTCCTTTGGGACCTTTATCCGAGGCCTCGATAACCAACATCACACATAATAAAGTGTATCCACATGAGTAAGTATCTGGGCTCCATACCATGACACCACCCTTTTCCAGAAGGAAATGACATACCCTAAAGGGCGCGACCCTCATAACCTTGCCGCAACATTCCTGTTTCGACCATTTCCGGGTTGTGAGGCCCTGATGAAGTCTCGTCCACAAAGCTACGCTTTTTCACAAAGCCATGCTTTGGGTCAACAGATGATCAACCTATGATCACAAAGATAAATGATCAAACAAATGATCATATCACAAATGATCAAACGATGATCATCACACAGCTACACTCAGCATGCCACATTACCAAATTGGGATATATTGCTGATAAATTTCAACTACATAACCTCTGAGCTCGTACGTCTCAGAGAAGGGTGTTAAGCTAAGAGAATAAATTCTCCGCCACCAACAGAAATGTATTTGAAAGAAATCGGCTTTATATCTCAAAGTGTAATGTCAGACATACAATCCATACAAGTCTGTTCCGGGTTCGAACAGAACCGAAGGCACTTCTCACGAAGCCCTTGCAAATCCGGATAATTTCCAATCACGTCCGGACTTCCCGTCACTAAGGATGATAAAACCTCTATATCGGGGATCAGCCGATGCAGAGTAACTCGACGGTAATCCTTCCGTTTTCAAAAATATTCGGTCTTCAACACCGGTCTTCAAATGCTATCCATATACGTCGTATCACACATTCGGAATGGGTTATACGACCCAAAGGTCCTCTCCCGGCTAAACCGAATAGTGAGCGTAATATTCGAAAATCATATGGATATGGGATTTCAATTAAGTCACAACTTATTACCCAAAACTTCTCTTTTCAAATGGTTAAAACAAATTACCATTTAAATCTTTAAACAAAAAGATTCAATCTTTACGGTTTAAACAGTTTCCACACTTTAATCTTTTAAACAAAAGATTCATTCATAGATTTTCCAAATTAATTTCCATTTCAATTCGATTAACTCGTTAAATCTTCAAATCAAAGATTTAACTTATAGCTTTCAAAACAATCCCATTTCAAATGATTTAAACAAAACATCATTTTAAATCTGTTAAAAATAAACAGATTTAATTCATAGCTTTCAAAAAGAAGAATTCATTCATAACTTGGAAAACCATTTTTCAATTCAATCTTGAAATTCCTTTAATTAAACTGGAATTTCATTTCTTATCTGAAAGCTTTTATCTTTTGAAAACAAATAGTTTTTATTTTGGAAATCTGATTCATTCATACAAGTTGAAATCTTTGGGTTAAATCCAAATTCTCAAAATTATACTTTTAAATGGTTTAACTTTATATAAACACATTTATATCATTTTCAATCCCTAGTTTCAATTCATAGGATTCAATTCCAAACTTAAATTCAAATTTAAATCAAATTATTTAAATTTCAAAACTCGATTAAGTTATTCAAAATAACTTTTATCTTTGAAATTCTATTTCAAAAGCTTTTCACTTTAAACCCAAATTTCTAATTTCAAAATCAATTGAAATTAAAATTTCAATTTCAAAACATCAATTTAAATTATCTGTGACATAACCGATTTCCACGTGAAATCCATATTTGTGTGTGTAAAAGTGTGGTCCAGGGGTTTCACACACAATAGTGCAACATCAATCATCACAGATATATCGATAAGCGGTATAATCGATAACGCTTATCTTCATTCACAGATTCACAGATAAAATAAATTTATCAATCACGAAGATTCACTATTACCATTCGATGTGGGTTTCGGATAACCAACTGGAATCCGACTCCCTGTCGCATCGAAATTCAAGTGCCATTTACGGGCAAAGTTGTCTAATTAATTTAAACAGTTTAATTCAACACTTTGAATCCAAATAACTTTTATCACAAATAAATTATACACAATCATCATATATACCTATATATCAAGAGCAATATCATAGAAACATCACAGAATATCACAAATCAGATATTCAATATACACAATTATCCATAAACAATCATCTTTGAGTCTTATTGTACTTAATTCAATTTAAAATCGATTACTTGAGAATTTATCTCTTAACCCTGTTAAATTGATCATTAACTATCAATTTACTACTCTTTCCATTTCAAATTATTTAATTAACAAATCATTTCTTAATCAATGATTGAGTCTTAATTACTTAATTAATTACTCTTAATCATTAATTTATAACCTTAATTATTTATTAATCAAACTTAATTACCGGTTTATTAACTGCTAATTACTTAGTTAATCATTTATTAGTCCGTAATTAAATTACTTAATTACTTAACTACTAATCATTCATTAATTTACTTCAAATAGTTGATTACAAATTTATTAGTTACTTTCTGGAAAAAAAATCAATTAATTCTAATAATTCAACTTAATTAACATTTTAAAGGTATTCTTTAAAATTTGAAAATCAATTATATTACTAACTACCAACTTAATGGTTAATTAACTTTATACTTAACTAAATTAATCACTTAATTAAAATATTAAGTAGGTGTTAAAACATGGTTAAGCATTAACTAAAATAATTAAAGCTTGTGTTAAAGTTTAACTTTAATTGTTAAACACTTATTCGAATTTACAGTGTCTAAACTGATTAACATAATATTGCCGTTGATAGGAGAACAACTCGAGACTTTCCCTATCAAAACTCGAGTAATACTTCGATTTAAACGCTCGCTTCCCCGAGTCTCCCTAAACACAACTTCTTCTTCTCCGTCTTTTTTTTCTGTAATTTAAGTTTTTAAAACTTAAGTATAAATAGCATCAGGTTCATACTCACGCTCGAACTCGACCTCAAACCCGAAGCAACATCAAAACATCTCGAGTATACTCGCGAGCGATGGTTCCACGTCTCAGACACACATCACCGCTGTCGTGCACGTGCACGACGGCGCGATCCAACTCCAGCCATCACCAACTTCTCGAGCAAGACCCAAATCACGCGATAACATGGAAATCGAACTCGAATTGCCTCAAAGAATTTCGAATTGAAAATTAGGCCCCCAGCTCAAAGAACAGAAAACTCGTCCATCCCTAAATCGTTTCGCCACCGCCCAATAAACTACCGGAGTTGCCAAAACTTCGGCCAACCCTTCGTCTCCATCCAAGCTTCCATTTCCCAAATCCCCGTCACACTCGATCACTCAGAGATGGCGATATCACCTCGATTCCAGACCACAACCAACTCACGACTTAAACCCTAAACTCCACTCGATCCTTCAATCCTTTCAATGGAAAAATTATTTAACATTTTTCCCATTAAGATCGATCGCCAGGATTACTTCGTGCAAAGTTTCAACGATCGAAGCTCGTTTGATTTCTGGGAATTGACAAAAATCAAATTTTGGTTCAACTAAAAACTGCTCCTTAGACCCATCACTAAAAATTCCCATTCTTGTTTTAAAAATCTATTTTTTTTATGTAGATTCAAACTATGTAATTGATTTAGCAATTCACAAAACTCGAATTCAACATAAAAATTGTTTATTGCCCTGTAAATCAAATTTCCAGTTGATATACTTCACTAACAGGTTGAAAACAAATTTTAAAAGCTTGATTTATGTTTAAACAACCTATTTTGTTTTAAACTCGAAGCCTAATAATAGCTAGATGAAAATAATTTGGATTTTGAATAACTTCTTGACTTAGTAACCAAACAAAACAGAGAAGAATCAGAACAACAACATATATAAACACAGAGTTATATAAACAACATACCTCTGTAAGCATATTATTATCAATGAATCAAACATATAGATTTAATTAAACTTAAGTCTGTAAAATTTGTTTACTCACAAGCAACAAAAATCAAAACAGGGTAAGCTCTAAAAATAGGAGTTGCTCACCTTAGATCAGAGAAAATGGACAGAGCATGGTTTGTTTGCAAACAGTTTTGAATTTGAAAAACTGGAAAGTGTTTTCACTTTAATCTTCAAATCATCTTGCTTAAGTTAAAGATGAGAGTACTTCAGATTTCTTTTTCTTTTTTTTTTAGCTTGAGAACGAATGAACTAAGATGAAAAGGAAGATGATGATAAAAAGAAATGAGTACAGGGTGTTGTATTTGTACAAGTGATATATTATTTTTGCTTGTTTGTACAAAGTTTGATCAGAGATTTTTGTATCTCTATGGTGGCTGAAATGATTTTACTTGTGCGTGCATTAATTAGTTTGTACAACTTGCTTATTTTATTTCCTAAAGTCTTTGTTCTTGCCTGCATATCTACTTACAGGCAACATAATATACTTGCCTAGTTTGTCTTGGCTGTACAAAATATATGAGGATATTTATTGTGGCTTACTTTTCTTTTCTCTTGTTTACTTGTTCTATCTTGTTTCTACATACTTATATACAAAACTTTGTTTGCTTTGTATTTAGATACTTTCATATTTCTTCTTTGTCTTGCCTGTACATAAATATTTGATTTTACTTGCTTAGCTTGCTTGTACAGGAAAATATATTACTATCTTATTACTTTGTATTTTTCTTTACTTTAAAAATATTTAGTTTATCTTACATACGATTGTCTTGTATGTCAATACATATACATTTCTTATTCATGTTGTTAGTACAGCTAATTGAAAGAGTTTGGTTTTCTTATTTTTATTGTTTTTATTAAGATTTACTTTATCTCATTACTTTAAACTAAAATTAAACTTCTATTTTAATATTTTATCTTTTATGATTTTTATTTGTTTTATTACTTGTCTCAAATTCAAGTATATATTTAATTTATTTATTATCTCTATTTATAACTCAAATATTTATTTCTCTTCTATTTTTAGTTTAAATATTTATCATAAATTTTACTTTAATAATTATTGTTTTATATCTCTCCATATACACATATTCACATTTATACAATATTTACAATATTTAAAGTTTAAATGATTTATACCAAATTTATTTGAGTTCGGGGAAACTCGCATCCCTTTAATCGATAAATTTCACAATTTTAATTCAAAAATGAATTTAAATATCAATTTAAATTTATAAAAAATCCGGGGTCGTTACATTCAACTTCTGAATAATTTAGGTAAGTTGTATTAGAATGAAATTGGGTATTATACAAGTAAAATTTTCCAATTCAATAATTTCAAATTTAAATATTTATTCAAAATTTTTGAGTTAAATTTCCGATTAACTTCAAACCATTTTTAGATTAGCATATATGTATAAACTATATATATATCAAATCTAATCTAAAATCATATTCCTATATATAATATATATTATAAATCAAGTCATACTTCAAAAATTCAAAACAATTTAATTTTTCAAAACAAACGTGTAGCAAAGCTATAGAATGGTCTCTCCACTTCGAAACCCAAAAATGGATGTCGATGATGCGGCCGCCATCACCGAAATTATTTTCCAGCGACAAAAGAGGAGAGCACTGATTTCCAACTTTAAAATTTCTTTGAAACAATTTCTTCTTGAAAATACTTTTAACATAAAGTTTGAAACCATCGGAAATTTAAATTCTCAAATTCTTGATTTAAAATCATTTAAAATTTAAAATTAACTTATAACCATGTTTTATAGTTCAATTATTTTTATATGAAACAAAAGCCAATGATTACAAAATATATACAAAGTCAATTATTGTTTCTTAACAACCAATTCAATTAACTTTCAAAGTTCAGAAGAATTTACATATATAAATATAATTATACAAAATATATCCCATTTACCAAATTTGAAAACAATATGGTGTCAGTTTGCTATGTTCGAGTGTTTTGGAAATCCTATCGATAGCGTTGATCAGACGAATCGATCTGAAACCAAAATCAACATCAACAACTCAAACAACACAATATATAAAACATTTTAATATTATTTACAAATTTGCACTTCAAGAATGATTTGAAGATAAGTTGGAAACAAAAGACAAGACGATTAAATAACAGAATAAGGGAACTAATAAGCTTATATACATCACGGGAAACCTTAACCGGGTCAACCGTGACTTAAAGAATAAGATCGATGTGGGGTTCTGGGGTAAATCTACATCTGATCTCAAGAGATAGAATTCGGGATAACAAGAGATAGATAGCATTGTAAACCGAAGATATAGAAATCTTCGGTGAATCAATGCTTCTTGTAAAGGAGTTTCACCCCTTTACAATCATTCGAAGATTGGCGAGACCGCCTATTCATTATAAAGATCATTCGAAGTGGAGTTATGGGATACTCCAGAACCAAAAGAAGACAAATAGGGAGAGACAAGAAATGATTTTGGAACCGCAGGGAACGTTCCAAAATTCAAAAGAAATCGGCACGAAGAAGAAGGAATTCAAGCTCAAACGAAAGTGATTCTGTAAATAAATTTACCATATATGCTAAGCTTTGCCTAGAGCCAAAGCTCTGATACCACATGTAACGACCTGAAATTTTCAACCATTCGCATCCATACATGTCGGATTTGAATTGCTCAAAATATCAGATTGTTAATTTAAATTTGGCAAAACTCAGCATATACAATAAATAAAATAATCACAGATCGCAGACACAGAGTAATATAACAATAATGCATCGAAAACATAAGAATAGTAGTTCATGAAGCTACTATATATATAACAGAGTTAAACAAGATACAACAGAAGTCACGAGTACATAGATGTCTCAATACAATAATCAAATACAAGATCTGAATGCATCACTGGAATCGACTGAACAACTGAAAGCAGGATAGATAACTGGATCTCCAAGAGAAGCTCCAACTCCAAGGCCAAAGGTAAGTCTCGAATACTGTATCACTCAGTCTGACCCGAGCGTAAAGCACAACACAAAACACTTGAGTCAGGATTAACATTCTTATATCAATAAATCTAACTCAGGTGAAATATCAACTGAAATACAAGTAACTCAAAGGATGTTTGGGATAACCATCCTCTAAGGATCCGTTAAACTATCTACTATGTAGTAATATACGCTATTATAATAATGTCTATAATAAAATAAACTTACTTTTAAATAGCGTTAAGGGGTTACCTGTAACGACCCGAAATTTTCGATCGCGAAAATTCCAGATAGTTAGGAAAAGAAGAAAGAGATAGAAGAAGAAGAACAGAAACACAACACTTATTCTCACAAAACGCAGCGGATCGAAATATAATATCAAATAATATTCTTTACACAAAGAAAGCTGAATCATTCAATTACATTTTAATACATCAGAGTTACAATATTTATCACAATCACTGGGCAATTAAAATAACTTGTCCCAGAAATACAAACAATATATCACAGCGGAATACATTCCATACGTTCCTGCCATCCAGCTCGCCTCTTGAGCTCCAAAACGTCCTAACCTGAAAATCTGTAATACTCGGTCTGACCCGAGCATTACATCAAAGTAACACCCGGGTCAGGCTAGAAACCAGCGTGAGTAAACCCATCTAACATGAAATACTAAGTTCAACATAAAAGGAAACCCGAGTAACTCGTACTTCACTACGAGTTCATTACTTGTTATGCTCAACACTTATTTCACAAATTGATCCCTAAGTACCTTTACTTAGTTTAAATGGTCCAATCATTTAAATCATTTCATTCCAGTCTATCTATTTTGCATAACAAATCTATAAAGAATTATCGTAGATTACTAATCGAAGTGGTTTCGGGTATTTTCTGGTAACCGACCCCGGTCTCTTCGAATCCAATGTCATATTAAACCCAAGTTGTTTAAGTGAAAACAAATCAATTTATACTCAGAGTAACATATTCCCATAGCGATTCTATTACAGATAGATAATCCATATCCAAACATCATATCACATAACATCACAATCACATACCAGGAATAACAATATAATCCAAAGCATCAATATCATTCAATCATTCATAAGCAAGATTAATTAGATGTAGAATTTCTAATTAATTTAATTAATCTCCAAATAATTAAATTAATTACCTTAATTACTTTTTAATCTTGCTTACTTATATTAATTAATTACAAACCAATTTATTAATCAACCTTTAATTATCCATAATTACTTTTATTAAGTAATTATCCCATTGGTTAATTATCCTCAATTAAATAACCTTTAATTATTAATTAATTATCCTCTAACTAATAATTAAATTAATTAACCCTTAACAATTAATCCTTAATTACTTACATTAAGTAATTATAATTAAATAAATCACATTTAGTAATTACCCATTAATTACCCTCCTTAATTAATGACATTAAGCAATTATACTTTAATTACTTTCATTAAGTAATTATCATTAATTAATTTCATTAAGTGAATATCCTTTGATAAATTAATCATCCTTTAATTAATAACTTAATTAATTAATCACATTAATAAACCAATCTTTTAAATTGATTACACAAATTAATTAACCTTTAAGTAATTATCTAAAAATTAAATTAATTAATTATTCCCTAATTACATAAATCAAGTAACCATCTTTAATACATTAAATAATTTATATTTTATTTAATTACATCTTTTAATTCACCTTTGAAAACATATAGGATTTACCTATTATATAATTACCTTAAACAAACAATTTCAAAACATTTTAAAACTTTGGAAACTCGTTTAAAACTTGCTAATACTTTGTTTAAGAACTTGGTTTACATTTCTCTTCGAAACTTACACATTTTGATAAGCTTCAAAAACTTGATCACTGCAACCTACTAATACCCGGCCAAACCAATAAAATTCCCGAGCTAACCCCGTGAATTTCTCGCATCGATTTCCATCAAAACGACTCGCGATCAAACCGAGTAGAGCCTTCTTTTTCCTGAAGCATCCCTTCTCTTCTTCTTCTACAACGAAGCAACAACCCAGGTAGACCACTCTGTGCACCGTGCACATGCACCGCCGTCCTGATCACCTCCGACCTTCGCCGCGAGCGCCCCCAAGTCATCGTCGACGTGCTCAAACGCTCTGACCACCCATGCTATTCCAAAACCCCTCGAATCAAAATTTGGAACTCGACTCCAACCTAGGCTAGAATCCTTCGTCTATTGCCACCTCGCCCAGCCACCACTATACACTTGAGGCCTCGAAATTTGGTCAGCACCACCACCAGAGTTCACCTTTTCTTTTCCCCTCCTACCGCAACCTCCAAACACCCCTTTGACGCCGCGGTTCAACGAAACCTGCACACCATCAAAGACCACATCCAAACCCTATTTCGACCTCTAGCCGCCGCCACGATGGCCAATAAAACTAGCGACCATTATTCCTAAACTCGCTAACTTCTACACTTCCTCCAGCAACCAACGCAACTACCCAAACCTTGCTTGATCAACAATAAATGCCCAAAACCCAAATCACGATCAATTTGCAATTTCTCTCGAATTTCTATTTTAAAAATCATGATTCTTTTTCCAAAAATTATAGATTGTGATGATAAAACAGATTATATACATGAATTCACAAATTATTCAAGACGAAATTTTGATATATTTAAGTTTTTTACTGTAATTCTTATATCCTAGTTAAAACTGTCTTCAATTCCTACTTAAAATATTTTTAAAACTTAAATCTTGTTGTTTCTAACAATATTTGTTTAAACATCATAACACATAACAGATCAGAGAAAGAGCAGTTGATTTTTGAAATTTTCTTTTTTAGAACCTGAGAACAATGAACAGAGCAAAACTACTTGTTCCAGACATGCACAACAACATTCTTAGACATATATACCTATATTCCTATTTAAACAGTCATGCAAACACTTCTCATATTTTACTTTAAGGAAATACAACATGCATCTATGTTTTAAACAGATTTAAAACCTTTTTTTTTAAATAAATTTGTTTACTCACCTTATGTATGAACAGAGAAAGCATGGAAACTAATTTGCAACTGGAAATGATTTAATAACTAGATAAGCAAGCTTAAATTGATCTAGAAACTTGATTTGCTGTAGCTTTATTTTTATCTTTTTGATCTTCCTCCAAGCTTCAAGCAGATCCTTTTGTTTTGATATTAATATATTTTTGTTTGTGAGGGTGTTGAACTGGAAGGCCACCAAGTAGTGGTTTGTATATGTATATATATATGGTGGGAGTAGTGTGCAGAGCAAGCTACATGCTGAGATTCTTTTGTTTTTTTTATACACAGCCGAGTGAAAAGAAATGAGACAAAGGAGATATATATAGAAGGTAAGCTTACAGGATAAGTCATAGAGCTGAAACATTTTGTACATGCTTCTCACTCTTTTTTTTTGATTTGATATATTATGTGCTGATGTGATAACATGTATTGGCTTTAAATGCTTGTCTCCTCTTTTGGTTACATGCATATCCATTCATTCATATTCATACACATGTATAAAAATACGGTTTTGTCTTGTTTTATCATATATGTATATTTGTCCTTAATATGTTTGTACTTATTTATATTTTCATACTTATCTACACATTTCTTATTTGATTTGAACATGTATACAAATACTATACTTAATTTCTTTCTTACAATTTCTATGTACATTAGTTCATATGGTAAATATATATATTACTTATACTTGTTCATATATTTAAGTATCCTAAGCTCGTATGTATTTCTATTCATATTCAAATGTATTCTACCTTGAATTTCAATGATGGAGTATATTTGTATCTATTTTATCTTAATTTAAATTATGGAGTCTCTATATATATTATTATTTATTTCCTATAAGATTAATCATATCCAGAGGTTCTATAATTCAATATTTATTATAGTTTCAAATCAATTTATATATATCCAAATACTTTAAATTATCAAAAATTTTATTGGTTCGACTTAAAAAAACTCAGTAATTCAAAAATTAAAATCAATTAATTACCCAATTACAGACGTCCAGAAATCCGGGCCATCACATTACCCATATAGCCCTTAACACATAATAGTCCCAACAGTCTATCTAGTATCAGCATACCCCCAGATCGGGAGCTACCTTCAATACTCCATAGGCTACGGCACAAATCCAAACTCGTAGTAAAGCTCGATATGGTAGGTGACACGGCACAACAAGGCAATGCCAGGGTAGATATACCAATTACGCATTCGGGCTGGTGGAAACGCATAGCAGCCACTACCGCCCACCTCGGAACACACTCCCAAATCAAAAATCGAAGGGTGGCCACCAAATCAATCACAAAGTAATAGAATGGTATCGAAGAAATGCGTCCGATCAGAGGTGCTACCTCATTGGCCCGTCAATCGCTCCTGTTTTAGCCACCTTATGCCTACTCACGGGAGTCGGGTCCACGTATATATACCTTTAGGATCGTCGCCACCATCCTACTTCATTCTGGAATCTCCACCACGTACACGGTTGTTAAAGTGGTTTTCGGTATCGACAGAGAGTATGCCCATATCTGATCCCGGTCTCTTTAACAACCAAACGTTATTATAACACCATGGTCATTTAAAAATAGTTTATACTTCAAAACCCAAAATATCATTTCCATTTCAAAAACATATCAATACGATAACCTTTTCACTTCAAATATCCATTTCAAATATACCCATTTCCAAAATCTTAGTACTTCAAAGTTATAACATTTCGAAACCAAAACACTTGAAATTATAACACTTTGGAAATCAAATCACCTTTGAAATCATACACTTTGGAAATCATAATTTAGAAATCATAATACTTTGAAATCATATTACTTCCCACTTTACCGGTTTTGATATTAAAATAGTATATATAATAAAATAGTTTATAAAGTAAAGTAGTTTATATAAAATAGGTATAAGTTAAAATAGTTTAATATAAATAGTTAATATATTAGAATAGTTTATATTAAAATAGTTTATAAGGTAAAATATATACATAGTTTTAAATACAATTTAAAATACTTTATATAATAAAATAGCTTTCACAAATCAATTCCAAATCAACTTAAATCCCGAGATTCAATTTAAATCAAGTCTTAGTTCATCAATTTTAACTCAATTCAGTTCTCAATAACCCATTTCAAATTATATCGATTTCAAATACAGATTTGAGTCACAAATAAACCATTTCAATTTCCATATATTTCAAGCTTTAAATATTCCATATTTCAAAACCAAATTTGATGATTTCATATATATCTTAATTCAATTTACTATTATATAGTTTTGAAATATTTATTTAATAAATTCAATATCATTTAAATAAAACTCAAACTTGAAATATTCATTAATCACTTTAAACCAATCATCAAGTTATACAATTATACCTTTTAAAAATCTCAAATTCAATACGTCCAAATCGATTTTTAATTAAATAAATCCTTAATTAAATACCATTTCAAATTAGTTTCAAATCTATCTTCCCAATCATTATAAACTCTATATTAAAATATAATTTAAATAAATACTTAACCATATTAAAATTTAATAAAAATCAAACTTTATTATTAAACTTATTTGAGTATAATTGTAACGACCCTGAATTTTTGACATTGGAAATCAGAGTACTTAATTGATTTTAAATATTTGGAAGTCAGTTTAATTTGAAATTCAAATATCAGAATGAATTTGGTAATTTAATTATTGAATTAATTATTAAATCTGGGTAAAAATTTGAATCTTCAGTTTTAAGCTAATTAAAAATAATCTGAAGGCTTAGAAAATCTATATTGATTATACTGAAGATAATAAAATCTTTAGAATTGAATTTGGAACTGTTTTGTTCAGTTTTGAAATTTTATCGTTTAAATTGAATTTAAAAAATAGCGTTCCAGGGCACAGTCTTGGAATTCGACGAAACCAGTCCCATTGGGTCTGTAATATTGTATTATTATTGGATTTCAATTTTCGTAGTAATTGGAGTTGTCGTTTGGCCGTACGGTAAGCAAACGAGCTGAAATTAAATCGAAAATTTAATATTACAACTGGTCCAAAAAGCTATCTTCTCCATACGATCGAATTTGGACTCGAAACCTTTTCCATTGTGTTCGGAATAGGCGTATAACATTACGAACGCCTAGTGGCACGCCTCGATAGGATATCGAAATTTTGAGTTGCAAATTCGTGACGATTTGAATCTGAATTTGAATGGGATATTTATACTAGTCAACTCTCAGCCGTATTTCTTTCACGTCGTTACTTTTTCCATTTCATTTCAGGGGCACTGTAGCTCACTACTACACGCAGAAATATTCTCCACGCAAACATCATTTCCCCCTTTATTTCATTTCATAGCCGAGTGAAATAATTACTCGTTCAAATCAAATAAATGGCGGAGCTAAGAAATATAAAAACTTTTATCTCCTGTTGAACTTCGTTCCCCTTTTCATTTGCCACGAATTCAAAGAAAAAAATCGAATACCTATTCCCTCTTCTCCAGTTCATTCGAACGAAGCTGAGAAAAAATGGTGCCAGGCTAAATCGAACGAAAACGTCCCATTCGAAATCACCGACAGCTTCGTTCCCAATTTCGATCGAATTCAATCGAACCAAGGGCGACGTCTTCTTCGTTCGCAAGGATTTGAGCATACGTTTGGAGTTCGTCAGCGAGGCGCGAGCGAATAGGGGAGAGTCGCGATGTTTTCTGGTCGTGGTCTTCTAGGGTTTTGGGTCGTGTGGGTTCGTCGAGATCATCGGCGGCGTGCGAGTGTAGTCGAGGCAGGGAGGGACACTAATGGTCATGAGCTAGGGCTTCTGTGGCGGCGGCGTTCGCGAGCTCGTTCGCGTGGGAGTCTCGATTCGGCGGCACGAGTTTGGCTAGGGCTTGAAGGCGAGTTTGTTAGTTTGCAGTAAGGTAATTTTAAGATTTTTGTTTTTTTTTCAAAATTTAATATATATGCAGTAAAGATAAAAAATAAATATATAAGGTATTTTGAAAATAAAAATATAATTTGTGAAGATGATTAATTTATATAGTAAACTTATAAAAAAATTCTTAGTTACTAGATATAATCTATTAAAGAAAATTTTCAGTTTAAAATCAAATTTTATCATTGGTTAATTTAATTTATTAAATGGAATTTATTTCTAAATCAAATAGTTACTATGAAATGGAAATTAATTTTTCGACTAGCGAAATTAATTTGTATAAATGGTTTTTAATTATTGTCAATAAAAATAATTTATTAAAGGAAACTTAGTTTTAAATTTTAAATTGTAATTAAATAAAAATTATTAAAGGAGAAATTTGTTAATTAAAACTATCAAAATGAAAACAATTGTTATTCGATTATTTCGAATATTAATAAATTGTATAAATTGTTTATACTAGGTCAATACTGAAAAGGAATCAAGCCGAGAATGAAAATGGATTGCAAAACAAAAGCAAAGGTGAGATCTTCTCACTCAAACAAAAATTGAAATTACAGTTATTGATTGTCTGTTTGGATTGTAATAGTATATATATATATATTAGTATATAGCAATATATATATATATATATTGGTGATTGATTTTCCCGCATTATATAGCGGATGAGACCCTATTGCACCGCATAATAGCGGATGATATTTTATAAATCCCATATACCGCAATATTCCACCTCGAAGTGGAATTAGTATTGTGCTAACGTCTGTGGATGCAGGGAAACAGGTTGGAGGGATCCAACTGGATTCCTCAAAATTATGTGAATTTGTTTCATATATTGTGATGTGATTGTTTATAATCTATGTGTGATTATATTTGTGATTGGAATTGTTGAAGGCTAAATTTAGCCGAATTTATTTTTGGTATCGCTGGATACCAGAAATAAATATAAATTGGATTTTGAAATTAAAGTGGAAAACTTTAAATGAATTTATTTTTAAGAGTTGAATAAATTTAAAGGAAAGAATTTAACGGTAAAAAGAGATTTTTGAAATCTTATCGAATTATTTCCAAATTATGAAAAAAATATTAATTAATGGGTTTGGAATAATATTATTTAAAAAGTTGAAGAATTTATTGAAAATGGAATTCTAAATGATTTAGAAAGAATGAAGGAATTTATTTAGGGTAATAAATTTTTAGAAATCAATTTGATAATAGATTAGTGTTTGAAAATAAATCTCTGGGAAATTGATATAAAAATTTATTTGGTGTTGAATGAAAAAATGGATTTTGTGTTGAAATAAATTTAGAAATCGATTTGAAAATCGTATAAAAAGCGAATATTTGGGAATGAATCCAAAATGGAATTTATAAAGGAAAGGGAAATTTGTTTTAAAAATAAACACTGATTTATTTTTAAAGTGTGGAAATAAATTTACGGATTTGGAACGTAAATTTAAAATAAATCGATAAGGATTATTTAATTGGTTTAAATGGACCATTTTGAAGTGAAAGTGTATTCTCACTATAAAGCCGAGTATATTTCCAAGTAGCTTTTAAAAATATAAATTAAAAGTTCTAAAGTTGGTTTTTAAAAGAAATATTTGGAAATATATTCCGCGTATGGAAATTGATTTGAAATTTATTTTCAAAAGTTGAAAGATGAAAAGTGATTTGAAATTTGTTTTCGAAGTGTTGAAGTGTGGAAAAAAAATATATATCTTGTGAAGATATTTTGGAAACAAATAATTTGGGAAATTTTTTTTAAATCTGATGATTGTTGTGAATGTTATTTGATAGTTAAATCACCGACTATCAATATTTGCCTTTGAAATGGCATTTGAATTTGTTTTTAAAACAAGCGCTCATTATTCGGTTTAGCCGGGAGAAGACCTTTGTGTCATATAACCCATTCCGAATAATGATACGACGTTATGAATTGCATTTGAAGACCGGTGGTGAAGACCGGGTATTTGTGAGAACGATAGGACAACCTATCGATTGTCTCTGCACCGTTAGCTATGGTATAGAGATTTCCTATGTGATGGGAAATTCGATCGGGATTGTGAATACCCGGATTGCAAGGGCTTCTTTAGAAGTGCCTTCGGTTCTGTTCGAACCCGAAACAGACTTGTATGGTTGTATGTCTGACACTACACTTTGAGATATAAAGCTAATTTCTTTCAAATACATTTCTGTTGGTGGCGGAGATTTATTCTCTTAGCTTAACACCTTTCTCTGAGACGTACGAGCTCAAAGGTTATGTAGTTGAAGGTTTTCAGTGATATACTCCCAATTTGGTAGTGTGGCATGCTAAGTGTTGCTGTGTGTTGATGGCTAATTGCTGATCATTTGTTGATCAAAGCACGGCTTTGTGAAAAAGCGTAGTTTTGTGGACGAGACCTCATCGGACCTCACAAACCGGAAATGGTCGAAATAGGAATGATGCGGCAAGGTTATGAGGGTCACGCCCTTTAGGGTATGTCATTTCCTTCTGGAAAAGGGTGGTATCATGGTATAGAGCCCAGATACTTACTCATGTGGATACACTATATTTATTACTGTGTGATGTTGGTTATCGAGCGCTCGGATAAAGGTCCCAAAGGACCGGGGGGTGGCATATTCGTATAGTAGTTACCTAGTGTAAGGGGTAACCCGGCCTTGTGTTGGCAGAGAGCTAGTTAGTTCTCAGGACGTCCATCCAGAGGCGTACCCATTGACAGTGGGAAGTTCCTTAGCCTGAACATTTGTTGGAAAATCCAAAGAAACATTACGAGCCCTTTACGATTGCAATTTGTATAACCTGTCACCTCAGGTGGCAGCTATAGCAGGCATAATATAATGGTACCTATGCTGGCTAAGATTAATATTATACTTTGAAATGTTTTCTACACTATGCACTAATAATAATATTAGAAAGGTTTTGCGTAGTAAGCATATTTGACTATCATAAGAAGAAATCTCCTCCAAGTCTGCGATTGCATTGTGTGTGTGGTGGGAGGTCTTATGGTAGATTCATTTTCCAAAAGCATTTCGGATTAATTTTATTTTCTTTGTGAAAATAACTGTTTTACGATCTCACACCAGTCACCATGACTGACTCGGAGTTTATTGTTTTCTTTCTAAACTCTGGGTGCCCATAATTTTACACACGGGCAGCCTAGAGTTATGTTATCAGGATATTCAGGATATTCTGGAGCTTTGGAGGCAAGCTGGATGGCGAGACGTACTCCCGTACTTGTTTATTTATTCTGCTGTGTATTCTGTATGGGGACAACTTTGTATAACTGTCCATTGTTGTATTGAGTTGTATATTGACTATGATGATGTATGTATAAAATGATATAGTTCTTGATTTAAAGATTATTCATCTATCTATTATATGTTGTTCCGCTGCGAATGTGAGATTTTGATATTGTTTCTGTTTCTGTTTTTCTGCTCTCCTTTTCTTCTATCTTCTTCTACCTCTTCTTTTAAACCCTAATGATTCAGTTTTCTGGCATTCGATTGTGCGGCATTTGATACAGTGGACGTATTAATGTCGACTTTCGAGCGTCGAAAGATCGTGATCGTTACAATAATTCTTAAATAAATTCAATTTCAAAACCTTGGACATCATTTCCACTATATATATATAGTATCATAAAAATCAATATTTATTAAACCATATATTTCTTTCCAAAACCATAGAAATCCTTTTCAAAATATTTATATATAGATCAGCGGTGTCTGTATATAATTTTCTATCTTATGGTCAAGTGATACGGATATTTATCATTTCAATCCGCAATTTAAATATATACGGGTATATATCATTTCAACCCGCAATCCCAAATTCAATTAAATGAAAATCGCTTGGGTTTATCATTTCAACCCATAACGATTTTCTCTTATTCTAAAGTCCGTTCGGTTATGTATCATTTCAACGCATAGTGATTTCTATACTAACAGGGAACTTGCAGAGTGATAACAGATATGATAATATGATAATAATATAACAGACATATATCATCCATATAAATAACAGATAATGGTGTCAGGTGTCACAGGTGAACAGATATAGATAATAGCATACATATATAGCAATGTAAATAACTAACAGCAGCATATTTCAATTGAAATCAAATCTAATAAATATAAGAACGTTAATCGTGAGTGATTTCTCACCTTTCGAGGCTAGAGATGAACGACAATGAGACGAGTTGTGAATCCAAGCACGAATTCCAAAGTAAAGCATGATGGAGATGAGTTCGACGGACAAAGCTGATAGACATGAATCGATGAGAATCAAATCAGTTTGATATAAACTAAAAATATATACCTTATAATATTATTAATTTTCCTAAACCAATATTCAAATAAAAATACGTATTTAAAATCTATATATATATATATAACATCAAATAAACCCTTGTTTTATCTTCAAAAATCAAACTGATATGTATATACAACCATATAACTTTATGTAAAACTTAATATATCTTAGACATATTTTTTTATATCAAATCCATACTTCAAAAATCATTATTATATATTAATATAAAATATCTATATTATACCATACTCAAAATAATATGTATACGGTAACTTATATATATAAAACAAACAGATCTATACCAAAACTTTCATAACTCATATATTAAAACATAACCTTATAATTACCAATTATATATATAAAACTGTAAATACTAATATTTTTACCATCCTACAAAATGTTACAACAGTATATATATTATATATATATACATCAGATCACAATACGTATTCAACCTACATATGGAAACAAACTGTTTATATAATATATAAACTAAACTCACATCATATATATATAAGATATATATTTTACACAATATTTATATAGAATCAATACTTAATAAAAATCAATATATATTAATATATACAGGTTTATAAAACATATATAGTCAACGACTTACTTTTATACAAACAGCAACTAACCAAATATGTAAAACTTACTTTTATACAAACAGTAAACACGTAACTTATATATATATATTTATTTATTTATAAAACAACAACCTATACTATATATACTAAGTACTATAACATATATCCAACTTAGTACATTATCATATTTAAACATATAAACTTACATACGTATTTACTTGAAATAGAAATATTTATATATAACAAACAACTCACCACATAGCAAATATAAATATATATAATACAAACACGTAGAAGATTTGTGAAATATAGTATATAACCAGATTATAAAATAGATAACCTATATATATATATATACTCACGTGAACACATATGCAGACTGAACTTCTTATATACATATGTATGCAAACCGACTATATACACACACAAAGTTATACATTAAAGCTTGTATCAGATTTATATATATAAATAAATAAACTAGTATAACATAAATAATATAAACAACTGTATATATATATATATAGGCTGACATAGTACATTTTAAACACATATATATAATGTTGCATATATAAACTAATATATTTATACTAAGAATTGAAATATATACGAATATATACCAATACCAATAACAACTTATATACATACTATTTATAAATCAATATTTAATAAAAATTTACCAAAGTATATAGGCTGTTGCTGGAAGAGGATGGAGGACATGCGGTCTTGAGGTGGAAAGGAGAAGGCTCGGACGAGAGTGTGTGGTGGCTGCACAACGGCGGAGGAAGCAAGGTCGGCTGAGGGGAAGGCGAGTCTCGGCTTGGGTGTGACTGGTGGCAAAATGAAGGTGGCTGTCAGAGCATGCGTGAGGCCGAGAGAGGGAAGGAGGCGGAGCGGGAAGAGGCTGGAGCTCGGTGGAAAAATAGGAGTTTTTTTTTGTTGAGTGTGGGTTATGCGGCAGTGGAGGATAGAGAATGAACAGGTGTGAAAAATGAAGAGGGAGAGGTGGTTGAGTTATGTAGGGGACGAAGTTATAGGAGTAGCAGGTATCTCTAGAGGAAAAATGATGGTGGACACATATTATTTTTATTATAAATCTTTGAAAAAAAAGAAGTAACAGACTGAACAGCAGAGCAAAGGGCAGGGTTCACGGTAAAAGCAGGTTAAAGTAAATAGGAATGCAAACAGTATACATGAGCACTATTTATCATCATATTATTATATATTTATTATTATAATAAGGAAGCTGAACGAAAATCAACGTCAATGAGGTATTGTTTTTATTGCAAAGGTCTCGTTGATTTCGGTATATAAATAAAGCAAATAACTATTGTTTTTAAACGGTGGATATAAAATGGTTATAAGGAAACAAAAGACACACAATAGAATTGCAAAGGTTCTGAAAACATTTTATTTTCATCTAATTAACTGATTTAAATTGAAATTGCAAATTACACAAAAATAAACTTCAATATTATCAGATGAGAATTTACCAGTTGCTATGTTCAAGAAGACGTATTCCAAATATTAAATTTTATTTCAAAATTTTATTCTTTAAAATTTCACTAAATTTCAGTTAAATATATTATTAAAACAAATAAAATTTTACGGGTCGTTACAATATCCAAGTTTAATAAAAGTTTGAAAATGTTTTCACTTTCACAAAAAAATTCTAAGTCTTAAATTCACGAAAAATTTCGCTAGAGTCTCCTCTGAACGGATAGTTTCGAAAAATAATAATATCAATAATTACAATATATATGTCATGTTTCAATAACACATCCCAAACCACGGGAAAAACTATAAATATCGTTACAAAAATCGTAATCCGAAAACGTACCTATTTGTCGGGCAAACAACATTATTTATGAAACCAAAAGCAGTAGCTATTGCTTCCATAAACCTGTATTTCACTTATAAATCCAACATAGTGAGAATTATGTACAAGGGAAATATTTAGTTGTTTCAATTAGTAAAAAAAGAAAATCAACACAAAAAATATGCAAACAAAACAATACGGCCATCATATGCAACAAAGGAATCAATCATACATCCATAACAATCAAAACTAATAGTCTGATCAGGTTCAGAAACTTTTCATCGTACAAGGATGATAAATAAACTAATAAGTGTACCTTACACTCAACAGTCTTAGATAATTACTTAATAGATTATTCATACAACCCTAAACAATTAGAAGTATCCACTCTCAAAACTTCCCATTAGCCGTACAACATAGAATTTAATATGATTTAAGGTTATTCAATCAGTTTCCCTTTTTACTCTTTTATTTATTATCATTCATTTATTTAATGTCATTTCCATTAATTTACATTCTTTTACATACGTATGTTATTTATTATTTAGATCATCAATAAATCAATTCTTAAAATATTATATAAGTTTCTTGTAGTTTAATTCACATTTATTATTTAGTTATATAACTTGATTTCCATTTAATATTAATATTCATTGGTGAAATAAATTCATACTTAAGTTTTCTATCTTTCAATTCATATTCATTTTCACCATAGTATTTCCTTTTATATTAAATCTATTTATGAATCATTTTAATGATTTCTTAGGTTTATAATCATCTATTTAAATAGTATTCACATTTATCTATTCAATTTAATTTTAAAGCATTTTGTTATTAAGATTTTGCTTGTATAAGATTCTATTACATATCCATATTAACATTTCAACTTTTAAACATTTTTGGTAAGTTATATATATATTTTAGAATGTAATTGAGTGTTATATAAATTATCTTATTCATTTTAGTTAACAAAAATATTCAATAATTTACATCTTCTTAATTATCATATCTTTTGATTTACAAGTTACAAATTTGCAATTTCTTATATATCTCATTAATCACTTAACATCTAATTTCTTATTTTTTCATTTTAGAAGTTTCCAACTATTAAAATAGTTAAGATTTCATTCCATTACAATAATTGAAATCCCTAATTTATAGAAACTTAAGAACCAAATGCCGGGTTTGTTTCAAATTATTTTGAAATAATACATACATTCATATCAAATCATATTTAGAAATTTAAAATTAAGATTTGTTTATCAAAACAAATGTGTAGTAAAGCTACTACAGTGGCCTTCCCACTTTGAAACTTGAAAATCAATGTCGATGATGCGGTCGTCATCACCGAAATTATTTTCCAGCGATAGAGAGGGGAGACATAACTTATTTCCTTTAAAATTCTTTTAAAACATTTCTTTCAAATCGCATTGAAAATATTTACATCTGAAAATACTTCCAAATAATACTAATAGTATATTCCAGAAACCTTTGAAAACCAATTTCAAAATTTCGGAACTTAACTTCTCAAATTTCAAATTATATTCACTTTATTTTTGTAAATCCTATTTTGTAACCAATATTTATTGTAACAACCCTGTATTTTACAAATATTTTTTTTATTGATTTTCCAGATTCAAAAGCTTTATTTATGAAAAGGAATAAATTTTGTTATTTTAAGTATAAACTTTGATTTTGAAGTGGATTAGGATTCCAAATATGACTAAATTTGATATTTCCTGAAAATGTGAATTTTGGTCAATAGTCAAACTTTGACTTTTAAGTTTAAATTTTTAATAGTTTGAAATTATAAATTTTATTTTTTATTATGAAAATAGATTTAATAACTTGAACACTACTTTTCGTTTCGTTGAAAACGGAGTTAAAATGTAAAGGTTATGTACATTTCAATTTTAGTATAATTTGTTTTATTGTGCAAAAAAGCCTATTTTAAATTTTATAAATCATATTTTCTTTCTTATATTTTATTTGAATATGTGTCAATATGTTAATTTATGTATATTTTCATCTCTAAATATTTTAAAAATAATAATAGAATTTTTCCAAAATTTACTATGATGATTTCCTATTTTTTTAAAGGTTGTTTTCCTATTTTCTACTATTTTCTTCATTAAAAGTTATATGTAAATAAAATTTTAAATATTTATTTTGTGAATACATTTTTGTTTTATGTTATTATTTATGTTTAAAAATATATATTACAAGCTCATATGAATTTTCTAAAGTTTATACCATTTATTTTCAAATTTTCTAGCCTAGTTGATAATTTTTGCTATTTTCTTGATTTAATTATTTATAATTAATATTTATTTATTTATATTTTTTTATTTGTTATATTTTCGTATTTTAACTGAATTTATATATGTTTTTCAGTTATATAAAAATTTAAAAAGAAATAGTGAATATATGAAGAGTTTGAAAACCTTTTGTATGCTTAGTCCTTTTGGATTCCACCGTTTCTTTTCAATCAATTCATCAATGCTTTGGCCATACCTTTACTCCATCTTTCAGCTGCATTCCTCACTCTTTCTCACGAAAATTTTATCATCTTTCTTGAGAAAAAAACACACGGCCATTTGTTTTACAAAAATTTGGTAAATTCTATCATCTTTCTTCTTGTTTTTATGATTTTTCTATTGATTGTTGCATTGATCCTTCTTGTGTTTTGCTAGGCCTAGCCTCTACCACCACCACCACCATCCTCTCCACCATCATTTGTAGCAGCTCCTCCTCCAACCCCTCTGTCCATGTCCGGGCCATGGCATCCCAAAGATGAAAACACCACAAAAACTTTCACAAAACTCCTTAAAACATTGCCTAGACCACACATATCATCACCTACCCTCCATATCTTGCTTTGGCCACCCCCTTAGCCACCACCACCACTTGCTACATGACCTTTGGCTGCTGCTGCACCATCACCCTCCACTATCCAGACCTGTACCATGCATGGCCGAGCCAAGCAATGACCAAGTCGAGCCTTGTTGTGACCAAAACTTCACCTATTTGCCTTGTCCATTGATATTCTTCATGTTGCATCTCCTACCCTTCACATCACTTCATGTTGCCATGCTTAGGTGTGCTAAACCTGACCTATATGATGCTAACCTGATCCCAAACACATCATGGCTGAGCACTTGATCCCCTATGGTCAAGCATTTGAATGGTAAAGGCAAAGTCTTGTCTTTATTGCTTTGTATTTCAATTTGTTCGATATTGTTTTGGTTAATATTCACATGTGTATATTGTCTTGTTTTGGGGTTGTTTACAAGATTATATCTTGGCTATTTCTCTCCACTCAAATCAAAGGTCGTGCCTTCTGGATCCGTTGTGTCATTCTAATTGATATCTCCAGCATAAAAAGGTGAGTTATTCTCACCAGACAATATGTACCTATATAACTAGTAAATTGACACCCTGTGAATCTGTAGAAATATATTATCATGTTATACTTGACTATATTATGATCATATGATGTTTATACACCTGTTATATCATATGTTACTATTATTTAATGTTATTATGTTATTTATATCAGTTATCACCATTGCAAGTTCCCTGTAGACTAGAATCACTATGGGTTGAAATGATACATACCCGAACGGACTTTAGAATAGGGAAAAATTGTTATGGGCTGAAATGATAGGCCTGAACGATTTTTATTTAATTTATTTTAACTTGGGATTGCGGGTTTGAAATGATAGAACCTGGATTTTTCTTTTTTTTTACTGCGGATTGAAATGATACATATCTGTATCACATGACCTAGGTTAGAAAACTATATACAGGCCTGTGGTTATTTTATAAAGTGTTTTTGGATATTTTTAAGTATTTTAAAAATATAAATTTATGAAATTTGATTTAAATAGATTTTGAAATGTTTTAAAATAAAGAAATTATGATTTTTCTATGAGTTAAAAATGTAATTAATGAATGGTTAAATTGGATTATTGAAATATAACTTAAGTTTGGAATTTGGAATTTTAGATAAAATGATATTTAAGTTATATGAATAAAATGGAAATTTAATTATATTTGGGAAATGGTAAAATATGATAATTTGATTAAATTTGAATTTAAGCGATTTATTAAAGTATTATTGATTTTTTCTATGAATTTAAGTGGTTAAATAAATGAATGTTTAAAGTGATCTTTTAAAATATAACTTGACTTGGAAATATGAAATTTGGTTTTAATTAAAGGTTTAAGTTAATTAAATAAAATTGGAAATTTAGTTAAATTTGTGAAATGGTAATTTAAATTTGAAGTGTTAAGTTTATTTGTTGAAATGTGAAGAATTGGAAACTTTTACACTTAAATTTATTAAGTAAATTGTTGAAAATTGGATTTAATTATAAAAAATTTATTGTGAAAAAGATATATGTTAAATGATATGTAAATGAACATTTTAAATGTTAAATATGATTTTAAAATGTTTATGTGTTTTAATTTGAAGTTATTTAATTGCTGGAAATACACTAACACCTGAAATCTACTTTTAATAGCATTCAGAAATGCTATAGATTCTGTTTTGAACTAAAATTGTGTAAAAAGAGCTATTACAGCATTTCTGAAATGCTGTAATTGCTGTAATTGAACTTATAGGCTAATATTGAACTCAGGCCTATTATAGCATTCTCTGGAAATGCTATAATGGTCTGCAGTCTTTGCTGAAACCAAATTTTACCCTTGTTTTGAAATCTGAACTACCGCAGCACTTCTGAAATGCTGTCTTTTCTGTTTTTGAACTATAATTCAACTAAACTGAGTTTTAACAGCAGTTTTAAGTGCTGTCTTTGCTGAATTAAAAATGTTTTCAAATATAACTTATAGCAGTTGTTTTTAAATGCTGTGAAAAGCTGAAATTTTAATAATTATGGTTTTTGACTTAGTAAACGAACTCGGTATGGTTTGAAACTTTGGAAATTGAATACTTGAATTGAAAGAATAATAATTACACTTTTAAAGGGTTTAAATGAAGTAATTTAATGGAAATATGAATCAATTAAAAGGTGGTTTGAATTGAAAATGAATGAATGTTGTCTTTGAATTTAAAGGGGTGTTTAAGATAAGATATTTTGATATATTAGAATGATTTGAAATGAATATTTGGAAAGATAATATAATTTGATATATTAAAATGATTTGAAATAATGCTTTGGAAAGATAAGATATTTTGATATATTAAAATGATTTGAAATGAAGTTTTGAAAAGATATGATATTTTGATATATTGAAATGATTTGAAATGAAGTTTTGGAAAGATATGATATTTTAATATATGGAAATGGTTTGGAATTGATTTAATCTTTATTTTGATAAAGATATGGTTTGAAATGATATTTTATTTTGAAGTAAAGTATTGTTTTTAAAAGTTATAACCACGGATTATAATAACGATTGGTTGGCAAAGAGACCGGGATCGGATATGGACAAACTCTTTGTCGATACCGAAAACCACTTTGACAACCGTGTACACGGTGGAGATTCCAGAATGAAGTAGGATGGTGGCGACGTTCTTAAGGCATGTTACGTGGACCCAACTCCCGTGAGTTGGCATAAGGTGGCTAAAACAGGAGCGATCTCGGACCAGTGAGGTAGCACCTCTTCTCGGACACATTTCTTCGATATTATACTCTTACTTGTGATTGATTAGATGGCCATCCTCCGATTTGGGAGTGTTGTTCGAGGTGGAACGGTAGTGGCTGCTATGCGTATCCATCAGTCCGTGTGCGTAATTGGTATATCTACCCTGGCATTGCCTAGTTGTGCCGTGTCACCTACCATATCGAGCTTTACTACGATTATGATTTTAAGATCCGACCGCGTTAAGGTTCTCCATCCTCTTAACGCTATTTTCTATATGATTATACTTTACTTATTTAGACACTATTATAATATCGAATATTACTACATAGTAGATAGTTTAACGGATCCTTAGAGGATGGGCGGTCCCAAGCATCTTCTAAGTTACTTGTACCTTTATTACAGTTCACTTGAGTTGGTTTACATTATATAAGTATATATTGTCCTGACTCGAGTGTTTTGTGTTTTGCTTTACGCTCGGGTCAGCCTGAGTTATTCACAGATTTGGATTTCCACTCTCTTGGAGATTTGAATCGCTGGAGATTATCTACTTGTCATGTCCTATCTATTTCAATTCCGTTGTTCTACTTAGCTTGTACTTGGTTATTTTATTGAGACTTTTGTTGTACTCTATTTCTTTTGTTGTATCTTATGTAACTCTGACATATTTAGATAGTAGCTTCATGAACTACTATTTCTTTTACTTTCGCTGCATTATTTTACTCTGTGTCTGTGATCTGTGATTATATTTATTTACTGTATATTCTGAGATTTGCCAAATTTTATTTACAACGCGATATTTTGAGCAATTCCACTCCGGCATGTGTGTCTGCCTATGCACTTATAAGGATGCGAATGGTTGAAAATATCGGGTCGTTACAGTTGGTATCAGAGCTTTGGCTTTGAGGCAAAACTCAGCATATGGAGTAGATTTATTTACAGAATCACTTTTGTTCGAGTTTGAATCTTTTCCTCTTGATTCAAATTTCCTCTGAATTTTTGGAACGTTCCCTGCGGTTTCAAAATTCATTCTTGTCCCTCACTATTCATCTTCTTTTGATTTTGGAGTATCACATAACTCCACTTCGAATGATCTTTATAGTGAATTGGTTGTCTCGCCAATATTCTAATTTTCTGGTAAAGGGGGAAACTCCTTTACAAATTAGCTTCGATTCACCAGAGATTTATATCCATCCTTGGTTTAGATGCTAATATCTTTTATTACTCCAAACTCTATCTTTTGAGATCAGATGTAGATTTACCCCAGAAAAAAATACACATTTGATCTTATTCATTAAGTCACGGTTGACCCGGTTAAGGTTGCCCGCGATTTATCTAAGCTTATCCATCTTCATATGTTGATAATTAATCATCTTGTTTTGTTTCCGAAATATCTCCAAACATTTTGAATTGTACTTGTAAATCTATTTATTGTTTTATATAGTGTGTCGTTTGAGTTGTTGATGTTGATTTGGGCTTCCGATCGATTCGTCTGATCAACGCTATCGATAGGATTTCTAAAACACTTTGATAGAACAAACTGACACAATATTATTTTAAAAAAAAATTTGTTTAATGAAATAAATTTTGATATAAGTAAATATTATGGAACTTAATAAATTGATTTAAATTGATTATTTGAAATGATAATACTTGATTTATGATTCTATAAATGAATTTATAAATAGATGTTTATAAATTGATTTTGGAAACTGAAATGAATTTAAATCAAGAATTTGAGAATTTAATTTCTGATGGTTTCAAACCTTGTGTTTAAAGTTTTAAAAGGATATATTATTTAAAGTATTTTTGAATAAAAATTTGTCTCTAAAGGATTTTAAAGTTTAAAAATTAAGTGCTCTTCTCTTTGTCGCTGGAAAATAATTTCGGTGATGACTGCAGCATCATCGACGTTCATTTTCGAGTTTCGAAGTGAAGAGACTGTTCTGTAGTCTTACTATAGCTTTGTTTTGAAAGATTTAATTTATTTGAATTTCTAAATATGATTTGATTTATAATATATATAGATATATGATTTAAATTGATTTGACATATTTTGTACATATATTTATTTATCTCTAACGGGTTTGAAGGAAACCGGAAAATTAATTCTTAAATTTCATCTTGAAGAATAATTTCAATTATAAAAAGAAAATCAAAAATTTGGATAAATGATTCAAACTTGAGATAATTGAATTGGAAAGTTTTATTTGTATAACATACAATTTCATTCCAATATAACTTACCAAAATTACACAGAAGTTGAATATGAAATTGGATAATATACAGTGTAGAAAGGATTTTTATAAATAAAATTTGAGTGGTTATAATAAATGTTATACACTTAAATTTTAGTTATAAAAGATTAACAGAGGTAAAGAGTGAAAAAGGAATTTAAAGAGATTTTATTTAAATAACTTAATAATCAAATTTGATTTAATATGGAACCATAAGTCTAACCTAGGAATTTAATAAAAGTTATTTCCTGAAATGAATATGTTGTATAATAAATAATGTATCTTTGAATAGATAAAATAAATTACATTTGAATTGGACTTTTGGTAATAAAGTTTATTTAACTTGAATTCATAGTTTAATTGATGTCTAAATGAATAAATGTGTAAAGAAATTTGATTGTTATATTTGCTATGATAAATATTTTATTTATGAAATTGATATGTCTTGAAAAATGAATAATTATGATTTAAATAGTTAAAATGTATTTTAACATCACTAAATTTGATAATTGAGAATTTGGTTTTCAAATGGAAATTTTAAGTGTAACTTATTGAAGGAATATCTATTTATGAAATGGGCATTTTAAATAAAGTGTTAGGTTATTTGTTAAATGAAGAGCTAAGTAAAATAATGAACTTTTGACTTAATAAATGTAGTATAGTTTATTTGGATATTCCATTCATAAAAGTATGTTTTAATAAGTCTTAAGTTAAAAGATATCCAAATGAATATTTCTGGAATAAAACTGATTTGAAATACTAATATATCTACTGTAGCATTTTATAAGTGCTGCCGTTTGAAAATACAATGTTTTTGAAATTTTTATAATTGAATGAACTTAGAAATGTTACAACTTTAAAATGAATATTATCTGACCTTGAATTAAAATATTTTAAATTAAGATTATTTTAAAAGGTGTTATGATTTTCTAAGTATTATGTTTTTTTAGAATAACATTTCCAATATGTTATGATTTTAGTAGTATGATTTCCAAATGATAAACACCTCTAAATTGTTATGATTTCAAAGTATTATGATTTCAAAGCATTATGGTTTCAAATTATTATCTTATTTTGTTTTTTCAAACCATCTTTTGGTTGTCCTTATTTTCCCTCATCTTGCTATAGACTGGTATAAGCATCTTTCTATAATCTTTCTGTTTAGAAATCTTTCTATAATCTTTGATAATCTTTGTTACTCATCTGGATCTGAACACTGTTTTTTTCATCCATAGACCGTCGGTCAAGTGAAAAGGGAGATTCAGACTCTAGAGGATCTTTTTCGTGTTTGTGTTCTTGATTTGATCACCTCCATCTTGTTAAACTTACCTATAACAATAGTTATCAGGTGTAATTCCAATCTTCTTATCATCTTGTCTTAAATTCTATTTCATTCTATCTTTTTCTGTGCTTTCCCGTACCTCGTTCCTTTTCGGGGACGAAAAGTTTTGAGTGGGGGAGAGTGTAACAACCCTGTATTTTACAAATATTTTTTTTAATTGATTTTCCAGATTCAAAAGCTTTATTTATGAAAAGGAATAAATTTTGTTATTTTAAGTATAAACTTTGATTTTGATGTGGATTAGGATTCCAAATATGACTAAATTTGATATTTCTTGAAAATGTGAATTTTGGTCAATAGTCAAACTTTGACTTTTAAGTTTAAATTTTTAATAGTTTGAAATTATAAATTTTATCTTTTATTATGAAAATAGATTTAATAACTTGAACACTACTTTTCGTTTCGTTGATAACGGAGTTAAAATGTAAAGGTTATGTACATTTCAATTTTAGTATAATTTGTTTTATTGTGCAATTTTGCCTATTTTAAATTTTATAAATCATATTTTCTTTCTTATATTTTATTTGAATATGTGTCAATATGTTAATTTATGTATATTTTCATCTCTAAATATTTTAAAAATAATAATAGAATTTTTCCAAAATTTACTATGATGATTTCCTATTTTTTTAAACGCTGTTTTCCTATTTTCTGCTATTTTCTTCATTAAAAGTTATATGTAAATAAAATTTTAAATATTTATTTTGTGAATACATTTTTGTTTTATGTTATTATTTATGTTTAAAAATATATATTACAAGCTCATATGAATTTTCTAAAGTTTATACCATTTATTTTCAAATTTTCTAGCCTAGTTGACAATTTTTGCTATTTTCTTGATTTAATTATTTATAATTAATATTTATTTATTTATATTTTTTTATTTGTTATATTTTCGTATTTTAACTGAATTTATATATGTTTTTCAGTTATATAAAAATTTAAAAAGAAATAGTGAATATATGAAGAGTTTGAAAACCTTTTGTATGCTTAGTCCTTTTGGATTCCACTGTTTCTTTTCAATCAATTCATCAATGCTTTGGCCGTACCTTTACTCCATCTTTCAGCTGAATTCCTCACTCTTTCTCACGAAAATTTTATCATCTTTCTTGAGAAAAAACACGGCCATTTGTTTTACAAAAATTTGGTAAATTCTATCATCTTTCTTCTTGTTTTTATGATTTTTCTATTGATTGTTGCATTGATCCTTCTTGTGTTTTGCTAGGCCTAGCCTCTACCACCACCACCACCATCCTCTCCACCATCATTTGTAGCAGCTCCTCCTCCAACCCCTCTGTCCATGTCCGGGCCATGGCATCCCAAAGATGAAAACACCACAAAAACTTTCACAAAACTCGTTAAAACATTGCCTAGACCACACATATCATCACCTACCCTCCATATCTTGCTTTGGCCACCCCCTTAGCCACCACCACCACTTGCTACATGACCTTTGGCTGATGCTGCACCATCACCCTCCACTATCCAGACCTGTACCATGCATGGCCGAGCCAAGCAATGACCAAGTCGAGCCTTGTTGTGACCAAAACTTCACCTATTTGCCTTGTCCATTGATATTCTTCATGTTGCATCTCCTACCCTTCACATCACTTCATGGCTGAGCACTTGATCCCCTATGGTCAAGCATTTGAATGGTAAAGGCAAAGTCTTGTCTTTATTGCTTTGTATTTCAATTTGTTCGATATTGTTTTGGTTAATATTCACATGTGTATATTGTCTTGTTTTGGGGTTGTTTACAAGATTATATCTTGGCTATTTCTCTCCACTCAAATCAAAGGTCGTGCTTTCTGGATCCGTTGTGTCATTCTAATTGATATCTCCAGCATAAAAAGGTGAGTTATTCTCACCAGACAATATGTACCTATATAACTAGTAAATTGACACCCTATGAATCTGTAGAAATATATTATCATGTTATACTTGACTATATTATGATCATATGATGTTTATACACATGTTATATCATATGTTACTGTTATTTAATGTTATTCTGTTATTTATATCAGTTATCACCATTGCAAGTTCCCTGTAGACTAGAATCACTATGGGTTGAAATGATACATATCCAAACGGACTTTAGAATAGGGAAAAATTGTTATGGGCTGAAATGATAGGCCTGAACGATTTTTATTTAATTTATTTTAACTTGGGATTGCGGGTTTGAAATGATAGAACCTGGATTTTTCTTTTTTTTTACTGCGGATTGAAATGATACATATCTGTATCACATGACCTAGGTTAGAAAACTATATACAGGCCTGTGGTTATTTTATAAAGTGTTTTTGGATATTTTTAAGTATTTTAAAAATATAAATTTATGAAATTTGATTTAAATAGATTTTGAAATGTTTTAAAATAAAGAAATTATGATTTTTCTATGAGTTAAAAATGTAATTAATGAATGGTTAAATTGGATTATTGAAATATAACTTAAGTTTGGAATTTGGAATTTTAGATAAAATGATATTTAAGTTATATGAATAAAATGGAAATTTAATTATATTTGGGAAATGGTAAAATATGATAATTTGATTAAATTTGAATTTAAGCGATTTATTAAAGTATTATTGATTTTTTCTATGAATTTAAATGGTTAAATAAATGAATGTTTAAAGTGATCTTTTAAAATATAACTTGACTTGGAAATGTGAAATTTGGTTTTAATTAAAGGTTTAAGTTAATTAAATAAAATTGGAAATTTAGTTAAATTTGTGAAATGGTAATTTAAATTTGAAGTGTTAAGTTTATTTGTTGAAATGTGAAGAATTGGAAACTTTTACACTTAAATTTATTAAGTAAATTGTTGAAAATTGGATTTAATTATAAAAAATTTATTGTGAAAAAGATATATGTTAAATGATATGTAAATGAACATTTTAAATGTTAAATATGATTTTAAAATGTTTATGTGTTTTAATTTGAAGTTATTTAATTGCTGGAAATACACTAACACCTGAAATCTACTTTTAATAGCATTCAGAAATGCTATAGATTCTGTTTTGAACTAAAATTGTGTAAAAAGAGCTATTACAGCATTTCTGAAATGCTGTAATTGCTGTAATTGAACTTATAGGCTAATATTGAACTCAGGCCTATTATAGCATTCTCTGGAAATGCTATAATGTTCTGCAGTCTTTGCTGAAACCAAATTTTACCCTTGTTTTGAAATCTGAACTACCGCAGCACTTCTGAAATGCTGTCTTTTCTGTTTTTGAACTATAATTCAACTAAACTGAGTTTTAACAGCAGTTTTAAGTGCTGTCTTTGCTGAATTAAAAATGTTTTCAAATATAACTTATAGCAGTTGTTTTTAAATGCTGTGAAAAGCTGAAATTTTAATAATTATGGTTTTTGACTTAGTAAACGAACTCGGTATGGTTTGAAACTTTGGAAATTGAATACTTGAATTGAAAGAATAATAATTACACTTTTAAAGGGTTTAAATGAAGTAATTTAATGGAAATATGAATCAATTAAAAGGTGGTTTGAATTGAAAATGAATGAATGTTATCTTTGAATTTAAAGGGGTGTTTAAGATAAGATATTTTGATATATTAGAATGATTTGAAATGAAGCTTTGGAAAGATAAGATAATTTGATATATTAAAATGATTTGAAATAACGCTTTGGAAAGATAAGATATTTTGATATATTAAAATGATTTGAAATGAAGTTTTGAAAAGATATGATATTTTGATATATTGAAATGATTTGAAATGAAGTTTTGGAAAGATATGATATTTTAATATATGGAAATGGTTTGGAATTGATTTAATCTTTATTTTAATAAAGATATGGTTTGAAATGATATTTTATTTTGAAGTAAAGTATTGTTTTTAAAAGTTATAACCACGGGTTATAATAACGATTGGTTGGCAAAGAGACCGGAATCGGATATGGACATACTCTCTGTCGATACCGAAAACCACTTTGACAACCGTGTACGTGGTGGAGATTCCAGAATGAAGTAGGATGGTGGCGACGTTCTTAAGGTATGTTACGTGGACCCAACTCCCGTGAGTTGGCATAAGGTGGCTAAAACAGGAGCGATCTCGGACCAGTGAGGTAGCACCTCTTCTCGGACACATTTCTTCGATATTATACTCTTACTTGTGATTGATTAGATGGCCATCCTCCGATTTGGGAGTGTTGTTCGAGGTGGAACGGTAGTGGCTGCTATGCGTATCCATCAGTCCGTGTGCGTAATTGGTATATCTACCCTGGCATTGCCTAGTTGTGCCGTGTCACCTACCATATCGAGCTTTACTACGATTATGATTTTAAGATCCGACCGCGTTAAGGTTCTCCATCCCCTTAACGCTATTTTCTATATGATTATACTTTACTTATTTAGACACTATTATAATATCGAATATTACTACATAGTAGATAGTTTAACGGATCCTTAGAGGATGGGCGGTCCCAAGCATCTTCTAAGTTACTTGTACCTTTATTACAGTTCACTTGAGTTGGTTTACATTATATAAGTATATATTGTCCTGACTCGAGTGTTTTGTGTTTTGCTTTACGCTCGGGTCAGCCTGAGTTATTCACAGATTTGGATTTCCACTCTCTTGGTGATTTGAATCGCTGGATATTATCTGCTTGTCATGTCCTATCTATTTCAATTCCGTTGTTCTACTTAGCTTGTACTTGGTTATTTAATGAGACTTTTGTTGTACTCTATTTCTTCTGTTGTATCTTATGTAACTCTGACATATTTAGATAGTAGCTTCATGAACTACTATTTCTTTTACTTACGCTGCATTATTTTACTCTGTGTCTGTGATCTGTGATTATATTTATTTACTGTATATTCTGAGATTTGCCAAATTTTATTTACAACGCGATATTTTGAGCAATTCCACTCCGGCATGTGTGTCTGCCTATGCACTTATAAGGATGCGAATGGTTGAAAATATCGGGTCGTTACATTTATAAAATTTCACTTCCTAAAAAACATATCACATACAACTATATCCATTTATAAAATTATTCTTTTATATACAAAACATAATACTGGGTAAAATTATTTCATTTACTTATATTTAAAAAAGAAATATTGTGTCGGTCTGCCCTATTAAGTGTTTAGAAATCCCTATCGATGCCATAGCATCCTATGTACCGACCAGAGTTTATAAATACTAAACAGAACAAATTAACACAATATAAAAATATTTTTACAACACTAAAAATACGCTCTCTCGTATATATATACACACTCAGACAAACTCATTCTAGGGTATTACTACCCTATCCCTAATGAGTCAGAGCCCACAAAGCTAAGGTTATCGCTAAACCAAAGCTCTGATACCAAATTTAATGACCCACCTTTTTGGACGGTTTAAATTGATAATAGACCACACATGTCAACTCAAACCATTCAAAAGGGAGGATTGTTAATGGGGTAAATAAGAAAATAAGAGAAAAGAAGGAAAACAAAAACACAGAATCTCACAGCGGAATGACAAAATATAACAATCAAATAAACAGTTCATAAAGCTGTTTTACAAATAACATTTGAATACACATTTACAATACTGTAATATCCCGGAAATTTTGACAATATCAATTTAATAATCTGTTGAATAATTAAATTGATATGGATGATCTTTGATAATAAGATTTGAATTTAATTTAATAATCTGATTAAATTAGTATTTAATTGATGATTTTATCTTTTAAAAGTTAATAAGATATTTTCTATTTGAATATATATATAAGTTGATTGATTTTCTTTGATTTAAATTTGAATAAGTATATAGTTATTAGAAATTTGTTAATTAAAGCTTTATCCATTTATAAAATTCATTTTTGCATGTAAAATTATATGTGTAAATTAGTAAAACCATCTAAGCACATGTGTCAACATGTTAATATAGGAAGATGACAAATGTCATTTTGTATTTTATTTTTCTTTGATTTTTGATAATTCATAAATTAAGTTATATAAGCACACATCTTCATTTTTCTTTTTCTTTTTCTCATCTTCATTCCATAAACAAAGAAATCTTTCAGCTGAAAGAAAAACATTCTACTTTTAAACAAATTCCTCATATCAAAATGCATATCAAATCCTTGTAAACCAATTTGCAAATCTGTAACATTTTCTGCATACAACAATCTGAAAGCTATCATACACATTTCCAACTGAAAGTAAATCTGCATTCTTCAATCTGTATCCTGTCCATTATACAAGAAGACCTGCATTTTTCTAAAGTCTGGAAATTAGGCTACCTGCATGTAGAACCTGGGAAGAAATGCAAATGTAAAACATCAGCATGCATGTAGGGTTAAGGAGCAATAGCATTTTTAAAGCAACATTCAAGTTTTTAAAGCATGGACAATTCTGTTTCAAAGATTCAAGGGTCAATAATCTGTGCTCTGTTCATCTCCTGTTTTCAAGTGAGTAAACCTTTCTTTTAAAAACAGTTTTAAAAATCTATGATTAAACTTTGATGTATGTGATAGATCGTGTTGTGATGATATATATTTGTTTATATGAATGTTGGCTGTGAATGCATGTTGAAAATATGAAATGTCTGTGTATATATATAAGTTTCCTGAATGTATACATCTTCTCTGTCCTTGCTTACAGAGTTTAAGTTTCTAAAGAAATTTTCATATCTCTTTATCCAAGCAAATTTAAGTTTGGATCTTTGAATAAAGTATGATTATTACAACATAATATCAAATCTAAAAAGGGTTTCAAAAATTTTAATTTTGTAATTAATTCAAAATAAGGAAATACAGTGATGATCAGAAATATGTCAAAAATCGATGTTGTTATTTTCAAGATTTGATTTTAGAATCAGATTCGTAGTGCTAAATGATGAATTTAGATAGTAAGATCATGATTTTTAGCATAGAAATTGTTGAGTATTTACGAGATGATCGTTCCGAGAAGTTTCGTCGATCCACGGCAATAGACGAAGGGAGGGATGTCGAGATTGAGGGTGAAGGTTGCTGGAAGGGTGGCGATCAAGGGAAAAATGGTCGCTAGATTTTTCAGGCGACGTGGAGGTCGGAAACAGGTGAAATAGGGTTTGGTGGTCGTTTTGGACGGGGTTGTTTATCTGGGTCGTATGGCGACAGTGATGCACCGGAGGTGATCGCGTGAGGGAATTTAGAAGCGTGGCGACGAGGAGAAGCTTGGGCGAAGTCGGCGAGGGTTCTCGAAGTCGAAGACGTTGGTGGTTGGTGAATTTCCGACCAGGTTGGTTCCAGTTTTTCGAACGATAGGTTCGATTTCGATTCGATGGTGATATCGGTGATCTGGGTGGCCAGGTGGGTCAGAGGGATGGTGGGCGACTTGGGGAAGCAAGCGGCGTTGATCGGAGGAGGCCGGAGTTGCCGTGCACGTGCCCGTGTGCACGGTGATATCTGGGTCCGTTCGTTAGTTTGGGGAAGAAGAGGGATTCTCGGGGTCGAACTCAGAGTGGTTGGCGAGTGTGACTCGAAGGAAATAGGAATGGGAGTTTCTCGAGTTTGATCGGGGAAATCGGACGTTGGCTCGGGTTTTCCTTGGTTTTGCTCGTGAGTGTCTCGGGTAAGATAGGGTTGCGACTCGAAGTAGTTTCATATGGTCTCGAGTACTGTTAGTTGTTACCAGGTTTTAAAAACCTGTTTTGTTTAAATTTAAATTGAATTTAAATTTGTGAATAAATATTAAAACAGGAATTGAAATCAAAGTTGTAATATATGGATTCAAGTTTGGTTTCGAACCTTAGATTTAAGATAAATAAGTTTTATAAATTCAAATGTTTTAATAAGTTTAAATGTTTGTTAAATTTAAATGTTTTGAATTTAAAAGGGGATTTGTTTAAATCTTGTAAAATTTCTTTTATAAGAAAAATATTATTTATCATTTAAAGGTTTTAAATTGATTTTAAAACCTGTTGAAGTTTAATTATAAGTTAATGATTTGTATGCATTTAATTATTAGAGTAATTAAATGGATAATTAATTTATCTAATAAATTAATGAAATAAATAATTACTTAAAGGTAATTAAAGGTTCAATCTTAAAGGTTTAAGATTAATTATTTTTAGAATAATTAACTTGTAATTAAGATTCATTAATTAAATAGGATTTGATTTTTAATTAATGATTAAGATAAATTAATTAGGAATAATTAATTTGTAATTAAGGATTTTAAATTAGAATATTAATTAATGATTGAGAATTAATTAATAAAGTAATTAAAGATTAATTAAGTTATGATTAATACTTAATTAATTAAATAATTAGAGATTAATTAATTGATTAATAAAGATAAATTAATTTGAAATTAATAATAATTAATCTAAGTTAATTACTTAAGAAAAGTAATTAAATAATTGTTAATGAAGGTCATTAACTTGAGATTATTTAATAAATAATTAATTTGATAATTAATTAGATTAATTAATTTAAGGATAATCCTTTATGAAATTATTTAAATGTAATTACTTAATGGAAGTAATTAAGAATTAATTACTTATTGTAATTAATTGAAGTTAATTTGATTAGTTAAGTTAATTAAGTAAGTTTAATTAATTTAGAATAATCAAGAGATGATTTGATAAATAATTACTTAATGTAATTATTAAGGTAAGATTATTTAGGGAAGTTAATAATAAATAATTACTGGAAGTAATTAAGTGAATAATGATTTTATTAATGGAAGTAATTTGATTTTAATTACTTGTTAATTAATCAAGGGATTAATTAAAAGAAATAATTAATTTAGGTAATTAAATTAAGTTAATTAATTAAGGTAATTAATTAAGGATAAACTTTGAATTTGATTAAGTGTTAATTACTTAATATAATTAATTAATATAATTAATTAAGTGAATTACTTAGTATAAGTAATTAAGGTGTAATTACTAAATGTAATTAATTAAAAAGAATAATTACTTTTTGGAAGTAATTAATGAAAGGTAATTAAGGATTAATTACTTAGATAATTAATTAAGGTTAATTAATGTGATTAATTAAGGTTAAAATTAATTAATGTGATTAATTAATGGATAATTATTGAAGGTGATTAATAATTACTTAATTTAAAAGTAATTAGTGGATAATTAATAAAGTAATTTGTGGAAATTACTTAATGGAAATGATTTGAGGTTAATTAATGGGAGTAATTAAGAAATAATTACTTAGTATAATTAATTAATTAATTAAGGTTTAATTAATTAAAGGTAAGTGATTAATAATTAATTGATTTCTGTAATTAATTAAAGGATAATTACTTATGTAATTAATTAAGTGGAGTAATTAATTAAGGAAGTAATTAAGGGTCATTAATTAATATAATTAATAATGTAATTAAGATTAATTAAAATTTATTAATCAATAATAAGTAATTAAAGAGTAATTAATTAATGTGATTAATTAAAGATTAATGTAATTAATTACAGTTAATTAATTAATGAAGTAATTAAAGGTTAATTACTATATTTGATCAAGGATAATTAATTTAAAGGCTAATTACTTTAATGTAATTAAAAGATAATTAATCAAAGATGATTAATTGAAATGAATTATTAGAGGATAATTAATTAATTGATTTAATTAATTAATGGTTAAGTAAGAAGGATTTATAAAATAAAGTAATTAATTTAATTCACTTTAAATTAATTAGAGATAATATAAATCATTACTTATGGATGGATGATAATACTAAATGCTTTGCATTGATTGATATCTCTGATGAGATATATGCTGTGTGATATGGATGGTTAATTGTGATGATAATATGGATTATCTGATAATGTTGATTATCTGTTATCTTTCTTTGTGTATAAAGATAATGAATTTAATTGTTTTAACCTTTAAAACAACTTGGCCTTAAAAGATACGCTTTGGATTTCGATGAGACCGGGATCGGGTTTCCGTATACCGGATTTCCAGGTCTGGAGACCCGAATACCACATCGATCCAAATTTACGATAGGTCGTGAATCAAGTGAAGATGAAGATTCAGAGTGCAAGGGTTATTGTCGTTAACTCTGAGGGTGATTCCAAAACGAGTGTAACGAGATAATGCCTTCGGTTTCGTTCGAACCCGGAACGAACTTGTATGGATTGAATGCTTTCAGAACATCGTCAGGTGGACGATGAGCATTCTAAGTGATGTGTTCTTTTCTAAGGTAATCGTGACCTCAAGCCTCACAAACCGGGAATGGCTAAAACAGGGGAGGTGCAGCAAGGTTAGTGGGTAGCACCCAAGTAGGACAAGATTACCTCTGTCTAGAAGTCCCTTCTTATTTCGGCTTAGTGTGTGCGGTTGCTGATCCCAACCGTGAGGTATCTTGTGCGGGAATTATCCAGTAAGGGATGTTCCGACCTTGTGTTGCAGGGGATTGGGAGTGATCCTCGGTACGGTGATCTAGGCCACGTACTGTGACGGGCGGTACCCCGGTAGCCCTGCCATTGTATGGAATCCAAACTCCAATAAGTGCCGTACGTATTAGTTGTGCCCAACTATGTTGGAATGTGAGATGTAAGCATTTCAGCTATTTCTGTATTTTACTTGAAAACCCTAGACCCTATTATAATATAACTGGATTTCCTATCAAATGTTTTGGTTAGCGTAAGGTAAAAACTTTTCCATGTTTATGTGTGGGAAGTCTTACGTGATACCTTTGTTTTGAAAAGGTTTTGAAGTTAAACAATTTTAACCCGTTTACTCACACCAGACCCATGTCTGACCCAAGTGTTTATTTCTGTTTTATAAACTCTTGGGTACTCAAATTTTTACGAGTAGCCAAGGGATTCAGGTTTAGCTTTGACGAATATTCTGGAGGAGCAATGGAGCAGGAGGCTTCGGCGTTCGTAGATATAGTATTCCGCTGTGTTGATATCTGTGATAGTGTCTTGTCTTGTATTTGAGTTGTAATGTCTAGACAGATGTTTATAACTGTCTAGTATGTGTTGTATAGTTGTGTAAACTCTGATAAGTGTTGTATACTATGTAATAGTTTATGTTATTAATATAATTTATTCATTCCGCTGTGAGATCGTTGTTGTTGTTTCTTTCTTTCTTCTCTTCTTTCTCTTTTCTACCCCTTTCTTTCTTATTAGCGATACGACTTTCTATGGAGAGAAAGTCGTGGTCGTTACAGTGGTATCAGAGCTGAAGGTTAAGCGAGAACCTTGGCTCTGTTGGGATTACTCGTTAAGAATAGGGTCAATGGTACCCTAGAACGAGTTGAGTGTATATATATATATATGAGAGCGCGTATTTGTTAGTTATATAAAATGATTTTATATTGTGTTAATTGATCGGTTGAGTGGTATATGGATTCTGGTCAATACGAGTAGCTAACGTTATTGATAGGGATCTCTAAACACTTGAACCAGGCCAACGGACACAATATTGTTTTAAAGAGGTAAATGAAATAATTTTACCCAGAAATAATTTCTATATAAAAAGTATCATTTTAAATATATATATATTTCTACCTATTTGTTGTGTTACCTGTTCGGGTTTTCCAATATAAGTTATAAAGGTAGATGGGGTAGTGGTGTGTGAAACACGACTACCAATGGTTGGAGTTTAAATGTTGAGGTTGGAAGTGTATTTGTCGAGACTATAGACCCAATACCGTCTCGAGTAAGCTTTGCTGTGGTGAAGGATTTCATCGATCTCCGAAGGAAACTGTAATGGTTCGGAGTTTATCTTTGAAGTGTGGATGAGTAGAGTTGGATCTGTCGATGAGGCAGAAGTGTGTGATGATATCTTGATACCTCAGGTAATAGTAGCTGTATGATGAGATACAGTGACGATGGATGTTCCCGAATATGTTTTCTTTGGAACAAGATTAAGGAAGTGTGTATGCTTTGGTGTTGTGGCTGAGTTCAGCATGGTGATTCTGTTTGGTTTGAAGTTCGAGTTTCTCGAAGAGCTTTGGTTAGGAAGTCTTTGGCATTGTGGCAGCGTTGCAGCTCGGAGTATTCTTGGATTGGCAGGAAGTTTTTCTGGCTGAGCAGTTTTTCTGAAGTGGAGTTCAGAAGCAGCAGAGTATATCCATTTCTTAGATAAATTGGATAAATAAGTGTAAGCTGTTCTGATTGGTGAAGAGAGAACAGTCTGTTTGGAATTGGGATGGGTTGATCGCAAAAGTGACTTGCGATTGTCTGAGTGTTCTCTTGGGTTGTCAGAATTTTTCTGGATGTCTTCAGAGAAGTCAGAAGTTTGTCCGCATCTGAAGGTTGAGTTTTCTTATCGACTGGATTCCAAGAGTGATACCGATGGTTCAGTCTAGTGGAAGGATGTTTCCTAGAGATAGAGTTTGGTAAAGCAGCTCAAGTTTTGCTGGAGTATCTGAGTTTTCTTTATGGATCAGTGAACCTTATTTCTAGAAGTGAGTTGTCCAGTCTGTGCTTGTGTCCTACCTCATATCAGAGTTGAGCAGCGAAAGCAGTTTGGAGTGTATCTCTGGATAGGAGGAGTAAGTTTGGAATCTACGGATAATTGTGAAGTAGAGTATGTTTGGATCTCGTCTGTGTTCTGATTTGGATAAGTAATTGGTCTACTTGGTTGAATTGTCAGTTTGGATAACTGGAATTCATTGAGTTGTACGTATCTCTGAGGGAGTACGTATTTGATCTATCTCTGGTTTTGGAATCAGCAGTTCAGGAAGTTTGGTAGTTGAGTCAGACTCGTCTGTAGTCTGATATTCTGTTTAGTTCTGTAGATCTAGATGAGTAGGAGATCTATAGCTTAGTAGTTTAGATTGTTTGTAGAGCGAGTATCCCGGTATATATATATACTTGGGGAAACTCGAGGAATTTTATCTAGAATTTAGTCTAGATAGTTAGAATTGTTTGATTGGATGATTTGGTTGCTATGGTTGTTAGCATATGGATGATAGTATATGCTTATGTTTTAAATTTAAATCTTTAATAAGATTATTAAATTACCTTTGTTTAAATTTCGGGGACGAAATTATTTTAAGGGGGGAGGAATGTAATATCCCGGAAATTTTGACAATATCAATTTAATAATCTGTTGAATAATTAAATTGATATGGATGATCTTTGATAATAAGATTTGAATTTAATTTAATAATCTGATTAAATTAGTATTTAATTGATGATTTTATCTTTTAAAAGTTAATAAGATATTTTCTATTTGAATATATATATAAGTTGATTGATTTTCTTTGATTTAAATTTGAATAAGTATATAGTTATTAGAAATTTGTTAATTAAAGCTTTATCCATTTATAAAATTCATTTTTGCATGTAAAATTATATGTGTAAATTAGTAAAACCATCTAAGCACATGTGTCAACATGTTAATATAGGAAGATGACAAATGTCATTTTGTATTTTATTTTTCTTTGATTTTTGATAATTCATAAATTAAGTTATATAAGCACACATCTTCATTTTTCTTTTTCTTTTTCTCATCTTCATTCCATAAACAAAGAAATCTTTCAGCTGAAAGAAAAACATTCTACTTTTAAACAAATTCCTCATATCAAAATGCATATCAAATCCTTGTAAACCAATTTGCAAATCTGTAACATTTTCTGCATACAACAATCTGAAAGCTATCATACACATTTCCAACTGAAAGTAAATCTGCATTCTTCAATCTGTATCCTGTCCATTATACAAGAAGACCTGCATTTTTCTAAAGTCTGGAAATTAGGCTACCTGCATGTAGAACCTGGGAACAAATGCAAATGTAAAACATCAGCATGCATGTAGGGTTAAGGAGCAATAGCATTTTTAAAGCAACATTCAAGTTTTTAAAGCATGGACAATTCTGTTTCAAAGATTCAAGGGTCAATAATCTGTGCTCTGTTCATCTCCTGTTTTCAAGTGAGTAAACCTTTCTTTTAAAAACAGTTTTAAAAATCTATGATTAAACTTTGATGTATGTGATAGATCGTGTTGTGATGATATATATTTGTTTATATGAATGTTGGCTGTGAATGCATGTTGAAAATATGAAATGTCTGTGTATATATATAAGTTTCCTGAATGTATACATCTTCTCTGTCCTTGCTTACAGAGTTTAAGTTTCTAAAGAAATTTTCATATCTCTTTATCCAAGCAAATTTAAGTTTGGATCTTTGAATAAAGTATGATTATTACAACATAATATCAAATCTAAAAAGGGTTTCAAAAATTTTAATTTTGTAATTAATTCAAAATAAGGAAATACAGTGATGATCAGAAATATGTCAAAAATCGATGTTGTTATTTTCAAGATTTGATTTTAGAATCAGATTCGTAGTGCTAAATGATGAATTTAGATAGTAAGATCATGATTTTTAGCATAGAAATTGTTGAGTATTTACGAGATGATCGTTCCGAGAAGTTTCGTCGATCCACGGCAATAGACGAAGGGAGGGATGTCGAGATTGAGGGTGAAGGTTGCTGGAAGGGTGGCGATCAAGGGAAAAATGGTCGCTAGATTTTTCAGGCGACGTGGAGGTCGGAAACAGGTGAAATAGGGTTTGGTGGTCGTTTTGGACGGGGTTGTTTATCTGGGTCGTATGGCGACAGTGATGCACCGGAGGTGATCGCGTGAGGGAATTTAGAAGCGTGGCGACGAGGAGAAGCTTGGGCGAAGTCGGCGAGGGTTCTCGAAGTCGAAGACGTTGGTGGTTGGTGAATTTCCGACCAGGTTGGTTCCAGTTTTTCGAACGATAGGTTCGATTTCGATTCGATGGTGATATCGGTGATCTGGGTGGCCAGGTGGGTCAGAGGGATGGTGGGCGACTTGGGGAAGCAAGCGGCGTTGATCGGAGGAGGCCGGAGTTGCCGTGCACGTGCCCGTGTGCACGGTGATATCTGGGTCCGTTCGTTAGTTTGGGGAAGAAGAGGGATTCTCGGGGTCGAACTCAGAGTGGTTGGCGAGTGTGACTCGAAGGAAATAGGAATGGGAGTTTCTCGAGTTTGATCGGGGAAATCGGACGTTGGCTCGGGTTTTCCTTGGTTTTGCTCGTGAGTGTCTCGGGTAAGATAGGGTTGCGACTCGAAGTAGTTTCATATGGTCTCGAGTACTGTTAGTTGTTACCAGGTTTTAAAAACCTGTTTTGTTTAAATTTAAATTGAATTTAAATTTGTGAATAAATATTAAAACAGGAATTGAAATCAAAGTTGTAATATATGGATTCAAGTTTGGTTTCGAACCTTAGATTTAAGATAAATAAGTTTTATAAATTCAAATGTTTTAATAAGTTTAAATGTTTGTTAAATTTAAATGTTTTGAATTTAAAAGGGGATTTGTTTAAATCTTGTAAAATTTCTTTTATAAGAAAAATATTATTTATCATTTAAAGGTTTTAAATTGATTTTAAAACCTGTTGAAGTTTAATTATAAGTTAATGATTTGTATGCATTTAATTATTAGAGTAATTAAATGGATAATTAATTTATCTAATAAATTAATGAAATAAATAATTACTTAAAGGTAATTAAAGGTTCAATCTTAAAGGTTTAAGATTAATTATTTTTAGAATAATTAACTTGTAATTAAGATTCATTAATTAAATAGGATTTGATTTTTAATTAATGATTAAGATAAATTAATTAGGAATAATTAATTTGTAATTAAGGATTTTAAATTAGAATATTAATTAATGATTGAGAATTAATTAATAAAGTAATTAAAGATTAATTAAGTTATGATTAATACTTAATTAATTAAATAATTAGAGATTAATTAATTGATTAATAAAGATAAATTAATTTGAAATTAATAATAATTAATCTAAGTTAATTACTTAAGAAAAGTAATTAAATAATTGTTAATGAAGGTCATTAACTTGAGATTATTTAATAAATAATTAATTTGATAATTAATTAGATTAATTAATTTAAGGATAATCCTTTATGAAATTATTTAAATGTAATTACTTAATGGAAGTAATTAAGAATTAATTACTTATTGTAATTAATTGAAGTTAATTTGATTAGTTAAGTTAATTAAGTAAGTTTAATTAATTTAGAATAATCAAGAGATGATTTGATAAATAATTACTTAATGTAATTATTAAGGTAAGATTATTTAGGGAAGTTAATAATAAATAATTACTGGAAGTAATTAAGTGAATAATGATTTTATTAATGGAAGTAATTTGATTTTAATTACTTGTTAATTAATCAAGGGATTAATTAAAAGAAATAATTAATTTAGGTAATTAAATTAAGTTAATTAATTAAGGTAATTAATTAAGGATAAACTTTGAATTTGATTAAGTGTTAATTACTTAATATAATTAATTAATATAATTAATTAAGTGAATTACTTAGTATAAGTAATTAAGGTGTAATTACTAAATGTAATTAATTAAAAAGAATAATTACTTTTTGGAAGTAATTAATGAAAGGTAATTAAGGATTAATTACTTAGATAATTAATTAAGGTTAATTAATGTGATTAATTAAGGTTAAAATTAATTAATGTGATTAATTAATGGATAATTATTGAAGGTGATTAATAATTACTTAATTTAAAAGTAATTAGTGGATAATTAATAAAGTAATTTGTGGAAATTACTTAATGGAAATGATTTGAGGTTAATTAATGGGAGTAATTAAGAAATAATTACTTAGTATAATTAATTAATTAATTAAGGTTTAATTAATTAAAGGTAAGTGATTAATAATTAATTGATTTCTGTAATTAATTAAAGGATAATTACTTATGTAATTAATTAAGTGGAGTAATTAATTAAGGAAGTAATTAAGGGTCATTAATTAATATAATTAATAATGTAATTAAGATTAATTAAAATTTATTAATCAATAATAAGTAATTAAAGAGTAATTAATTAATGTGATTAATTAAAGATTAATGTAATTAATTACAGTTAATTAATTAATGAAGTAATTAAAGGTTAATTACTATATTTGATCAAGGATAATTAATTTAAAGGCTAATTACTTTAATGTAATTAAAAGATAATTAATCAAAGATGATTAATTGAAATGAATTATTAGAGGATAATTAATTAATTGATTTAATTAATTAATGGTTAAGTAAGAAGGATTTATAAAATAAAGTAATTAATTTAATTCACTTTAAATTAATTAGAGATAATATAAATCATTACTTATGGATGGATGATAATACTAAATGCTTTGCATTGATTGATATCTCTGATGAGATATATGCTGTGTGATATGGATGGTTAATTGTGATGATAATATGGATTATCTGATAATGTTGATTATCTGTTATCTTTCTTTGTGTATAAAGATAATGAATTTAATTGTTTTAACCTTTAAAACAACTTGGCCTTAAAAGATACGCTTTGGATTTCGATGAGACCGGGATCGGGTTTCCGTATACCGGATTTCCAGGTCTGGAGACCCGAATACCACATCGATCCAAATTTACGATAGGTCGTGAATCAAGTGAAGATGAAGATTCAGAGTGCAAGGGTTATTGTCGTTAACTCTGAGGGTGATTCCAAAACGAGTGTAACGAGATAATGCCTTCGGTTTCGTTCGAACCCGGAACGAACTTGTATGGATTGAATGCTTTCAGAACATCGTCAGGTGGACGATGAGCATTCTAAGTGATGTGTTCTTTTCTAAGGTAATCGTGACCTCAAGCCTCACAAACCGGGAATGGCTAAAACAGGGGAGGTGCAGCAAGGTTAGTGGGTAGCACCCAAGTAGGACAAGATTACCTCTGTCTAGAAGTCCCTTCTTATTTCGGCTTAGTGTGTGCGGTTGCTGATCCCAACCGTGAGGTATCTTGTGCGGGAATTATCCAGTAAGGGATGTTCCGACCTTGTGTTGCAGGGGATTGGGAGTGATCCTCGGTACGGTGATCTAGGCCACGTACTGTGACGGGCGGTACCCCGGTAGCCCTGCCATTGTATGGAATCCAAACTCCAATAAGTGCCGTACGTATTAGTTGTGCCCAACTATGTTGGAATGTGAGATGTAAGCATTTCAGCTATTTCTGTATTTTACTTGAAAACCCTAGACCCTATTATAATATAACTGGATTTCCTATCAAATGTTTTGGTTAGCGTAAGGTAAAAACTTTTCCATGTTTATGTGTGGGAAGTCTTACGTGATACCTTTGTTTTGAAAAGGTTTTGAAGTTAAACAATTTTAACCCGTTTACTCACACCAGACCCATGTCTGACCCAAGTGTTTATTTCTGTTTTATAAACTCTTGGGTACTCAAATTTTTACGAGTAGCCAAGGGATTCAGGTTTAGCTTTGACGAATATTCTGGAGGAGCAATGGAGCAGGAGGCTTCGGCGTTCGTAGATATAGTATTCCGCTGTGTTGATATCTGTGATAGTGTCTTGTCTTGTATTTGAGTTGTAATGTCTAGACAGATGTTTATAACTGTCTAGTATGTGTTGTATAGTTGTGTAAACTCTGATAAGTGTTGTATACTATGTAATAGTTTATGTTATTAATATAATTTATTCATTCCGCTGTGAGATCGTTGTTGTTGTTTCTTTCTTTCTTCTCTTCTTTCTCTTTTCTACCCCTTTCTTTCTTATTAGCGATACGACTTTCTATGGAGAGAAAGTCGTGGTCGTTACAAATACAATCAGAGTTATGTATACAGAAGAAGTAAATAAATAATGCATCAGAACAACATGATGCAGTGGAATATATATAAAATAAATAGCATACAAATCTCCTTCTTCGTCCTCCAAAAATATAATCTTCAATGTGCTGAAGTACTCAGGCTGACCCGAGCATGATGAAAAGAAAAAACACTCGAGTCAGAACTAAAAGATCTTATGTAAGTTAAATCAAAATAAGTGAATATGAGTGTAACGGCTTCAGAGATGTATACGGGATTTTACACCTCCTATCCAGTGTCTAACAAGCGTGCAATAACTTAAGAGATGTTCGGGATTCCACCTCCTAAGGATCTTTTAAACTATCTACATATGTAATACAATACGCTATTATAATATGTCTACGGTAAAGTAAAGTATTAAAATAGCGTTAAGGCGTTACCCATATCCCCCTTAACACATTTTTATATAAGCATAGTAGTCTATACATTACTAATTCCTTCGTAAACTTGAGGGCTGTTAGAGGGCACTCCATAGTGTACAACACAAACCAAACTCGTAGCGGGCACGATCAGGATAAATATGACAAGGCACACGAGGCAATGCCCAGTGTAGGATATTACCGTTTTGCAGAACCGGGCTGGTGGTAATGCATAGCAGCTACTACCACCCAACTTGAGACACACTCCCATAATCAAATCAAAGGGTGGCGACCAAATCAAATCACAAAGTAATAGATATGGTTTCAAAGAAGCATGCTCGATCAGGGAAGCGACCCCACTTCGCCCAGGTATAGCTCCTGTTTTATTCATTTTAATTATGACCCGAAGGTCAAGGCTATCCATAATCGTTCTCTTACTTCATTCTAGTAGCGTTTGCCATCTTACTTCATTATGGATTCTCCACCATGTTCGGACGGCTAAATGTCTATCGAGTTAGAAAATAGTTGAACGAATTTAGAAATAAAATATAACCGCAAGCGCATGGCGTACACTTGTAGTACGTGGCGAATACGGGTCGATCCGCAGGGAATTGATGATTTTAAAATTCTATTCAATCAAATTAACCAAAGTTGAAAGTGTGATTAGCTAAAAATGTAAGAAACTAACAAAAAGTAGCAAAAGAAAAATAGATAAAAATATGAGAGTTAAATGACAATTTAAAGATAAATCCACTCTCTAGATCATATAATTCAACAATTAATGAAATTATGATCTCTTTTTTGGTCATAAGTGAGTTTAAATGATGTGTTTATCATAAGTATGGCGCATTTGTGCTATTAATTAGCTCAACATAAGCCATCAAACTATAACACAACCTTTAAACCACTTACTAACTCTCATGAAAATGACAACAAAGTTAAAAATGAAATCTATTTTAAGTATGGCCTATTAACTATTAATTAGAAATATAGACCATCAAATTTGAATTTCAAATCACTTTCTTATGCCATAATCATATTTTGATGAAGAGGCATTTGTGTTAGTGATTGTTTAAGCATAGCCTATTTGGTGTCAAAAATATAGGCTATCAAATTCAAAACAAAAACAACAAATTAAACCACTTCAAGCATTGTCATTAAGCACAAAAAGAGAGCTATAATTATCAAAATGTTGAAGCTACATGATTAGAGGCTTCATTACCCCTAAATTGAAGGGATTAGCTTATCATATTTGTTATCAAAACAATAAATGTAGCTAGCAACATGAAAGCAAAAGAAAAGGTGTAACGACCCGAAATTTTCGATCCCGAAAATTCCAAATAGTTAGGGAAAAGAAGAAAGAGATAGAAGAAGAAGAAGAAGAAACAGAAACACCCAAAACACAAATCCTCACATTCGCAGCGGATAAAATATAATATCAAATAATATTCTTTACACAAAGAAAGCTATATCAGTCAATTACTCTTTAATACATCAGAGTTACAACATTCACAATCACTGGACAGTAAAACAACATGTCCCAGATAAATAACAATGTATCACAGCGGAATACACTCCATATGTTCCTGCCATCCAGCTCGCCTCCTGAGCTCCAGAACGTCCTTACCTGAAATCTATAATACTCGGTCTGACCCGAGCATTACATCAAAGTAACACCCGGGTCAGGCTGGAAACCAGCGTGAGTAAACCCATAATATGAAATACCAAGCTATATAACTTAAGTGAATTACCAGGGTAACTCGTACTTTTCTACGAGTTCTAATCTTATTTAAGTCAATCATTTATCTCAAAACAATATCCAAGAATCGTTGTACAGTTTTAAATATCCATGTTACTTAAACTTATTTCATTCCAGCCTGTTTGCTTCCAAACTCACATTTATAAAGAATCGAAGTGGTTTCGGGTATTTACTAATACCCAACCCCGGTCTCTTCAAATTCAATGTCATCTCTAATCCAAGTTGTTAAGTTTTAAATAATACAATTCATACGCAAGATATCATACAACAATTCAACTCAGATAGGTAACCTACATTATCACAGTTTAACCCATTCATATCACAGCACATCTCAATCGCCCATCAGAGATAAAATCAATCCAAGTCATCCAATATCATTCAACCATCCATAACAAGATTTATTAGATATATAATTCCTAATTAATTTAATTAATCTCCAATTAAATTAATTACCAACTTTAATCATTTAGATTACCTTAATCCTGCATACTCAACATTTATTAATTACAACCCAATTAATAAATCATTCTTTAATCATCCATCTTAATTAATCATCCTTGATTAATTATCCTTTAATTACATTAAGTAATTAACCCTTAATTACACCATAGATTAATTAGCCTTAACCATTCACATTTTTAATTAATCTCCTTAATTAATTAATCACATTAATTAATGATTCTCTAATTACTTAATTAAAGTAATTACTTAAGAATTAATCACTTAACCCTGCTCAATCAATCATTAATTAATTACAAACCATTTAATTAGTTAATCACTCTTTAATTACCTTATAAACCAATTAATTAATCTTTAATTACAGATTAATTATCTTTTAATTATTAATTGTTCAACTTTAATTATTAATTAATAAAACTTAATTACAAATTAAATAAATCCCTAATTACCAGTTAATCCATCCTTAGTTAACAGTTAATTAATCTTTAATTACTTAATTAATTAATTTCTAATTATAAATTAATTAATTTTAATTACTCTAATTAATCCATTCTTAACTATCAATTAATTAATCCCTAATTAATTAATTACAACCCTTTAATTATTAAATTAATTAATCCTTAATCATTAATTTATTTAAATAAATAAATTATACTTAAATTTCTTTATTAACTAAATTAATCTCAAATCATTAAACCATAATTAACTTTAAGGTAAATTATTATCTTTATTAATGACTTAATTAAATCATTTAATTAAAAATAAAATAAACATTTAACTTAACAAATTAAAGTTAACAAATTATATAATTTCCTAAATCAAATGTTAAGAAAACATTTATCATATATAAAAGAAATTTATATAAGAAAAGTTTAAACTAAATTTATTTTAAATTTTCAAAACCTGGTTTTAAAAACTTTTAAAACTTGGTTTATCTCTTGCTTCGGGTTCAACGCGAAGATCACTCGAGTCTTGGCCCGAGACTATTACCCTTTCTTTCTTTCTTTTTTTTAAACTTAGAATTTAGTATAAGTTAAAACTGGAAAATATGATTTCACTCACGTCAAACCCGAGTGTGAACCCGAGCAAACAATACACAATCCCGAGCCTTCCTTCGAGTCACACCACAACCAAAAATCTGACACATCCAACTCTGCCGTGCACATGCACTGGCGATCCAGCCGTCTCCGACCACCCACGACACCTACGACATATCGACGATCACCCCTACATCAGTTCCCGACCACCCAATCTCCGATACAAACTCAAAATCAAGATCGAGCAAATCGATATGAACTGGAACCCAAACTCAACCAACTGAAAATGCCTCGTGCCGCCGCCAACGTTCATCTGAAACCATGTCGATCTACCCAGAGCAGCGCCACAGACTCAAGCTTAGATCCCACCATCCTGGAACTGTTCCGATGCACCCACGACACTACAGCAACCAATTTTCCGATATCGATTAAAACTAGGTTTAAAACCTAAACCTTCGTCGTACCACCACCTCGACACTCTAGAACTTCCACGAGTATTTTTCCATGTATCTCCATCATGTTGGCTTCCTTCAGCCCCAAGCTTGACATCTAACCCTTCACTGATCGATGGGAATCGACGAATCTATCGATTCCGTTCAACTCGAAGTATCTCAATCCTCCTCAACTTAAAAATCAAGATTTTAACATCAAAATTTATTATTTTCAAATGTAATTCTGTTACTATAACCAAAACTTGAAATTATGATACTTGATTTTTCTGATATAAAATGTTTATTACTGTAATTTTCCAATTTCAAAATATTTACTCAATAAATACACTTGAAACCATTTTTAAAATTGGTATTACATAGTTATAATCACTTTTCATTTAGAGATTGAAACCTAAAATCATTTAGATGGGATGATTTGAATTTTTAAACAGGTTTTAAACTCTGTAATGTATGAACAGAGATATATGTACTGATGTACAGACATGCACACAAGTATCTAAATACATATATACATGTATTTATCTTAAAACAAACATGCAAACATTTACGCAAACATTCTTCACAATTTTACTTCAAGAATCTACTACATGCACCAAGTTTAAACTGTCTTAAATTTTAGTTTACTCACATGTTCTTTGAAGGCAGAACCTTATTTTGAAATCTGGAAATGCTTTTAAAACTGGAAATTTGACCTTGCCACTTGATTTGAAACTGAGCTGCTTTGTTTAAATTTGAAACAGAGTTGTTGAGTTGACTTGAATTTGTTGAGCTCCTAGGTTTGCTTGTTTCAGATTTTGAATTTGTGAAGAGATTTCTTTGAATTCTTGATTTTTCAGGTGAATATTTAATAGGCTTTGTTTTCTGGTTTGAGAAATGGTTTTACAGATTTGTTTACTTGCTTTTTGAAATGAAGATATGGAAAAGAAAGGGAAGAGCAAAGATAGATGTTTATATAGACTAAATTGTGATTTATTAAAAATTAAAGAAAATAAAATAAAATAAGGGACACTTGTACAATTTCCTAACATTTGTCAATTACATTTGTTAATTAACTTACACATGTTATTAACATGATCTCACAATTTAACACATGTAATTATGCATTTTTCTAATTATTTTAAATGTTAATATAAAGCTTTTGTATTTATTTTACTATTTAATAAATACTTTCTTAATTTATATAAATAAAATCCTTTAAAGAAAATAATATAAAACAAATAATATACTAATAAAAATCTTATACATATATGTTTAAATCCAAAATATTTTAAGATGTTTATCTTTTAAATTTCAAATTCAAATTCTCTTTAAATTTTACTTATATATATTCAAATTAATACTTATTTTATTTTCTTAGGAAAAAGAATAAATTTTAGATTATTAATTGATTTATAAAGAAGATTATTACATAATTATTTGCCTAAAATTCCAAGATATCACATTCCTCCCCCCTTAGAATCTTTTCGTCCTCGAAAAGGAACGAAGTCATAATTTATTAAAATACTTATATCAGATAAATTACTCTTTGAACATTTTTAAACTATAAACTCCTTTTTTTTATTAAGAATTTTTTAAAACACTTTTAAAATCTACATAGTATTACAAAAATAGTTTTATAAAAATACTTTTTATAACTCGATGTCTCAACCAGTCCATCCTTGTTCTCATAGAAATTCGGTCATACGTTGATCAAGCATAGGACTGAAAATCTATAAGTACTTAGTAGACTCATTTTCAACACCCAGTGAAAATATTTGGAAAATAATTTTATTGAAAATATATAAAATATTTTTTTTTGAAATCGAGGAAACATCTTTGGTGAGAATGCTCTAGAAATCATCACCCTCATCCATGGTCGTAGTTAACCCGATGGTTACGTTGCCGTCCCGGCAAAATCCATAGATAACTGTAGGTCTCCACGTCCCTCGATTACGCCATGGAACCCGCTACAGATCACAGTTATACTCGGGCTTTACGTTGCTATCACAGCAAAAACCCATATAACTGTAGGCATCAGCGCCACCGAATTTCGCTGCCAAAAGAATGAAACTCCTCCACTTGACCATAGATCGCAGTCTACCGATGTTACGTTGCCGTCCCGGCAAAATCAAGTGTAGACTATTGACACTCATCCTCCACACGATTTTCGCTATGGTCCACACAGTAGATCGCAGCGACATCGAGCTACACTGTCGTCACAGCATAACCCAAATGCCTCTGTAGGCATCAGCGCCCTCGACTTTCGCTACCCAATAATCCTCAGGAACTAGTTTGTCCGGACTCCTCACAGGATCAACTTTAGAACCCCCCTTAGTGTTCAAGGCAGTACCACCTTGTGGTACTCCTGAGAAGTTCATTTCAAGGGAGCGCCTTTTTCCCAAAGCCATTCTCAAAACACTTTATACTATACACTTATAGTATCTTTAAATCATACCCTTTATGATTTATATCAAAATCTCCTTTACACAAAATCGATATCCAAAATCGATAGTTCCAAACTTGGCTTTCCAAAATCCAAAATTGATTTTCCCAAAAATCAAAAGCCTTTTCCAAATTCATAAGTTCCCAAAACCTTTTCCAAAATCATTCTCACAAGATTCTTTATATAATATAGATATATAAAACTTTGAAAATCTTTGGATCACTTCATACTTGTATAAATTCCCTTTTTATACTTCAAATACTTTCAAAAATCTTTTTATTCTGGTTATAGATTCAAGAAGGGAAGTTTATCATATATAACAAAGATATATAACTTTGTTTATTTCAAATCAAATATTAAAATTTGATTACCTTTTTTATAAAGTTATTAACCATATTCTTTTCCATAAAATGAGTTCTAATCACAGAAATATTCAACTCCCATTTTATTTCATCATTTATTTTTCAAAATATACCCTTCCATTTCAAAATCATTTTACAGTTTTTATCCACAAATTTTCAATATCAATTTCATTCAAACTCATACGATGTCCACATATCATCCGTACGCAATATCAATCTGATCACTCACTTGATCACACAATTTCTCTTCCGAACTAGTATCGTCCACCCGACTTCCTAGTGCGGACTCAGATCTGGTTTCTTGATCAAAAACCGTCATTCTCCTTGCATAGTCACAACTATGATAGAGAATATCCAGAATCAATCAAAAATCCATATCCAGGTTCGCCGTTAAAAATCGAGTGAAAAATCCCAACTCGGATTGATAATATTATCTCGAAATTCTGTGCTCGAATCTGGATCAAATCACTATGCGAATAGAATAATATACGTACATCCTACGTATTTACCTTCATTGATTATTATTTAAATCAATTTCCTTTCTATTCATCCTCACTTTTATTTTATTCACTTATTCACATTTTCCTTAATCCCTATTTGGATTATCACTTCAATTCTTATCTCAGTTGGGTATTTAATCAATAACAGTTTGAACTTCGACCAGTTTATATTTAGAAAATAGCTTGAAAAATTTAAAAATAAATAAATAGTTGGAAAATAATTATTAGTTTATAAAATAGCTGTAAATAGTTAAGAAATCGTAAGATAGTTGAAAAATATTAAAATAATTACAAATTAGTTGTAAAATAGTAACTAGTTATAAAGTAGCTAGAAAGATAGTAATTAGTTTATAAAACAGTTGTAAAATAGTTAAATAGTTCCAAAAGTAATTGTAAAACAAGCTTAAGATAGTTTAGGTTTAAAAGGAAAAGTTGTGTAGTAAATAGTTTGGAAAAATAGATTTATATTAAAATAATTTATTTTGAAAATAGTCTAGAGTCAAACTGTTCAACTTCCCAATCTCCATTTTAATCAATTTCCCATTAAATTGATCCAGTCTCAATTCAAGTTGAATTATCCACAATTTCTTTCCAAATTCAAATCAAATTCCATTTCATTTTAAACATATTCACTTTAATTACAATTCCAACTTATTCAAATTAAATTAGACTAATTTCAAATTGAATCCACTTCAATTTCAAATTATTTTAATTTCTATATGAATTCATCCCAATTTCCCTTTTGAATTTAAACTCATTCAATCTTCAATTTTATTTCAAATTAATCCAATTCAAATTTTCCATTTAAACTTATACTTATCCATCTTCAATCACAATTTTAATTAATTCAAATCAAATTCAATTTGAACTAATTCTATTCAAATCTCAACTTAAAACCATCTCAAATTATATAAATTCGAGTTAAAATTTTTGAATGTTGATTTAATCACTTAAGTCAAATTATCCCTTACTTTTAAATCAAATCAACCTTTATTTTTTTATTTAACAACTTAAATCTTTAAACCATTTAATTTTTTTGAATCCAAATTCCAAAATTCTATTTTAAAATTATCTTTACTTAACTTATTACAAAGTTCAAATAAGAATTCAAAAACAATTTAATCTTCAGATTCTAATTTATTATCCATTTCTAACTTCAAAACCAATTCTCAGTTTCCTAGATTATTTATAACAATAGAATGATATCAGGATAAATAAACATCCAAATTTATCCAAACACCAATTAACATCATCCATTTCTATTTCCAGATCTCAAATCCATTTTGAGATCACTCATAACTCCCATTTAAAATCAACCATTTAACTTCCTAAGTTAAATTTCAATTTCATCTTAAAATTTCCAATTCAAGTTGTTCATTCTAAACTCATTTAACTTTCCTTAAGTTAAATTCAATTTAATCCAGTCAACTTGACCCAATTTGAATTCCCATTCAAATTTTAAACCTTATATTAATAATCTTCCCATTTATAAGTTCAAAAACTTATCACTTTAGGTTTTCATATCACATTCCAAGGAAAAATTTAAAACTCAACACTAAGAGTTTATTTCAAATCATCATTGGTATTATGTATATTCCTCATATATACATTTTCTTTACACACCAAGTTATACCTTAAATTTTAAACCACCTTTGGTTTTTAATTCAAAACAAATTTCTCTTAACATTTTGAAACAATTCAAATGTTTCTAGACTTAGGTTTTAAAATTTCACAATTTAAAACCCACTTCAATTTACAAGTCATACTTGCCTAAATGTTTTACTTCCCTAAAACATTTCATTTTGCTTAATCATTTACAACATTTCATTATTAAACACAACAACCATCTATGATAATAACCAAGATTATCATATCTAGAAACCAATCCATTATTATCTTTATTCTGAAAACACTTCTACAAATTCAAGATTTTAATTTCATTTTGGATCCATTTCAAACTTATCTTCATTCAAATTTAATTTGGTTGTATTTCTATTACCACTTAATTCTCATTATTTTATTTTATTCCAATGATTCAACAACCAATTTCTTTAATATATTTAATAATTAGAAAATTATTTCCATATATATCAAAAAATAAACTTATATAAAAATCATTTATTTTTAAAACCATTTTAAAACCTTTATATAAGAAAATAAAAAGTACGCTTTCATATATATATATATATATATACACTCAACTCATCTTAGGGTACCATTGACCCTATCCTAAATGAGTAAACCCACCAGAGCGAAGGTTCTCGCTTAACCTGGCTCTGATACCAACAGTAATGACCCGAAATTTTCGATCCCGAAAATTCTAGATAGTTAGGGAAAAGAAGAAAGAGATAGAAGAAGAAGAAGAAACATAAACACCCAAAACACAAATCCTCACATTCGCAGCGGATAAAATATAATATCAAATAATATTCTTTACACAAAGAAAGCTATATCAGTCAATTACACTTTAATACATCAGAGTTACAACATTCACAATCACTAGACAGTAAAACAACATGTCCCAGATAAATAACAATGTATCACAACGGAATACACTCCATACGTTCCTGCCATCCAGCTCGCCTCCTGAGCTCCAGAACGTCCTTACCTGAAATCTGTAATACTCGGTCTGATGCGAGCATTACATCAAAGTAACACCCGGGTCAGGCTGGAAACCAGCGTGAGTAAACCCATAATATGAAATACCAAGCTATATAACTTAAGTGAATTACCAGGGTCACTCGTACTTTTCTACGAGTTCTAATCTTATTTAAGTCAATCATTTATCTCAAAACAATATCCAAGAATCGTTATACAGTTTTAAATATCCATGTTACTTAAACTTATTTCATTCCAGCCTGTTTGCTTCCAAACTCACATTTATAAAGAATCGAAGTGGTTTCGGGTATTTACTAATACCCGACCCCGGTCTCTTCGAATTCAATGTCATCTCTAATCCAAGTTGTTAAGTTTTAAACAATACATTTCATACGTAAGATATCATACAACAATTCAACTCAGATAGGTAACCTACATTATCATAGTTTAACCCATTCATATCACAGCACATCTCAATCGCCCATTAGAGATAAAATCAATCCAAGTCATCCAATATCATTCAACCATCCATAACAAGATTTATTAGATATATAATTCCTAATTAATTTAATTAATCCAATTAAATTAGTTACTAACTTTAATCAATTACAACCCAATTAATAAATCATTCTTTAATCATCCATCTTAATTAATCATCCTTGATTAATTATCCTTTAATTACATCAAGTAATTAACCCTTAATTACACCATAGATTAATTAGCCTTAACCATTCACATTTTTAATTAATCTCCTTAATTAATTAATCACATTAATTAATGATTCTCTAATTACTTAATTAAAGTAATTACTTAAGAATTAATCACTTAACCCTGCTTAATCAATCATTAATTAACTACAAACCATTTAATTAGTTAATCACTCCTTAATTACCTTATAAACCAACTAATTAATCTTTAATTACATATTAATTATCTTTTAATTATTAATTGATAAACTTTAATTATTAATTAATAAAACTTAATTACAAATTAAATAAATCCCTAATTACCAGTTAATCCATCCTTAATTAACAGTTAATTAATCTTTAATTACTTAATTAATTAATTTCTAATTATAAATTAATTAATTTTAATTACTCTAATTAATCCATTCTTAATTATCAATTAATTAATCACTAATTAATTAATTATAACCCTTTAATTATTAAATTAATTAATCCTTAATCATTAATTTATTTAAATAAATAAATTATACTTAAATTTCTTTATTAACTAAATTAATCTCAAATCATTAAACCATAATTAACTTTAAGGTAAATTATTATCTTTATTAATGACTTAATTAAATCATTTAATTTAAAATAAAATAAACATTTAACTTAACAAATTAAAGTTAACAAATTATATAATTTCCTAAATCAAATGTTAAGAAAACATTTATCATATATAAAAGAAATTTATATAAGAAAAGTTTAAACTAAATTTATTTTAAATTTTCAAAACCTTGTTTTAAAAACTTTTAAAACTTGGTTTATCCCTTGCTTCGGGTTCAATCCGAAGATCACTCGAGTCTTGGCCCGAGACTATTACCCTTTCTTTCTTTTTTTCTTTTTTTTTAAACTTAGATTTTAGTATAAGTTAAAACTGGAAAATATGATTTCACTCATGTCAAACCCGAGTATGAACCCGAGCAAACAATACACAATCCCGAGCCTTCCTTCGAGTCACACCACAACCAAAAATCTGACACATCCAACTCTGCCGTGCACATGCACTGGCGATCCAGCCGTCTCCGACCACCCACGACACCTACGGCATATCTACGATCACCCCTACATCAGTTCCCGACCACCCAATCTCCGATACAAACTCAAAATCAAGATCGAGCAAATCGATATGAACTGGAACCCAAACTCAACCCACTGAAAATGCCTCGTGCCGCCGCCAACGTACATCTGAAACCATGCCGATCTACCCAGAGCAGCGCCACAGACTCAAGCTTAGATCCCACCATCCTGGAACTGTTCCGATGCACCCACGACGCTACAGCAACCAATTTTCCGATATCGATTAAAACTAGGTTTAAAACCTAAACCTTCATTGTACCACCTCCTCGACACTTTAGAACTTCCATGAGTATTTTTCCATGTATCTCCATCATGTTGGCTTCCTTCAGCCCCAAGCTCGACATCTAACCCTTCACTGATCGATGGGAATCGACGAATCTATCGATTCCGTTCAACTCGAAGTATCTCAATCCTCCTCAACTTAAAAATCAAGATTTTAACATCAAAATTTATTATTTTCAAATGTAATTCTGTTACTATAACCAAAACTTGAAATTATGATACTTGATTTTTCTGATATAAAATGTTCATTACTGTAATTTTCCAATTTTAAAATATTTACTCAATAAATACACTTGAAACCATTTTTAAAATTGGTATTACATAGTTATAATCACTTTTCATTTAGAGATTGAAACCTAAAATCATTTAGATGGGATGATTTGAATTTCTAAACAGGTTTTAAACTTTGTAATGTATGAACAGAGATATATGTATTGATGTACAGACATGCACACAAGTATCTAAATACATATATACATGTATTTATCTTAAAACAAACATGCAAACATTTATGCAAACATTCATCACAATTTTACTTCAAGAATCTACTACATGCACCAAGTTTAAACTGTCTTAAATTTTAGTTTACTCACATGTTCTTTGAAGGCGGAACCTTATTTTGAAATCTGGAAATGCTTTTAAAACTGGAAATTTGACCTTGCCACTTGATTTGAAACTGAGCTGCTTTGTTTAAATTTGAAACAGAGTTGTTGAGTTGACTTGAATTTGTTGAGCTCCTAGGTTTGCTTGTTTCAGATTTTGAATTTGTGAAGAGATTTCTTTGAATTCTTGATTTTTCAGGTGAATATTTAATAGGCTTTGTTTTCTGGTTTGAGAAATTGTTTTACAGATTTGTTTACTTGGTTTTTGAAATGAAGATAGGGAAAAGAAAGGGAAGAGCAAAGATAGAAGTTTATATAGACTAAATTGTGATTTATTAAAAATTAAAGAAAATAAAATAAAATAAGGGACACTTGTACAATTTCCTAACATTTGTCAATTACATTTGTTAATTAACTTACACATGTTATTAACATGATCTCACAATTTAACACATGTAATTATGCATTTTTCTAATTATTTTAAATGTTAATATAAAGCTTTTGTATTTATTTTACTATTTAATAAATACTTTCTTAATTTATATAAATAAAATCCTTTAAAGAAAATAATATAAAACAAATCATATACTAATAAAAATCTTATACATATATGTTTAAATCCAAAATATTTTAAGATGTTTATCTTTTAAATTTCAAATTCAAATTCTCTTTAAATTTTACTTATATATATTCAAATTAATACTTATTTTATTTGCTTATAAAGAAGATTATTACATAATTATTTGCCTAAAATTCCAGGATATCACAAAAGGAAAATGAAAGCTAATGGAAAAGAGAACTACTATTCTACTTGCATGAAAAATAAAAGAAATCTACACTACAACATGAAAGGAAATAAACAAGAAAAGAAGAAAAGAGCATGTATTTAAAGTTGCATAAAAAGAAATTACATGAAATAAAAATGGCTAAGTAGCCATGAAAAGAAAAGAGAAGCTTTCTTTTATTTTGAGCCTAAACTAATCTAAAGAGAGACTAAGGGGGGAGAGAGTTACATGAAGGTATAGGGTATTTATACAAGTGTTAAACCCTAATTCATATTTTTGGGGAATGCCCAAAATGCCCTTGTAGGAAGTGTGGTGGCCAAGTTATCATTAGCTTTAATAATCCCTCACTTAAATGTACGTGAAGACATTAATTCCACAAGCATGTGCATTAGCCTCTAATTTGTACATTAAGGTAGGTGGGTAGGTGGGGTCCTCCATTATCTTCACTTTGAATTATTTCCATCTTCATTTGTTCTCTTCACTCTTGTGCATGCATATATCATCATGTATCCACTTGTATATGAAGCCAAATTCCTATAAAAAATATAGAAATTTCTAATTAAATTTTCTCAAATTAATATATGCACAAAAATGACCATTTTGCCCTCGGATGAAGATGAATGTGTGACGATTTGAAAATAATATGAATTTTGGTTTTAACAAGTTAAAATACTCGATATGATCATTTATTTAATTTAAATAGATGAAATATGGTGGTAAAATTATATACATTTATGTGCACATCAAATACCCTCACACTTATCTTTTTATTCGTCCTCGAATAAAGGAAAAGTAAGATAAATCCGTTTTCGTAGGGAGCACGATTGCATTGAGCGTATGCAACAAGCCGTTAAACCTCTGGGTGTCCCCAGTAGGACGAGTGTTGTCTCGTGAGGGTTTTCAGCGGATACTACCTACAAAATCCAAATGGAGGATTAAAATATTTACACAATGCAAGATTTATTTACAAAGAGATGAATGCAAGTTTTTGAAAATATTTACGAATGAAGGATTTACTTTTAAATTAACACAAATAAGTTAAATATAGGTTTGGTCATTATCTTGAAATTTAAGTCATTTACTCGTCAAAATTTCCAACAAAAATTAAGTTATCATAACAAATAGACAATAGTTTAACTCGTTGTTTCAGTTGATAACATAGTGTAACCATGAAATAGGTCCTTAGTTGATTATCAAAGTTTATTAAAGTGGTATTTCATTTCATTTCAATAACAAATCAAATCAAATAAGTTAAAATAGTGCTTGGATTTCATTTGCTTACTCTCTCCATTTTTTGAAAATTTTATTGATATTTACAATATTTGCATATGCCTAACTCAGATAAACTGAGGCCAGATATATTACCCATGCACTGCCTTGCGGACTGATGTGAGGGGAATACAGAGCGTGGCGAGTGAACACACGAGTGTGAACACCTATTGACTGTAGGCGTTATTAAAAAGAATTTATATATATATACACCTAGCTCAGATAAACCGAGGCCAGATATACCGATCGTGCACTGCCTTTCGGGCTTACGTGAGAAAGGTACAGAGCATGGCGAGTGTATACACAAGTGTGTACGCCTGTCGACCGTAGGTGTTAATAGAAAATATTTACATATATACAAATGTTTTTTTTAGTTCTTTTTTATATGTTTTTTTTTCAAATTCTTTTTTATTTTTTTGGAAAGAGAGAGTTTTGCAAAATCATCTTAGCACCACATAACTTAGAAGACAAAAAAATGTTATATCCTTTTATTTGAATTCACCACTTTTTAAAACAAAGATTTTCAATTAGGATGTATTTCATAATTAACACGTATGAATCTTCCTATATACTAGTTAAACCATTGTTATTTGTAATCAAACTTCATTTTTATTTTTGTTAAGACAAATAAATTTTCAAAAATTTTCAATTTTATAAACCAAAACCATATATTTATCCTATAGTGTTTCTTTAAAAATAAATCAAAATGCTTTAAAAAATTGTTTTTGGGATTTTTTTTAAATTTTTTTTTGAGTTTTTAAAAGAAAAGGCAAAAATAAATCATGAAAAATTAAAAATGAAGATGAGTCTCCCTCCACACCTGATTTTGACTGTGTCACCACAGTCAACCCAAGTGGAAGGAGAAAAATAAAAATAAAAATAAAAACATGACCTTTATTTAAATGAAAATTAACGGTATTTACACGAGATCAGAAAGTATATCGTCAAAAAGTAAATGAAACGGTCTTCCAAAGACCGATTCACTTGTCTCGTCAAATATATGAGACACGACTTAAGCTTAGAAAACCAAATCATAAATGACTTCGAAGTTGAATGTGGATTTGGAAAAACGAATGTCGTTTTATTGAAAATTGTACGAGTCGTTTTATTTTCAATGATTATTGGGGTTGATAAAACGATTGATTGAAGTTCAAGTTTATTTTTACCAAATTGAAATTGAAATTGAAATTCATCATTGAAAACTTCTTCAGAATTATTGGTTTCAAAATCAAATTGGTGATTTAAATCTTCCCCGTTGGAATTTAACAACTCATTTTCGAAAATTCCAAAGAAATCATGTTCATTGAATTCGACTTCCTTTATTGCATTATCAACAACTTCATTGCGTATCTCAAGTTCAAAATTCAAAGTTGTTGTATTCAAATTTTCGAAATCGAGAAAAGGAAGATCGAATTCTAAATTTGGTTCCACACCCTCGAAAGAATTGAAATCCAACTCAATTACCGTGTTTTCAACAACTTCATTAAGATTGTTATTTTCGATTTCAAAAGTTGTTATTTGAAAATCGTCGATTTGGGTAAAAGATGGATTATTACTTAACTCGTCACACATTGGGATTTGGTTTTGTTGTTCACGTTGTTTCATATAAGTTTCAAACAACGAATCCGTGTGATCATCGTAAATTTCGTTCATTTGCTCAATAAAATCCAATTTATAATTATTAACATGAGGATTTTCACTTTGAAATTGTTGAGAACAAAGATTTTCAATCGTAACGTGGTTAAGATTATTCCCATTGCCAAATTCATTTGAAAAGTGGATCGCATTTTCGTTTTGATTTTGAAATTCATATTGGAGTTCAAAATTGAATTGGCATGGGTTATACTCGAAATCGTTTGAATTTTGAAGTGAATTCAAATTTTGATTATTTTGAAAACTTTGATTTGAATCATTGCTCAAATATGAATTACACAAATCATTTATCATTTGATTTTGTTGTGTAGAGATTTCAAGTAAAGACGAAATGCTCTTTTCAAGATCTGAGGGTTGTTCTTCATTTTGAAAATTTTGTGGTGCAAAATCCGAATCGTTTGAACAATAGTTGTTGTTAAAATATCCACACGAATTTGGTGTGAAATTATATGGATTATATTGATTTTCACAACTATTGTAAAATTCATGTGAGTGGGGAAACTCGGACATTTTCAAGAGTGTTTTTGGTTTTTTTTATATAAAGGAAAAATATTTACAAATAGAATTTATTTTTCAAAATGGAAAATTGATTTTTGTTTTGTTTTTTATTTTTCAATTTTTTTTGTTTTTGAAAAGGTTTTATAATTTTATGGATTTTTGAAATTTCAAAGAAAAAGGATTTAAAAACTGAAAAGGAAAAGGAATATTTACAATTTTTTTAGTTTTGGATTTTGAATTTTTTTTTTTGGTTTTAAAATATGCATGAATTAATGCAACTAAATGAATGCAAGGGTTAATTACAAATGATTTATCCTAAGTTAACCCAAAATTGTATAATTACAAATTGTCTTAGATAAACAAGATATTTCTCAGCCAGGTAACGGACAGGATTTATCGGTGCACCACGAATCACCGTAGCCTTGCAGCGGAAGGTTTAAGTACCTTTAGAGGAACAACCACTATAATATTTATGAATCACCGTAATATTTATAAATGGTTATTACTCATCCGTAGCCTAGACACCAAGAAATTAAATTGTTCAAAGAAGACAACTTGTCAATATACAATTAAAAGTTATCGATGTCTAATCATTATTATTAATCAAAATCTAGGATGAAATGCAAATCAGAAAATAAACGTGTATTAACAATGCAACTACGAATGAAATTTTGGTTTTTTTTATGAATTTTTCTTTTATAAAATGCAAGCAAACAGCAATGCAAGGCAAATAAAAACAATATATATAACAACCAAGCAGTTTTTTTTTTTGGCAAGCAAAGCGAAGCAATTATTTTTAGCAAGCAGCTCCTTTCCTTTTCTGCTTTTGCAACCTGAAAATAAAAACAAGATATATATACAGTTTTTTTATATCGAAGAAGAAACTAAATAAATGAAAAACAAAACAAATTCAAAACAACCCTCGTTTTGTTGGAAGAGACTCTTTTTTTAAAAAAAAAATTTATTGTTTTTTTGGAAAGGAAACTTAAAAGTAATGTTTTACTTAAAAAAAATAGGAAAATGCTAGAAGAAATGAAACTCAACAAACTGCCAAATTTTGGAACTCAAAGCAAATTGCCAAAGTCAAAATTCACTAATCAAATAAAACCAAAACAAACCTCTTTTTTTTGTTTTGAAATAGAAAACTAAATTGAACTAAACAATAAAAAAAAATATTATGTTCCAACCTACAGCCCGGCCCAAAAACAACACCCACCAAAAACTTTTCGTTCCCCAAATTAATCAAACCCAATGAACAAAAATTAATCACTCAAGAAGGAAATAAATTCCTATAACACGATCTCTTGTTCGTTCCCCAGTTAAAAAAATGAAATTCCCTCGAAACAAATTGAAATCCCCCCAAAGCAAAATTTCTTGTTCTTTCGAACCGGCGATTATTATTTTCGTGATTTTGGAGTCGAGGCGATTGGTGGATTTGAGGTTGGTTCGGCGGTTCGATGTGTTGACGTTCGAGTGTCGATTTGAAGGTGGATTCTAAATTCGAGGAAGTTGGAGTTCGTGGAATTCGTGTGTTTTTGGTGATTTTGGTTGCTGTTTCGTTGGCGACTGCAGTTCAAGGTGGGTAGCAGTTGGAGTTGCGATTGAAGTTCAAGGTGATTTCGGTCGATTTTGAATGGAGGATATGCTGTCAGATAGTCGAAAAATGTATACTCAAGGTTGATATGCAAGTTCAGGTGGTTGTGAAGGGTGATGGTCGATTGGGTCGCGGTTGCTTTGGTGATGGATTCTGTTGTCATGGAGCAGTAGTGTATATGGTTAACTGAGTGGAATAGATGTTGACGTGCACAGTTTGCTGGAGGTGGTTGGGCAACGAGTAAAAAGGAGTGGTGGGTTGCTGTTGTAGTCGTGGAGATTGCAGGAGGCGATTTGTTGGTCAGAGTAAATTGTTTTTGGTGGATGTTGTAAGGTTGGAGTATATGCAATGACTGTGGTCAGTCGAAGCAGGGATAGCAGAAGTATTCCAAAGTTGTTGCACTGTTTTGTATAGGAGGCAGTGGGGTGGTGTGCAGTTGTGAAGGTTTGAAGCTATGAAGTGTTTTTGAATAAGTTGACGGTGATGGAGGTTGTATGTGAGTTAAATGTGTATGTACGCACAGTTGGTTGCTGTTTGGTGGGAGTGGCAGTGAGTGTATTGGATGGTTAGGGAAGAATAGTGATGGTGGCACTTGTTGTTTGGCTAGGTTTCAGCAAGTATGCATGAAATAGTGAAAAGCAGGTGGAAGATGGAAGTGTAATGCACTGTGAGATGTGGAAGCTTGTATGGGAGACTGGAAGAAGTTAGTGGATGGGGTATGTGGACAGTGGGTAGTGGATGTGTAATGTTTGGAGGAGGTGATGGTGAATGGATAGGGTTTGGAGATTTTGGCTGAATGGCCAGTATGGTTTGAAGTGATATGGCGTGGTAGTTAGATGATATGGCCAGTTGAAAGCAGTAGTTTGTGGTTGTTATCAAGCGTTGTGAAAGTGGTGTGCAGGCTGGTGATGTTTAGGGAGCTGGTGGCAGGACAATGATGACAAAGGAGCGGGAGGTAGTAGAGCAGCAGTTGAGAAGTGAAGATGGCAACAGTAGTACTGAATGGATGAGCTGATGGCAGTTGGGTTGTGGTGGAGTAGTGTTGAGTTTTGTGGTCAGGGAAGTGGTGATGCACAGATGTATGTGCACAGATGTTTAGGAGTTGTTTGTATCAGTGTGGTGAATGCTAAAGTCAAGTAAGGGTTGGTGGCAGATGGTTGATGATGATGGAGTGTGAATGTTGGAATGCGGATTGCAATAGGATAGGGTGAGGTTGTGGATGGGAGATGCAGCAGTTTGTAATAGAGCTATGTGCAGTTTGTATGTGTGTGGCAATGAAGTTTGGAGGGGAAGTTCAGAAGTGTAGAAGGCAGGAAACAGTGATGGACAGAGGAAGACTTTTGTATGGCTGCTGTGAAGAAGTTTTGTGGAGGATTGAATGCAAAATGAATTGAAGTAGAATTGACAGTAAGAAATTGGTTGAAGGTAGTGGAAGTTGATGTAACTCTGGTGAACTGGAAGGCAAGCAACAGTAGACTAGACTGAGGGAAGAGACAGGGCTATGCACAGTGACTGATGTAATTTTTGTTTTGTTTTTGTTGTATTAAAAGAAATGTAAAGAAAAGAATGAAATGTAAATGTGATTGAAAATTTGTAACAAAATTGAAGATGAATGCAATGTTTTTTTTAAGTATGATATGTAGTGCAAATGGAAAATAAAATAGAAAACAAGCACACAACACAATGTACACAAAAATCAAACAAACACACAATTTTTTTTAAATGCAAACACACACAAAATATAAACACACAAAAATCATTCGAAGAATAGAAAATCAAAATCAAACAACTCCCCGGCAACAGCGCCAAAAACTTGTTCGGACGGCTAAATGTCTATCGAGTTAGAAAATAGCCGAACGAATTTAGAAATAAAATATAACCGCAAGTGCACGACGTACACTTGTAGTACGTGGCGAATACGGGTCGATCCGCAAGGAATTGATGATTTTAAAATTCTATTCAATCAAATTAACCAAAGTTGAAAGTGTGATTAGCTAAAAATGTAAGAAACTAACAAAAAGTAGCAAAAGAAAAATAGATAAAAATATGAGAGTTAAATGACAATTTAAAGATAAATCCACTCTCTAGATCATATAATTCAACAAATAATGAAATTATGATCTCTTTTTTTGTCATAAGTGAGTTTAAATGATGTGTTTATCATAAGTATGGCGCATTTGTGCTATTAATTAGCTCAACATAAGCCATCAAACTATAACACAACCTTTAAACCACTTACTAACTCTCATGAAAATGACAACAAAGTTAAAAATGAAATCTATTTTAAGTATGGCCTATTTACTATTAATTAGAAATATAGACCATCAAATTTGAATTTCAAATCACTTTCTTATGCCATAATCATATTTTGATGAAGAGGCATTTGTGTTAGTGATTGCTTAAGCATAGCCTATTTGGTGTCAACAATATAGGCTATCAAATTCAAAACAAAAACAACAAATTAAACCACTTCAATCATTGTCATTAAGCACAAAAAGAGAGCTATAATTATCAAAATGTTGAAGCTACATGATTAGAGGCTTCATTACCCCTAAATTGAAGGGATTAGCCTATCATATTTGTCATCAAAACAATAAATGTAGCTAGCAACATGAAAGCAAAAGAAAAGGAAAATGAAAGCTAATGGAAAAGAGAACTACTATTCTACTTGCATGAAAAATAAAAGAAATCTACACTACAACATGAAAGGAAATAAACAAGAAAAGAAGAAAAGAGCATGTATTTAAAGTTGCATAAAAAGAAATTACATGAAATAAAAATGGCTAAGTAGCCATGAAAATAAAAGAGAAGCTTTTTTTATTTTCAGCCTAAACTAATCTAAAGAGACACTAAGGGGGGAGAGAGTTACATGAAGGTATGAGGTATTTATACAAGTGTTAAACCCTAATTCATATTTTTGGGGAATACCCAAAATGCCCTTGTAGGAAGTGTGGTGGCCAAGTTATCATTAGCTTTAATAATCCCTCACTTAAATGTACGTGAAGCCATTAATTCCATAAGCATGTGCATTAACCTCTAATTTGTACATTAAGGTATGTGGGTAGGTGGGGTCCTCCATTATCTTCACTTTGAATTGTTTCCATCTTCATTTGTTCTCTTCACTCTTGTGCATGCATATATCATCATGTAACCACTTGTATATGAAGCCAAATTCCTATAAAAAATATAGAAATTTCTAATTAAATTTTCTCAAATTAATATATGCACAAAAATGACCATTTTGCCCTTCGATGAAGATGAATGTGTGACGATTTGAAAATAATATGAATTTTGGTTTTAACAAGTTAAAATACCCGATATGATCATTTATTTAATTTAAATAGATGAAATATGGTGGTAAAAATATACACATTTATGTGCACATCACACCACGTGCACAATTGTTAAAGTGGTTTTTGGTATTGGTAGAGAGTATGACAATATCTGATCCCGGTCTCTTTAACAACCAAACTAACCTAAATCATTTCCTTACTCCCCAAAATAGGTACAAACCTCCATTAGACCTAATTTCATCAAAAATACATCTTTTCCTTGCTAATCTTTGCTAAATCATTGATTAGAGAGAGGATTAGCATATAGAAACTAGGGATTATCATTTTTATTGATTTGGGTCCTTTTTCCTTGCTGTTCACTTTAGATCTAAGGAAGAAATTGGGTATTTTAGGTACTTGGTGAGTGGCTCTTAATCTCTCACTCATCTATACTTGTTTATATAGTTGAAATGGATGTTTTTAACATGGTTTTGGTCTAAAAAGGGTTTTTTAACTTTAACCACTTAATATATGCTTATTACAGAAATTGGGGATTTTTAAATGGTTTTTATAATGAGTTTTTGTAATCTATTAACTCATGTCCACAAGTTAGTGTAATTTCCATCATTAAAATGCATATGCTAATGTAAGACTTAGATTTAGAGTAAACTAGTTTAATTATCACATTCACATGTATTGGTTGTATAAATGGATGCATATGCATGATTATATATGATTGTATATCGTGCTTTGATGTTGTTTTTTAGTGTTTTAGAAGTTAGGTAGATAGGCCGAGAGATCGGGCAAATCGAAGTTAAATTTGATTGGAATTGGATGAAATTTGGAAGGTAGAATCTAGAGTGTCTGAGGAGCTCGCAGTTCAAACCGCAAGCTCCAATTTGCAAATCATAGAAGTCGACGCCGACATTGAAGGTCGATACCGACATCAAAGTCGGTACCGACATCTATGGCTTAGTCAATGTCAGTGGCAACTTAGGTAAGAGGGAGGCTATGGCTAGTAGAGTTTGCCCAGGGTGTTGGATTGGAGATTGACTAAGTATAGAAGGTAGCACCAACTTGTTTCTAGGATTTGAGATCGGGTGAGACTTGTCATAAAGACTTGATTCAGAGCAGAGATGTCGGGGTCAAGAAATTGGACATAGAGTAATAAAGGCAAGGAATGTGATGGGTAGGAACATGGCCATCAGTTGGCCAAGTACAGAGGTAGGACCCAACATCAGAGGTCGGTGCCGACTTCTCCTGGTTGATCATGTGTAGTTGGAAAATCTAGAGATGGATACAGGGATTCTATAGTTTGTGATGGAGGTGTTGGCTCTTTCACATGATGACTTATGGTGATGTAATAGGATGATGAAAGTTATAATATTCAGATGATAACTCGACGTTGAATGGAGTTAGGTTCAAAGAAGATGGCTCGATGTAGAAAGGTGTCATAAAATGGGGAATGTGGAATGGTTCCTCGAAGGTGACGGCTCGATGTTGAAAGGAGTCATTGAGTGGGGGAATGTATAATGGTACCTTTAAGATAATAGAAGCTAGTTAGAGCAAAGGAAAGGGCTCAAATACGCGAACAAAGGGAACGTTGATACTCGGAGTGTTTTCTGTTGTACTCAAAGCTAGGGTATCGTGAGGATGCTCAAGGGTATGTTGAAATTTACCTCAGATCGGTTGAATGAATCCATGTAACCTAGATCAGTTAAATCGGTCTAGTATCAACTTCAGGCTAAAGAGAGACAATGGAAACCGGGATTTCCATTAGTCCTTGGCAGTAGAATGGTCATACGAGTTATCATATATCCATAGTAGATTGAGTGATAGTGAGGATTGTTCGATGGATGCTTTGATTGATTTCCCAATAGTCTATCACTCTAGGGTAGTTATTGGAGATAAGTATTGGAGATAGGGATACCTAAACACATGTTTTATCATACTTTGTTGTATTTTGCCTTTATGACACTTGGAGTAGCATATTATGTTGTAACCCTTTGGAAGTAGGGACAGGTCAGGTATGATTCATGTAACTTGTTCCTTACTATATCGACTTGTATAGTATTTTGAGATTCATTTACCGCTTACACCATATAGTTGTCTAACTCAAGTTTTTATGTTTTGCTTCTTATTCTCTTGGGTGCTCTTAAATGAGTAGACTATATCGTAGATCAAGGTGCGACGAAGTAGCTATGTAGAGGACGAGCTGGAGGGAGATATCTCGTATTATATATATGGATTTCTATGCTTATTCCACTATTCAACACTGTGGAGTCTTGGTAGTGCTATGTATTAATATTATTATGAGACAGTCATATAAGTTCACTTTTTTAATTTATTTTAAACCTTAATGATAGCTCTACATTGATCGGCACGACAACAGCAGACTATCTTTTATGTATTGGATGCCGCTGGTGTAGGGCGGTCGTCACATTTTGTATTAAAGCTTAGGTTACCCAATTAACCTAAGTTGATACTATGGTCCAATAGTGATAGGGAAGGTGTTATCACCCTAGACTGGGCCGAGAGTATATAGATATACAAGAGAGGGCGTACTTATTATATATTTTGATTTTCAAAAGTGTATAGTATTATATATAGTCTATAAGTCAGATGCAGACATGAGTACCATTGGCACAGTTTTCTTTTTGAGAGACTAATCATCCTTGTTGTAGATCAAGAATGAGCCAGAAAATACGAAAAACTTTAAGGAACTCCATTTCTGGAGTTGAACAATAGGCGGGGGCTGCAAATAATAATTGCAAGCTATGTTCAATGCGATGATGGAAAACATGCTTCAAAATTCCCAAGCGGTCGCTTTAAATGTTGTTGTTGGTAGTGGTGCTTAAGTCCAAGCACCGAGGGCTGATTTCACCAAGCTATGCAAAGATTACTCTACTTTGGGAGGCAAGTCATTTCTCAGAACTGAGTCTACCATAGAAGTGCAGGATTGGTTGGATACTTACAAACGTATCTTTGGTGACATGGAGATTGATGATGCCATGAAGAGGAAGCTGGCCTCTAGACAGCTTTAAGGGTAGGCCATGAACTGGTGGAATGCCATCGCTATTCCTACACCCGAGGATCGATTCACTTGGGACTAGTTCAAGTCCGGTTTTGAGGAGAAGTTCATTCCGGCTGCTTAGAAGTCGGTGCTATTCAGAAGGTTTGCTGATTTAAAGTAGGAAGATATGTCTGTTTCTGAAAACATTGCTTAGTTTGATGCATTATTGAAGTATGGGATGTATTTTATTGACACTCCATTGAGGAAAAATGAGAAGTTTGATATGGGTCTGGACGACTATTTAAGGGAGAAACCAGTGAGTCATATTGATGAGCCATTTGAGAGACTCATCGAGAAAGCTCTTCACCAAGAGAGTTTATGCCCCAAGTCCAAATCAGCTATTGTTATTAAGGAAGAGCCGAAACCGCAACAAAGTGGTGGAGGCAAGAAGAAGAAGTGGTTCGGAAAGAGGAAGCAATCTCAGGGGAAGGATGTTCAGAAGAAGGTTAAGTGTAATCCTATTTGTTATAATTGTGGAGATAAGGGTCACTTGATCAGAGATTGCAAAATTATTGGAAAGAAGAAGTGTAACAACTGTAGAAAGACTGGACATATACTGAAGAATCATTCAGAACCACTGCAGCGGAAACAGGTTGTGAAGGCATATGCTTTAAATTTCGTCAAGTATTCCCTCGGTGAAAGAGAAGGGGAAGATAATTATCATTCAAGGTATGATTTCCCTTTATGATGTTCCGATATGTATTTTATTCGGTACCAGGGCTTTACATTCCTTTATATTTAGTGACCTTGTAGATAAATAGGGATTAAAACTCGAAATAGTTGACCGACCGTTGACTGTGATGAACTCTGTCGGAGGCTCCACTAGCCTATGTATGGTTTGTCATGGTTTGGTCTTATCAAGTCATGAATGCTCTTTTATTTTTGATTGTTTTGTTCTGAATTTCGTTGGGTTCGGGATTATCTTGGGAATGAATTGGCTAAGGAAGTATGCAGCAATGGTAGATTGCGAGAAGCTATTGGTGACAATTGGGGCCGTGGAAGGGCGGATGGTAGTGAGTGGCTGCCTATCAAAGGATGGGGTTATGGTTAGCTTTCTATATTCAATTGAGATTCCACAAGTTGAGTTATCATTTATGCCTATTATTAGGGAGTATCCAGATATATTTGAGGAATTAACCAGATTACTACCGCATAGGGAGAACGAGTTCTGTATAGACTTCACGAAGGATGTCAGACCTATAGTTATGCCTTTGAGGCGTATGGCACCCATAGAGTAGAAGGAGTTAGAGGTGCAAGTGAATGACCTATTGAAAGGAGGGTCCATCAGTAGGAGTATATCTAAGTGGGATGCAACCGTAGCATTTTCCACTAAGATGGATGACTCTCTAAGGTTGTATGAGGAGTATCATGAGCTGAATAAAGACAACGAAGAAGAACAAGTATCCACTCCCACAGATTGATGACTTATTCGATCAGCTCCATAGTGCGAAGGTGTTCTCCTAATTGGATTTGGCTACGGGATTTCACCAGTTGTGGGTAGTGAAGGAAAGTGTGCCGATCATCTCGTTTCATATGTCGTCTGGTTTCAATGAGTGGTTGGTTATGCCGTTCGGGCTAATTAACCAATGCTCTCACGTACTTTGTTGATCTCATGAACCGTCTCTTCCGAAATCAACTGAACAAGTTTGTACTTGTGTTCGGGAATGACCTTCTGATCTATTCTAGGATAAAGAAGGAACGCAAGGCGCACTTTAGGATTGTGCTTTAAGTTTACAGGAGCAAGAGTTAAAATAATTTTTTTTAAATGTCACTTCTAGATAAGGGATGTGAGATTCTTGGGATATGTCATCTTCGAGCAAGGCATCGTAGTAGACCCAACCAAGGTGGCAGTGGTTCAGGAATGGAGCTAACCCAAGAATGCTACAAACATGAGGAGTTTCTTAGGATAGGGGATATAATAGACGCTTTATCAAGAACTTCTCAAAGATAGTTGCGTCGTTATCCAATTTGATAAAGAAAAATCAGACTTTTACTTAGGATGCAAGATGTGAGCAGGCATTTGTGAGTCTGAAGAAGAGGTTGATGAGTGCACCTGTATTGACAATTCCAAGTAGAAATGAGGAGCTGACAGTATACACATATGCTTGTGGTACTGGATTGGGTGCGGTATTGATGCGGAAGGGAAACGCTGTCACCTACGCTAGTCAACAATTGAAGCCACATGAGAGGAAGTATCCAACTCATGATTTAGAGTTGGCGGCGATAGTGTTTGCTTTGAAGATTTGAAGGCATTATTTATTAAAGGAAAGATTCAAGCTATTCACGGACCACAAATCCTTGAAGTACCTTTTCTCCAAGAAGGATCTCAACCTTTGACAGCAGCAATAGTTGGAATTCTTAGCCTCTTACAACTTTAGCATTTCCAACACATCCAGTAAGGGGAATGCATTCGCAGATGCATTGAGTAGAAGGTAGACTAGTTTAGAGGCGATGTTCATAAAGTGGAAACCGCTGGAATATATTGCTACCTATGACTTCAGACCTTATTGCGAGATAGAACCAGAGATATTGACAAGTTTGACAATCAGGCCTATTTTGATTGAGCGGATTGGTGCTAGTCAGAAGCAAGATGCTAGATTGGTTGAGATCATTGTGAAAATAGGAGGAGGAGTAAATTCTGAAGTAATACGGGCTCGACAGAGAAGGTTGGCTCCATAAGGATGGGAGATTGTTTGTTCCCGATATTGAAGGACTGTGAGATGAGGTGCTACGAGAGTGCCACCATTCAAGGTTGACGATACATCCCCGTGGTAACAAGTACCGTGATATGAGGCAGACCTACTACTGGGAAGGGATGAAGAAGGACATCAGGACATTCATCCCAAAGTGTATGAACTGCTAATTGGTGAAGACAGAGCAAAAAAACGGAGTGGCCTATTGCAATCACTTGAAGTTCTTGAGTGGAAGTCAGAGTAGATATCAATGGATTTCATTAATGGACTGCCAAGGACTCGAGCAAGGGACAATAGCATCTGGGTCATAGTGGTCGATTAACTAAGAGCACTATATTTATACCCATTAAGTTAAGTAGAATGGTGCTAAACTAGCTGAGTTGTATGTGAGATGGATTGTATGGTTTCATGGTGTATCAAAGAGCATTGTTAGCGATCGAGACCCGTTGTTTATTAGTGGGTTTTGGAAGATCTTACATGAGGCGTTGATACCAAGCCTCCTCTTAATAAGGCTTATCGGATGGGCAGACTGAGAGAGTGAATCATATAATAGAGGATCTCTTGCGAGCTTGCATTCTCGATTTCAAAGGTTCGTGGGATGATCGCTTTCATTTGGTAGAGTTCGCATACAATAATTGCCATCAGTCTAGTATCGGTATGACACCATATGGAGCATTGTATGGCCATCCATGCAATTCCCCTTCATGCTGGTGGGAAGCAAGCGAGAAATTGATTCTTGGGCCAAACATTATTTGAGAAACCTTGGAAAATATAGAGATCATTCGGCAACGGATGAAGCTGCATGAGATAGGCAGAAGAGTTACGCTGATAGAAGGCTTAGAGATTTAGAATTTTCTATCGATGATATGGTATTTGTGAAGATTTCTCCTTTGAAAAAAGTTATTCGATTAGATAGCAGAGGAAGTTGGCACCAAGATTCATAGGTCCTCCTCCAATAGCAAAGAGGATTGGGAACCTAGCATATAGGGTCAACTTAACTCAGAAGATGGCGGGTGTGCACTAAGTCTTCCATGTTTCCTATCTGTGGAAGTTTGTGCACGACCCAGGCGTAACAATTGCACCGGATCAGCTTGATGATATCAAGATTGAACTAGAAGCTTCTAGACCTCATAGGCCGATTTATATTGTTGGACGCGATATGAAATAGCTTAGAAGGAAGATGGTGGAGTTATGAAGGTTCAATGGTACAAAAGTAAAGGCGAATGCCCATGGGAAATCGAGGAGAGTATGAGGGCCACACATCCAAAGCTTTTCACATGGTAAGGCCCATTGTTTATTGTAACAACCATGATTTTGGTGATTACCTGTGATATTAATTTATAACGGTGGTTATAATTTAATATTGGTAAAATAAAATAAATTGGAGACGTAAATATGTTAAAATTTATTTATTTTAAATAAACAATGAGCTTTAAATGTAAATTATTGAAACTAAAGTTTTAAAAAGCTTTATCGTATTAGTTTGTGATAAATGAGCATTATATGGTTTTAATTTGGTAAAATGCAATATTTTGCAAATTATTGCCAAATGTGATTTTTATTAATTTTAAATGAAGCATTTGGATTTATTATGATATATTTTATAAATAAAAAGGTGGAATTTTGTTCTAAAATAATTTTTGGATGTAAAAAAGTTGTTTTCAGGAGTTGTTGTATTTAATTGGACAAGAAAATAATTATTGTGTAAATTTTGATGTTAAAAATAGTGTTTTATGTAATAAAAGGTGTAAATTGTAGTATTTAAATAAAACTAGACTTTAATAATAGAAATTGATTTTAAATAGTTACAATATCTTTTATATGTTGTAAATCATTTTTTTTGTGGACATAAACATTTGTTATAAAATTTATTTGGTTTAATTATGTGCAAATATGTGAGTATATGGTGAATAAAAGTTGAAATGTGAATTTACTTAGCTCATTTTCTTTAAGTATTAACATATGGCTAATGGATATTGGGTCCAAGCCCAAATCCATTTCTAGAAGGATCAGGAGAAACTGTATGTTCTCCTTTTTCCTTTCCCATTTGCTTCTTCCTCTCAAAAACAAAACAGAGAAAAGAAACAATGGCCACCTCTTGACTCTCCAATTCTTGCTTCAAAATTTAGTGAAATCCAAGAGGTAATTAGCAAACCAAAGTAAATAATAGGAATAAAAAACCAAAATCACAATTCATTTCATCAATTCTCTGTTTTGAAAAAGATGTGTCTGTAACTTTCCTTTTCTATGTCTGCATGTTATTTTTCTAGTTTCTACAGGTCAGTGAAGCCTATTTGCTCGGGAAAGACATCATTTTGCATCATCAATTCGCTTAAAGTCGTGCTAAGGTGATTTAAATCTCACAAATTTTAACTTTGAATGAGTTGTGTGCTGAAACTGGTTGAATTTGTGCTTACTGTAACAAGAGTTTGCTATTTGAAAAGTTACAGTGCAAATATGTTCCATATTACTTCTTCCTGTGTTCATATTTCATTGTTCTTGTCTTGAATCCATGCCGGATTGTTTACGGATTGTTTTTTATGTGTTGTAGATTGAGTATGTTAAATTTCATAGTATAAATCATCTTGTAACTGCCTGAAAGTTGTGCTCAAAAATCGAATCAGAGAAGGAAATGTTGCCTGCAGAATTCGCGACCTAGTGGTCGACCAAACAACTACAAGGGTCGACCATAGGGTCGACCCAGATACTACATGGGTCGACCTATGCAGTATAAAGGTCGACCTATAAGTCAACCTGTAGGTCAACCTGGCCTTTGATTTTTTCTGCAAATTGTTTTCTTCTATTCTGTTGTTTTCTTCAACTATTTCCAGCAACTATTATGATCTGTTTTGTGATATTTTGGAGTGTTTCCGAAGGGCTTAAAACCTATCAATAGGTAGCCAATATCTTGGTTGATCCGTACTCCGGATTGATGAGTTTTTGAGATGTTTTCTTATGTTGAATTTTCAGTGCTTTCCGATGGTTTCTATGTTTTCGGGCACGGGTTTTCTAAAACAAATTTCAAAATGACTTTTATAATAAAATAGCTTTTGAAAAAAATATTTTACAATATTTATAATTATTTATAAATTATTTTAAAGCTATTAAAAATATATTTATTCTTTATAATAAAGAGAATTTTCAAAGGAATATTTTCCAAATGATTCCAAAAATAGTTTTAAAAACTAGTTTTCTCAAAACGAAGTATTTTCTATATAAAATACACTATTTTGCACTTTTCAAGCGTATGAGAAAGAGAATTAAACGATTTAGTAATACATGTGGTATGGGACACATGTGTTACTTTTTGGGTTAATTCCAGACTTGTTCATTTGAAGCTATGGACTTTCGGGTTGTTATTTGTGACTACCATTCTTTGGCGTGTTTTGATTTGTGGTTGCCATTCTTTGGCGTATTCTGAGATTTATAGTCTCCTTTTTAGAGGCTATTTGTGATTGCCATCTTTTGGCATTTGTTTGAGATTTGTGATCTCCTATTTATGAGTTGTGGTAAATGAAAGCCATTATATTGGCTATTGTATATGCCGATGATATGAGGCAATTATTGTGATTTAAATGAGGTTGTTTTCTAGTATGGCAATGACTTACAGTTAGTAAACCGTTAAGTGAGAACGTGTAGTATGGGATGCGTTGTTAACACTTTTCGGGTTCTTATCTGATAGTTTGTGACACGTTCATGAGTTATTGTCGGTACTAGACCTTCGGGGCATCACGAGGAATTTGTGACTTCGGTCACCACGAGGTATTTGTGACTTCGGTCACCACGAGGTTTTTGTGACTTCGGTCATCACGAGGTATTTGTGACTTTGGTTACCACGAGGCATTTGTGACTTCGATCCTCACGAGATGGGTACCTATACATGTATTAGTACTGGATACGTGGTTTGCACGTGCAGCATAGCTTTGGCTTGCAATCGAGGATTTGGATCCAATCTGGGAATTTTCTGTGTTATGAGATTTATTCATGATTTCACCATTTTCTAGAAGGTGTTTTATATATATTTATAGCTTAGAGCTATATGAGAATTTATACATATATGGTGATTTCATTCTGAGTTTTCAACTCTTAACTGAGTTCCACAAGTTATGAGATTTCTGAGATTTTTGTGGTTTCCTTCTGAGATTTTATATGATTGTTTATCAGAATTTATATCACGAGTAACTTTTAAGAAGGAAACATTTATATTAAGTTGGTGTTATTCATGAATTAACCCTGAGATATTTCAGTATTTTCCATCACTTGGATTCTGAGTAAAACTATATTATATCATTTCATTTTTATTAAAGGAATGTTTCCCTTATGAGACATATATCTTATTTATCATTGTTGATCACCTTGTTCAAGTTAGACTGACCCGTGTAATTATTACTCGGGTCAGACCGAGTTGCAGGTTAGGTTATTTGGCTTTTGCTTAGCTGTTCTCTATAAACCCTTCTATCGACCTTTTTTGGATTATGCATAGTTTATGTGTAGCTTATCTTGTAGTGTGATAACATGACTTGGTTATGCATGTTCTTTTATGGGGACTTGATGTATGTGTATATTGAGGTTGTATCACCACCCATGTACGACACTATGTATTGTACTTGATGTACATGTATATATGACTGTGTTTGCTGTTCTGTGAACTGTGTTGATCATTTATATTGTGTTTTGTTCTGAATAATCCTGTAGCCACCATAGTTTTGTATTAAACATATATTGAGTATGTTGATCCACTTGAAAAAGATAAAAGGAAAATTTTTAGAGCACCCAGTCAATGTATTCAATACATGTTTAAGACAAAGCTATGGATGGCTATGGATGGTCGCTTCTAAATAGCCCTATTCTCTGCACTAACAGACAGTATTACCTAGTAATACTCTTTGTTAGTGTGGGTCTCAGGGTGGGGCGTCACAGCTTGGTATTAGATCTGAATTCATAACAAAATGTGATAAACACAGAACAATATGCATACTACAATATATCAAGTACGATATGAGTGAAAACATCGTCCCTAATCGAAGTTGTTTCTAATCGTGCCTTAACCTTTTCAAGTCCTTTGGGGGTAGATAAGTTGGAATACATCTAGGAATGAAAATTTTAAATTCCGAAGTATTCCTTATTTAACGAATTCAATTAATGATATCTACCCCTGTGAATAATTCAATCTTATCTTAACTTTCAACTTATGGCTGGAAGAGGAAGGGGTCGCACTTCGGGGCCTGAGCCGTCCAGTGGCTCACGTCCCGAAGGTGTGTACATGTCAACTGATCAGATTCTAGACCTTATCTGGAGCACTTGGCCTCCAGTTCCAGCCCATTCTTCTCCTCCGCGCAAATCCGTATTTGCGCTAATGCGCAGTGACTTCACTCATTTAGGAGGCAAGCCATTCAAAGGCTCAGAGTCAGTTTTAGAGGTCAAGGCATGGCTCCGTACATGCGAGCGCATTTTTACTCACATGGAGATTTCTAGTCATCATCGTATTCTTGCCACATCTAGTATTTTGCAAGAACGTGCATTGGATTGGTATGAGTTGCTCGTGGCAGAGATTGATGAGTCTATCTCAGAGTGGGAGCAATTCAAAAGGAGATTCGAGCTTAAGTTCGTTCCAGAGTCTGAGAAGTCTATTCTAGCTCGACGTTTCCTTGACCTTAAGCAAGGGAAGTCGACTATTTTAGAGTATGTTGCATCTTTCGAGGCTTTGTCCAAATACGGTCTTGAGCATATTAGCACTTCATATAAGAAGAATCACAAATTTGTTTCTGGCCTCAAGAAATATCTGATGAAATCTCTTATGCTTTAGCTCAAGTTATCTTTTGAAGAGCTTGTGGATGCGAAACTTCATCTCGAAGCGGTCGAGAATGAGGGGGATAGCGATGTTAAGATAGAGGTTCGGAGAAATCCGAATAAGAAGCACTTTCCTTTCCATAAATATAAATCATTCTAGCCAAGTAAGAAGAAGAAGTAGGGCGGTTCTAGTTCGCACTCCCATGTAGCACCCCATCCAGCTAAGGTTTTGGAGTGTTACAACTGTGGCTCTCGTCATCATCTTGTTAGAGACTGTCCTAATCCCCAAAGGTGCCTTTATTGCAAGCAAGAAGGGAATTTGATCTCTTCGTGTCCTAAGAGGAAAAAGGGTTCTAGTTTGGGAAATCTTAATGTGGCGAAAGCATCTGGTAGTCCATCCCATCCTCGAGGTACATTTTCTTCTATTCTGGAAGGTTCTATCTTATTTCATGACCGTTCTATTCGAGTTCTATTCGAGTTCTATTCGATACGGGTGATTCGCATTCATTCGTATCGAAGTAACTTGTTGATGCTATTCCTTTGGATGATTCTTGCCTTGTCATCTCTTTGAGGATTGCGAATCCTATCGGGAGATCCGCGACCCTTAGCATGTTATGTGAAGATGTTGAGTTATTTATTTGTGGTTTTCCTTTCTGTGCTAATCTGCCCGTGATTCATTTCCTTGGTTTTGACATGATTTTGGGTATGGACTGGTTAGTTCGACATGAAGCCGTGATTCTTTGTTCTGAGCATGTTATATATATTCGACAACCCGATTCGTCTGCTCAGCTCTCTCTTATTCTTTGGAATGTCGATCATGATTTCGAAGCGTCTTTATTTTCTCTTGAGTCCTGAGATGAGGAAGAGATATCATGGATTCCAGTTGTGTGTTATTTTCTTGATATTTTTGAGCCTGTTTCGGGTTTGCCACCCAAGCGGGCCATCGAGTTCCACATTGACCTCATTCTTGGAGCACAGCCTGTTAGTCGTCCTCCTACTAAGATGTCGACTCAAGAAAATGAGGAACTCAAAAGGCAGCTTTTATAACTTGAAGTAAAGCAATTTATTCAGTCTAGTTCTTCACCGTGGGGAGCCACGGTGGTATTCGTGAAGAAGTCTGATGGGACTCTTAGGTGATGCGTTGATTACCGCAAGCTTAACGAGTTAACCATCAAGAATCGATATCCATTGCCTAGGATCGACGACATGTTCGATCAGTTGAGTGGTGCTAAGGTCTTTTCCCAGCTTGACCTCGCCATAGAATTTCATCAGCTTCGAGTTGCGGAGGACAGCATTCATCTCACGGTATTCCATACCCGATATGGTTCTTATGAGTGGCTCGTCATGCCGTTCGGTTTGATGAACACTCCCGCATACTTCGTCGACCTTATGAATTGAGTATTCCGGTAATATCTCAATAAGTTTGTTCTTGTATTCATCGATGGCATTCTTGTTTATTCTTAGTCTAAAGCTGATCATGCCCATCATCTGAGAGTTATTTTGAGTACACTTTGACAACATTAACTCAAAGTAAAATTTTCTAAGTGCCATTTTTGGGAAAAGCAAGTCAAGTTGTTAGGCCATGTAGTATCATCCGAGGGCATTTCGTTCGATTTATCTAAGATCAAAGCCATTCAAAACTGGAAGAGGCCTGAGAATGTTTCTGAGATTCGTAGCTTTCTTGGATTGGCGAGTTTTTACCGTCGGTTCATCAAAGACTTTTCCCACATCGTGCTTCCTCTTACTAGCCTTAATAGAAAAGTTGTTCGATTTATTTGGTCTAATAAGTGTGAAGCTTCCTTTCAAAAATTGAAAGAACTTCTCACTAATGCTCCTATCCTTGTGGTTCCCGAAGGGAACCAAGATCTTATTATCTATACCGATGCCAGCCATTGTGGCCTTGGTGCTATTCTTATGCAGAGAGTCCAGGTAGTTGCCTATGCTTCAAGGCAGTTGCGTCCGAACGAGGTTCGGTACGCTACCCATGATTTAGAGCTAGCCGCCATCATCTTCGCATTGAAGATATGGTGCCATTATTTATTGGGCGAGCACTTTATTCTCTATATCGACCACAAGTCACTCAAGTATTTATTCACCCAGAAATAGCTCAACATGTGACAACAACGTTGGCTCGAATTCCTTGCTTCTTATGAATTCGATATTTAGTATACCCCGGGCAAGGGGAATCGAGTTGCTGATGCATTGAGTCATAAGCAATCAGCTGTTGTTTCCATGATGCTTGCAAATGGAAAGCTTTAGAGACTCTATCTATTTGTGATATCCAAGATCGTGCTTCTACTGCAGAATCTCCTATTTTATTATATAGCACGGACACTCGTTCTACTCTATTAGATTAGATTGTCGAGGCACAACGGCAAGATTTTGATATTTCTTCTCTTATTCAGAAGTGTAAGTCTGAATCCCACGATGATATTGAGATGAGGGATTTCAGTATCGATAGCCATGGATGTCTTTTTAAGAAGAACAGATTAGTTGCGCCATCTGTTTTAGATCTTAAGAGGGATATTCTAGATGAGTGTCACCATTCTAAATACACTATCCATCTAGGCAGCGGCAAGATGTATGCTGACATGCATCGTTTATATTACTGGAAAGGTTTGAAACGAGATGTGGCAAGTTATGTAAGCAACTATATGACTTGTCAGCTCGTGAAAGCAGAGCATCAGCGACCCAGTGGTCTGCTTCAGCCTTTCGAGGTCCCGATGTGGAAGTGGGATCAAATCTCTAAGGATTTTATGGATGGCTTACCTTGCTCGAGGTCGGGCCAAAACAGCATCTGGGTTATTGTGGATCATCTTACTAAATCCGCACACTTTACTCCTATTAAGTCTAATAGGACAACACCTCTTCTTTCGAAGCTTTATATTAAGGAGATCGTGCGATTGCACGATATTCCTAGTTCTATAGTATGTGATCGTGATCCACTCTTCATAAGTCATTTCTGGCAGAGTCTTCGGCAAGCTTTGGGCACAAAGCTTAATCTCAGCACTGCTTATCATCCATAATCTGATGGACAGACTGAACAGGTGAAATGTATTCTTGAGGATTTACTTTGAGCTTGCATTCTTGATTTTGGTGGTAGCTGGGAAGATCACATTCCTCTGGTTAAGTTCACTTATAATAACAACTACTAATCTTCTGTTGGCATGGCTCCTTTTGAGGCCCTATATGGGCGACCGTATCGTTCTCCTTCTTGTTGGCTTGAGTCCAGGGAAAAGCTTATTTTAGGCTCCGAATCTATTTGAGAAGCATCCGAGAAGATCGTTCTTACTAGAGAAAGGATGAAAGAGGCATAGAGTCGCCAAAAATCCTACGCGGAAAACCATAGGAAGCCTCTTGAGTTTTCTGTTGGTGAACTTATCTATATTTGAGCTTCTCCTTTGAAAGGAGTGGTACGCTTTAGCCAGATTGGGAAATTGGCACCATGATATATAGGGCCATTTCCTGTTACAGAGCGTATCGGTCATGTTGCTTATAGAGTAGCACTTCCCGATCAGTTTTCTGGAGTTCATGACGTGTTTCACATCTCTCAGTTGAGGAAGTGTTTACGAGATCCTGATTCTATGATGGATATTCATGCATTAGAGGAGCTTGAGGTCTCTCCTGATTTATCACTCATGTAACACCCTATGCGTGTTCTTACTTCGGAGGTTAAGTGCCTTCGAAACAAGAATGTGCTGCTCGTGAAGATTCAATGGTCTGATGATTCGAACGACTGCACTTGGGAAACCAGAGAATTCATTGAGCAATCTTATCCTGGATTTTTATCTTCTCACACTGAAGGTGAGAATTTTAAACTCAATCTTATCCACTTTCCTTTGCTTGATGAAATAAATCGTGTTGAATACATCTCTTCTCTAGAAATTGCGAGGATGCAATTTTTATAAGGGGGGAGTCTGTAACAACCCTGGTTTTGGTGATTACTTGTGATATTAAATTATAATGGTGGTTATAATTTAATATTGGTAAAATAAACTAAATTGGAGACGTAAATATGTTAAAATTTGTTTATTTTAAATAAACAATGGGCTTTAAATGTAAATTGTTGAAATAAAGTTTTAAAAAGCTTTATTGTATAAGTTTGTAATAAAATGAGCATTATATGGTTTTAATTTGGTAAAATGCAATAATTTTGCAAATTATTGCCAACTGTGATTTTTATTAATTTTAAATGAAGCATTTGGATTTATTATGATATATTTTATAAATAAAAAGGTGGAATTTTGTTCTAAAATAATTTTTGGATGTAAAAATGTTGTTTTCAGGAGTGGTTGTATTTAATTGGACAAGAAAATAATTTTTGTGTAAATTTTGATGTTAAAAATAGTATTTTATGTAATAAAAGGTGTAAATTGTAGTATTTAAATAAAAATAGAGTTTTAATAATAGAAATTGATTTTAAATAGTTAAAATATCTTTTATATGTTGTAAAACATTTTTTTGTGAACATAAACATTTGTTATAAAATTTATTTGGTTTAATTATGTGTAAATATGTGAGTATATGGTGAATAAAAATGGAAATGTGAATTTACTTAGCCCATTTTCACTAAGTATTAACATATGGCTAATGGATATTGGGTCCAAGCCCAAATCCATTTCTGGAAGGGTCAGGAGAAACTGTACGTTCTCCTTTTTACTTTCCCATTTGCTTCTTCCTCTCAAAAACAAAACAGAGAAAAGAAACAATGGCCACCTCTTAACTCTCCAATTCTTGCTTCAAAATTTAGTGAAATCTAAGAGGAAATTAGCAAACCAAAGTAAATAACAGGTAATCAAAAACCAAAATCACAATTCATTTCATCAATTCTCTGTTTTGAGAAAGATGTGTCTGCAACTTTCCTTTTCTATGTCTGCATGTTATTTTTCTAGTTTCTACAGATCAGTGAAGCCTATTTGCTCCGGAAAGACATCATTATGCATCACCAATTCGCTTAAAGTCGTGCTAAGGTGAGATAAATCTCACAAATTTTAACTTTGAATGAGTTGTGTGTTGAAACTGGTTGAATTTGTGCTTACTGTAACAAGAGTTTGCTGTTTGAAAAGTTACAGTGCAAATATGTTCCATTTTACTTCTTCTTGTGTTCATATATCCTTGTTCTTTCCTTGAATCCATGCCGGATTATTTACGGATTGTTGTTCATGTGTTGTAGATTGAGTATGTTAAATTTCATAGTATAAATCATCTTATAACTGCCTGGAAGTTGTGCTCAAAAATCGAATCGGAGAAGGAAATGTTGCATGCAGAATTCACGACCTAGTGGTTGACTAAACAACTACAAGGGTCAACCCAGACACTACATAGGTCGACCTTAGGGTCGACCTATGCAGTATAAAGGTCGACCTAGAGGTCGACCTAGCCTTTGATTTTTCTGCAAATTGTTTTCTTTTGTTCTGTTGTTTTCTTCTGCTATTTCCAGAAACTATTGTGATCTGTTTTGTGATATTTTAGAGTGTTTCTGAAGGTCTTAAAACCTATCAATAGGTAAGCCAATATCTTGGTTGATCCGTATTCCGGATTGACGAGTTTTTGAGATGTTTTCTTGCAGAATTTTCAGTGTTTTTCGATGATTTCTGTGTTTTCGAGCTTGGGTTTTCTAAAACAAATTTCAAAATGATTTTTATAATAAAATAGCTTTTGAAATAAATATTTTACAATATTTATAATTATTTATAAATTATTTTAAAGCTATTAAAAATATATTTATTCTCTATAATAAAGAGAAATTTCAAAGGAATATTTTCCAAACGATTTCAAAATAGTTTTAAAAACTAGTTTTCTCAAAACGAAGTATTTTCTATGTAAGATACACTATTTTGCACTCTTCAAACTTATGAGAAAGAGAATTAAATGATTTAGTAAAACATGTGATATGGGACACATGTTTTACTTTTTCGGTTAAGTCCGGACTTGTTCGTTTGAAGCTATGGACCTTCGGGTTGTTATTTGTGACTGCCATTCTTTGGCGTGTTTTGATTTGTGGTCGCCATTCTTTGGCGTATTTTTAGATTTATAATCTCCTTTTTACAGGCTATTTTTGATTGCCATCTTTTGGCATTTATTTGAGATTTGTGATCTCTTATTTAGGAGTTGTGGTAGATGAAAGCCATTATATTGGTTATTGTATATGCCAATGATATGAGGCAATTATTGTGATTTAAATGATGTTGTTTTCTAGTATGGCATTGACTTACATTTAGTAAACAGTTAATTGAGAACGTGTGGTATGGGACGTAGTGTTAACACTTTTCGGGTTCCTGTCTGAGAGTTTGTGACACATTCACGAGTTATTGCCAGTACCAGACCTTCGGGTCATCACGAGGAATTTGTGACTTCGGTCACCATGAGGTATTTGTGACTTCGGTCACTACGAGGTATTTATGACTTCGGTCACCACGAGGTATTTTTGGTTTTGGTCACCACGAGGCATTTGTGACTTCGGTCACCACGAGATGGGTACCTATACTTATATTAGTACTGGACACGAGGTTTGAACGTGCAGCATAGCTTCGGCTTGCAATCGGGGATTTGGATCCAATCCAGGAATTTTCTGTGTTATGAGTTTTATTCATGATTTTACCATTTTCTAGATGGCTATTTTATATATATTTATAGCTTAGAGCTATATGAGAATTTATACATATATGGTGATTTCGTTTCTGAGTTTTGAACTCTAAACTGAGTGCCACGAGTTATGAGATTTTTGAGATTTATGTGGTTTCCTTCTGATATTTTATATGATTGTTTATTAGAATTTGTATCACGAGTAACTTTTAAGAAGGAAACATTTATATTAAGTTGGTGTTATTCATGAATTAACCCTGAGATATTTAAGTATTTTCCATAACTTGGATTCTGAGTAAAACTGTATTATATCATTCCTTTTTTATTAAAGGAATGTTTCTCTTATAAGACATATATCTTATTTAGCATTGCCGATCATCTTGTTCAAGTTAGACTGACCCGTGTGTTTATTACTCGGGTCAGACCGAGTTGTAGGTTATGTTATTTGGCTTTTGCTTAGCTGTTCTCTATGGACCCTTCTATCGACCTTTTTTGTGGGGACATGATGTATGTATATATTGTGGTTGTATCACCACCCATGTATGACACTATGTATTGTACTTGATGTATATGTATATATGACTGTGTTTGTTGTTATATGATCTGTGTGGATTATTTATATTGTGTTTTGTTATGAATAGATCCTGTAGCCACCATAGTTTTGTATTAAACATATATTGGGTATGCCGATCCACTTGAAAAAGATAAAAGGAAAAAAATTAGAGCACCCAATCGACGTATTCAATACATATTTAAGATAACTCTATGGATGGTCGCTCCTAAATAGCCCTATTCTCTACACTAGCATACAATATTACCTAGTAATACTCTTTTTTAGTGTGGGTCTCGGGATGGGGCGTCACATTTATCGTTTTTTTTCACTTTCGGTACCATAAAGGGTACTTTAGTTTCTCGCATGCTAGGATGGGTTTATCTATATTATTAATTGCACGGTTGCGTGTTTGACACGTTTGATAATATACATGATTTTTAGGAATGTGGGGCAACTATGGTTAATTCTATGTTTCTTGGGATTTCACAGGCGAAATTCTTAAAGGGGGAAGATTGTAACGACCCATGTTTTACGTATTGGAGGATCATAAAATATTTTTATTTTATTCATATGAGGTCGTATGACTCTAAAATTTAGGAGATGACTCTTAGGTACATTTTTCACATCTACGATTTTTACCGAATTTCTATGTGATCAGTTTGACTTTGAAAATTTTGTTTGGATTATAACTTTTGATAGGAGCCAAATTAGGTCCTAAACCACTTCCATTGCTTTAGGATGATTGTTTCCCAATACGTAGAGTGGTCATTATAGTAAACTGGACCTGTCGTTTGAAAGTTATGGTAGTTTTAGGTTTTCGCTGCTGCTGGCCAGTTTTAGTGGAAAATTAACTAAGCTCGTGCTTAGCCCACTAACCCACTATGAAATTTGTGCTAATAGGAGGCTGTAAGAACTGACTTAAGTCATTTCCTTCCTCCCTAAAACAGACCCAAACCCCTATTAGCCCTAATTTCATCAAAAATCGCATCTTTTCCTTACTAATCTTAGCCAAATCATTGATTAGAGAGTGTATGAGCATGTAAAAGCCAGAGATGATCATTTCTATTGATTTGGGTCATTTTTCCTTGCTGTCAACTTCAAATCCAAGGAAGAAATTGGGTATTTCAGCTATTTGGTGAGTGGTTCTTGATCTCTCACTCATTTGTACTTGTTTTATAGTTAATATGGATGTATTTAACAAGATCTTGATCTAAAAGGGGCTTTCTAACTTTAACCACTTATCCATATATGCTTATGACTAGAAATTAGGAATTTTGAAATGGTTTTAAAATGGATTTTGTAATTTAACAACCCATGTCTACATGCTAGTGTAATTTCCATCATTCACATGCATATGCTAATATAAGACTTAGATTTAGAGTAAACTAGTTTAATTGTCACATTCTCATGTATTGGTTGTATGAATGGATGTGTATGCATGATTATCTATGATTGTATGTTATGCTTTGATGTTGTTTGTTAGTGTTTTATATGTTAGGTAGAAGGTCAAGAGATTGGGCAAACTGAAGGCAAATTTGGTCGGAATTGGATGAAACTTAGAAGGAAGGACCTGGAGTATACTAGGAGCTCGCAGTTCAAACTGCAAGCTATAATTTGCTAAGCATAAAAGTTGGCACCGACATCAGAGGTAGGCACCGACATTTGTGGCTCAGTCCATGTCGACGACAACTTCGGTGAGATGGAGGCTATGGTTAGTAGAGGTTGCCCAAGGTGTTGAATTGGAGATTGGCTAAGTATAACGACTTGATTCGGTGAGAAGGCAGCACCGACTTGTTTCTTGGATATAAGATCGGATCTTATAACGACTTGATTAGGAGCAGAGAAGTCAGGGTCAAGACATGTGGGCATAGAGTACTAAAGGCAAGGAATATGATGGGAAGGAACTTGGCCATTAGTTGACCAAGTACAGAGGTTGGGCTCGACATTAGAGGTTGGTGCCGACTTCTCCTAGTTGATCATGTGGAGTTGGAACTTCTGACGGTAGATATAGTGGTTCTATAGATCTTTCTGGAGGTGTAAGCTCATTCATCTGATGACTGATGGTGATGTAACAACATGATGAAAGTTAGAGCGTTCGAATGATGACTCGACATTGAATGGAGTTAGGTTCCAAAGAAGATGGCTCGATGTAGAAAGGTGTCGTAGAATAGGGAACTGTAACATCCCCTATCTTGAAGCCTAAAGCTAAGCGCTATAGATGTTGTAGTCATCCATAGTATTAACTTCTAGTGAAAAAATACGATAATGTTAATGGTATCCGTAATATCAAAAGCACGTGAATATGAAATAAAATAGCATAAATTAATACTACTTTTCTAATTACATTTCACAGCATTATTTCATATTCAAATTACATAATCCCATAATTGTTTCCCAGGTTTTGGTGAAATATAATTATTACAAAATACGCAAAGAGCAACATATGAAGATGCCCCCTCCGATGACTAGAGTAATAAATAGACAAGCTGTCTTAATACATCACAGCAGAAATAAAAATATCAACTCCTCATTAGCTAACTTTAGCCTCCTGCTTGTCTTTAGAAAATTTATTCGTCTACCTACAAAAACCTGTAAACCTTAATACTCAATCTACTCAAATTAATTTTGAGCACCCGAGAGTTTAAGGGGAAAAGCATAAACTTTGAGTTAGACATAAGCCTGGTGTAAATAATACTATTACATCTCGGTTTACTGATACTAAGTGAGACCACGCCGCTTAGTGGAATGGGTTTCCTCTTACTAATATCCCTTTAAAATATACCTTTTTGCAAATCAAAATCCCACAACCAAACTGGTTAATCAAACTGATTATATCAATAATAACAATATCATATATGCTCAAAAACATGGGATAAATGGACCTTTGACTAACTCGGGCCTACCAGACAAACTAAACAAATTATCTAACACCTGTTAGACATACTTCTGGACGGTCTGTCTTTAACTTACTTCTCCAAGGGTCACCTGATCCTAATGGTTTTTTGGGCTCGCCAATAACCTATCCTCTTTCTCTGTACATATATTCCTTTCTATGTGTAACCATCATTTAAGTCTTACATGTGACTAAGCCCTACACACTGGAATTTTGGACTAAATTAGCTTGGGGCTAAAGCTAATGTATAGGGCGCGACCCTATACCGATCCCATCTGGTATACAAATTTCCAAGTAGTTTTACTTTGGGTTAAGTACCCTTTAAATTTTCCTTGAAGACCCTTCAAGATTTAATCCCTTAAAATTATACTTAAACAAGGAAAACATACTATTTGATTTACTCAAATCTCTTTACCATGATATATTGTTTACTCAAAACATTGTTTATGAAAACATTCGAAACCTTTGTTTAAACCTTTAAACAATCTCTTTCAAAAACATTGAAAGTACCCCTTTCAAAACATTTGAAAGTACCCCTTCTGAAATCATTGAAAGAACTCTTTTAATACAAGTAAACTACTTTACTTTATAACCTTAGGCCGAGAGGCCAAAACATACCTTTCGAAACCCTTTACCATAGTCCTTTCGAAAACATTGAAGCAATCTCTATCGAAAGCTTTATAAACCTTAGACATCCTCTTTTAAAACACTTTAAATGTGTCTTTCGAAAACATTGGAAGCCTTCCATTTAAACACTAAGGAAAACCTTTCGAAAACATTGGGGAATGTAACATCCCCCTACTTGGAGGCCCACAAATAACGGCTATGGATGCTGCAGTCATCCATAGTTATTAATCCTTGGTGACCAAATATAGTGACACTAGATACATTGATACACAGAAACACAAGGATATGGAAAAAATTTAAACAACAAACAAATTCCACATTCCATTACAAAATATTCCAAACTGATTATATAATCCTAATTTGCAGACCACGTTCAGATAACATATAATTATTGCAAAATACGCCAAGAACAACATATGAAGACACCCCCTTAGTAGATCAGAGTATATAGATAGGCGAGAAAACAATTTGCCTTTACAAACAAAACACACAGCGAAAATAAAAGAACTCAAATGACAAGCTTGCCTCCTACACATCTTTGGAAGCTTTATTCGTCTAAAAGAGCATTTGGAAACCTTAACTCTCAACCTACTCAAAATTGATTGAGTACCCGAGAGTTTAAGGGGAAAACAAAAACTTCGAGTCAGACATAAAGCCTGGTATGAATAATAATTTACCATCTCAAACCATTTAGATATCTAGTGAGATTACGCCGCTTAGCAGAACAGGTTTTCCCCTCATTAGTGTCCTAAAACATTTATAAAACCATATACTGTGCTCCAGCATCCACAATGGTTAAAACATAGTATTTCAAAAACGTTATGATGATATGCAAAACAAGTAAATCAAATCTGGATTACCCATCCCCATTTATTCCGGCTATCTGTCTCAATTATAGTTTCTAGAGTTACTATTAACCTATTGAATGTTTATGGACTATCTGTCCATTTTCATAGTTTCCATGGGATCACTAAGAACCTATTGGTAACTCCAATATTTTATCTTTTATCCTAGTTTTCATGGGCTAACTAGGAACCTATTGACTGACTGTCAATATCTTAATCTGGATAGTTTTCATGGTCTAACTACAAACCTACTGGCCTCTGCAAGTATCAAATCATAGTTTTCATGGGCTAGCTATGAACCTATTAGCCCCTGCTAATGTCATACAGTTTTCATGGGCTTACTGTAAACTTATTGGTCCCTGCCAATACCTTTAATTAAGATTTTAACATCTGTTAAGTTATATTCACTACCGGATCAACCAAACTGGGTATTATGCCCTTTCATAAAAATACAGTTATGGGTTAATAACAATGTGAATAATATTTCCAAAGTCTTTATTTACGCATTGGTTTTTCCTTTAAAAATGAGAATTGGTTTTATGTTTTGAAACTCTAAAACATCACTTTCGAAACCACTGGATGACCTCCTTCGAAAGCATAGAAAACCTCTTTTCAAAACTCTAAGTATATACCTTTCGAAACCAATGATACCTTTCGGTGGTATCAAGAAAACATTCTTTTAAAACATAGATTCAAAACAAATAAAGTACCCTTTCGAAAGCATTGGGTTTACTCTTTAAAACATTTTTTGGGTCAAATTGATTTTATACGAAAGTATCTCTTTCAAAATCAATTATAAAATTGTTTTTAGGGAAAAGCTGATGGTGTCAAAACCATCTAGTCGAAAGCAAAAACTTTTTAAATTAAAATATTGAAGGATAGTGTCGAAACCCCTTTCAACACCATTGCCTTTGAAACCGTTAATCCCTTTCGAAAGCATTTAGGAAATGGCTTAACTTTGGTTAAAACGAAGAAAACCTTTCGACAGCATAGATGGCTTCAATGCAGTCGAAAGGTAATAAAGCGACTTGGTCTCGACTTAGTCAAAACAAATCCTTTCAGAAGCTCTTATTTAAGAAAAAAAGTTTCCCTTTGGAAGCTATTTATAAAGTCTCTTGCAAAAGCATAGCTTTTGACTATGTGGAAAGCTTAAAGTAAAACAAGGAAGGATTTTAGCATTAGAAAACAAACTAAGGTATCAACTCTATAGGGTATCGACTCAGTCAAAAGCCCTTCAAAAACTAGGCAGGCACTTATCTTTTAAAAGAGAACCTTGGTTTCGACCCTGACGAAAGCATAGCTTTCGACACCTTACCTTCCGCTACTTACCAATTCACTTCGTACCAATTTTATTGATACCATGTGCCTTGGTTTCGGCTATGTGGGTTTCGACAAAGATGGTTTCGACTAAGATGGCGCGGAGGTAAAGAAGTCGAAAGGTACCCTCGAAATAAGCGGAACCACCTTTTTCCTGAAATGTTGATTTATTGCTAAACATGGCACTTGCTTTATAACTAACCTGCTAGTTGTAACTTGTAACATCCTGAAATTTTCAACCATTCGCATCCATACATGTCGGACTTGAATTGCTCAAAATATCAAATTGTTAATTTAAATTTGGCAAATCTCGGCATATACAGTAAATAAAGATCACAGAATCACAGACACAGAGTAATATAACAATAATGCAGTGGAAACAAAGAATAGTAGTTCACAAAGCTACTATATATATAACAGAGTTAAATAAGATACAACAGTGGTCTCGATTACATAGATGCCTCAATATAATAGTCAAATACAAAATCTGAATACATCACTGGAATCAACTGAATAACTGAAAGCAGAATCGATATAGCTGGATCTCCAAGCGAAGCTCCAACTCCAAAGGTGAGTCTCGAACACTGAGCCACTCAATCTGACCCGAGCGTAAAGCAAAACACAAAACACTCGAGTCAGGATTAACATTATTATATCAATAAATCCAACTCAAGTGAAATATCGACCGAAATACAAGTAACTCAAAGGATGTTTGGAATAATCATCCTCTAAGGATCCATGGAACTATCTACTATGTAGTAATATACGCTATTATAATATGTCTATAGTAAAGTAAAATATTTAAAAATAGCGTTAAGGCTTTACATTTTCCACCTTAACACATTTTATAGTGCCAATAGTCTATACAGTACCGTAATACCCCGTAAACTGAAGCTACCAGAGGATACTCCATAGGTACGACACAAATCAAACTCGTAAAAGGCGCACTAGGGTAAGTGACACGGCACAACTAGGTAATGCCAGGATAGATAGACCAATTACACTTCCGGGCTGGTTGTAATGCAGAGCCGCAGCAATCGCCCACCTCGAGCCACACTCCCGAAAATCCGAAGGTACGCACCAGATCAATCACAAAGTAATAGAATGGTATACGATGGAGTGTGTCCGATAAGAGGAGCTACCTCATTAGCCCATCGATTGCTCCTGTTTTAGCCACCTTATGCCAACTCACGGGAGCTAGGTCCACGTATATACCTCATATAGGATCGTCGCCACCATCCTAATTCAATCTGGAATCTCCACCGCGTACACAATTGTTAAAGTGGTTTTCGGTATCGACAAAGAGTATGCCCATATCTGATCCCGGTCTCTTTAACAACCAATCATTATTATAACACCGCGGTCATTTTAAAATAATTTATACTTCAAAACCAAAATATCATTTCCATTTCAAACCATATCAAAACGATATCATTTTTACTTCAAATAAATCCATTTCCAAAAATCATACACTTTCCAAAGTTATAACGCTTTCGAAATCACAAGTCTTTTAAAATCAAAACACTTTGGAAATCAAAACCTTGAAATTCATAACACTTTCCTTTAAACAGTTTAGATATTAATAATATTATATATAATAAAATAGTTTATAAAATAAAACAGTTTATATAAAATAGTTATAAGTTAAAAATAGTTTATAATAAAATAGTTAGTATATTAAAATAGTTTATATTAAAATAATTTATATTGAAAAATGATTTCTAATAAAATAGTTTAAATTAAAAATAATGATTTATAAAAATATAGTTTAAATTAAAATAATTTATAAAGTAAAATATAAAATAGTTTTAAATATAGTTAAAAATACTTTATATAATAAAATAGTTTCCTCAAATTTCACAAATCGATTCAAATCAACTCGAATTCCAAATTTCAAATTTAATTAAATCTTAATTCATCAATTTCCACTAAATTCAGTTTCTCAATAAACCATTTCAATTTATATCGATTTCAAATACAGATTTGAACCACAAAATAAACCATTTCAATTTCAATATATTTCAAAGCTTTAAATATTCAACATTTCAAAACTAAATTCGATAATTTCATATATATATCAAATTCACTTTACTATTATTTAGTTTTGAAATATTCACTTAATAAACCCAATATCATTTAAATAAAACCCCAAATTTCAAACCACTAAATATTTCCTTTGATTTATTAAACTTGAAATATTCATTTAGTGACCTTAAACCAAAATCAAGTTATAAAATCATATCTTTAAAATCTCAAATTTTATAATTTCAAATCAAACCTATTTAAGTATAATTCTTAAATAAATAAAATTCCAAATCAATTTCAAATTTATCTTTCCAACCTGAATCGTTATAAACTCTATATTTGAAAATATATATATTTAAATAAATACTTAAACATACTATATATCAACTTTATTAAATCAACTTTAATAAATCTTTAAAATCAATATTTATTAAAACTATATACTTCTTTTCAAAACCATAGAAATCATTTTCAAAATATTTATATATAGACCAATGGTGTCTGTATATAATTTTCTACCCTATGGTCAAGTGATACAGATATTTATCATTTCAATCCGTAATTTAAATATATAAGGGTATATATCTTTTCAACCCGTAATCCCAAATTCAATTCAATGAAAATCGCTTGGGTTTATCATTTCAACCCATAACGATTTTCTTCTATTCTGCAGATCGTTCGGGTATGTATCATTTTAACCCATAGTGAATCCTATACTAACAGGGAACTTGCAGAGTGATAACAGTAATGAGAATAATATAACAATAAGTAACAGGCTTATATCATCAGTGATAAATAACATATAATGGTGTCAGATGTCACAGGTGAACAGATATAGATAATGGCATATATATATAGCAATGTAAATAACTAACAGCAGCATATTTCAATTGTCATTTCAATTGAAATTAAATTTAATAAATATAAGAACGTTAATCGTGATTGATTGCTCACCTTTCGAGGCTAGAGGAGATTTGACAAATGAAACGAGTTACGAATCCAAGCACGAATTCCAAAACAAAGCTAAATTGGCACGAATTTGACGGACAAGCTGATAATAGGAATGGACGAAATAAATCAAAATCTGCTTGATATAGACTGAAATGAATTATATATTATTTTATTATACTATCTTCTTAAACCATTATTAAATTAAAATACATATGTAAAATCTATATATATACATATATTCTAAAATCAATATTGTATCCTTAAAACACATTTATTTTAAAAATCATAGCAAATACATAATTTACATTTTAAACCCCATACATAAAATCAATAGTTTTTAACGCATAAAAAATATAAAACACATATATATATTTCTCTGTATATATAAATAATATTTGGAACCAAAAATCAATATATACTGATATATGAAATCACTAGACAATATACATATACTGAGATGTGTTCAAATACATGATGACCCATATATAAACAATTGTATACATATTAAAATAGACCTACATAATGTAAAAATATTTTATAAAACAAGACAAAAGCATAGTACTTTAAATATGTGTATATATATACATAATTATAAATAGGACTGCAAACACAATACGGCTAATGGGTATGCAAACATATAATTAACCCTATAAGAAGACATAAGCGGATATATAACATATAATTTAACCAAACCTATATATATACGCAAGCTAATATACGAAGACGTGAATAGAATAAACTAACATGTATGCAGTTTTATAGAACTGATATATTATAAATAATGTAATATATATAAACAAAGGCCAGACACTACTTTTAAACTGAACAAATCTATATACTTATATACATACATACTATTATATAAAACTTATCTTGTTATATATATATATTTTATAATCAACTGACAAAAACTGTAAACTGTAGATTTTATATACATATGATATATGTACCATATAAATCCTTAACATATAATATATATACCAAACAGGTACTGTTGACATATAGGTCCTTATAAAAAAATCAAGAATCAAATACTATATCTCAAATAAATCTGGAAAATGACACTTTTTACAATCTCCAAATATTTACAAAGCACGAACAAACCTGATGACATAGATATATATATATATATATGCAGACCCTTAATATATGAAATATATATAATCAACTATTCTTATAAATATCGAGTGCATGTTATAATATGTATATAGGTAATATACACATACCTACAAGCTTCGACTAGAAGTAAATGAGCATGCTGGGATATAATATAACTATGTATATACAAATAGCAGAGAGGGTCGGAGCACAGGGTAACGGGTCAGGAAGCGGATATTAAGCAATGAGGTGATGAGTTCAAAGGGCTCGGCGTTGGTGGGTAGCCAGGGCTGTTCGGCAAGGCAAAGAGGAACTGATGCGATCACGGGTTGATGGGGAGGCACGGTGGCTGTCATGAGGAGGAGACGCATGGATCGAGAAGGTTGTGAGGTCGCTAGGGTTAGGTCGGAAACTGTGGTGAAGTGGAGGTCTGACGACATGGAGGAGGGAGTGTCGGTGGTTCGGTGGAGATGGCTGTGGAGCGGAGGGGAAGGTTAACTGATTATTGAGAACGAGATATGGGAAACGAGCAGGCAGAATAATCTCTTTTTTTCCTTTTTTTTTCTTCAACCAAATAGAGAGACGAATGGAGAAAGCAAAATGAAACAACATAAATACAAGAAAGTAGAAAATAATGAAATCGAAAGGTAAGAGAAAGGGACGCACTAATTTCTAGACTAGGGGTTACCATATCTTCTGGGAATAGTAAAAGTTTATATGGCTATTCGTTTGAGCTGAGGCAAACGAATGGACAGGGAGACTAAAAAAGATCGAATACCGAACCGATACGAAATTATTTCCGTAGATTTCATTATTCACCAGACTTCGAAACATCCGAATGAATATACAGTGGAGATCAGCATGACGAGACGATCAAAACGGTATACAGATATCAATGGTACGATCCTCCTATCAAAAGTCGATAATCGGTACCGAAAATGCTGCTAATTTGTCAGAAATAAGATAAACGGACCAATACCAGTCCAAATTTGGAGAAACGAAATATGAGGTCTCACTCAGAAAATGATTTACAAATTTTCTACAGAAAAATATTCAGGTTTGGAAAACATTTTATTATCACCAAATATTAACTGATTTAAATCGAAATAGAATTACACAATAAAATAAACTTTCATATTATCAGATGAAAATTTACCATTTTCTATGTTAAAGTAGACGTATTCCAAATATCAAGTTTATATTTCAAAATTTTATTATTTAAAATTTCACAAAAATTAAATTAATTAAATTAATAAACCACTAAAATTTACGGGTCGTTACATAACTCCTTGATTGGCTACTTTAAAACTTTTCAAATACTTTATCATTAAACCGCTACATTCATCAGATGTAAATAAAAATAAATTCAAACGTTAAGCCCTTCCATTTACAAAATCGGTATTTGTAGATAAGTCTTTCTTTTGAAATAATATATTTTTCCGAGTAAATCAATTGGGAAAAATCCCCAAAAATCATAAAAATTCAAATTTATCATGAAATCAAACATATTAAAATTTTAGACCCATTTTCTTCCTGAAATACTCGAAATAAATTTTAAACCCAATTATACCAAATTTTCCTTTAGAATTTCATAATAAATTTTCTATAGCTCGGAAAATTATGAAAATCATGTTTTACTTAACATAAAAATTTTCCATGGCATTATAAAATCATTGACTCTCGGTTTTACCCTAAAACTGTATTAATCCATAGGAAAATGAATTAAAATAAAGCAATCATAATATAATTCAAGCATATCATCATCCATATCATCTTAAAAACGAATTTAATCATAAATCCGGAACATATAATCGTAAGATAAAATAGAGATGGTATAAAATTATTATTCAACCTTAGATTTGATAAGGAATTTGATATTTGTTGTTGCTTAATCCTCCCTAGCCTTGATTCTTAGTTTAAGATTGAAATTTCTCCTTTTTCCTCCTTGTTAATGGCCGACTCTATCTTGTTTTGATTTGCGTTTGTGAAAAGATGAAAATAGAATGTGAATGGTCAGTTACAAAAGTTCATAGCTGTGTATAACAGATTGACTAATTTACTAATATGCCCATGTGTGAACTAATTATCCTTTAAACTAATTTAAACCCATTTATTTAATTATTAAGCACGACCCTTTTACATAATTTATTCAAAACTCAATTCCCTTATCAATATTATTCTATTTAATTTATCTAATTAATTTTCCTGAATAAATTTTTCAAAATTAGGAATGCTATAGGCTCCCCACTTAAAGAATTTCATCCTCGAAATTCAGTAAGGACTAAATACTAAACATAACTATCGTTTGTAACAACACCTAACAACCATACTAATCTAACTAACTAGCAACTATCTACATAAATCTAATATAGACATACCCTTAAAGCAGATTAGGATAAGTATCTCTAATCCTGTCCTCTGTCTCCCAAGTACAATCCTTCTTGTTGATGCTCCACTTCACTTTCACCAACTTGACTGTCTTGTTTCTTAACCTTTTCTCATCTCTAGCTACAACCCGAATGGGTTATCAAACAAAAGTAAATTAGGCACCGCTACAAAATATTTCAACCTTGTTGGAGGAATAGTATTCTCTGGATCATGCACATACTTGCGAAGATGAGACACATGAAATACATTATGGACACCTACCAAACTACTTGGCAACTCTATTCTATATGCAAGCTTTCCAATCCTCTCTATAATTTGGAATGGACCTACATATCTCGGGGCTAACTTCCCTGACTTTCCAAATCATATCACACCATTTATTGGTGATACCTTAGTGAAAAGCTCATCTCCAACTGAGAATTCTAAGTCCTTACGCCTCTTATCTGTTTAACTCTTCTGTCTTGACTGAGCTTCCTTCATCCTTCCTCGGATTAACTCAATCCTCTTTGACTCCTCCCTGACCAAATCTGGACCTAAGACTAATCTGTCTTCAGTCTCCAATCAACATGCTGTTGATTTTCATGGTCTTCCATACAAAGCCTCAAACGACGCCATTCCGATACTAGTCTGATAACTATCATAGGAAAACTTAACCAAATGTAGGTGATCCTCCCAAGATCCACTGAAGTTTAATACACAATCTCTCAGTAGGTCCTAGAGTGCTTTGTTGACTCCCTCTATCTACCCATTTGTCTGAGGGTGATACGCATTACTCATATTAAGCGTGGTACCCATCACTTCCTGTAGACTCTTCCAGAAATCACTAGTGAACAAAGCATCTCTATCACTGGCTATACTACTAGGAACTCCCTATAGTCTAACAATGTTCTTCATGAATAACTTCGCCAAAACAGGTGTCGTCCTGGTCGACTTTACTGGAATGAAATGGGCACTCTTGGTCAATTTGTCCACTGTAACCTATATACTTTCATTTCCTTTATTTGACCTTGGCAACCCGTCTATAAAATCCATTGACATCGAATCCCATTTCTAAACTAGAATCTCTAAAGGCTGAAGCAACCCACTCAGTTTCTGATGTTCAGCTTTCACTTGTTGACAGTTTGCACACTGCCTAACCCAAAAGCCAACATCCCTCTTCATTCCTTCCCAATAGAAGCTCCTTTTCATATCTTGATACATATTTGTTCCTATAGGATGAATTGTAAACTTGGATCGATGAAATTCTCCAAGAACTTCCTTCCTCAAGTCCTCCACATTCGAAACACACAATCGTCCCTTCTTTCTTAGCCATCCTTTCTAGTCAAGGTTAAAATACTTTAAATCATCGATTTCCGTTCCAACCTCCAGTCTTCTGATCCTTTCAGCTAATATTGGATCCTCCTTCTGCTTAGAAGCAATTTTCTCAATCAATACTGGCCGAACTTTTAAACAAGATAATCTTGCGAAATTCTGACTAGAACCAACAGTTGACCTTAACTGCATATCACAACTGACTAAAGCTTCTTAATCCTTCCACTCTGTTAACATAGCTAACACCACATTCTGATGTTTTCTGCTAAGAGCATCTGCTACTTTATTACCTTTTCCTGGTGTATATTCTATACCAAAATCATATGCAGCCAAAAACTCCAGCCACCTCTGCTGCCTCATATTCAACTCCTTCTGAGAGAATAAATACCGTAAAGACTTATGATCAGTATACAACTCAAATCTCTCCCCTAAGAGATAATGTCTCCAAATCTTCAATGTGAAGATCACTGTCGCGAACTGCAATTCATGAGTAGGATATCTAACTTCATGCGGTCTAAGCTGCCTAAATGCGTAGGCAATGACTTTACCATTCTGTATCGATACTGCTCCTAATCTGGTTCCACATGCATAAGTATACACCACCAGTTCTTGGTTTCCATCTGGAACTATTAACACGGGTGCATTGGTCAACAAATGCTTTAACTTAAGGAATGCCTCCTCACATTTGTCGAACCAAACAAATCTTACTTCCTTCCTGGTTAGCTTAGTTAAGGGTGTTGCTATCCATGAGAAATCCTTAATGAAACTCCAGTAGTAGCCAGCAAGTCCAAGAAAACTCCTGATCTCAATCACCTTCTCTAGTCTCTTCCAATTATTCATGGCTTCGATCTTATCTGGATCGACTGACAATCCTTTCTCTGAAACCATGTGGCCAAGAAATTTTACCCCCTTCTTCCAGAAATGACAATTGGTAAACTTCGCCTTTAGCTGATTCCATCTCAGCGTCTCAAGCACCACTCTAAGATAAACTTCATGCTCTCTCGCATCCTTAGAGTATACTAGAATGCCATCTATAAACACTAGTACAAACATATCCAAGTGCTCTCGAAAAACTCGGTTCATCAAATCCACGAAGAAAGCAGGTGCATTCGTTAATCCAAATAGCATCACCAACCACTCATCTGAACCATACCTAGTTCGGAATGCTGTCAAAGGAATACTGTCCTCTGCCACTCTTAACTGATGGAAACCTATCGCCAAATCTAACTGGGAGAACACTCTGGCTCCACTCAACTGATCAAACAGATCATCTATTCTTGGCAAATGATACTTATTCTAAATTGTCCTTTCGTTTAACTTGCGATATTAAATGCACATTCTTAACGACCCATCTGGTTTCTTCATAAACATCGCGACCGCTCCCTAAGGCAAACTGCTTGGTCTAATAAAACTCCTTCCTTCCAGATCCACTAGCTGCACCTTCAATTCCTTCATCTCAGTTAGTGTCATACTGCTAGGTGGTCTACTCATAGGTTCAGCTCCTGGTACTAGATCTATTCTAAACTCAACAACTCTTTCCGAGGGTAGTCCAGTGACTGGCTTAAAGACATCTGCAAACTCTCTTGCTACCCGAACCAGACTTAACTCATTTCCTACCTCCATAGCATTAAGCATATCACTAACACTCCGGTCAGTATTCTCTACTGAGAATATCACTCGGTTTATTTCTGTATCCTAGCAAAACATTCTAGCATCATACCTACCCAGCCAATCCATACCCAAAATGATTTTGATATCTACGAAATCAGTAACATACAAACTGTAAGCAAACTTATGACCTAACAAATCAAGTTCTAACTGGTTACATCTTAACCCCAGAGTTGCATACCCTCCTATTGGATTCGCAACCTTTAAGGATGTAACAAGGTAGGTAGGTTCCAAGCATAATCTATCAACCAAACACTGAGATATAAATGAATGTGATGCACCGATATCAAAAAGTACTCTAACTGGAATACTCTGAATCAAAAGCGTACCTTCCATCATAGTCTTTCCTTTATCGACTATGGTATGCCTAGATGATCCTCCCTAACCGGCTCTGAACATTGATTCTTGTAATGCCCTACTTGATCGCAGTTGAAGTAATTCACATTCTCTTACTCGCAGCTTTCTTCCCATTTCCTGACCGGCATTCATTAGCAAAGTGACCCTTCTTGTCATACTTATAGCAAACTACGTTAGCCATTGACCTCTTAGTAGTATCTCCCTTCTAGGCACCCTTCTTTTTAAAGAACTTCCTCTTCTTCCCATGAGAACTCTGAGTTTCCACTAAGTTCTCCTTAGCTAAATCAGCAAGTAACTCCTCATGGCGAATGGCCATCTCCACCACTATATTACAAGGATCACGGACATGTGTCATGGTTATTCTAGCAAGCTCGAGCCTCAATCCCCGAATGAACTTCTCATTCCTTTGGGTGTTAGTATTTATAACAGCATATCCATATCGAGACAACTCTTCAAACTTAGCAACATACTCGACTACTGACATCTCTCCTTGCCCTAAATCCATAAACATCCTCATCAGCTCAGACTTGGCAAACTCAAATACAAACTTCTGCTCAAATATCGTTTAAAATCAGCCCAAGTTAACTGCTATTCTGGCACTCCGGCAGCAACACTATTCCACCAGTGTAGTGCTGACCCCTGTAACTGTCTAGAGGCCAACCTTCTTTTTTGCCCATCATTCAGGCCTAAATCGGTAAATATACGCTCATAATGCAACAACCAATTCTGAACTTCTATAGCACTTTCAGTTCCCAAGAATGGCTTCCCACCCAAACTGGTGTAATCTCTACTCAACAAAGCAATATTCCCTATTGGAGCCACATGATTAGCTCCTCCTACATTTCCAGCAACACCGGTAGCAAGTCCAGCTTGCATCAAACCAACAAAGAACTAATACATCGCCCCTATATCTACAGGTGGATTTCCAGCACTCACATTTGCATCGGCATTTTGATTACTAGCATTAGCCTGCCGACCCGGGTTCCACCTGGTAGTGGGTCGAGCATTTCCATTTATTGTGGTGCTTCCTACACCGAGATTTCCTCTTCCGTTTCTTGCTTCCATACTCTTTTCTCGTAAATCTGGATACGAGCCTTAGTAAGATATAGAAGAATGGTCTAAGAGAGCGGGGGATTCGTACTTATATATATAACTATATATATATATATATATATATATATATCAAATACAAGTACGTTATTATAGCGTTAACTCAAACCCCAATCTTATTATCCGACTCACTGGATTATGTTTGAAAAATCTTTTAGGTTTAAGTTTCTTTTAAAGTTTCATAAACCTATGCTCTGATACCAACTTGTAACATCCCCCTACTTGGAGGCCTACAACTAACGGCTATGGATGCTACAATCATCCATAGTTATTAATCCTCGGCGACCAAATATGGTGACATTAGATACATTGATACACAGAAATACAAGAATATGGAAAAAAATTAAACATCAAACAAATTCCACATTCCATTACAAAATATTCCAAATTGATTACATAATCCCAATTTGCAAATCACGTTCAGATAACATATAATTATTACAAAATACGCCACGAACGACATATAAAGATGCCCCTTTGGTAGATCAGAGTATATAGATACGCAAGAAAACAATTTGCCTTACAAACGAAACATTGCAGAAATAAAAGAACTCAAATAACAAGCTTGTTTCCTACACGCCTTTGGAAGCTTTATTCATTTAAAAGAACACTTCGAAACCTTAACTCTCAACCTACTCAAAATTAATTGAGTACCCGTGAGTTTAAGGGGAAAACAAAAACTTCGAGTCAGACATAAAGCCTGGTATGAATAATAATTTACCATTATAAACCATTTAGATATCTAGTGAGACCATGCCGCTTAGTGGAACGGGGTTTCCCCTCACTAGTGTCCTAAAACATTTATAAAACCATATACTGTGCTCATGCATCCACAATGGTTAAAACATAGTATTTCAAAAACTTTATGATGATATGCAAAACAAGTAAATCAAATCTGGATTACCCATCCCCATTTATCTCGACTATCTGTCTCAACTATAGTTTCTAGAGTTACTATCAACCTGTTGAATGGTTATGGACTATCTATCCACTTTCATGGGATCACCAAGAACCTATTGGTAACTCCAATATCTTATCTCTTATCCTAGTTTTCATGGGCTACCAGGGAACCTATTGACTGACTGTTAATATCTTAATCCGGATATAGTTTTCATGGGCTAACTACAAACTTACTGGCCCCTATCAGTATCAAAACATAGTTTTCGTGGGCTGACTATGAACTTATCGGCCCCTGCCAGTATCATATAGTTTTCATGGGCTTACTGTATATTTATTGGCCCCTGCCAATATCTTTAATTAAGATTTCAACATCTGTTAAGTTATATTCACTACTGGGTCAACCTAACTCGTTATTCTGCCCTTTCCCCAAAATACAGTTATGGGTTAATAACAATGTGAATAATATTTCCAAATTCTTGATTAATGCCATGGTTTTTCTTTAAAAATGAGAATGGGTTTTTTTTTTTGAAACTCTAAAACATCACTTTCGAAACCACTGGATGACCTCCTTCGAAAGCATAGAAACCCTCTTTTCAAAACTCTAAGTATATCCCTTTCGAAACCAATGATACCTTTCGATGGTATCAAGAAAACATTCTTTTAAAACATAGCTTCGAAACAAATAAAGTACCCTTTTGAAAGCATTGGGTTTACTCTTTAAAACATTCTTTGGGTCGAATTTATTTTATACAAAAGTATTTCTTTCGAAACCAATTATAAAATTGTTTTTGGGGAAAAGCTGATGGTGTCGGAACCATCTAGTCGAAAGCAACAACTATTTAAATTAAAATATTGAAGGATAGTGTCGAAACCCCCTTTCAACACCGTTGCCATCGAAACCGTTAATCCCTTTCGAAAGCATTTAGGAAGTGGCTTAACTTTGGTTAAAACAGAGATAACCTTTCGACAACATAGATGGTTTCAATGTGGTTAAAAGGTAAATAAGCGGCTTGGTCTCGAATTAGTCGAAACCAATCCTTTCAGAAGCTCTTATTTAAGGAAAAAGTTCCCCTGCGGAAGCTATTTATAATGTCTCTTTCGAAAGCATAACTTTCGACTATGTTGAAAGCTTAAAGTAAAACAAGGCAGGAATTTAAATTTAGAAAACAAACTAAGGTTCCGACTCTATAGGATATCGATTCAGTCAAAATCCCATCAAAAACTAGGCATGCATTATCCTTTAGAAGTGAACCTTGGTTTCGACCCTGACGAAAGCATAGCTTTCGACACCCTACCTTCTGCTACTTACCAATTCACTTCGTACTGATTCCATTGATACCATGTGCCTTGATTCCGACTATTTGGGTTTCGACAGAGATGGTTTCAACTAAGATGGGGCGGAGGTAAAGGAGTCGAAAGGTGCCCCCGAAATAAGCGGAACCACCTTTTTCCTTAAATGTTGATTTATTGCTAAACGTGGCAATTGCTTTATAACTAACCTGCTAGTTGTAACTCCTTGATTGGCAACTTTAAAACTTTTCAAATACTATATCATTAAACCGCCGCATTTATCATAAGTAAATTAAAATAAATTCAAATGTGAAGCCCTTCCATTACAAAATTGGTATTTGTGGATAAGTCCTTCTTTTGAAATAATTTATTTTCCCAAGTAAATCAATTGGAAAAAATCCCCAAAATCAAAAAAATTCAATTTTATCATGTAATCAAACATATTAAAATTTCAGACCCATTTTCTTCCTGAAATACTCGAAATAAATTTTAAACCCAATTATGTCATGTTTTCCTTTAGAAATTCATAATAAATTTTCTATAGCTCATAAAATTATGAAAATCAAAACCCATCTCTAAAATCATGTTTTACTTAACATAAAAAAATTTCATGGCATTATAAAATCATTGACTCTCGGTTTTACCCTAAAACCATACTAATCCGTAGGAAAATGAATTAAAATAAAGAAACCATAATATATTTCAAGCATATCATCATCCATATCATCGTAAAAACGAATTTAATTATAAATACGAAAACATATAATCATAGGATAAAATAGAGATGGTATAAAATTAATATTCACATTAGATTTGATAAGGAATTTGAGATTTGTTGTTGCTTAATCCTCCCTATCCTTGATCCTTAGTTTAAGATTGAAATTTCTCCTTTTTTGTAACAACCCTTATCTAGAGGCCCAAAACTAAGCACTACAGATGTTGCAGTCATCTACAGTAATAGCTTCCCGCGACTAAATACGGCTATGTTAATGGTATCTATTATATCAGAATCACTTGAATATGAAACAAAACACAGATTTCAAAACAACATTTTCATCATTACATTCAAAACAGATGTTCCATATTCATCTTACATAATCCCAATACGTTCCCAGGTACAGATAAAATATACTTATTACTGAATACGCCAAGAGCGGTAGATGAAGATACCCCCTTGGATGCTCAGAGTCATATTATCATAATAGACTTTATATAAACACAGTGGAAATACAACAAAACATAAAACTGCAACTCCTAAATAGCTATTTGTTTGCCTCCTGCATGCCTCTAGTAGCCTTATTCGTCATCCTACTAAAACCTGAAAAAGACCTTAACCCCTTAGCCTACTCAAATCAACTTTTGAGCACCCAAGAGTTTAAGGGGAAAACATAAACTTCGAGTCAGACATAAAGCCTGGTGTGAATAATACTATACATCCTAGTTTAATATGTTAAGTGAGACCACGCCGCTTAGCGGAACGGGTTTCCCCTCACTAACATCCTTTTAAAACATATCTTTGCAAAACATTTTTCATGCAACCAAAACTGGTTAAAATACTATAAAGCATCTTTATGTAAACATACATAAATATCAGGTAATAAATGAACTATCTGTTCAAACACATAAGTTTTGTTTGGCTAACTTTTAACCTTTGGCTGACTCGGGCCTACCAAACAACATATCAAAATAATCTAACATCTGTTAGAGGCTTGTGACGCCCCACCTCTATACCCACACTAGCCAAGGACACTACGGAGTAATGCCGTCAACTAGCATGGAGAATAAGGCTGTTGAGGTGCGACCATCCATGTAATTGCTTTGTGCGAGCACCGATATGTCAGATAGTATAACATGCATTTTATTTCAAGAGGGAATCTGACATACCGATACAAAACTCAAAGCTACTACACAGTGGCTATTATATCTTTGGAAACAAATATAGAAATAAACATAACACAAATCAGTCACAGACATCCATATCACAAAGGAGGAAATAGATATGAATATATAACACTTAAAAGTGTTCATCAGAGTAGTGGTCTATAAGATCCACAATATCACAAAAGAATAGTTACAAGTGCTACACAAAAGAATAAGTATACATCATGGAGTCTATATCACAAATGTATACAACAAAATGAACTACTATTCTAAGTAATTAGCCAAAAGTCTAGAATAATAATCCCAGACGAGGAGTCAAGCAGAAGCACCTGTAACATCTCGGTCTGACCCGAGTATTATTTAATAAGAAAATAATAAACGGATCAGTCTAACTATAAATATCAGATGAAATAATATAGAATAAGAGATATGACAAAAATGTATCATAACCATAATGCCATACTGTGATAAGTACGTAACTGAAAATCAACAAGAGATTAATCAATATCACAAGACTCTTCTCAAAGATAAAAAGGAATGCCATACTCTTTATTTCATTCACCAAACCATAATTGTTGACAAATATATCAATGCCAATCACAAAGGTTAATGACACACAAATTCACCAATGCACAAATATTGATAAAACTTACCAATGTAAATCACAAAAGTTGGTGAAACACAAATTCTAGAAATCATCGACAGAAATCCAGAAATCCAGAAATCACAAAAAGGGAGAGGCCTATCACAAAACGGGAGCATGAAAACTCACCAACACGTGTATCACAGAATGAAATGCTATTCCATGGTTGCTAACCATTTATTTTGAGCTGAAGCTCCACAAAACGGTCCGAAGACCATGGGACGCTACCCCACCAAATTGAGCCGAAGCTCCATAGAAACGGGGTTTAGTCTCCCTCGCAGACAAAGAGACATCGCACATTGCTAGTCTAAATCACAAAAATGATCATCATTGATCATCAAGAAGTGTCAATTACACTAAGCTAGTAAATATATGAGTTTAGCTTTATGTTCCATAACCACTGGCTTAACTTAAATATTTACGAACAAATTGTCGATCTCCAGTAGAAACTTGCCACAAGAGATTCAATCGAACAAGTCCAAGAATTAACCGACGAAGTGAACGCAAGCGTTTCATACCACTTGTTTTATTAAGTCGTTTAATTAGATTTCTCATACGAGTGAGGTAAAGGTTTGTATATACTAGTAGATTGGAAAACGGTTTAAGAAAACGAGCTTTGTAATAAAATAGTGTTGAAATCATTTTGATGAAAGAGTTTTGATATTTACTACTAGCATTGAAAACCTTTATATTTTTAAAGTGACAAACCATAAAAATGATTGTAGAAACAATCAATCATTAAAATCCACATACGAAGACGTGAACCAAATTCAAAGAAACCGATAAAGAATCCATCGAAATGGATATTCAAAGATCCCTAAAAAGGAATTATCAAAGTCATAATAAATGATAACAACAAATAGGATCATCTCGAATCGATTCAAATTGGAAATTCAATCCCAAAAGGCAGAGTGGGCAGAAACAACAAATTCAGTTGACTGAACAGAGATTTTCAGTTGACTGAATTCTGCCTGGAAACTTTCTATTTCCAGGTTCAGTCGACTGAATAGAGATTTCAGTCGACTGAATCTTGCCTGGAAACTTTCTGTTTCCAGTTTCAGTCTACTGAACAGAGATTTCAGTCGACTGAATCTTGCCTGGAAACTTTCGGGTTCCAGATTCAGTCGACTGAACAGAGATTTCAGTCGACTGAATCATGCCTGGGCTGTTTTTCAGCCTATCCAAATGAAGAGCAAACTCTTCCAAAATGCAACCGTACGAACATTGGCTCTAAGGGTTTATGCCAATCAGCAACCCGGCCCTATATGCTCCTCGGTGCATCACCAAAAGCATGATCAAACATCCATAAAAGGATTTTCACTAAAATTTGACTTAAAAACCCAAAATTGGAATATTCACAAAACCAATCCAAATCAAGAGCAAATGCACATGAAGAAGTGTTAGGAATTCATACCTAACAACCAAAGATAATTACAAACATAGATGTGAGATAAAAATCTCACCTTTGAACCCAAAAACAATGAATGAGAAGCTTGAAGACAAGGGAAGATCAACCACACTTCAATCTCAACACAAGAAGATTGAATCTAAGCTTAAAAGAGAAACACTTCCCAAATTAGGTTTAGGAATTTTCTGAAATCAAAGAGAGAATGAGTTGGAGAAGAAGGAGATGATGCTTATCAATGCTTCTCTTTGAATTTGGAGCTAGAACTTGATTTGCAAATGGAAACTAGGGCTTAGGATTTTTAATTCTCTTTCTCTTCCCCCATTATTCTCTTTAGAACTGAAAAGATAAGGTAGAGGGGATGAATGAAGAGAGGTGGTTCAGTTTTGGGTATTAAGTTGGCTAGTGGGCTGAACCCTAACCCAAACCCAAAGTGAAAAAGGTCAAATTTTTAGATAGCTCCAAACATATCAATGTTTATACTCAAAAAGGTTGCAAATGGCATTTTGAACTCAATGGAAGGGGTCCCGAGTCCCAATTCGAATGTTTACAAAAAGTAACTTTTCGGACTAAAATCCGACTAACGATACCATATTTAAATAAAACATTTAAATAGATAATTGTAAAATATGCGGATTGTTACAGACTCCCCTCCTTAAAGAAATTGTGTCCTTGCAATCATAAGAAATATTTGAACAAAAAGTAACAACCAAAAAGCATATCAACACAAAAGAAGAAATTTGAAATAAGAAGTTCACCTCAAAAGAGCTCAAGAGAGTAAGTCCGGATGTGTTCGCTCGATGAATTCTCTAGATTCCCAAGAGCAATCCTTAGGATTTGAGGACCATTGAACCTTCACAAGTGGGACATCTTTATTTCGAAGGCGTTTAACCTCCGAAGGAATAACACGAATAGGATGTTGCTCATATGTTAAATTAGGGGAAACTTCAATTTCTTCAACAACACCGGGCTCAAGAATAGTGTCGGAATCTCGAAGGCATTTCCGAAGTTGGGAGACGTGAAACACGTCATGAATAGCAGAAAACTGAGCTGGTAATGAAAGGCGATAAGCCACGGAACCAATGCGTTCGGTGATGAGAAATGGGCCAATATATCGAGGTGCTAATTTTCCCGATCGACTGAAACGCACAACACCCTTCATAGGTGAAACACGAATGAACACAAAATCTCCTACAGAAAATTCTAATTTCCTTCTTCGATTATCGGCATAAGATTTTTGTCTACTTTGAGCTTCTTTCATCCTATGACGAATAAGGTCAATCTTTTCTATGGCATCACGAATAAAATCTGGTCCTAAAACCAGCTTCTCACCGGCTTCAAGCCAACACGAAGGGGATCGGCATGGCCTTCCGTATAGTGCCTCGAAAGGTGCCATACCAATACTAGATTGGAAGCTATTATTATAAGAAAATTCAACAAGAGAAATATGATCTTCCCAACTTCCACCAAAGTCAAGAACACAAGCATAAAGAAGATCTTCAAGAGTTTGATTCACACGCTCGGTTTGTCCATTGAACTGCGGATGATAAGCGGTGCTAAAATTAAGCTTCGTTCCCAAAGCTTTTTGAAGACTCTTCCAAAATCCACTAGTAAACAATGGATCACGATCACTAACAATAGAAGTAGGGACTCCATGCAATTTAACAATTTCTTTAATAAAGAGTTTGGTCAAAAGAGGAACGGTTCGATTAGACCGAATGGGAATAAAATGGGCGGATTTAGTAAGTCTATCAACTATCACCCACAAGCTATCATGACCCGAACGAGAACGGGGAAGGCCATCAATAAAATCCATGGAAATATGATCCCACTTCCACGTTGGGATGTCTAAAGGTTGCAATAATCCACCGGGCCTTTGATGCTCGACCTTAATGAGTTGGCAAGTCATGCAACGCTTAACGAAGTTAGCGATATCAAATTTCATTCCCTCCCAATAATAAAGTCGCTTCATATCCGCGTACATTTTACTACTACCGGGATGAATGGTGAATTTAGAACGATGGAAATCTTCTAAAATGTCTTTCCGAAGATCACTAATATTTGGTACGATAAGTCTACCAAATTTTCGAATACCGCCACGAGAATCAATATCAAAGTCTTTCAAACTTTCAATATCAATTTTATCCCTCAATCTTTGGCTAAGAAGTGTCAATCCGGGATCTAGCTTTTGAGCTTCAAGAATGCGGTTTAAAAGAGAAGGATGAGCCTCAAGGCTACATAAAACAAGAGATGAACATAAATCGGATACACGATCTCGAATCTCACAAGTAGACAAAGTCTCGAGATCGTTCCATTCAGATATCATCATAGAAACAACCGCTTGTTGCTTTTGGCTAAGGGCATCGGCAAAACTATTTCCCTTTCCAGGAGTATAAAGAATATCAAGATCATATGATGCAAGGAACTCGAGCCAACGTTGTTGACGCAAATTAAGTTCCCTTTGAGAAAATAAATACTTTAAAGATTTATGATCGGTGTAAAGAATAAATTTTTCTCCCAAAAGACAATGACGCCAAATTCGAAGAGCGAAAACAATAGCCGCGAGCTCTAAATCATGAGTGGCATATCTAGTCTCGGCTAGCTTCAATTGCCTAAAAGCATAAGCAATAACACGTTCTCTTTGCATAAGAACGGCACCCAAACCAACGCGACTAGCATCGGTATACAAAACAAAATCTTGGTTTCCTTCGGGAATCACAAGAATAGGAGCATCGGAAAGGAGTTCTTTTAATTTCTGAAAAGAAGTTCCACATTTGTCCGACCAAATGTATTTAACGCCTTTCTTTGTTAAGCTAGTAAGAGGCACGACAATCTTAGAAAAGTGTTTGATAAAACGACGGTAATAACCCGCCAATCCAAGAAAGCTATGGATTTCCGTCACACTCTTCGGTCTCTTCCAATTTTGAATCGCTTCAATCTTTGAAGGATCCACGGAAATTCCGGATTCAGATTTAATATGGCCCAAAAATTTCACACGAGATTGCCAAAAGTGGCATTTAGAAAATTTTGCTTTCAATTGATTTCTCCTAAGAGTTTCCAACACAATCCGAAAAAGCTTTTCATGTTCCTCCTCGGTTTTTGAATACACAAGAATATCATCAATAAAGATGAGAACAAATCGATCGAGGAAATCTTTGAAAACTCGATTCATGAGGTCAACGAAATAAGCCGGAGCATTCGTTAAACCAAATGGCATAACAAGCCATTCATAAGATCCATAGCGAGTAGGGAACGATGTCAAAGGAATGCTATCCTCTGCAATACGAAGTTGATGAAAACCGGTTGCCAAGTCCAATTGTGAAAAGACTCTAGCACCACTAAGTTGATCGAATAGATCATCAATCTGAGGTAAAAGATATTTATTTTTGATAGTAAGATCATTAAGCTTGCGGTAATCAACGCAAAGCCTAAGTGTACCATCAGATTTCTTCACAAAAATAGCTGAAGCTCCCCAAGGCGAGGAACTAGAGCGAATAAATTGCTTCGTCTCCAATTCGGATAATTGTTTGTGCATCTCCTCGTTTTCTTTATTGGACATACGATAAGGAGGACGAGTGATAGGTTGAGCTCCAGGGATAAGATTAATTCTGAACTCAATTGCTCGCTTAGGTGGTAGTCCTAAAACGGGCTCAAATATGTCGGAAAATTCATGAACAACGTGAATAAGAGAAATGACATCCTCCTCATCATCATTATCATCATCATGAGGATTTAAAGAATATAAAGATGCCGCCAAAGTGGAATCCGAATCTTTAAGAATAATAGAAATCTGCTTAACAGATAGAGGATGTCGAAGATAATTAGTCCGCTCAGGACATAGGATATGAGCTTCATAACGGTTAAGCCAATCCATTCCCAAAATCATTCCGAAGCCTAAGTAACGCATGACATGCAAATCGGCTTGGAAATAAAAATCACATAAAACAATCTTGACATCTTTACAAAGTAAACTGAGGGTTGCGGATCCACCAACCGGATTCGCGATTCTCAAAGAAGTCATTAAAGCAACAACACTTAAAGAAAAAGTATCAACAAGTTCCTTTGATATAAAGGAATGGGACGCACCCGTATCAAAAATAACTCGAATAGGATGATCACGAAACATAATAATGCCATTAAGGATAGAATGAGACATACCTTGACCACGAGATGTTTTTCCAGGGGCTTGATCAACATTTAACTTTCCCTCCTTCTTATTTTGGAGTTTGGGGCATGCAGATAAATAATGATCCGGGCTTTTGCAATAGCGACAAGCGCAGGGCTTTGTACACTTATTCGCATAATGGTCCTTAGAACCACAGTTGTAGCATTGCCCACTACTAGAGGAAGAAGTCTTTGCCACAGGAGTTGCTTGTTTTCCTTTCTTATTAGGATACAGGCCTTTGGACTTTATAGGCCTTTTCTTGTTGTTATTGAAGTTTGGTTTGGCACCCACCACTTCAACATCACTCTCCCTATCCGCCTCTTCAAGACGAAGAGCGATATCAATGAGTTGATCAAAAGAAACTTATAACTTTAGAAGTAATGGCTTCTTGAGATTTTTGTTCAAGCCATAGAAAAATCTTTGGTTCTTCTTCAATGGGGTGTTGATGTATTCAACCCTATATTTAGAGAGAGATTCGAAAGAAGCGACGTAGTCGGTCATGGAAGATTCACCTTGAACAAGGTCAATGAAGCGTCGAGATAGGGACACTTTTTCGGCTTCCGGCACAAATTTTAATTCGAACCTTTCCCGGAATTGCTCCCAAGTAAGGTATGCTTCAATAATTTCGGAGATAAGAAGCTCGTACCAGTCTAATCCTCTTTCTTGGAGCATACTAGAAGCCACTTGGACTCGATGGAGATCAATAAGATTCATGCGAGAAAAGATACGGTCGTATGTTCGAAGCCAAGCCTAGACTTCAATAACCCTCTCGGAACCTTTGAATGGCTTTCCACCCAAATTAGTATAGTCACTGCACAAGCGTGCAAACCCAGACTTAGGATGAGTAGGCTCCGGAATAGAACCGGCTGCTTGAGCATTCTTTACAAGATCAAGAAGTTGCTGAGCAGACATAAATACTCCATCCTGGGGAGTAGCACTAGATTGACCGGCGCTGGGACAGCCAGGTCTAACCATTTCTTTTCTTAAAAAAAAGAGAAAAAGGTTAATCTCAGAATGAATATCAAACAAACTTGATTGATAAAAGAAGGAATCATAAAAGAAAATAGGATAAAACAGGTCCAATTGACTCGAATAAACTCCTAAGGCACGACTCCTAAGAAGGACTTAGGACAATGATCCTTGTTAGATTATTCTACAATGTTCCGAAGTTTGGCTCTGATACCAAGCTGTAACGCCCCACCTCTATACCCACGCTAGCCAAGGACACTACGGAGTAATGCCATCAACTAGCATGGAGAATAAGGCTGTTGAGGAGCGACCATCCGTGTAATTGCTTTGTGCGAGCACCGATATGTCAGATAGTATAACATGCATTTTATTTCAAGAGGGAATCCGACATACCGATACAAAACTCAAAGCTACTACACAGTGGCTATAATATCTTCGGAAACAAATATAGAAATAAACATAACACAAATCAGTCACAGACATCCATATCACAAAGGCGGAAATAGATATGAATATATAACACTTAAAAGTGTTCATCAGAGTAGTGGTCTATAAGATCCACAATATCACAAAAGAATAGTTACAAGTGCTACACAAAAGAATAAGTATACATCATGGAGTCTATATCACAAATGTATACAACAAAATGAACTACTATTCTAAGTAGTTAGCCAAAAGTCAGAATAATAATCCCAAATGAGGAGTCAAGCAAAAGCACCTGTAACATCTCGGTCTGCCCCGAGTATTATTTAATAAGAAATAATAAACGGATCAGTCTAACTATAAATATCAGATGAAATAATATAGAATAAGAGATATGCCAAAAATGTATCATAACCATAATGCCATACTGTGATAAGTACGTAATTGAAAATCAACAAGAGATTAATCAATATCACAAGAATCTTCTCAAAGATAAAAAGGAATGTCATACTCTTTATTTCATTCACCAAACCATAATTGTTGACAAATATATCAATGCCAATCACAAAAGTTAATGACACACAAATTCACCAATGCACAAATATTGATAAAACTTACCAATGTAAATCACAAAAGTTGGTGAAACACAAATTGTAGAAATCATCAACAGAAATCCAGAAATCCAGAAATCACAAAAAGGGGGAGGCCTATCACAAAACGGGAGCATGAAAACTCACCAACACGTGTATCACAGAATGGAATGCTATTCCATGGTTGCTAACCATTTATTTTGAGCCGAAGCTCCACAAAACGGTCCGAAGACCATGGGTCGCTACCCCACCAAATTGAGCCGAAGCTCCACAGAAACGGGGTTTAGTCTCCCTCGCAGACAAAGAGACATCGCACATTGCTAGTCTAAATCACAAAAATGATCATCATCGATCATCAAGAAGTGTCAATTACACTAAGCTAGTAAATATATGAGTTTAGCTTCATGTCCCATAACCACTGGCTTAACTTAAATATTTACGAACAAATTGTAGATCTCCACTAGAAAATTGCCACAAGAGATTCAATCGAACAAGTCCAAGAATTAACCCACGAAGTGAACGCAAGCGTTTCATACCACTTGTTTTACTAAGTCGTTTAATTAGATTTCTCATACGAGTGAGGTAAAGGTTTGTATATACTAGTAGATTGGAAAACGGTTTAAGAAAACGAGCTTTGTAATAAAATAGTGTTGAAATCATTTTGATGAAAGAGTTTTGATATTTACTACTAGCATTGAAAACCTTTATATTTTTAAAGTGACAAACCATAAAAATGATTGTAGAAACAATCAATCATTAAAATCCACATACGAAGACGTGAACCAAATTCAAAGAAACCGATAAAGAATCCATCGAAATGGATATTCAAAGATCCCTAAAAAGGAATCATCAAAGTCATAATAAATGATAACAACAAATAGTATCATCTCGAATCGATTCAAATTGGAAATTCAATCCCAAAAGGCAGAGTGGGCAGAAACAACAAATTCAGTTGACTGAACAGAGATTTTCAGTTGACTGAATTCTGACTGGAAACTTTTTGTTTCCAGGTTCAGTCGACTGAACAGAGATTTTAGTCGATTGAATCTTTCCTGGAAACTTTCGGGTTCCAGATTCAGTCGACTGAACAGAGATTTCAGTCGACTGAATCATGCCTGGGCTGTTTTTCAGCCTATCCAAATGAAGAGAAAACTCTTCCAAAATGCAACCGGACGAACATTGGCTCTAAGGGTTTATGCCAATCAGCAACCCGGCCCTATATGCTCCTCGGTGCATCACCAAAAGCATGATCAAACATCCATAAAAGGATTTTCACTAAAATTTGGCTTAAAAACCCAAAAATTGGAATATTCACAAAACCAATCCAAATCAAGAGCAACTGCACATGAAGAAGTGTTAGGAATTCATACCTAACAACCAAAGATAATTACAAACATAGATGTGAGATAAAAATCTCACCTTTGAACCCAAAAACAATGAATGAGAAGTTTGAAGACGAGGGAAGATCAACCACACTTCAATCTCAATACAAGAAGCTTGAATCTAAGCTTAAAAGAGAAACAATTCCCAAATTAGGTTTAGGAATTTTCTGAAATCAAAGAGAGAATGAGTTGGAGAAGAAGGAGATGATGCTTACCAATGCTTCTCTTTGAATTTGGAGCTAGAACTTGATTTGCAAATGGAAACTAGGGCTTAGGATTTTTAATTCTCTTTCTCTTCCCTCATTATTCTCTTTAGAACTGAAAAGATAAGGTAGAGGGGATGAATGAAGAGAGGTGGTTCAATTTTGGGTATTAAGTTGGCTAGTGGGCTGAACCCAAACCCAAACCCAAAGTGAAAAAGGTCAAATTTTTAGCTAGCTCCAAACATATCAATGTTTATACTCAAAAAGGTTGCAAACGGCATTTTGAACTCAATGGAAGGGGTCCCGAGTCCCAATTCGACTGTTTACAAAAAGTAACTTTTCGGACTAAAATCCGACTAACAATACCATATTTAAATAAAACATTTAAATAGATAATTGTAAAATATGCGGGTTGTTACAATGCTACTACTTCTGGACGATCTGTCCTTGACTATCTGTTAAATGCTTCTCTTTTGGACGGTATGTCCCTAACTTAATCATCTCCCAGGTCTTCCTGATTCTAATGGTTTTGCGGGCTCAGCAATAACCTATTTGTATACAAATATATATTCCTTTCTGTGTGTAATCATAATTTTAGTCTACCTGACCAAGCCCTACACACTGGAATTTTGGACAAAAATTAGCTGGGGCCAATAGCTAATGTATAGGGCGCGACTCTATACCAGTCCCATCTGGTATTCTAATATCTGAGTCATTTTCACTTAGGGATACCTTCCCGTAATATTCCTTGAAAAACCTTTTCCAAAATGATTTAAAACCTTTAAATCAACTCACACAAGGAAAATACATTATAACGACCCGCCTTTTTGGACAGTTTAAATCGACAAATCAAACACACATGCCGATTCTAAACCATTCAAAAGGGCGGATGGTTAATGGGTTAAATAAGAAAAGAAAGGAAAAGAAAGAACAAAAACAAACTCAGAATCTCGCAGTGGAAGGAACAAGATATAATAATAAAATAACAGTTCATGAAGCTGTTAAATAAATAAATTTGATTATTATTATACATCATAAATCAGAGTTACATACATATCAGAGATAATACAATAATGCAGCGGAAAAATAATATGGTAGTAGAATACAAATGATGTAATACCAAACTCCGTCTTCGTCCTCCAGAATAGATCTTCAACCTTATCTGAAATGCTCAGGGTGACCCGAGCGTAATGAAAAGGCAAAACACTCGAGTCAGGACTAAAATATCTCATGTAAGTCAAATCGAATAAGAAAATATGAGTGTGACGGCGTCAGAGATGTTTACGGGTTTTGACATCTCCTATCCAGTGTCAACGTGAGTGCAATAACTTAAGAGATGTTACGGGATTTTCCATCTCTCAAGGATCCGTTAAACTATCTACTATGTAGTACAATATGCTATTATAATATGTCTACATTAAAGTAAAAGTATTAAAATAGCGTTAAGCCATGGCCCATTCCACCCTTAACACAGTTTATATTCCCAAGAGCATATACAAGACCGTAGTTTCCCCAAAACCGGAAGTCACCAGAGGGCAATCCATATACTAAAGGTACAAATTAAAATCGTAGTGGTCGCGCATAAATGGAATACAAGTATGACAAGGCACATGAGGCAATACCCAAGGTAGTGATACTACCGTTCGCCTGATCCGGACTGGTGAGAACGCAACGCCGCAGCGCCCGCAACACCGTGAAACAACACTCCCAAAATCAAGGGTGCACCAATCGACAACAAGTAAAAGAATAGTTTACGAAGAAGTGTGTCCACTTGAGGTAGCTAATCCTCCATTGGCCCGGCACAGCTCCTGTTTTAGTCATTTCCAATTTGACACAAGTGTCAAGGCTATCCATTATCGTTCTCTTTCTTCAGTCAACACGTACATCATTCCAACCACTTCATTCTGGATCATCACTCCGCGTATAGTTATTAAAGTGGTTTTCGGTTTAGATAGAGAGTATATCCATAACCGATTCCGGTCTCTTTAATAACTTTGAAATTATTTCACCGATTGGTCGTTTATTTATTTCAAAACCAAATCAATTACAATCTCAATTAAAATTTATAAATCAACATTTCATTTGTCTTTCTAAATCAATTTCCAAATTTACGTTTCAAAACTTCCAAATCAAAATTTCAAAATCTTATAATTCAATTTCAATTTCAATTTAAACAATTCAAATATTGATTCAAGTTCGTATATAAGTTTCATTCCGAAATCATTTAAATTAATTTAATTCAACATTCAAATCAATTTAAATTCATTTATCGATTTCATTTAATATCCGTTAAGGTACTTTATCATTCAAAACAATTTCTATTAAATTTCAAATCCATTACACTACCTTTTTAAGTTCAACTTCATTAAATCAAAACTTACAATTTTGAATTAAATTAAATTCGTCAAATCAATTCTTCCAATTACAAGTCTTACATTAATTCCAAAAATATCACATTTTCATTTCTTGTTAAAAAAATTCAATTTCACTTATTTACTTTCTTAAATAATTTTCCAAAACTTAATTAATAAAGAAACTCAATTTCAATTATTTATGAAGTAAAAATTCACTTATTCAAAAGTTCAAAATTTTCTTATTAAAGAATTTCAATTCAATTTAATCATTAAATAATTTAACCTTATTTAATTATTAAATAATTCAATAGTTTCAATTTAGTCCAATTCACAAATTTCTTTGAATTTCAATTAAATTCCAAATTAATTAAATCTCAATTTTAAATAAATTTTCAATTCCAAACTCAAACTTGAAATATCATTTCATAAAAATTTTCTTAGAAATATTCAGAGTTCGATTAAAATTTCAATCTTTTAAAACAAATCAACTTTCGAAAATTTACGCCGTATTTCAAAAATTTTCTTAAAAATCTAAACTTCGAATAATTAAACAATTTCATTTACCAAGTTTAAATTCCAACATCTTGAGCTTCAATTCAAAATAATTCAATTTCCATAAATTCGATTTTATTCTTAAAATCAATTCATTTAAATAATTTCAAAACAACTTTTAAAATCATTTAATTTAACCAACCTGGTGTCCGTATATAATTTTCTAACCTATGGCCAAGTGGATAATTATTTCAAATTTAATTTCAAGGATGGACATATATCATTTCAATCCAAATAGATGTCATAGGTATATCATTTCAACCTATTTCTTAATTTATTCGAAATGATTCGGTTTACAGTTTATATGCAATAAACAATATACATGATGATAGCATGATATATCAAAATAAATAAACAACCAATATCGACCAATAGCATCCATCACAACCAATCAACCATAAAGCCAATAACATTCACAACAACTTCATAATTATCAATATCAGGAAATTTGATCGCAATTAAAATTTAACTTTAATTTGACTGTCAATTTAATTTTCAACGGTGAATTCAAATGACAATCTATATGACAATTAAATTTTTATCAAACAACGACAAATAAATCCATATCACTTCATAATTTCAAATTTAACTACCATAAAGATATTCAGTACGTTGTGAGCGTTATAAAACACTCACCTTTTGAATTTAAATTGAATTTACATTCAATTTAAACCCAAAAATTTGACAGTCTCCAAATCCATCCAAACCAGCGTCAAAGTGTCCGGAATTTCTATACGATCCTAACAAAAGAAACCTCGCCCAAATCCGAGTCCGTATGCAAAAGTTATGAAAATTTGAAGATTGGAAAATTCTGGTGCTGAGTCGACTTCGAGTTCCCACCTCAAATACCCGATGCCTGCTTGGAGTGTTTGCGAAAACGACCCGATGACCCGAGTAGTTTTCTTCCCGACTCGAAGTAGCTCCAGGGTTTTTCCCCCTGAAACCCCAAGCGCGACCCGAAGCGCGTAAATCTTGAATTTTTTTTTTTTTTAGATTTTGGAATTTGGGAATTAGGTTTTGTCTGCCATTGGAATGAGAAGCTAAGAAGAAGATGAATTGTACGTACAGACAAATGAAGATTAGGGAGGCTAGGGTTTATAACTGTGTTTATATAGGTATGTTAGAGATAGAGTAGATAGACTGGATAGATGAACGTGCGGAACAAACTATGGCCCGAAAAGCCCGTTCTGACTCCGGAACGGAATTGGGTAAACCCATATATCAAAATAGGTGTTTTAAAATATTTTAAACGCAATGGAAAAGGTTTCAAGTCCAAAATCCATCGTATGAAGAAGTTATGCTAAAATCAAAATTTCAAATTGATTTTAATTGATTATAATTGCATTTATTTCAAGGCGTTTCGAGTCCGTACGATCAAACGACATGTCCGATTGCTACGAAAATTGAAACCTTACAATAATTCACTGTTACGGATCCGATGAAACTAGTTTCGTCGAAATTCGAGACAGTTGTAAAAATGACAATTTTTACTGTTTAATTTCAATATAAAATTCCCAATTTTAAACTATTAACTTTTAAATCAAATTTCAATTGTTCACAAATTTTACTTTTAATTTCACAGTAATTAACAATCTTTTACAATGCAGTTTTCCATTATAAATCCAGTATAAAAGATTACATTAGATTCAGCGTTCAATTATATTGTAATTCAAATTCAAGTTATTTAATTCCAATTGAATTCTTTTATTTCGATTTACACTTTCATTATTGCATCAACCATTTACTTATACATTATTATCAATAGTTTATAATTTATTTACTTTCATTTTCTTCAGCTATCATCTTATTTAAATTCACAGTAATATTAAATTACATTCATTTACGTTGATTTCCATATTATAACTTCAATATTAAATGTACATTTTATTTAGTGGAAATTAGGAAGGCATCCCTATCATACTTTCATATTGTAAAGCGGGTCCCTGTCAAAGTTTCATTGTAAAGCGGGTCCCTGTTTTCTGGAAACGAAGAAAAATTATTGCTGAAATGTCAGCAACTTTAATAAATAAGTGCTGATATTTCAGCAACTATCTGTGTCAAAGTTTTATTGTAAAAACAAAGAAAAATTATTGCTGAAATGTTAGCAACTTTTATAAATAAGTGATGATATTTCAGCAACTATCTATGTCAAAGTTTTATTGTAAAAACAAAGAAAAATTATTGCTGAAATGTCAGCAACTTTTATAAATAAGTGCTGATATTTCAGCAACTTTCATAAACTGTGTTCACAGTGTACATAAATGTTGCTGAAATATCAGCAACTTTTATAAATAAGTGTTGATATTTCAGCAACTTTCATACACTATGTTCACAGTGTACAGAAATGTTGCGGAAATGTCAGCAACTTTTATGAAATGTTGCATCATGCTCTGCAATAATCGTGAAAAAAAAACAGGGACCTAATTTACACTAAAATTTAGTGAAGGACTTTTCGTGAATTTTAAAACTTAATAAGGACCTGTGCCAAAAGTACCCTTTTATTTATTTCGTTGTTTACAATCAAATTCAATTCAATTCAATTTCCTGTTACATTCAAATTTAAATCTTTACTTACGTTCAATTACCAGTTAACATCTTTATCAAATTACAGTTTCGGTTATTATTTGATTTCAATCAACTGTAATATTAAGTTACATTTATTTATATTAGTTTCAATAACATAAACTTCCACTATTAAATCTACCGTTTTATTTATTCTTTGTTTACAATCATAACCAATTTGGTTTACAATCAAACTCAATTCATTACTTACATTCAATACAGGTTAACATCCATATTTAATTTACAAATAAGTTATTTCAGAATTCAGTTTTGCATTTTAACTTGTAATTCACATTTAACAACACAAAATTTTATTTCCTTCGGATTTTTATCCAAAATTTTATTTTAATTCGTATTTTTAAAGTGTTAAAAATACAGGTCGTTACATTCTCCCCCACTTAAAACTTTTCGTCCTCGAAAAGAAACGGAGAAGGGGAAACCATCATTTAGATATAATTCATTCAAAATATTCGACTTATTTGCAAAATTTAGTTATAGGATTTTTTTTAAAATCTCAAAATTTTCTAACTCCCGGATTTTTGAAAAATTTCGGCAGCACCTCCTTTGCGCGGCTAGGACCGAAAAATTTCACAGTGGTAATAATTGCATGATACACATCTCATTACAAGAATGAGGCATCCCAAAACATGGGGAACACAATAATATACCACAACATAAACTGTAATCCGAGAACATACCTTTTATTTAGCGTTTATTAGCATTTTAACTTACATTTTGCATTAAGCGCAGAAGCGAGCTCCACAAGCGAAGCGCAACCTCTTTGCTACCTACTAAAATGCTCAATAACCAAGTTAGAACCATGCATATAAAGATAGATCGATATACTTATCATAAACAACACACATATAACATGTTTAGCTTCAAAACTGAAATTCCAATTCCAGGACAGCAAACGAATCTCAGTTTTTGGTCACCTAAACGATAAAATTTGACAATGGAATCTAAACAAAAGTTGTTGCATTCGTTTCAGGCTTTCCAGAATGTCCAAAATCATTGAATTCGGAGCTTCCGTTCAAAAGTTACGACCGTTTTACTAAATAGGAACGCCTCAGCCTGGCAATGAATTGCGCAGGTCAGCGACATTTGGTCACGTTTTCGACCCTCTAAATGACAGCAAAACACAAAACACTTAAAGTAAAAGTTTTAACTTAAGTTCTTAGCTTTCCAGAAAGTGCAATATCATCAAAATCTGATACACCAGTAAAAAGTTATGGCAAAAATACTAAGAGTATATGCTACTGATTTTGCTTCCCTTTTACACAGGCCAGCGAGAAGATTCAAATTTTTAACTAAGTAAATGAAGGAATTTCTCAAGACAGTCTAAACAAAAGTCGTGCTACAGTTTCTAAGCTTTCCGAAAAGTCTAATATCGTTGAATTTCGTCCATCCACTTAAAAGTTATGCTTATTTCCGTTTCAGCATATATTGGATAATTTTGGATTATTTTTTTTTCCAAAATTTTGCTTTTATTATTTCAAAGTACAAACCATCAAACTTCAAATTTCTAAAGATCAATCACAAACCCAAAGTCGTTTATTTTCTTATTTATCCATGAAATAAGTTTACATTCGATTTGTTTTCGATTTATTCAAGTTTGTTTCATTCATAATTTAAATTCAAGTCAATTTGCTTCAATTTAATTTGAATTCAATTATATTTAATTCCACTTTGCTTCAAATTTGAATTTAATTATTAAAAAAAAAATTCCGTTTATTCAATTCCATTAACACTAATGAATTCTATTTAATCAATTATCATCCATCTAACAACCAATGCATATCAAACATTAACATCCATCCAAATCTATAATAAATCAATTATACATTTCCAAGTCAAAATTTTAATTTCATACACTTCCAAGTTTATTGACATTTAATTTTATTCAAATTTAATTAGTTTCCATTTACTAATTCTATATTTAATTAATTTTAAATTTAATTCATTTTAAAACTTAAATTTCCTTTATATTTACAACTATCAATAGATCTTCACATTTTATTATTCACTCTCACACTGGTATATTATTCCTCTACTTATCCTTATTAGCATTTTAAACTTTTTAAGTATTTGGTAAGTTTTTGTTATGCAAATAGAATGTAGTTAAACAACATACAACCTCTTTTCATTCAAAGTTGAATTTTCAATTAATTAATTCTTAAGTCATTACTTAAATTTCACTATAATTTAATTTCACATTTACATTCACATATAGTATTTCCATTTTATATTAACATAATGGTGAATCACCTTTAAATGTTAATTTAAATTCCAATTATTTACTAACAATTTTATTTATATTTGCAAACCATTAATTAAATGCATATTTCATTTTTCAAACCTATACTTGTATATTATCCAATTAACAATTCATATAACATTTTTGAACTTCTTAAATGATTTGGTAAGTTATATCTATGCTATAGAATGAAATTTAATACTATGCGAGTTTACAGTTTCAATTTTATTTTAAATTCATAATTTCCTAATTCTAAGGATTTCAACTTCAATTGATATTTCACTTAGCTCTTAGGTTCATTTCTTATTTCGCAATTCAGAAGTTCCGTAATGATTCAAGTATTAATTCATTTCAACCATTAAAGAAAAAATCATTAATTATTAAAGAACTCAAGAATTCCAATCCCGGTTTCATTTCAAATCAAGTTTTGAAATAATATATACTTATATAATTTATATATCAAATCATACTATAGATAATACAAAATAAAATTCAATTTTTTTAATCAAAACAGGGTTTAGAAAAACTATTAAGTGATCTCCCCCACTTGGACTCTCGAAAATAAACGTCGATGATGCGTGCACTCATCACCGAAATCATTCTCTAGTGTCAAGAGGGGAGTATAACACTTACTTCATTTGAAAATCCTTTGAAAACAATTTCTAATCGAATATACTATCATATAATACTTATATTATACATTTCGAATTTTTGTTAATAAATTTTCAAAACACCAGAATTTAAATTCTCCATCTTAATTTAAATTCATTTTTATTTTATTTTATTTACCATTTATATTCATTGTCAATCATATTTACAAGTTTCATTTCTTAAAATCGTCCAATAGTCAATAGTTAGAAATATTGACTAATCAACAATAAACGATGATAATCTAATATTATCATCTCCTAACAACCAATACAATCAAAATTTATAAATTTTCAAGATAGTTCTTTTATATAAAAATATAGTCCAAAACAATATTATGTCAATCTGTCCTATTCGAGTGTTTAGAAATTCATATCGATGCCTTGGCGTCCCAAGTACCAACCAGAATTCATAAATACTCAACGGAACAATTTAACACAATATAAAATCATTTTTATATCAAAATTACAAATACGCTCTCTCATATACACTCGAACTCATTCATAAGGTTTAACCCTATTTCAATGAGTTATTCCCCACTAGAGCCAAGGTAATCTAAACCAAAGCTCTGATACCAATTGTAACGACCCACCTTTTTGGACAGTTTAAATCGACAAATCAAACACACATGCCGATTCTAAACCATTCAAAAGGGCGGATGGTTAATGGGTTAAATAAGAAAAGAAAGGAAAAGAAAGAACAAAAACAAACTCAGAATCTCGCAGCGGAAGGAACAAGATATAATAATAAAATAACAGTTCATGAAGCTGTTAAATAAATAAATTTGATTATTATTATACATCATAAATCAGAGTTACATACATATCAGAGATAATACAATAATGCAGCGGAAAAATAATATGGTAGTAGAATACAAATGATGTAATACCAAACTCCGTCTTCGTCCTCTAAAATAGATCTTCAACCTTATCTGAAATGCTCAGGCTGACCCGAGCGTAATGAAAAGGCAAAACACTCGAGTCAGGACTAAAATATCTCATGTAAGTCAAATCGAATAAGAAAATATGAGTGTGACGGCGTCAGAGATGTTTACGGGTTTTGACATCTCCTATCCAGTGTCAACGTGAGTGCAATAACTTAAGAGATGTTACGGGATTTTCCATCTCTCAAGGATCCGTTAAACTATCTACTATGTAGTACAATACGCTATTATAATATGTCTACATTAAAGTAAAAGTATTAAAATAGCGTTAAGCCATGGCCCATTCCACCCTTAACACAGTTTATATTCCCAAGAGCATATACAAGACCGTAGTTTCCCCAAAACCGGAAGTCACCAGAGGGCAATCCATATACTAAAGGTACAAATTAAAATCGTAGTGGTCGCGCATAAATGGAATACAAGTATGACAAGGCACATGAGGCAATACCCAAGGTAGTGATACTACCGTTCGCCTGATCCGGACTGGTGAGAACGCAACGCCGCAGCGCCCGCAACACCGTGAAACAACACTCCCAAAATCAAGGGTGCACCAATCGACAACAAGTAAAAGAATAGTTTACGAAGAAGTGTGTCCACTTGAGGTAGCTAATCCTCCATTGGCCCGGCACAGCTCCTATTTTAGTCATTTCCAATTTGACACAAGTGTCAAGGCTATCCATTATCGTTCTCTTTCTTCAGTCAACACGTACATCATTCCAACCACTTCATTCTGGATCATCACTCCGCGTATAGTTATTAAAGTGGTTTTCGGTTTAGATAGAGAGTATATCCATAACCGATTCCGGTCTCTTTAATAACTTCGAAATTATTTCACCGATTGGTCGTTTATTTATTTCAAAACCAAATCAATTACAATCTCAATTAAAATTTATAAATCAACATTTCATTTGTCTTTCTAAATCAATTTCCAAATTTACGTTTCAAAACTTCCAAATCAAAATTTCAAAATCTTATAATTCAATTTCAATTTCAATTTAAACAATTCAAATATTGATTCAAGTTCGTATATAAGTTTCATTCCGAAATCATTTAAATTAATTTAATTCAACATTCAAATCAATTTAAATTCATTTATCGATTTCATTTAATATCCGTTAAGGTACTTTATCATTCAAAACAATTTCTATTAAATTTCAAATCCATTACACTACCTTTTTAAGTTCAACTTCATTAAATCAAAACTTACAATTTTGAATTAAATTAAATTCATCAAATCAATTCTTCCAATTACAAGTCTTACATTAATTCCAAAAATATCACATTTTCATTTCTTGTTAAAAAAATTCAATTTCACTTATTTACTTTCTTAAATAATTTTCCAAAACTTAATTAATAAAGAAACTCAATTTCAATTATTTATGAAGTAAAAATTCACTTATTCAAAAGTTCAAAATTTTCTTATTAAAGAATTTCAATTCAATTTAATCATTAAATAATTTAACCTTATTTAATTATTAAATAATTCAATAGTTTCAATTTAGTCCAATTCACAAATTTCTTTGAATTTCAATTAAATTCCAAATTAATTAAATCTCAATTTTAAATAAATTTTCAATTCCAAACTCAAACTTGAAATATCATTTCATAAAAATTTTCTTAGAAATATTCAGAGTTCGATTAAAAGTCCAATCTTTTAAAACAAATCAACTTTCGAAAATTTACGCCGTATTTCAAAAAATTTCTTAAAAATCTAAACTTCGAATAATTAAACAATTTCATTTACCAAGTTTAAATTCCAACATCTTGAGCTTCAATTCAAAATAATTCAATTTCCATAAATTCGATTTTATTCTTAAAATCAATTCATTTAAATAATTTCAAAACAACTTTTAAAATCATTTAATTTAACCAACCCGGTGTCCGTATATAATTTTCTAACCTATGGCCAAGTGGATAATTATTTCAAATTTAATTTCAAGGATGGACATATATCATTTCAATCCAAATAGATGTCATAGGTATATCATTTCAACCTATTTCTTAATTTATTCGAAATGATTCGGTTTACAGTTTATATGCAATAAACAATATACATGATGATAGCATGATATATCAAAATAAATAAACAACCAATATCGACCAATAGCATCCATCACAACCAATCAACCATAAAGCCAATAACATTCACAACAACTTCATAATTATCAATATCAGGAAATTTGATCGCAATTAAAATTTAACTTTAATTTGACTGTCAATTTAATTTTCAACGGTGAATTCAAATGACAATCTATATGACAATTAAATTTTTATCAAACAACGACAAATAAATCCATATCACTTCATAATTTCAAATTTAACTACCATAAAGATATTCAGTACGTTGTGAGCGTTACAAAACACTCACCTTTTGAATTTAAATTGAATTTACATTCAATTTAAACCCAAAAATTTGACAGTCTCTAAATCCATCCAAACCAGCGTCAAAGTGTCCGGAATTTCTATACGATCCTAACAAAAGAAACCTCGCCCAAATCTGAGTCCGTATGCAAAAGTTATGAAAATTTGAAGATTGGAAAATTCTGGTGCTGAGTCGACTTCGAGTTCCCACCTCAAATACCCGATGCCTGCTTGGAGTTTTTGCGAAAACGACCCGATGACCCGAGTAGTTTTCTTCCCGACTCGAAGTAGCTCCAGGGTTTTTCCCCCGAAACCCCAAGCGCGACCCGAAGCGCGTAAATCTTGAATTTTTTTTTTTAGATTTTGGAATTTGGGAATTAGGTTTTGTCTGCCATTGGAATGAGAAGCTAAGAAGAAGATGAATTGTACGTACAGACAAATGAAGATTAGAGAGGCTAGGGTTTATAACTGTGTTTATATAGGTATGTTAGAAATAGAGTAGATAGACTGGATAGATGAACGTGCAGAATAAACTATGGCCCAAAAAGCCCGTTCTGACTCCGGAACGGAATTGGGTAAACCCATATATCAAAATAGGTGTTTTAAAATATTTTAATTGATTTTAATTGCATCGTATGAAGAAGTTATGCTAAAATCAAAATTTCAAATTGATTTTAATTGATTATAATTGCATTTATTTCAAGGCGTTTCGAGTCCGTACGATCAAACGACATGTCCGATTGCTACGAAAATTGAAACCTTACAATAATTCACTGTTACGGATCCGATGAAACTAATTTCGTCGAAATCTGAGACAGTTGTAAAAATGACAATTTTTACTGTTTAATTTCAATATAAAATTCCCAATTTTAAACTATTAACTTTTAAATCAAATTTCAATTGTTCACAAATTTTATTTTTAATTTCACAGTAATTAACAATCTTTTACAATGCAGTTTTCCATTATAAATCCAGTATAAAAGATTACATTAGATTCAGCGTTCAATTATATTGTAATTCAAATTCAAGTTATTTAATTCCAATTGAATTCTTTTATTTCGATTTACACTTTCAATATTGCATCAACCATTTACTTATACATTATTATCAATAGTTTATAATTCATTTACTTTCATTTTCTTCAGCTATCGTCTTATTTAATTTCACAGTAATATTAAATTACATTCATTTACGTTGATTTCCATATTATAACTTCAATATTAAATGTACATTTTATTTATTTCGTTGTTTACAATCAAATTCAATTCAATTCAATTTCTTGTTACATTCAAATTTAAATCTTTACTTACGTTCAATTACCAGTTAACATCTTTATCAAATTACAGTTTCGGTTATTATTTGATTTCAATCAACTGTAATATTAAGTTACATTTATTTATATTAGTTTCAATAACATAAACTTCCACTATTAAATCTACCGTTTTATTTATTCTTTGTTTACAATCATAACCAATTTGGTTTACAATCAAACTCAATTCATTACTTACATTCAATACAGGTTAACATCCATATTTAATTTACAAATAAGTTATTTCAGAATTCAGTTTTGCATTTTAACTTGTAATTCACATTTAACAACACAAAATTTTATTTCCTTCGGATTTTTATCCAAAATTTTATTTTAATTCGTATTTTTAAAGTGTTAAAAATACAGGTCGTTACATACATATGCTTTATGCTTTACACAAAATCACTTTGCCATGCTATATATATATATATATATATATATATATATATATATATACTTTACTCAATTCTCTATTGATGAAAACATTTTCTACATTAGAAAGTACTCCTTTCGAACCATTGAAAGTATCTCTTTCTAAAACAAGTAAAACCCTCGAATTATCTAGGCCAAAAGGCCAAACATTACCTTTCGAAATCATACTTCAAACCCTTTCGAAAGCATTGAAATCCTTTCTTTCGAAACCATTAAAACCTTAGACATCCTATCTTAAAACACTTTAAAAATTGCCTTAGAAAACCTTGGTAAAATCTCCATTTCAAACCTTTCGAAAACATCAGAAAAGACCGCCTTTCGACTTCATCAAAAGCTGGAGGAAACCACCTCCTTTTAAATCATTTTAACACCTTTCGAAAGCATTAAGAAAAACTGGCTTTCGACTTTGTCGAAAGCTTCAGAAAAACAATACCTTTCATCTCCGTCGAAAGCTTCAATAAAAATAATACCTTTCGACTTCATCGAAACCTTCAAAAATAATACCTTTCGAAAGCATTTGGGTTCAATTTAAAATATTTGGAAAAACCTCTTTTAAAACCTTTCGACTAAGACCTTTCGACTCCTTCGAAAGCTTTGCTTTCGACCCCTTCAAAAGCTTTACTTCCAACCTCATCCAAAGTTTAGTTTCGACCCCTTCGAAAGCTTAAAACATTTCTTTAAAATAGTAGGGTCCTGCCTATTTAATACTTTAAAACACCTCTTTCGAAACCTTGGGTTATACTTCAATTAGGATAAAAGGGTAAAACATCTAAGTCGACAGCTTCCTTTCGAAAGCATGGGAGAAGCGGTTGATTCTTAAAAGGCAAGTTTACCTCTCGACCTTGTCGAAAGCCAATGACTTCGAAAGGTAGAATGGCGGCAGCTAGGGAATTTGACCCCTTCGAAAGCTTTAAACCTTTAGATAATTGACCTGGTCGAAAGCAACCAAGTCGAATGCTTCCTTTCGAAAGCAAAGCAGGCGATACTTTTGGCTTATAAAACAACATACTCCAACCACTTTGGAACCTAAGGTTTCGACCAAGCACCCATTCAACCTTGTCCAATATGTTACGTACCAAGTAGCTTGATACCATACGCATTGGCTTCTAAGGCAATGATGTCGAAAGGTCTGGGTCGGAATCATTAATGCCGAAAGTGGCTGAACATGCTAAATGAATGATTTACTTGTTTTTAACTTAAAAGAGAAACTTTTCAACTAACCTGCCTTTATTTGTCAAATGCCTATTGGTTACTAAATACTTTTCAAAAAGAGACGCAAATAATTTCATAAATAAACAATGATTTTATTTTATAAACTTCCCATTCTCCTTAATAAAATATATAAAACATTTAAGTCTCATACCTTAAATAACTTTATATCATCAAAACCCTTAGGAAAAATCTGGAAAAATTCCAGAAAATCTATTTTAATATGTTTCCAACATATAAAAATTCGAACATCAAATAATTATTTATTTAACCGTAAATAATTTATAACCCAATAAATCATTTTCTTCACTAGAAAATTTATATAAAATCCAAATAAATTCAGAAAATTATGAAATTGAAACCCATCTCTAAAATATCATTTATGATCCACATTTAAATTTTCAAGGCATTTGGATGTCATTTAATAGGGTTTTCATATCAAACATATCATAGAAACTAATATGAACATGTATACTTCATCAACAAGCATATATATAACTTTAATCATTAAAAGCTTGGCACAAACTTGCAAAATTATTTCGGATCTAACTTAAAACCGAAAACCATAAGAAAATGGGATGTAGCAATCATTCACCTTAGCTTTGTGATTAGGAATAAGATTTGATCTTGTTTAAAGTTGCTTTGGATCTTCTCCTTGAAATTCCTATCTTTTTCTTCTCTTGTGATTGTTAATGGTGGTCGACCTCCCTCTAATGTTTTTGCTTGTGAAAATAGTGAAATGAAGTGTGTATTCAATTTCCGAAGGGTTTAGGGTATAAGTGATCATATTTCCTATTATGCCCTCCTTTATTTCTTAACACTTATTTCAACTTAACTCTTCATTAGTTTGTTTGTTTGCTCCTTTATATGGCACGACTACCCCTATAAAATTCAAAAATCTCAATTCCATAATTAATCTACATTATTTTATTTAATTAAACTAATTAAATATCATAAATAATGTTACTAAAAGTATGGGGTGTTACAATCTCCCCTCCTTAAAGAATTTCATCCTCGAAATTACGATAAGGAACACATCAAAACAATCAAAGGTAAAACATACCATCAAACAAATCAGGATAAGCGTATCTAATCTTGCTCCCGGTCTCCCAAGTACAGTCTCTATCATCGTCACTCCACTGGACTTTCACTAATTTGACTGTCTTGTTCCTCAACTGCTTCTCATCTCTCTTGACTATTCGGATAGGCATCCTAACAATAGTCAAGTTTGGTTCCACTACTAAATCTTCTAACTCAGTAGGCTCTATAGTAGTGTCTGGATCCCTTATGCACTTTCTCAGATGAGATACATGAAACACATCATGGACTCCAGCCAAACTACTCGGTAACTCAATTTTGTACGCGAGTTTCATGATCCTCTCAATAATATGGAAAGTTCCAATGAATCTAGGTGATAACTTTCCTGATTTTCCAAACCTAATAACACCTTTTATGGCGATACTTTGACTAAAACTTGGTCTCCAACAAAGAACTCTAAATCTTTCCATCTTTTATCAGCATAGCTTTTTTGCATCGACTGGGCTTCCTTCATTCTCGCCCTTATCAACTTAACCTTCTCAACGGCTTCTCTGACTAATTCTTGACCAAGTACTAATCTATCTCCAGTCTCTAACCAACAAACTGGAGATTTACAAGGTCTTCCATATAAAGCCTCAAACGGTGCCATCCCAATATTAGTCTGATAACTGTTGTTATATGCAAACTCGACTAGATGAAGATGGTCTTCCAATGATCCTCGGAAATCTAATACACAAGCTCTTAACAAATCTTCCAAGACTTTGTTAACTCTTTCCGTTTTCCCATTTGTCTGTGGATGGTAAGTAGTACTCATCTTGAGCCTGGTACCTAAACTTTCTTGTAGACTCTTCCATAACTCACTAGTGAATAAGGTATCTCTATCACTAATGATACTAGGAATTCCATGTAGTCTAACCACATTCTTCAGAAATAATTTCGCTAACACAGGTGCCGTCCTGGTTGACTTAACTGGAATGAAATGGGAACTCTTGGTCAATCTATCCACTATGACCAATATACTTTCATTTCCTCTGTTCGACCTCGGCAACCCATCTATGAAGTCCATGGAAATAGAATCCCATTTCCAAACTGGAACGTCCAAAGGCTGAAGCAACCCACTTGGTTTCTAATGCTCAGCTTTCACCTACTAACAGTTCATACACTGTTTCACCCATAAGCCTACATCTCGCTTCATTCCTTCCCAAAATAAACTTCTCTTCATATCTTGATACATCTTAGTTCCTCCAGGATGGATAGTGAACTTTGAATGATGGCTCTCTTCTAAGACTTTTTACCTTATGTCTCACACTCTTGGAACACATAATCTACCCTTCTTTCTCAACCAACCATTCTGGTCAAGACTAAAATCTTTCAATTCATCGCTTTTGGTTCCTTCTCTTAACCTTATAATCCTATCAGCCAACAATGGATCCTCTTCCTGTCTTGAAGCAATCTTCTCTATCAAAACATGACGAACTTCTAAATAAGATAACCCAACTTTCTCCGCACTCAATCTTGTTTTTGATCTCTATTGCACTCTGCAATTAGATAATGCTTCTAAATCTTTCCACTTTGCTATCATAGCTAATACCGCATTCTGATGCTTAAGTGTATCTACAACCTTGTTTCCTTTACCCGGTGTGTACTCAATTCCGATATCATAAGCAGTAATAAACTCAAGCCATCTTTGCTATCTCATGTTCAGCTCCTTCTGACAGAACAAGTACTTCAGCGACTTATGACCTGTATAAAGCTCAAATCGCTCTTCCAAAAGATAATGCCTCCACAGCTTCAAAGCAAAAATAACTGCAGCTAAATCCAAGTCATGAGTTGGGTTCCTAAATTCATGCGGTCTAAGATGTCTAGATGCATAGGAAATCACCTTACCTCGCTACATCAAAACTGCTCCTAATCATGTACCACACGCATTTATGTAAACTACTAAATCATGATTCCCCTCTGGAACTACCAACACCGTTGCATGGGTCAATAAGTGTTTCAAGCTCTGAATGCTTCCTCAATCTTATCATTACATACAAACTTAACATCTTTTCATGTAAGCTTAATCATCGGTGCAACTATCCGTGAAAAATCCTTTATAAACCTTCAATAATATCTGGATAATCCAAGAAAACTCTTTATCTTGGTCACCGTCTCGGGTTTCATCTAATTATTTACTGCCTCAATCTTGGTCAGATCTACAGACAACCCTTTCTCTGAGACTACATGACCAAGGAGCTTCACTTCCTTTTTTGAAAAGTGGCACTTTGTAAACTTCACCTTTAGCTGATGCTCCCTCAAGGTCTCAAGTAGTACTCTGAGATTAACTTCATGCTCCTTCTCATTCTTAGAGTATATCAAAATATCAACTATGAACACCAATACGAATCTATCCAAGTTCTCTCTCTGAAGATTCAGTTCATCAGATCTACAAAAAATGTCGGTGCATTAGTTAGTCCGAACGGCATAACGAACCATTCGTACGATCCATAGCAGGTCCTAAACGCCATCAACGGTGTACTATCTTCTGCAACTCTAAGCTGATGAAAACCGGTAGCCAAATCCAACTGAGAAAATATCTTCGCTCCACTCAGCTAGTTGAACAAATCGTCAACTCTTGGTAATGGATATCGATTCTTTGTCGTCTTCTTTTTCGATAATCGATACATTTCCTTAACGATCCATCCGGCTTCTTAACAAAAACAGCAGCTACTCCCCAAGGCGAACTACTTGGTCTAATCAAATAATTTCCTTCTAAGTCCACCAACTGCATCTTCAATTCTCTCATCTCGGTGGGAGTCATTCTACTTGGTGGCCTACTTACCGGTTCTGGTCCAGGCACCAATTCTATTCGAAAAGCAATAGCACGTTTCGGTGGCAATCCAGTTACCAGTTCAAACACATCTACGAATTCTCGAACTACGAAAACTCGGCTTAACTCATCTTCCCACTCCATAACACCCAATAAAGCATTCACTTCGCAATTAGGGCTTTCTACGGTAAAAACAATCCGCTTACTGCAACTAGGGTGACTAAGTGATATTTTCCTATCGTGGAAAAATATCCTAGCATCATACTCACTTAACCAATCCATACCCAATATAATTCTGAACCCTACAAAGTCAAATACATGCAAACTGCAAGAAAAAGTGTAACCTAGCAAATCAAACTCTAAGTGGTCACATCTCATCCCAAGTGTTGCATACCCTCCTATCGGATTTGCAACCCTCAAGGAAGTAACTAAATATGAGGGTTTTAGGTTAAGCTTATCTATTAAACATCGAGATATAAAAGAATGTGATGCACTAGTATCAAACGAAACGCTAACAGACATACCATGAATCTGCAGCGTGTCTCCCAGAACAGAATTTCCTTTCTCATGTGACCCTGGTCTCGAAGCAATAGGCTCCACAGCATACACTTGGCCCTTTCCATGCTTTGTAGGCTCTTTGCACTGATTCTTGTAGTGGACGATTTGATCACAATTAAAGCACTTGACATTCTTCTTTCCAACTGCTTCTTTCCGTTTTCCCTTTCCGGAACGACACTCAAGAGCATAGTGTCCTTTCTTGTTGCACTTATAACAGACCACCTCAGATTTTCCCTTCTTCTGTGCTCCTCCCTTCTGAGCATTCTTCTTATGGAAAAAATTTCTTTTTTGGCCTTGTCCACCCTGAAACTCGTTCACCGTACTCTTTTCCAGTGCATTCAGTATCTCTTCATGCCTTAATGCCATTTCCAAAACCATATCACAAGGATCTCATATGTGTGGTAAAGATGCTCTTGCTAACTCTGGCTTCAGTCCTCCAATAAACTTCTCATTCCTTTTCATCACTGTTTCGACAGTGGCATACCCATATCTGGCTAACTCTTCAAATCTTTTGGCATATTCTAGGATCGTCATTTCTCATTGCACCAGCTCTGCGAACTTTCTAACCAATGCAGACTGCACCATAACAGACGTGAACCTTTCTTCAAACCTTCTCTTAAACTCATCCCACAACATCATTTCCTCATCCATACTAGCAGTTCTAGAATTCCACCACTATCTGCTAAATGCTTCTCTACTGGACGGTCTGTCCCTAACTTAATCATCTCCCATGTCTTCCTGATCCTAATGGTTTTGCGGGCTCACCAATAACCTATCTTTATACAAATATATATTCCTTTCTATGTGTAATCATAATTTTAACCTACCTGACCAAGCCTTAAACATTGGAATTGTGGATAACAATTAGCTGGGGCCAATAGCTAATGTATAGGGCACGACCCTATACCAGTCTCATATGGTATTCTAATATCCGAGTCATTTTCACTTAGGGATACCTTCCCGTAATTTTCTTTGAAAAACCTTTTTCAAAATGATTTAAAACCTTTAAATCAACTCACTCAAGGAAAATACATATGCTTTATGCTTTACACAAAATCACCTTGCCATGCTATATATATACTTTACTCAATTCTTTGTTGTTGAAAACATTTTCTACATTAGAAAGTACCCTTTTCGAACCATTGAAAGTACCCCTTTCAAACCATTGAAAGTATCTCTTTCGAAAACAAGTAAAACCCTTTAATCATCTAGGCCAAAAGGCCAAACCTTACCTTTTGAAATCAAACTTCAAACCCTTCGAAAGCATTGAAAACCTTCCTTTTGAAAGCATTAAAACCTTAGACATCCTATCTTAAAACATTTTATAAAATTGCCTTAGAAAACCTTGGAAAAACTTTCCATTTCAAACCTTTCGAAAACATCAGAAAAGACCACCTTTCGACTTCATCGAAAGCTGAGGAAATCACCCCCTTTTAAATCATTTTAACACCTTTCGAAAGCATTAAGAAAAACGACCTTTCAACTTTGTCGAAAGCTTTAGAAAAATAATACCTTTTGACTCTATCGAAAGCTTCAGAAAAATAATACCTTTCGACTTTGTCGAAAGCATAAAAAATAATACCTTTCGAAAGCATTTGGTTCAATTTAAAACATGTGGAAAAACCTCTTTTAAAACCTTTCGACTAAGACCTTTCGACTCCTTCAGAAGCTTTACTTTCGACCCCTTCGAAAGCTTTGCTTCCGACCCCTTCGAAAGCTTAAAATATTTCTTTTAAAAAATAGGCTCCTGCATATTTAATACTTTAAAAGACCTCTTTCGAAACCTTGGGTTATACTTCAATTAGGATAAAAGAGTAAAACATCAAAGTCGATAGCTTCCTTTCGAAAGCATGGGAGAAGCGGCTGATTCTTCAAAGACAAGTTTACCTTTCGACCTTGTCGAAAGCCAATGAGTTTGAAAGGTAGAAAGGCGGTAGCTAGGGAATTCGACCCCTTCGAAAGCCTTAAACCTTTAAATATTTGACCCGGTCGAAAGCAACCAAGTCGAAAGCTTCTTTTCGAAAGCAAAGCCGGCGATACTTTTGGCTTATAAAACAACATACTCCAACCTCTTTAGAACCTAAGGTTTCGACCAATTACCCCTTCAACCTTGTCCAATACGTTACGTACCAATTAGCTTGATTCCATATGCATTGGCTTCGAAGGAAATGATGTCGAAAGGACAAGGTCGGAACCCTTAATGCCGAAAGTGGCTGAACATGCTAAAAGAATGATTTACTTGTTTTTAACTTAAAAGAGAAAACTTTTCAACGAAGCTGCCTTTATTTGTCAAATGCCTATTGGTTATTAAATAGTTTTCAAAAAGAGCTACCAATAATTTTAGAAATAAATAATGATTTGATTTTATAAAATGCCCCTTCTCCTTAATAAAATTATTAAACATTTAATTCTTGTACCTTAAATAATTTTATATATTCATCAAAACACTTAGGAAAAATTTGGCAAAATTCTAGAAAATCTATTTTAATATGTTTTCCAACATATTCCAACCCAAATAGTTATTTACCTAACCGTAAATAATTTATAACCCAATAAATCATTTTCTTCACTAGAAAATTTATATAAAATCCACATTAATTCAGAAAATTGGAACCCATTTCTAAAATATCATTTCTGATCCATATTTAAATTTTCAAGGAATTTGGATGTCATTAAATAGGATTTTCATATCAAACATATCATAGAAACTAATATGAACATGTATAATTCATAAACAAGCATATAACTTTAATCATTCAAACCATGGCATAAAAATGCAAAATCACTCCGGATCTAACTTAAAACCGAAATCCATAAGAAAATGGGATTTATTAATCATTCACCTTAGCTTTGTGATTAGGAATGAGATTTGATCTTATTTAAAGTTGCTTTGAATCTTCTCCTTGAAATTCCTAGCTTTTTCTTCTCTTGTGATTGTTAGTGGTGGTCGGCCTCCCTTTAATGTTTTTGCTTGTGAAAATAGCGAAATGAAGTGTGTATTCAATTTCCTAAGGGTTTAGGGTATAATTGAGCCTATTTCCTATTATGCCTTCCTTTATTTCCTAACACTTTTTTCAACTTAACTCTTCATTAGTTTGTTTGTTTGTTTGCTTCTTTATATGGCACGGCTACCCCTATAAAATTCACAAATCTCAATCCATAATCAATCTACATTACTTTATTTGATTTAACTAATTAAATATTCTAAATAATGTTATCAAAAATATGGGGTGTTACATTTTTCCTCCTTGTTAATGGCCAGCTCTATCTTGTTTTGATTTGCATTTGTGAAAAGATGAAAATGGAACGTGAATGGGCAATTACAAAAGGTCATAGCCATGTATAATAGATTGGCTAACTTACTAATATGCCCTTGTGTGAACTAATTATCCTTTAAACCAATTAAAGCCCATATATTTTATTATTAAGCACGGCCCTTTTACATAATTTATTCAAATCTTAATTCCCTTATCAACATTATTCTATTTAATTTATCTAGTTAAATTTTCCTGAATAATGTTTTCAAAATTAGGGATGTTACAGGGAACCTCCCCTTCGAAACCTTTATCATATAACTTTTGAAAGCATTAAAGTACACTACTTAAAACAAACCTTTCAAAAGCATTGGGTTTAAGTTAAAATATGTGGAACAACATTTCGAAACCATCTAAAATCATTCCTTTCGAAACCTTTGGGTTTAACTTTCAAAACACCAAAAGGGTCTTAAAACAACTAAGTCGAAATCAACTCTTTCGAAAGCAATTTCCTATGTAAAAGAAGTGGATGGTTTCGAAGCCAACCTCTTCGAAAGCATTGGAGAAGCGGCGCTAATTTAAAACAAAGGAACCCTTTCGAAGGCACTGCTTCGAAAGGTAAAAGGCGGTAGATTGTGTTTTCGACCCCTTCGAAAGTAATTTCTTAAAACAAAGGCGTAACCTCTTTTGAAAGCTCTTTCCTTTAAAACCATCTAACCAAGTCGAAAGTTAACTTATTCGAAAGCATTCTTTTTGAAAGCAAAGCAATCGCTTTTCCTTCTTAAAGAAAAACAAAGTCTCGAGCCCTTCGAAAGCCCTGTTTCGACTCTATACCTTTCGCCTATGTCCAATCCACTATGTACCAAATCTTTGATACCGTGTGTATTGGTTTCGACCTAGATGGAGGTGGAAGTATGTAGTCAAATGGTGCTGCCGAAAGTGGCGAAATAGAAAAACCTTCTTAAAAACTGATTTTTAACTTTAAAAGTTAATTTCTTTTCAACTAACTTGCTTTATTTGTCAACATGTGATTGGTTGCTGATTTCTTTTCCAAATTCATTCCTAAAAGTGCTGCCAAATTTTAGAAATAACAATTTAAACATTTGCAAATTACCCCTTCTCCTTTTATAAACATATAAAACATTTAAGTCTCATACGTTAAATAATTTTATATACTTATTAAAACACTTACAAAAATTCTCCTAAAAATCCCATAAATCACTTTTAATATGTTTTCCAACATATATAAATATCTGACCCAAAGCTAATATAAAACCGCCATAATTAATTTTAAACCCATTAACCATTTTCTCCACTAGAAAATTAATAGTAAATCCACATTAATTCAAAAAATTGTGAAACTTGAACCCATCTCTAAATTATCATTTCTTACCATATATTAAAATTGTAAGGCATTTGGATGTCATTTAATAGGTTTTTCAAATCAAAACTGGTGATAAAAATCAATATGAATAAGCATAATTCATCAACAAGCATATATATATATATATAACATTCAAAACATGGCAATATACATGCAAAAACATTTGGATCTGATTCTAGAAATCAAAAACATCAAAAACATGAGATGTAACCTATTATTCACCATAACTTTGTTGTAAGGGAGTTGAGATTTGATCTTGGATTATGTTGATTAAGCTTCTTCCTTAGATTCTTACTTATCTTCTTCTTGTTTACCCTTAATGGTGGTCGGCCTCTCTATGTTTTGTTTTTGATTGTGAACGTGTAAAATGAAGTGGTATGTGGGTTTAGGGTATCAGAATAAGACTTATTCCTATTTTTCCCTTATCTAATTCCCTAACCTATTTCATTTTAAATTCCATTTAGTTCATTAGTTCGACTAGGCACTGCTCCTCTTTATTATACAAATCTCAATCCCTTAACCATTTATATTATTTCATTTCATTTACCAATTAAATGTCCTAAATAATGTTAATCAAAATTAGGGTCGTTGGAGGAATGTATAATGGTTCCTCGAAGGTGACGGCTCAATGTTGAAAGGAGTCATTGAGCAGGGGAATGTAGAATAGTTCCTCCAAGATAATGGAAGCTAGTTAGAGCAAAGAAAAGGGCTCGTATACACATACTAAGGGATCGTTGATACTTGGAGTGTTTTCTATTGTACTCAAAGCAGGGGTATAGTGAGGATGCTCATGGTATGTTGAAAGTTACCCAGGATCGATTGAATGGATCCGTGTAACCTGGACCGGTTGTATGGGTCTAGTATCAGCTTCATGCTAAAAGAGTACACTAAAAACAAGGATTTCCATTAGTCCCTAGCAGTAGAATGATCATACGAGTTATCATATATCTAGAGTACATTGAGTGATATTGAGGATTGTTTGATAGATGCTACGGTTGCTTTAATTGCTTTCCCAATAGTCTATCACTCTAGAGTCGTCACTGGATATTGGTATTGGAGAAAGGGATACTTGGACTCCCATTATCAGAATTTGTTATATTATGCCTTTATGACACTTAAAGTAGCATATTATGTTATTATGTGCTAACTCTTTGTTAACCCAAAAAATGGATCAACACCCTGGTTTGAGTTTGAAAGCACCAGCTCTGTTTCGATGGAGCAATATCACATATCTTAGATATAAGAAAAGAACAATAAAAGAAAGAAGACGGAGAATTTTTATAGTGGTTTGGCTGTTAATGAAGCCTACGTCCACTTTATATTTTTCTTATAGACTGATTGTTGTTACAAGACGTGTTTGACTACAAGACTTTGATTATCTCTCAATAGATTGGATCCTCAGGGTTGGAATCCACTAGAAAATCATAGTGACTTCCTTTGGAGATTGTTGTGAGGGAGGCAAAGGGTGAAGAATGTTTTCAGCATAGCTTCAACAATCAGTCCGGAGAAGATCCTCTTTATGTTAGAGGTAGGATGGTATTTACAGAGGTTGGAGGGTTTCTGGGCCAGGCCTGCCATCACCAGCTCGGAGAAGGACTACAGGCGACTTAGGGGATCCTTGTCGGTGAAATGAGCCAACACCATGGATCGCCGACGACCCATAGACTTAGTTTATTTCACCGACCGAATCCCACCTCCTTTCTTCATATTCCATAACATTCTTGTTCGAGGTTTTGAAGAAGTGCCTGGGTTGCTGACGATCCGGCCACATCGGACTATCCTGGGTTCTGAAATTGGAGATGTTTTCATAGACATTCATATTTATCGTTACGTCTTGATGGCAAGTCGCTAGCCGTTTACTTTCTAATGCTTGTTGAACTGTAGGAATGCCGGTCTCTTGACTTCGCTGATCCCAGTCGTCGTCTAAGTCGAATAGCTTGGCCCTAGTTAATTCCTTCCCTTCACTTTTCTGATTAAGTTCTACGCCATTTTGATGTGATGGGATTTTTCCGTATTATGCTGGCTCTTGTTGGGTTAAAAACACGGATAACATTTCCCCCCAAAGTACGCCTTTTGAATGAAAGGTGTGCTTTGCTTTAGAACAAGTCATGGAAACGAGTCTTCGGTTGTTGAGCTTTAGTCTTGGTGAACTGTTCCATTCCTTCGGTTTATCTTGCCAGTCACAAGTCATTCCAAACTTGTTACAGCCTAAGACTCTAGACTCTACGGAAGTGTAATCTATACATCACAGTCATTCCGATTTCATTCGGGGTTATTGCATCACATGTCTCAAATTACATTACACATCTCTAGACATCCCGCGTTCATTCGAAATTTACATCACTATCAATCTTTGCTTTCCATTCAGAGTTTTTAGATCATATATCAAAATCAAATCATATATCAGAATCACGTCATATCACATCATACATCAAAATCACATCATGTCACAACATTTATCAAAATCACATTGTATCACATCATATACCAAAGTCATCCTGTGTTCATCCAGGATTTATACGTTTTGTTCTATTTATAAGGCATTCAAATCCCTTTTTTTTTGCAAAACCAAATCTGTTTTATGGTCTGATCTTTTTGGACTACTTAATTTTAATGCGTGATCTCTCCGGATCGTTTAATGTTTAGTTTAATGTGCGATCTCACTGGATCGTATAATGTTTGGTTTAATGGTGATCTCTCTGGATAGTTTAATGTTTTAAGTTAAGGGGATGATCTTTCCGGATCGTTTGTTTGTTAAGTCAAAGGGGATTAAGTAAGCCCATCCACTCACTCTCTGGTGAGGGGACTTACTTCTTGCACTCCGGTCCTGTGGTGGGACTTTAAGGCGATCAACATCGTACAAGTCCATCCACTCGCTCTCTGGCAACGAGACTTGCACCTAGCACTCCGGTCCCATGGTGGGACTCTAAGGCAATCAATATCAGTTATCAAAATTAAAATATTAAAATCAAAATAAATAAACGGAAACTAAACAAGCAGGAATCCTAAATGTTCATCTCAGGCATCCGACTCAGAGCGTGCCTAAGGACCGTTTGGGATCCCGTACACGTGTAAGCGACCTTTGATGATTGTTGTCCTAAGCTCTCTCAGGCATCCGACTCAGAGCATGCCTAGGGACCGTTCGGGATCCCGTACACGTGTAAACGGCCATTGATTATTCTTGTCTGCATACCAAAAGAAAAGTGTGGGAAAAGAAATGATAAAACAAAGCAAGGGAATCGAATCTGACTCATGTTTACCCAGATCATGGGATAATTTGTCTAGGCGCTTGTCCTTGGGCGTTTCTTGATGCATTTGTCATGGATGGCGGTTGTCCCTGCAACTCCATTGCAGTTTTGTTCCTCACATATTGTGGAAGCTGGTTGTTCTGGACCAGTTCTTCTATCAAATCATGAAGGTGTCGACACTCGTTCGTCTCATGCCCGTTCAACTCATGGAAGATGCAAAAGTTTTTAGATCTTTTCTCTCGATCAGTGCGCTCCCTCCTAGGCGGCCTTTGGTAGAGGTTCTGCTCCCTCGTATCCAAATATATCCTCTTTGAGGTTTCAGTCAGGTCGGTGCATGAAGAGAATCTTGGCCCGTTTCTCTGTCGTTTTGTGTCTTTGATGTTGTCATCAGCTTTCCTCTTCCCTTTGTATTTTCCAATTCCAGCTCCAGACGGTCCCCCGCCTTCGACTGCATTTATTTCAGCATCCACATCCTCATCATTGGCTTCGCATCTTCCCTACACATGTACCTCTCTACATCGTAGTAGAATTCTCCAAGATCCATCGGTGGTCCCTTTTCAATGCGGCTTTGAAATCAGTCTTATTTGCGACTCCAGATACTGCTGCCATTAGGATAAACGATGGGTCCGGTTTGTCCACCGCGGCTGCTGCCGCATTGAATCTTGTTAAATAGCTTTTCAAGGACTCTCCAAGCGTTTGTTTCACATTTGAGAGCGCAAGTACATTCCTTGGTTATAAGACATGAACCCTGAATTGTCTCAAGAATCTGCTTACTAAGTCGGTCCACGTGCTTATGGACCCATTTTCCAATTGCCTGAACCACATTGTAGCCAAATCTGTTAAGTATAAAGGGAAGCATCACCCTATTACTTTCTCAGAAGCACCTAGCACCTCTATTTGTTGGATGTACCGCATCATATGAATAGTCGGGTATGTCTTCCCATTGTACATTTCCAATGTTGAAAGCTTGAAATCTGGAGGGTTTCTTGCGCTTCGGATATTAGCCGTAAATGGATTTATGTTCACATCTTCCAAACCATGATCTGGGGGGCCTTCGCTAATGAATCTCCACACCAATTCAGCAACTCTATTCTCACCGTCCAATGAAGGTCTCTGTCCTAAAGCAATACTTTGCCCCCGCCCCGTTGGGGGTATCTCGGGATGGACTCTTCCGACAACATACCTATGTTATGATTTGAAACTCTAGCTTCATTCATTCATCCGTTCCTTCGAGGAAGTTCTGGTACATATCCTTTTATCGTTCGCATCCTAATATTAGGATCAACTCCCATGCCACCAGTCCCTGGCATTTCAACAATCGCTCCGGCATTGGCATTGATTCCCATGTTGATTCAAGCGCTGCCACCATGTGTCGGTTGCTCTGGGTGTGGGGGCAAGGCTCCATCTTTCTCCACTCCAAATCCAGCAATCCCTGCATTGTTCCCTAGAGTTTGATTCCTATTCCCTACAGATCTAGTTATCGCTTGCTGCTCAATCCTCTAGAAGAATCCATCCATCATCTCCTGTTATCTAGCTAAGAATCCATCCTGCATTTCTTTCATCATCCTCTTCATCTCCTCTCTCATCACATAGCTGGGTTAATGAGAATTTGAGGACACTTCCTGGTTGCCCCCAAGTTCCGGTCGACTTGCTCCAGTTTTAGATCTGGTGCTAGGCCACTTCATTTTCTCTGAATCTCGGATTCAAACTTCAATTTTCCAGATCTCGTTCAAGGTTCTCTGTGAAAGCACCAAAATGTTAACCCAAAAAATGGATCAACACCCTAGTTTGAGTTTGAAAGCACTAGCCCTGTTCCGATAGAGCAATATCACTGATCACAGATATAAGTAAAGAACAGTAAAAGAAGGAAGACAGAGAATTTTTATAGTGGTTCGGCAGTTGATGAAGCCTACGTCCACTTTATATTTTTCTTATAGACTGATTGCTGTTACAAGATGTGTTTGACTACAAGACTTTGATTATCTCTCAATAGATTGGATCCTCGGAGTTGGAATCCACTGGAGAATCACAGTGAATTCCTTTGGAGATTGTTGTGAGGGAGGCAGAGGGTGAAGAATGTTTCCAGCAGAGCTTCAGCAATCAGTCCGGAGAAGGTCCTCTTTATGTTAGAGGTAGGATGGTATTTATAGAGGTTGGAGGGTTTTTGGGCCAGGCCTACCATCGCCAGCTCGCAGAAGGACTACAGGCGACTTAGGGGATTCTGGTCGGTGAAATGAGCCAACACCATGGATCGCTGGGCGACCCATGGTCCATGGGTTGCCGGGCGACCCATAGACTTAGTTTATTTCGCCTATGGGTTGCCGGGCAACCCATCGTCTATGGGTCGCTAGCGACCCATAGACTTAGTTTATTTCGCCCATGGGTTGTCGGGCGACCCATCATCTATGGGACGCTAGCAACCCATAGACTTAGTTTATTTTGTCGACCGAATCCCGCCCCCTTTCTTCGTATTCCATAACTTGCTTGTTCGAGGTTTTGAAGAAGTGCTTGGGTTGCTGATGATTCGGCCACAACAAACTATCTTGGGTTCCGAAATTGGAGATGTTTTAATAGATATTCATCGTTATTGTTACGTCTTGATGGCAAGTCGCTAGCCGTTTATGTTCAAATGCTTGTTGAGCTGCAGGAATGCCGGTCTCATGGTTTCAATGATCCTAGTCGTCGTCATAGTCGTATAGCTTGGCCCATGTTAATTCCTTGCCTTCACTTTTTTGATTAAGTTCTACGCCATTTTGATGTGATGGGATTGTTCCGTATTCTACTGGATCCTGTTGGGTTAAAAACCCGGATAACACTCTTTGAATGCAGGGACATGTAAGGTATGATTCATGTACCTTATTCCTTACTATATCGACTTGTATAGTATTTGAAGATTCATTTACTGCTCAACTCATATAGTTGTTTGACTCGAGGTTCTATGCTTTACTTCTTATTATCTCGGCGCTCTTAAATGAGCAGACTAGGTCTAGGTGTGACGCAGTAGCTTCGCAGAGGACGAGATGAAGGAAGCTATCTCATATTATATATATGGATTTCTTTGCATATTCCACTATGAAACACTATGGAGTCTTAGCAGTGCTACTTATTAATATTATTTTGAGACAATCATATGAGTTTACTTTTGTTGTGTACAACTTGGCATATCTGTGCTATGATATTTTGAACACTTAGTTATTTCAATCTCTTCTGTTTTATATCTATAATATTATATTTTATTCCATGCGCTGAGAGATAAACTACAGATTTTGTGATGTTTTATTTTATTTTAAACCTTAATGATTGCTCTACATTGACCAACATGATAGCAGTGGACTATCTTTTATGTATTGGGTGCTGGTGGTATAGGATGATCGTCACAATCAATAAATGGTACGTTTTGTGATAGTAGTGAGTAATTCATCATAATGAAAAAAATATACCATTTAAATATTCATAGTCAAGATGTATCGAGACTGGATATCGATATATTCGTTAAGAATAGAGTACATAACATTCTTCAAATGTTGAGCAGTGTATTACTCATGGCTGTTGGGGGCACCAAAGGGTTACGTACTGATATTTATTAAATAACTATAGAATGACTCACTCGATGGTTTTCTATTGGTTTTATAACTAATGTCAAGCAGAAAATATCAATGTGTTAAATTTACATAGTTCTCTTGACTTGGAGAATACTGTTGATCTTCAATGTGAACGATGTACTTTGATTATATTTAAATCATAGCACGACATCCATCGAACGACTATAGTTGGGTCGATGGAAGCATTGGAAGTAAAACACTATTCAAGAGAGAATTTGTCTATTCACTTATATGAGGTTAGTATCACGGTCAACCGATGTCAACTCAAAGTCAAATTCTTTGGCTAGAGTAGTCCGGTTGATAAGAATTGTTATTATTAAGCCAAGGACTCTGTGTTTGGAATATAGAGTTGAATATGGACAATATTGGAATTTTCAATATTACCAAATTTCATAAGTCCAAAGTGGTATCATTATGACGAAGAGAATTGGTGTAAATAATCATCACTATAAGGTACCGCTTATAATAAGAATATTTAGATTTACTAAAAAGATGTGTAAGTGATAAATTCAATCAAAATGTCACACGACTGACTAAGGTGATATGTGAATGTTAGTTTGTTTGATATTAATCACTGACCGAATATAAACCTTTGAGTCGCACAAACATAATGATGAAAACTCTGAATAAATCACATGATTTAATTAATTTGTAAATTAATTAATGCTTATGAAATATTAATTATTAAACATTATTTAATTTATTTTGAATATCATTAGCATTTAATAAAGTGCATATATAAACGTTATAAACACACGTATTGATATATGATATCGATAAAATATTTAAACTAGGTTTAAATAGATTATTTGCTAAGCTGTTTTGAGATTTTTTTTGACGCCCACATGCATGATGTAAAGGAAGAGTTTTCAAATGAGATTTGAAAACCCAGAAGAAGCAATTAAAAGAAGAAATTAAAACTATGTCCTTTGCTCCTCTTTCTGACTCACTTAAATCTCATTTATGAAATAGATTTTCATCTGTTTCACTTTAATTCTATTTCTTCTGACGCAAATATGTTAAGGAGGGAGACTTTGATTGGATTTACTTAGGAATTTAATAGAGAGGTTTTAAAGGATAAAATTGAAAGGTTTCAATGTTTCCTTTAAAACATATTCACTCTTATTTAATCAGTGATTATTCTTCTCCTGACAAAAACATCTTATCTTCTTTCTCTTGCTCTCCTCCTCTATCTTAATGGCCTCCATGATAATAAAACAATTCCCTAAAACAAACTCAAATAAAATCAATCACATTCAACGTGGTGTTCACCTCTAGATACTTGCAAAATCCAGAGGTTGATTCAATCAAATCAGAGTTTTTGTAACAACCCTGATTTTTCTCAATGTTAGAATAAATAAATAAAATTTAAACTAGAAATTTAAATGAGAAATTTGATTTCTCATTTATTGAAGTTGAAGAAATTATAATATTAATTGTTTCACTTGAAGGTAATTGAAATTAGAAGTTGGAATAATGATTTTTAAAATCTGGATAATATTGAAAAGCAATATATGTAATTTATTAACGTTAAATTCTTGTTTTAGAATTTGTTTAACAACGTGTTAGTGGTTTCTAAATAATGTGTAATTTTATTTTAAGTGAAAATGGGAATTTTTGGAGTTAAATTGATTTATGTGTTATGTTGTCTTATTTTAGAAAATGCACAATACCTTGTTTTCAATAATAAAATAGGGTTTGATGATTATTAAAATTTTTTTTCGTTATTTAATTGTGAGGGTTAAATGATGAACTTAATTTTAAAATAATTACATGAATTTCTAGAGTTAGAATCAAGTGGAAAAATGATAGTTCAAGTTGTAGGAAATGGTCTATATTTTAAAGTCTTTTAAATTTAATTAAACAAGGATTTGGCCTTAATCTACTTTCATTCCATTAGTGCTTATAGGAGATAATTCCCTTCTCTCCTTCATAGAGAACTAACTGTACGTTCTTTTTACTCCTCTCATTTATAAAACAGAAAACAAGAGCAAGATAGGGCATTCCATTCCTCTTTTAAATTAGTGGTTTTAAAATAGAAGAAAATTTAGTTAAATTAAAAGAAATCAAGTTAATGCTTTCAAACTATAATCTACCTTATAGAATCAATATATTTCAATTTTGATAGTAATTGATTTCTTGTTATGTTTCTTTTTGGTTGAGATCAAGTCTAGGATTTTCTAGTGAAGCAATTACATGTTATGATGGTAAATTATTGTCTAACTCAAAAAAATGGTGAGTTAACCCTCACAGCTAGCTCTATTTTGAATTTAATTTGTTGTGGTGTTGAGTTACATGAATTTAATGTTGAATTGATTTCAATCTTGGGTGTTGGTTGCATCGTTGGTTATGCTAATTTCAGTGGCTAAAACCCTTGTCCTATAATCTCTTTAATCATCAAATTGTAGTTGTGTTTAGGATTGCATGACACTAGAAATAAATACCCTTGAAGCTAAAACCATCAGAGACCAAAATCCCCAACCGATGGACCATCGGAAGGCATCAAAAATCGCTTGGGACTCAGCCAAGGCAAAGAAACTGGTGGACCGGTTCTTTAGACTAGTACACTGGTCATGCACCTAGGCCAAGCCTCAAATGATGTTCTGGTGTCTTCTGCTCACCCGTTTGACTCCTTGATTGCATGATTCTTCTCTTGTATGTTATGTGACTTGGCTGTGATCCTTTTTGCATGATGTTTTCTTGGCTTATGCACATTATTTTAAGGTGGTGAATTGTTGCTTAATTTCGTGAAGTCCGAACCTTGTTTTAGAGAACTCTTGTTTACATAGAAGTAACTACTTTATATTGCCTTGCTATTACACTAATTGAATTCAAAGAATTGGTAAAACTCTTTGTAAAATATATTGTGTTGTTTTGGCTAATGGTTTTCCAATCTATGTGTGTGTGTTTATATATCTCTTTTTAAATGGAAGTGTATTTGGATACATATATATATATATATATATATATATAGTGATAACTATAAAGTAATTTCGAAGTAAGTTTTAAATAATTATATATATGAATTTAATAATATTTCAACTATATATATTATAAATCTTTTTAAATTAATATTTTAAATTAGCTTTCAAAGCAAAACCATTTTATTATAAAAACATACTATCTTGTTTGGATGAGAAATTGAATTATGCTCAAGTTAAACAAGTGGTATAAAATGCTTGTGTTTATTTCATCGGTTAATTCATGGACTTGTTCAAATGAACATTTATTTGCACGAGTGGAATTTACTATCTTTTACTAAATATTTGAGGGTCGTCAAGTGGTTATGGGACATTAGTCAACACGCTTATGATTACTAATTGAAAGTGGATGACACTTATTTATTTGTTGAGTTTCTAGACTCGCTCTTGGGTAAATCCATTTAGGCGGATTAAATGGGTATTCGGGCCTTCTTGTGATACTCATTTTCAAGCAAGTTATGATTTGCAAAGTGCAATCTCGAGTATTGACACAAAGTGTGTGTCTCTTATATTAACTTGCAAAGTGCATGACTATTACTTGCATATATGGTTGTGATTTTCTATGCACTTATTATAGTGGTTGCTTTAACTTTGACGAATGTTGTAAATGAGCATAAACTTATCTATAAACTATGAATCATTAAATGAAGTATTATTATTGCTAGTGAAGTATAATTTATGGATATTTATATTTGATATTTATGCGAGTTTCCTATTATCAGTATCTCACATTTTGTGATGATTAAAAATAGTCAGACCAAGGTGTTATTTTAGTGCTCGGGTCAGACTGAGACTTGACAGGTGCAGGTACGTAGTGGCCTTGGATGTGAGCTAGCTTAAGAAGTCTATTTTGATGTTGTTATTATTTGTGATTTACCATTTGAGTCTTGTATAGATTTTTGTTCAGTTGTATACTTTTATGATTATGAATATATTTGAGACCTGTCGGTATTATAGATGTATATGTATATAAACGTGAGTCTAATGTTCTCATTTGTCGACTCATATTTTTGAGAAGTATCTGATGTATTTTATTTCCGTTGCGATGTTTGATTTTATGTTGTATATTATATTGTTTATTTTTCTCAATTAGATTAAACCATTGTATTATTGTTTTGCGCCTGGATTAGATATGTCAAATTACCACTTGTAAGAAAAGAAAAGAAATATATAGTCACGTTATTCGACGTATTCGATACTCGCCCAAAGCAATTTTACAGATGGTCGCTCCTAAACAGCCTATTCTCTACACTAACAGATAGTATTACTCGGTAATACCCTTTGTTAGTGTGGACCTTAGGGTGAAACATTACAGTTTTATTCTTCATTCAAGGTGCAAATATTAGGCTTTATCTTTAGGTAATTTTATTTTATCTTCTTATATATTCACCATGTTAATTAAGTTTAAATCCTATACATGTTGTATTTTATCTCATCATATGTTTATTATATTAGCCCAAAGTTCAGATCCAATATATATGCAACGACCCATAATTTTCGATAATTAAAAATAGTTAATTTAATAAGATTATGTAATTTAAGGTTGGAAGAAATAAAGATTTGTGATTTAATAATAAGAATGTAATTGGGTTAAAATGTAATAGTATTAATTTAAGGAAATTTATAACTGCTTTGAATGAAATTCCAATTAACTGAAATGATTGAAAAGTTATAATTGGTTATAGACTGTAAATTAATTGTAATAACGTGCACATTAATTTACAATTGGATTAAAGGAGTAATTGGTAATTTAAATATTGATTAATTAATTTAATAATGTGTAATGAATTGTAATTGGATAGAATCAGTATAGTGTAAGTTGTTATAACATTTGTTTGTAAATAATAAACTTACAAATGTTATTAAATGTAGAAATGGTGACAATTATTATACGTTATCTATTTATTTAGTTTGTTAAATTAAGTTGGAACTCAATTGCAATTAATTTACCAAATTAGTGTAGTTAATGTAGATTTAATTGATAATTGTAGAATATTGATTTAATAAGATGCAACCCAATGTAAATTTTATTCATAATATGACGATTGATTGAATAAAAAGAATTGAAATCATGTTTGATCAATTTATTGGAATTTAAGTTATAATAATGGATTTATTGCAATTAAGTGTAATTAAATACTACGTTAATGAAAACTAAGATGATAATGTAAAATATTAGTGTAATAAGATATAAAAAATGTAAATTATAGCCATGAGATGAAAATTGATTGAATAACAAGATGAAAAGGCAAATAAATGGATTTCTTGGAATTTAAAGTAATAATCACTGTATTTATTTCAATTGAAATTAAACACTGTAATTAGTAAAATAATTAACATTGAATTGACATGTAAATTTGTTTTAAATTATTGTAAATATCCAAGTAATCAAAAATGATAAAAAATTGTTAGTTATAAATTTTGAAATTAAAAAGTGATTTAATCAATTTAATAATAATTTATATAATTAACGTGAAAATATCCATTTTGGCCACTGTCTTGGATCGAAACCAGTTTCATCGGATCCGTAATGGTGAATTATTGTAAGGTTTCAAGTTTCGTAGCGATCAGACTTGTCGTTTCATCGTACGAACTCAAAACGCGTAGAAATCAATTTAATTAAATTCAATTGAACTCAATTTGACATAAGCTAATTTTAAAGCTAACTTCTTTATACGATGGAATTAGGACTTGAAACCCATTCCATTGAATTTAGAAATATCGAAAACATCTATTTTGATATATGGGATGACCTACTTTCGTTTTGGAGGCAGAACGGGCTTTTCGGGTCGCTATAGTCATTCGTACCAATTTGATTGTGTTTATTTTCTTATCGGGCCTTGTTCATATAAATAGTCTTGGTTCTTAAAACCCTAGCAGTCATTTTATTATTTTCTATACGTATATCTTCTTCCTTCTTCTCAAACGTCAGAACATCAAACCTTATTCCCAAATTTCATAACCTAATTTCAAAAAAAAATAACTAAAAAAAATTGCTCCAGGCTTACTTCGAGTCGGGAAGAGGTTCACTTCGAGTTTCAGAGGCGAAAACCCTACAGCGACTTGAGGTCAGAGAGAGTTCCATGCCAAACAAGGCGGATCTAGGCGCGCTTCGAGTTCCAAAGGAGAAAATCCTGCAGCGACTTCGTATCAGAAGCCAAATGACTCAGGTCTCGGGTCATTTTGGCAAAATCTCAGAGCAAGCACCGGGTAATTGAGGCGGCGATTCGAAGTAAGACCCGAAGTCAAAATTTTCCAATCTTCTAACGTTAATAACTTTTGCATACGAGCTTGGATTCACGTGCGGTTTTCTCCACTGAGATCGTACCGGAATTCCGAACATTATAGAGCTGGTTTGGTTAAATTTTAAGACTGTTGAATTTTGAGCCCTAGTTTGGATTTCAAATCGATTTGAAATCGAAGGTGAGTGTTTTAACCCACTCACAATTACTAAATTATCCTATGTTAGTTAAATTTAATTTATGATGCGATTCGAAATTGATTAATTGATGTTTGGTATGTTTAAAATTGTCATTTTAGTTAAAATTGACTTTTATTACAATTAATCATCGTTTAATTAAATGTTGAATTTAGTTGTCAATTTAATACCTGTTAATGATAATCAGTCATCTATTGGAGTTTATTGGTTGATCTGGATGATGATTGTGATGTATGTTTGATTGTTGATATTGGATGACTTGATGTTGTATTTTTATATTGTTATAACACTTCAAGTTCCATATGGGTTGAAATGATACATACCCGAACGATCTATAGATTATGAAAAATTCGTTATGGATTGAAATGATAGACTCGAGCGATTTTATGGATTTTATTTAATTCAGGATTGTGGTTTGAAATGATATATAACCGTAAAATTTTAAATTGCGGATTGAAATGATAAATATCCGTATCACTTGACCATAGGGTAGAAAATTATATACGGACACCGGATTGGTTAAATTAAATGATTTTAATTCTTTAAATTTTGAATTCAATTAACTGGCATTTTGAAATAGAAATTGATTCATATATATTGAATTATTTTCGATAATCCAAGCGTTAATGTTGAAATTGGAATTGATTTAATGAATTGCTCAAAGAATTTAAATTGGAATTTCAAGTTGAAGTGTCAAATATAAATGAATTATCGAAATTGAGTTATTGAAAATATTTGGATATAACTTTGAAATATATTTTTAACTAATTTAAACTATATTAATTAATTTAAACTATTTTTAATTTATTTTAATCTATTTTATCTCTTTAATCCAAATTAATTTAATTTATCTATTTAATCTATTTTAAAATTTATTTAATCTATTTTAAATCTATTTAATATGATTTAAATCTATTTAATATGATTTAAATCTATTTAAATCTATTTAAAATCCATTTAATCTACTTTAAATCTATATAAATCATTTTAAATCTAATTAAATCAAATTTAAATATATTTTAAACTATTTCTACTATTTAACCTATTCTAATCTATTTAAACTATTTTAAACTATTAAAACTTTTTATGCCTATCTAAACTATTTTCTAAAAGTTCAAACTGTGTAAAGAGAAAGTATTTACATTTATATCCTTGATGATAACACAACCTAAGTTGGGTTTTGAAATTGATACCTTTTTGTGAAATGACATATTTGAGTAAATATGATGATTTTGGAATGAGGATTTAATTAACCTATCTTATCGATAAATTCAAAAGTGAATATGATTTCTGAAAGTGAATATAGTTTCAAAAGTGAATATGATTTCGAAAGAGATATGATTTGAAATCGAATATGATATTTTGATATAAATTGTGAACTGATTTTTTTTAAATGTAAAAGAACCATCCGGTGTGCAAAAGAACCATCCGGGATCGGATATTGTCATACTCTCTACCAATACCGAAAACCACTTTAACAACTATGTACGTGGCGGAGATTCCAGAAATGAAGTAGGATGGTTTAGTGAACGATTCTGTATGAGGTATTTACGTGACCCCGACTCGCGTGAGTCAGCTTAATGTGGTTAAAACAGGAGCTCTACCGGGCCAAGTAAGGTCATTCCTCCTATCGGGCACATTTCTTCGATACTATATTTTGACTTTGTGATTGTTTTGGTGGCCACCCCTTGATTTTGATTATGGGAGTGTGTCTGAGGTGGGCAGTGGTAGCTGCTATGCGTTACCACCAGTCCGGGAGTGCAATTGGTATATCTACCGTGGGCATTGCCTCGCATGCCTTGTCGCTTTCCTTATCGCGCCTTCTACGAGTTTGTTTTGTACCATACATATTGAGTGCCCTATGGGTAAACCTCACGGAGGAGTGTATGTTACTGTATAGACTATGGTAATATATAAAATGTGTTAAGGGGGATATGGGTAATGCCTTAATGCTATTTTAATACTTTACTTTACTGTAGACATATTATAATAGCGTATTGTACTACATAGTAGATAGTTTAATGGATCCTTAGGAGACGTAAATCCCGAACATCTCTTAAGTTATTGCACTCACGTTAGACACTTGATATGAGATGTGTAACGACCCACTATTTTGGACCATTCAAATCGACAATAAATCCACACATGTCTGACTTGAATAATTCAAAATAACAGATTGTAATAAAAATTTGGCAAAACTCAGCATATACAGTAAATAAATCAATCATAGAATCACAGACACAGAGTAATACAATAATATGCAGCGGAATAGATAAAATAGTAGTTCATGAAGCTACTATATAAACATCAGAGTTACAAATAAAATACAACAGAATATCTCGAATACAGTGAAGTCTTCAGTACGAATAGATGACCTCTCTGAACAAATCAACTGGAAAGCTGAAAGCTGAATCGATGGTTGGATCTCCAAATGAAGCTCCAAACTCCAAGGTGAGTCTCAATTGCTGTATCACTCGGTCTGACCCGAGCGTAAAGCAAAACACAAAACACTCGAGTCAGGATTAACATTCTTATACTAATAAATCCAACTCAAGTGAAATATCAACTGAAATACAAGTAACTTAAAGGATGTTTGGGATAACCATCCTCTAAGGGTCTGCGGAACTATCTACAAGGTGGAAACATACACTATAACACCGTGGTCATTCCAAATTAATTTATACTTCAAAACCAAAATATCATTTCATTTCAAATATATCTATTTTCCAAAATAGTATATATATATATAGGTTAAATAATTTAAAAGTAAAGTACTTATAATTTCCTCAAGTCTCACAAATTGCTTCACATCAACTTCAAATTCCAAATTCACATTTATTCAAAGCTCAATTCATCAATTCAATTCAGTTCTAAATATACCATTTAAATTTTCAATATATTTCAAAGTTAAATTTAACAGTTTCATATAGCTCTTGATTTAACTTTATTATTATTTAATCAGGGAATACTCACTTAATAAATTCAATATCATTTAACTAGCCTTAAATCATATTTTTACTAAATATTTCCTTAAATTTATTTTAAACAAGAAATATTCATTAACTTACTTATAAATCAAACCCAAGTTATAAATCATATCTTACATCTCAATTTCAATAAGTTTCAAATCGGTTTAATTAAATAAAATTCTTTATCGAATACAATTTCAACTAAATTCAAATTATCTTCCCAACCTTAACTTATTCAAATTATTACCCAAAATCTATTTTGAAATATATTTTAAATACTCAAACATATTATATGTATTTAATCAATCATTCCCATTTATATATAATAATTTAAGGCTCAACATTCATTTAAACCATATATTTCTTCCCAAAACCATAGAATTCATTTTCAAAATATTTATATATATGGACCAACGGTGTCTGTATATATATTTATCATATGGTTAAGTGATACGGATATTTATCATTTCAATCCGAAATTTAAATATATACGGGTAGATATCATTTCGACCCGTAATCCCAATTTCAATACAAATGAAAATCGTTTGGGTTTATCATTTCAACCCATAACGATTTTCTCCTATTCTAAAGTCCATTCGGGTATGTATCATTTCAACCCATAGTGATTTCTATACTAACAGGGAACTTACAGAGTGATAACAGATATAGAAATAATATAACAGGCATAGATATATCATCAATAACAATATAATATAAACAGCAGGATATGGTGTCATATCCCACAGGTGAACAGTTACAGATAATAGCATATATAGCAATTTAAATAAGTACAACAGCATATTTCAATTGTCGTTTCAATTGAAATCAAATTTAATAAATATAACAACATTAATCGTGAGTGATTGCTCACCTTTCGAGGCTGGATAGATTTGATAACGAAATGAGCTACGAATTCCAGGCACGAATCTCAAAGCAAAGGTAGGTTGGCACGAATTCGACGAACAAGACTGATAGATAAGAAATTGAAGAAATAAATCAATTAGTTTGATATAAACAGAGAATATATATATATATACATTATAATTTTCTCTAAAACCAAATTTTAAAAAGTACATTTGGAATAAGATATGTATGCCTAAGATTTCAAATCATATTTTTTTTAAACTTATACAAGCTAGCACATTACACTTAAGATATATATATATATATATATATCATTCTCAAGTAGTTATTATAAAAGTTTAAACTTATATTTAAAATAGTATATATATAAAATACTTGTTTATAGGATATCTATAAAATAAAATTTTGAAATAAATACACACATATACTTAAAAATGCAAAGTACTTACATATATTGTTTTTGTTCATTTGAAAATATCTATATACATATACCAAATTTCTCACAGCCAACCAACAACGTACCAGTATATACATAAACATCACTTCTGGCACTACCATATTAACACACGCAGGTATATAACTTCATGATATATCTGAAAATCTAAGTTATGTGAAAATATATACATACTAACATAACATAATATATTTATATAATTTCATTTCAAATCATTAACATAGGTATATTTTATATAAACATAAACGTTTATTTGCTTATGCAAATCATATGTATATATATAAACTAGCAGACCAATATACATATAACAGAACATAATTTATATATATATATATATATATATATATACTTTTAAATCATATTACAACATAAAAATCCTTATGTAAAACATATATCTAAAGCTATACTTTATAGAAACAAACATATCTACACTTTATAACTTATAAAGCAATAGATTATATGATTTATATAACTAACATATTCTGAAAATTTATATAAACTGGCCTAGTATAAATCTATAACCCATATATGTGAACTACCTGCGCATACAAAAATATAGCAAATGCAACCCCAATGTATACTTCCAACAGATATATACATCTCTTATATATAATACATACATATAAAAAAATTCATGTAAACTCACATATACATATATAGTAGCATATAGGCTAATATCTATAAACTAACACCCATATTATATACACACAAATGATAACATATGTAAACAAGAACACCTTAATATAACAGAGCAGCCACGCATATCTCAAACCAAACACATATATAAGCAACATACAAATATATATAACTTTTATAACACGTGCACACATACAGTATTTTATATAACTTATTATACATATAACAGAGCTTAGAGTATATATATACATTTTTATTTGAAATCAATGCGTATAACAATCATCATATATGCAACTTTATACATGAGTAGGCTATTAAATAACTAAACATAACTGTATATATACCCACTGTGAAATAAGAGAAAAGTATGAAGCTATAAAACCCATAACATATTTTCTAACTTAAGTATATATATATATATATATATATACTAATAAACTAATATATATAACTCATGTGCTATTTGTATTTAAAAAATCAGTTTAAAACATATTTATGAGAACAGACAACATATATATAACTTTAAAATAACAACACACGTATATAGGCTGCAGATTATATATATAGACTTTAAAATGAAACTTCACAGACCATATATATAAAGTAATATATATATAAACATTAATATATATAACTATGCATATACCCACTAGCTTACTTATTAAAAACATAATGTACATATACGTATTATATATACTGCCCTATCAACTTGTACCAAGGTTTTAAATCTCCCCGAGATCAACCGAGATGAAAATCCGAGATATTAGCCAAAATCCGAGATTTGGCAGCTTGGTTAGTTATAAGTCTTTTAAATATCGCCCGAGACAGCCGAGATATTTGCCCGAGATATTGGCCAAAATCCGAGATTTGAAACCTTGACTTGTACAACATATCATTAAACAATGCACATATTATGTACTTTCGAAACATACCATATAAATATTATACTTCTATTACAAAATATATATATACGTATAAATCTAAATGAAAATGTAAAGATAAGCATACTCATATATACCACAGTAACTATAATATATATAAAACAAGATATGAAAACACACGTATATAGATTTAAAAACAATATATATAAACTAAGTTTAAGTAAAAAAATATATGATATATATACCTTATATAACTTCAGAGGCAAAACGAGTGAGGGAAAGATGAAGACCGAACGGATGATGGGAGAAGAGAGGCCGAGAGAGGGAGGGGGTCTGGTGCTAGGGTCTGTGAAGCAAGGAGGGTGACTGGAGGCACGTGTACTCGGGCAGTGGTGGTCGAAGTGTTGCACTTGGCTGCTATGTGGAGGTGTTTGGGAAGCTTCGCTGTAGGGGGTGGAGACAGAGAAATGAAGAGGAAAAGAACGAATGCAAAAGAAATGAAAACAAATGAAAGAGAAATGAAAATATACGTGCACCCAGAAAACGTTTGTCTTTTCAGATTTTTGACTTTTGAGTGTCAAAACTGTCGAATATAAAAGGAAACAGGTTATATATGTGATTAACACAACAAGCTGAACCGGATGGAGGACACAGAATTGCAAATGGATCCAATTTGGCGAATCGTCATATTTTGCATTATGTTCATTCCGTCGCGCACCGGACTCCGGAATACACCGATGAATACATCACAGTGATCAGCGCGATGAGACGGACAAGAGGAAACGAAAATATCAGTGTCAGGACCTTCCTATCAAAAGTCCATACGGACCCTAATAAACGTTGCTATTCCGTACGGAAAAATCCAAACGGAGCTAGAAACGTCCGAATTTCGCGAAATGAATTTCGCAGTCAGATTCAGAGTGTTCTAAATAAATTTTCTCATGTTGAAATATTTAGGTTTCGGAACACTTTTAAATTCAACTGTTATTAACTGATTTAAATTGAGATAAAATTACACAATAAAATAAACTTCCATATTTTATGATGAAAATTTACCAATTGCTATGTTTTTAAATACGTATTGCAAAAAAAAAAATTATTTCAAAATTCAATTATTTAAAAATTTCACAAAATTTCAGTTAAATACGTTATTAAAACCAATCAAAATTTATGGGTCGTTACACTCTCCCCCACTCAAAACTTTTCGTCCCCGGAAAGGAAGAGGGTAGGAGAATAGAAACAACAAGAAAGAAAAAAAAATAGATTGAATGTCAAGATTAAACAATTAATTTGAAACTATATATATAAATTTTACTTGAAATATTCACTTGAAAGCTTCATGTGCAAATCAATTATCTTTAATACTTTTCAAAACCAATTTGTAAAAGTTTTTGCTTCCTTTATAAATACCATTTATATGTTTAAATAACACCTTTATAAATATATAAAAACTATTTTAAAGCAATTATTTACATTATTACTTATTTTTACAAAGAAGCTATTGAAAACATTTAAATCCATAATTCATAAATTTATAAATTTCATTTCAAGATACTTTTCAAATATTATTAATAAATCAATAATCATTTACTTTAAATATTTTTATTTAATTAATAACTTCAAAAATATTTATACCACTTATAATTTACTATTAAACCATGTAGTATAAAAAAAATATAAAAAAAATATAGTCAACAAGGAAAACAAGGAGGATTTGGAAAAACAGAATATAGGTGAATAAATGAAGCTGAGCAGATAAGGCAGATTCAAAAGAATAGCATCAGGCACGAATAATTAATTTTGAACCATAAGAATTTCAATTTCAAATATAAATACCAAATTTCTTTATTGGAAATACCTTTATAATAAAATACTTTTATAACTCGATGTTTCAATAAGTTTATCCTTGTTCCTATAGACTCTGGTAGTGCGTTGATCAGGCGCAAAACTAGAATTCTCTAGGTACTTAGTAGACCTGTTTCAACACCTAGTGAAAATACTGGAAAAACTTTTAAAAACAGATATGGAAAGTACAATCCAAACAAAAAACAAACAAAACCTTTGTCTAACCATGGTTCGCAGATACACAATGGTTACGCCTGGTTCCCCCAGGAAACAATCCATATCCGTAAGCTTTCTCAGCCCTGCGAGTTATGCCATGATGACTAGTAGAATGCAGGATACACAATGGTTACGCCTGGATCCCCCAGGAAACAATCCGTACCCCCAGGTAAGACTCAGCCAAGCAGTTGCGCTACTATTCGCGACCTACACAGATTGCAGGATACACAATGGTTACGCCTGGATCCCCCAGGAAACAATCCGTACCCCTAGGCAAGACTTAGCCAGGCAGTTGCGCTATGCATCCGCGCTCGTAAGACCATGGGTAACGCCATGGAATTCGAAGGACACTCGAGTATCATATCCGGAAAACCAAAAATCAGAGAGAATAATATCGATAGAATGAATCCAAGATGTTGCCACAAATTGGATATCAAGCAGAAGGCACTTTTCATATCTTTACTTCGAAAATATGTATCATATAGTACCTTTTCAAATCACTTTCAAATATCGTGCTTATATAAAATCCATTATATATAAGATTTAATTTTCAAATCAAATACTTTTCCAAAATCAAAAGTATATCAAATCATACTTATATAGACTTCAATTATATAAGATTTCACTTTTCAAATTGAGTACCTTTTCAAATCCATAGTTTTCGAATCAACATCATACTTATACAAACCAAATTTTTATATAAGTTCGATAACTCCCAAATCAAGTATTTAGTAACATAAGGTTCTCAAATTTCAATTTTGTTTCAATATCAATTCAGTTTCAAAATCATATACAATTCCACCGAAATTATTTCTTCTCAAATTAAATATCTTCAGTTCCAAAGTTTCCAAAATAATAAATTTAGAAAATAAATCCAAATTTCTAAATCAATATCATTTAAGTCAACCAATTCATTTCCGAAATCAATGGTTTTCAAAATCAATCTTATATTTACATAAGGTCCATCTTATATCAGGATCAAATTTTACAAAATAAATTTTCACTGTATGAAGAGCCATATGGGATTGAATATCTTTGCTTTTATGGGTTATATATCTTTGTAATTTAAATTGGAAATTTTCTTTTAGTAAGCAAAGATATTCTAACCCGACAGCTTTCAATTTCAGCGTCAAAATATATCAATGATATTAGAATATAAGATGTACATAAGTCATTATTTCACAAAAATCACATTTGATCGCTCGCTCGATCACACAAGTTCGCTTTCGAACTAGTATTGTCCATTCAACTTCCCTAATGCGGATTTCGATATGGTTTCTCGACTAGAAGCCATCAGTCTCCTTGCATAGCCATATACTATGATAGAGAATTCTAGAATCAAGCCCAAAATCCATATCAAATATTCGCCATCAAGAATCGAATGAAAAATCCTAACACGAAATGGTGTAATTCAACTCGAACTTGTGTACTCAAACCTGGATCAAATTAATTATGCGAATAAAACAGCATACGTACAACCTATATATTTATTCCAACTTGTTAAATATATAGTTTCATAAAGATGTTACTAAGTTAAACATTTAAACTAAATTTTATTCCAAATATTTTGAAGACCAAATTCTTTTCAAAGCATTTCAAATCTAAATTTCATATTTAGAAAAATTTAAAATTGCCTTATTCATTTACTTAACAAAATAGTTTCAACTTATTAAATCATATTACTACATACTTTAACATACATACCAAACTTATATACTTCATACTTTTCAAAATTCTTAGCTTTTGAAAATTTAACCTTGATTTGGAAGTGCTCGAACCTTCAAAATAGTTGAAGAAATCATTTTCAAATTTAAGAGGTGGAAATCAGTAACAAATTAGTAAATCAATTTTAAAGATAGGCTTCAAATCCGAAACTCAAGGACTGAACACCGGTTCATTTCAAATCATACTTCGGAATGTGGGAGTCAAAATTGGTTTCACAAAATCACTCGCATAGCAAAGCTATTATAGTGGCCTTTCCCTCACTCTGAAACTCGAAAATCAATGTCGATGATGCGTGCACTCATCACCGAAATTATTTTCCAGCGACATAAGTGAGTTCTAGACTTCTATTTTCTCACACTTCTTTTGAAATTTCTTCGAAATCATTCGAAACTCATTAAAATCATTTGAAACATTTCTTATTCGGAAAATACTTTAAATCATATTATTATTATATATATTTCAAAAATCTAAAACCAATTTCAAAATACCGGAGTTCAATCTCTCGAATTTCAAATTAAAACCCTTCAGTTATAAATCATTTTTATATAACTCAATTTCTTATAAAATTTTCAAAATTCCAAATCCTTTCGAAACTTCAAATTCTAGTTTTTTTTAAAGTATATAATCCTTTCGAAAACATTTCACTTTTATATATAGAATATAATCATACTTATCAAAATAATAATTTCGATATATAAAACAATTTCTAAAATACAAACAAGCCCGATTTTTCAAAGGATGGTTCAAGAATGGATTTCAAAACAAAGATAGAAAATTCAAATTAGAGGGACTCCAATCAAATAGGATTCTGATTCGAAGATAAGTTCGAACGAAAATGAGATAATTAATTACAAAACAGTAGATGGATACACTTATATAAATCGCGGGCGACCTTAACCGGGTCAACCGTGACTTCAAGAATATAATCGATGCGGAAATCTAAGGTAAATCGACATTCGATCACCAGAGATAGAATTCGGCATAACAAGAGATGGCAACATCAAAACCGAGGGATATATAAATCTCTAGTGAATCAATGCCAATTGTAAAGGAGTTCCACCCCTTTACAAATCATTCAAAGATTGGCTGGATCGCCTATTCTTATAGAGATCATTCGTAGTGGAGTTATGGGATACTCCAGGATCACAAGAATACAAAGAGGGAGAGATAAGAATGAATTTTGGAACCGCAAGAAACGTTCCAAAGTTCAGAGGAAATCGAGTCAAAAGGAAGAGATTCAAACTCGAACGAAAGTGATTCTGTAAATAAATTTACAATATATGTTAAGTTTTGCCTAGAGCCAAAGCTCTGATACCAACTGTAACGACCCACTATTTTGGACCATTCAAATCGACAATAAATCCACACATGTCTGACTTGAATAATTCAAAATAACAAATTGTAATAAAAATTTGGCAAAACTTAGCATATACAGTAAATAAATCAATCATAGAATCACAGACACAGAGTAATACAATAATATGCAGCGGAATAGATAAAATAGTAGTTCATGAAGCTACTATATAAACATCAGAGTTACAAATAAAATACAACAGAATATCTTGAATACAGTGAAGTCTTCAGTACGAATAGATGACCTCTCTGAACAAATCAACTGGAAAGCTGAAAGCTGAATCGATGGTTGGATCTCCAAATGAAGCTCCAAACTCCAAGGTGAGTCTCGATTGCTGTATCACTCGGTCTGACCCGAGCGTAAAGCAAAACACAAAACACTCGAGTCAGGATTAACATTCTTATACTAATAAATCCAACTCAAGTGAAATATCAACTGAAATACAAGTAACTTAAAGGATGTTTGGGATAACCATCCTCTAAGGGTCTGCGGAACTATCTACAAGGTGGAAACATACACTATAACACCGTGGTCATTCCAAATTAATTTATACTTCAAAACCAAAATATCATTTCATTTCAAATATATCTATTTTCCAAAATAGTATATATATATAGGTTAAATAATTTAAAAGTAAAGTACTTATAATTTCCTCAAGTCTCACAAATTGCTTCACATCAACTTCAAATTCCAAATTCACATTTATTCAAAGCTCAATTCATCAATTCAATTCAGTTCTAAATATACCATTTAAATTTTCAATATATTTCAAAGTTAAATTTAACAGTTTCATATAGCTCTTGATTTAACTTTATTATTATTTAATCAGGGAATACTCACTTAATAAATTCAATATCATTTAACTAGCCTTAAATCATATTTTTACTAAATATTTCCTTAAATTTATTTTAAACAAGAAATATTCATTAACTTACTTATAAATCAAACCCAAGTTATAAATCATATCTTACATCTCAATTTCAATAAGTTTCAAATCGGTTTAATTAAATAAAATTCTTTATCGAATACAATTTCAACTAAATTCAAATTATCTTCCCAACCTTAACTTATTCAAATTATTACCCAAAATCTATTTTGAAATATATTTTAAATACTCAAACATATTATATGTATTTAATCAATCATTCCCATTTATATATAATAATTTAAGGCTCAACATTTATTTAAACCATATATTTCTTCCCAAAACCATAGAATTCATTTTCAAAATATTTATATATATGGACCAACGGTGTCTGTATATATATTTATCATATGGTTAAGTGATACGGATATTTATCATTTCAATCCGAAATTTAAATATATACGGGTAGATATCATTTCGACCCGTAATCCCAATTTCAATACAAATGAAAATCGTTTGGGTTTATCATTTCAACCCATAACGATTTTCTCCTATTCTAAAGTCCATTCGGGTATGTATCATTTCAACCCATAGTGATTTCTATACTAACAGGGAACTTACAGAGTGATAACAGATATAGAAATAATATAACAGGCATAGATATATCATCAATAACAATATAATATAAACAGCAGGATATGGTGTCATATCCCACAGGTGAACAGTTACAGATAATAGCATATATAGCAATTTAAATAACTACAACAGCATATTTCAATTGTCGTTTCAATTGAAATCAAATTTAATAAATATAACAACATTAATCGTGAGTGATTGCTCACCTTTCGAGGCTGGATAGATTTGATAACGAAATGAGCTACGAATTCCAGGCACGAATCTCAAAGCAAAGGTAGGTTAGCACGAATTCGACGAACAAGACTGATAGATAAGAAATTGAAGAAATAAATCAATTAGTTTGATATAAACAGAGAATATATATATATATATACATTATAATTTTCTCTAAAACCAAATTTTAAAAAGTACATTTGGAATAAGATATGTATGCCTAAGATTTCAAATCATATTTTTTTAAACTTATACAAGCTAGCACATTACACTTAAGATATATATATATATCATTCTCAAGTAGTTATTATAAAAGTTTAAACTTATATTTAAAATAGTATATATATAAAATACTTGTTTATAGGATATCTATAAAATAAAATTTTGAAATAAATACACACATATACTTAAAAATGCAAAGTACTTACATATATTGTTTTTGTTCATTTGAAAATATCTATATACATATACCAAATTTCTCACAGCCAACCAACAACGTACCAGTATATACATAAACATCACTTCTGGCACTACCATATTAACACACGCAGGTATATAACTTCATGATATATCTGAAAATCTAAGTTATGTGAAAATATATACATACATACTAACATAATATATTTATATAATTTCATTTCAAATCATTAACATAGGTATATTTTATATAAACATAAACGTTTATTTGCTTATGCAAATCATATGTATATATATAAACTAGCAGACCAATATACATATAACAGAACATAATTTATATATATATATATATATATACTTTTAAATCATATTACAACATAAAAATCCTTATGTAAAACATATATCTAAAGCTATACTTTATAGAAACAAACATATCTACACTTTATAACTTATAAAGCAATAGATTATATGATTTATATAACTAACATATTCTGAAAATTTATATAAACTGGCCTAGTATAAATCTATAACCCATATATGTGAACTACCTGCGCATACAAAAATATAGCAAATGCAACCCCAATGTATACTTCCAACAGATATATACATCTCTTATATATAATACATACATATAAAAAAATTCATGTAAACTCAAATATACATATATAGTAGCATATAGGCTAATATCTATAAACTAACACCCATATTATATACACACAAATGATAACATATGTAAACAAGAACACCTTAATATAACAGAGCAGCCACGCATATCTCAAACCAAACACATATATAAGCAACATACAAATATATATAACTTTTATAACACGTGCACACATACAGTATTTTATATAACTTATTATACATATAACAGAGCTTAGAGTATATATATACATTTTTATTTGAAATCAATGCGTATAACAATCATCATATATGCAACTTTATACATGAGTAGGCTATTAAATAACTAAACATAACTGTATATATACCCACTGTGAAATAAGAGAAAAGTATGAAGCTATAAAACCCATAACATATTTTCTAACTTAAGTATATATATATATATATATATACTAATAAACTAATATATATAACTCATGTGCTATTTGTATTTAAAAAATCAGTTTAAAACATATTTATGAGAACAGACAACATATATATAACTTTAAAATAACAACACACGTATATAGGCTGCAGATTATATATATAGACTTTAAAATGAAACTTCACAGACCATATATATAAAGTAATATATATATAAACATTAATATATATAACTATGCATATACCAACTAGCTTACTTATTAAAAACATAATGTACATATACGTATTATATATACTGCCCTATCAACTTGTACAACATATCATTAAACAATGCACATATTATGTACTTTCGAAACATACCATATAAATATTATACTTCTATTACAAAATATATATATACGTATAAATCTAAATGAAAATGTAAAGATAAGCATACTCATATATACCACAGTAACTATAATATATATAAAACAAGATATGAAAACACACGTATATAGATTTAAAAACAATATATATAAACTAAGTTTAAGTAAAAAAAAATGATATATATACCTTATATAACTTCAGAGGCAAAACGAGTGAGGGAAAGATGAAGACCGAAGGGATGATGGGAGAAGAGAGGCCGAGAGAGGGAGGGGGTCTGGTGCTAGGGTCTGTGAAGCAAGGAGGGTGACTGGAGGCACGTGTACTCGGGCAGTGGTGGTCGAAGTGTTGCACTTGGCTGCTATGTGGAGGTGTTTGGGAAGCTTCGCCGTAGGGGGTGGAGACAGAGAAATGAAGAGGAAAAGAACGAATGCAAAAGAAATGAAAACAAATGAAAGAGAAATGAAAATATACGTGCACCCAGAAAACGTTTGTCTTTTCAGATTTTTGACTTTTGAGTGTCAAAACTGTCGAATATAAAAGGACACAGGTTATATAGGTGATTAACACAACAAGCTGAACCGGATGGAGGACACAGAATTGCAAATGGATCCAATTTGGCGAATCGTCATATTTTTGCATTATGTTCATTCCGTCGCGCACCGGACTCCGGAATACACCGATGAATACATCACAGTGATCAGCGCGATGAGACGGACAAGAGGAAACGGAAATATCAGTGTCAGGACCTTCCTATCAAAAGTCCATACGGACCCTAATAAACGTTGCTATTCCGTACGGAAAAATCCAAACGGAGCTAGAAACGTCCGAATTTCGCGAAATGAATTTCGCAGTCAGATTCAGAGTGTTCTAAATAAATTTTCTCATGTTGACATATTTAGGTTTCGGAACACTTTTAAATTCAACTGTTATTAACTGATTTAAATTGAGATAAAATTACACAATAAAATAAACTTCCATATTTTATGATGAAAATTTACCAATTGCTATGTTTTTAAATACGTATTCCAAAAAAAAAATTATTTCAAAATTCAATTATTTAAAAATTTCACAAAATTTCAGTTAAATACGTTATTAAAACCAATCAAAATTTATGGGTCGTTACACTCTCCCCCACTCAAAACTTTTCGTCCCCGGAAAGGAAGAGGGTAGGAGAATAGAAACAACCAGAAAGAAAAAAAAATAGATTGAATGTCAAGATTAAACAATTAATTTGAAACTATATATATAAATTTTACTTGAAATATTCACTTGAAAGCTTCATGTGCAAATCAATTATCTTTAATACTTTTCAAAACCAATTTGTAAAAGTTTTTGCTTCCTTTATAAATACCATTTATATGTTTAAATAACACCTTTATAAATATATAAAAACTATTTTAAAGCAATTATTTACAATATTACTTATTTTTACAAAGAAGCTATTGAAAACATTTAAATCCATAATTCATAAATTTATAAATTTCATTTCAAGATACTTTTCAAATATTATTAATAAAACAATAATCATTTACTTTAAATATTTTTATTTAATTAATAACTTCAAAAATATTTATAACACTTATAATTTACTATTAAACCATGTAGTATAAAAAAATATAAAAAAAATATAGTCAACAAGGAAAACAAGGAGGATTTGGAAAAACAGAATATAGGTGAATAAATGAAGCTGAGCAGATAAGGCAGATTCAAAAGAATAGCATCAGGCACGAATAATTAATTTTGAACCATAAGAATTTCAATTTCAAATATAAATACAAAATTTCTTTATTGGAAATACCTTTATAATAAAATACTTTTATAACTCGATGTTTCAATAAGTTTATCCTTGTTCCTGTAGACTCTGGTAGTGCGTTGATCAGGCGCAAAACTAGAATTCTCTAGGTACTTAGTAGACCTGTTTCAACACCTAGTGAAAATACTGGAAAAACTTTTAAAAACAGATATGGAAAGTACAATCCAAACAAAAAACAAACAAAACCTTTGTCTAACCATGGTTCGCAGATACACAATGGTTACGCCTGGTTCCCCAGGAAACAATCCATATCCGTAAGCTTTCTCAGCCCTGCGAGTTATGCCATGATGACTAGTAGAATGCAGGATACACAATGGTTACGCCTGGATCCCCCAGGAAACAATCCATACCCCCAGGTAAGACTCAGCCAAGCAGTTGCGCTACTATTCGCGACCTACACAGATTGCAGGATACACAATGGTTACGCCTGGATCCCCCAGGAAACAATCCGTACCCCTAGGCAAGACTTAGCCAGGCTATGCATCCGCGCTCGTAAGACCATGGGTAATGCCATGGAATTCGAAGGACACTCGAGTATCATATCCGGAAAACCAAAAATCAGAGAGAATAATATCGATAGAATGAATCCAAGATGTTGCCACAAATCGGATATCAAGCAGAAGGCACTTTTCATATCTTTACTTCGAAAATATGTATCATATAGTACCTTTTCAAATCACTTTCAAATATCGTGCTTATATAAAATCCATTATATATAAGATTTAATTTTCAAATCAAATACTTTTCCAAAATCAAAAGTATATCAAATCATACTTATATAGACTTCAATTATATAAGATTTCACTTTTCAAATTGAGTACCTTTTCAAATCCATAGTTTTCGAATCAACATCATACTTATACAAACCAAATTTTTATATAAGTTCGATAACTCCCAAATCAAGTATTTAGTAACATAAGGTTCTCAAATTTCAATTTTGTTTCAATATCAATTCAGTTTCAAAATCATATACAATTCCACCGAAATTATTTCTTCTCAAATTAAATATCTTCAGTTCCAAAGTTTCCAAAATAATAAATTTAGAAAATAAATCCAAATTTCTAAATCAATATCATTTAAGTCAACCAATTCATTTCCGAAATCAATGGTTTTCAAAATCAATCTTATATTTACATAAGGTCCATCTTATATCAGGATCAAATTTTACAAAATAAATTTTCACTGTATGAAGAGCCATATGGGATTGAATATCTTTGCTTTTATGGGTTATATATCTTTGTAATTTAAATTGGAAATTTTCTTTTAGTAAGCAAAGATATTCTAACCCGACAGCTTTCAATTTCAGCGTCAAAATATATCAATGATATTAGAATATAAGATGTACATAAGTCATTATTTCACAAAAATCACATTTGATCGCTCGCTCGATCACACAAGTTCGCTTTCGAACTAGTATTGTCCATTCAACTTCCCTAATGCGGATTTCGATATGGTTTCTCGACTAGAAGCCATCAGTCTCCTTGCATAGCCATATACTATGATAGAGAATTCTAGAATCAAGCCCAAAATCCATATCAAATATTCGCCATCAAGAATCGAATGAAAAATCCTAACACGAAATGGTGTAATTCAACTCGAACTTGTGTACTCAAACCTGGATCAAATTAATTATGCGAATAAAACAGCATACGTACAACCTATATATTTATTCCAACTTGTTAAATATATAGTTTCATAAAGATGTTACTAAGTTAAACATTTAAACTAAATTTTATTCCAAATATTTTGAAGACCAAATTCTTTTCAAAGCATTTCAAATCTAAATTTCATATTTAGAAAAATTTAAAATTGCCTTATTCATTTACTTAACAAAACAGTTTCAACTTATTAAATCATATTACTACATACTTTAACATACATACCAAACTTATATACTTCATACTTTTCAAAATTCTTAGCTTTTGAAAATTTAACCTTGATTTGGAAGTGCTCGAACCTTCAAAATAGTTGAAGAAATCATTTTCAAATTTAAGAGGTGGAAATCAGCAACAAATTAGTAAATCAATTTTAAAGATAGGCTTCAAATCCGAAACTCAAGGACTGAACACCGGTTCATTTCAAATCATACTTCGGAATGTGGGAGTCAAAATTGGTTTCACAAAATCACTCGCATAGCAAAGCTATTATAGTGGCCTTTCCCTCACTCTGAAACTCGAAAATCAATGTCGATGATGCGTGCACTCATCACCGAAATTATTTTCCAGCGACATAAGTGAGTTCTAGACTTCTATTTTCTCACACTTCTTTTGAAATTTCTTCGAAATCATTCGAAACTCATTAAAATCATTTGAAACATTTCTTATTCGGAAAATACTTTAAATCATATTATTATTATATATATTTCAAAAATCTAAAACCAATTTCAAAATACCGGAGTTCAATCTCTCGAATTTCAAATTAAAACCCTTCAGTTATAAATCATTTTTATATAACTCAATTTCTTATAAAATTTTCAAAATTCCAAATCCTTTCGAAACTTCAAATTCTAGTTTTTTTTAAAGTATATAATCCTTTCGAAAACATTTCACTTTTATATATAGAATATAATCATACTTATCAAAATAATAATTTCGATATATAAAACAATTTCTAAAATACAAACAAGCCCGATTTTTCAAAGGATGGTTCAAGAATGGATTTCAAAACAAAGATAGAAAATTCAAATTAGAGGGACTCCAATCAAATAGGATTCTGATTCGAAGATAAGTTCGAACGAAAATGAGATAATTAATTACAAAACAGTAGATGGATACACTTATATAAATCGCGGGCGACCTTAACCGGGTCAACCGTGACTTCAAGAATATAATCGATGCGGAAATCTAAGGTAAATCGACATTCGATCACCAGAGATAGAATTCGGCATAACAAGAGATGGCAACATCAAAACCGAGGGATATATAAATCTCTAGTGAATCAATGCCAATTGTAAAGGAGTTCCACCCCTTTACAAATCATTCAAAGATTGGCTGGATCGCCTATTCTTATAGAGATCATTCGTAGTGGAGTTATGGGATACTCCAGGATCACAAGAATACAAAGAGGGAGAGATAAGAATGAATTTTGGAACCGCAAGAAACGTTCCAAAGTTCAGAGGAAATCGAGTCAAAAGGAAGAGATTCAAACTCGAACGAAAGTGATTCTGTAAATAAATTTACAATATATGTTAAGTTTTGCCTAGAGCCAAAGCTCTGATACCAACTGTAACGACCCACTATTTTGGACCATTCAAATCGACAATAAATCCACACATGTCTGACTTGAATAATTCAAAATAACAAATTGTAATAAAAATTTGGCAAAACTTAGCATATACAGTAAATAAATCAATCATAGAATCACAGACACAGAGTAATACAATAATATGCAGCGGAATAGATAAAATAGTAGTTCATGAAGCTACTATATAAACATCAGAGTTACAAATAAAATACAACAGAATATCTTGAATACAGTGAAGTCTTCAGTACGAATAGATGACCTCTCTGAACAAATCAACTGGAAAGCTGAAAGCTGAATCGATGGTTGGATCTCCAAATGAAGCTCCAAACTCCAAGGTGAGTCTCGATTGCTGTATCACTCGGTCTGACCCGAGCGTAAAGCAAAACACAAAACACTCGAGTCAGGATTAACATTCTTATACTAATAAATCCAACTCAAGTGAAATATCAACTGAAATACAAGTAACTTAAAGGATGTTTGGGATAACCATCCTCTAAGGGTCTGCGGAACTATCTACAAGGTGGAAACATACACTATAACACCGTGGTCATTCCAAATTAATTTATACTTCAAAACCAAAATATCATTTCATTTCAAATATATCTATTTTCCAAAATAGTATATATATATAGGTTAAATAATTTAAAAGTAAAGTACTTATAATTTCCTCAAGTCTCACAAATTGCTTCACATCAACTTCAAATTCCAAATTCACATTTATTCAAAGCTCAATTCATCAATTCAATTCAGTTCTAAATATACCATTTAAATTTTCAATATATTTCAAAGTTAAATTTAACAGTTTCATATAGCTCTTGATTTAACTTTATTATTATTTAATCAGGGAATACTCACTTAATAAATTCAATATCATTTAACTAGCCTTAAATCATATTTTTACTAAATATTTCCTTAAATTTATTTTAAACAAGAAATATTCATTAACTTACTTATAAATCAAACCCAAGTTATAAATCATATCTTACATCTCAATTTCAATAAGTTTCAAATCGGTTTAATTAAATAAAATTCTTTATCGAATACAATTTCAACTAAATTCAAATTATCTTCCCAACCTTAACTTATTCAAATTATTACCCAAAATCTATTTTGAAATATATTTTAAATACTCAAACATATTATATGTATTTAATCAATCATTCCCATTTATATATAATAATTTAAGGCTCAACATTTATTTAAACCATATATTTCTTCCCAAAACCATAGAATTCATTTTCAAAATATTTATATATATGGACCAACGGTGTCTGTATATATATTTATCATATGGTTAAGTGATACGGATATTTATCATTTCAATCCGAAATTTAAATATATACGGGTAGATATCATTTCGACCCGTAATCCCAATTTCAATACAAATGAAAATCGTTTGGGTTTATCATTTCAACCCATAACGATTTTCTCCTATTCTAAAGTCCATTCGGGTATGTATCATTTCAACCCATAGTGATTTCTATACTAACAGGGAACTTACAGAGTGATAACAGATATAGAAATAATATAACAGGCATAGATATATCATCAATAACAATATAATATAAACAGCAGGATATGGTGTCATATCCCACAGGTGAACAGTTACAGATAATAGCATATATAGCAATTTAAATAACTACAACAGCATATTTCAATTGTCGTTTCAATTGAAATCAAATTTAATAAATATAACAACATTAATCGTGAGTGATTGCTCACCTTTCGAGGCTGGATAGATTTGATAACGAAATGAGCTACGAATTCCAGGCACGAATCTCAAAGCAAAGGTAGGTTAGCACGAATTCGACGAACAAGACTGATAGATAAGAAATTGAAGAAATAAATCAATTAGTTTGATATAAACAGAGAATATATATATATATATACATTATAATTTTCTCTAAAACCAAATTTTAAAAAGTACATTTGGAATAAGATATGTATGCCTAAGATTTCAAATCATATTTTTTTAAACTTATACAAGCTAGCACATTACACTTAAGATATATATATATATCATTCTCAAGTAGTTATTATAAAAGTTTAAACTTATATTTAAAATAGTATATATATAAAATACTTGTTTATAGGATATCTATAAAATAAAATTTTGAAATAAATACACACATATACTTAAAAATGCAAAGTACTTACATATATTGTTTTTGTTCATTTGAAAATATCTATATACATATACCAAATTTCTCACAGCCAACCAACAACGTACCAGTATATACATAAACATCACTTCTGGCACTACCATATTAACACACGCAGGTATATAACTTCATGATATATCTGAAAATCTAAGTTATGTGAAAATATATACATACATACTAACATAATATATTTATATAATTTCATTTCAAATCATTAACATAGGTATATTTTATATAAACATAAACGTTTATTTGCTTATGCAAATCATATGTATATATATAAACTAGCAGACCAATATACATATAACAGAACATAATTTATATATATATATATATATATACTTTTAAATCATATTACAACATAAAAATCCTTATGTAAAACATATATCTAAAGCTATACTTTATAGAAACAAACATATCTACACTTTATAACTTATAAAGCAATAGATTATATGATTTATATAACTAACATATTCTGAAAATTTATATAAACTGGCCTAGTATAAATCTATAACCCATATATGTGAACTACCTGCGCATACAAAAATATAGCAAATGCAACCCCAATGTATACTTCCAACAGATATATACATCTCTTATATATAATACATACATATAAAAAAATTCATGTAAACTCAAATATACATATATAGTAGCATATAGGCTAATATCTATAAACTAACACCCATATTATATACACACAAATGATAACATATGTAAACAAGAACACCTTAATATAACAGAGCAGCCACGCATATCTCAAACCAAACACATATATAAGCAACATACAAATATATATAACTTTTATAACACGTGCACACATACAGTATTTTATATAACTTATTATACATATAACAGAGCTTAGAGTATATATATACATTTTTATTTGAAATCAATGCGTATAACAATCATCATATATGCAACTTTATACATGAGTAGGCTATTAAATAACTAAACATAACTGTATATATACCCACTGTGAAATAAGAGAAAAGTATGAAGCTATAAAACCCATAACATATTTTCTAACTTAAGTATATATATATATATATATATACTAATAAACTAATATATATAACTCATGTGCTATTTGTATTTAAAAAATCAGTTTAAAACATATTTATGAGAACAGACAACATATATATAACTTTAAAATAACAACACACGTATATAGGCTGCAGATTATATATATAGACTTTAAAATGAAACTTCACAGACCATATATATAAAGTAATATATATATAAACATTAATATATATAACTATGCATATACCAACTAGCTTACTTATTAAAAACATAATGTACATATACGTATTATATATACTGCCCTATCAACTTGTACAACATATCATTAAACAATGCACATATTATGTACTTTCGAAACATACCATATAAATATTATACTTCTATTACAAAATATATATATACGTATAAATCTAAATGAAAATGTAAAGATAAGCATACTCATATATACCACAGTAACTATAATATATATAAAACAAGATATGAAAACACACGTATATAGATTTAAAAACAATATATATAAACTAAGTTTAAGTAAAAAAAAATGATATATATACCTTATATAACTTCAGAGGCAAAACGAGTGAGGGAAAGATGAAGACCGAAGGGATGATGGGAGAAGAGAGGCCGAGAGAGGGAGGGGGTCTGGTGCTAGGGTCTGTGAAGCAAGGAGGGTGACTGGAGGCACGTGTACTCGGGCAGTGGTGGTCGAAGTGTTGCACTTGGCTGCTATGTGGAGGTGTTTGGGAAGCTTCGCCGTAGGGGGTGGAGACAGAGAAATGAAGAGGAAAAGAACGAATGCAAAAGAAATGAAAACAAATGAAAGAGAAATGAAAATATACGTGCACCCAGAAAACGTTTGTCTTTTCAGATTTTTGACTTTTGAGTGTCAAAACTGTCGAATATAAAAGGACACAGGTTATATAGGTGATTAACACAACAAGCTGAACCGGATGGAGGACACAGAATTGCAAATGGATCCAATTTGGCGAATCGTCATATTTTTGCATTATGTTCATTCCGTCGCGCACCGGACTCCGGAATACACCGATGAATACATCACAGTGATCAGCGCGATGAGACGGACAAGAGGAAACGGAAATATCAGTGTCAGGACCTTCCTATCAAAAGTCCATACGGACCCTAATAAACGTTGCTATTCCGTACGGAAAAATCCAAACGGAGCTAGAAACGTCCGAATTTCGCGAAATGAATTTCGCAGTCAGATTCAGAGTGTTCTAAATAAATTTTCTCATGTTGACATATTTAGGTTTCGGAACACTTTTAAATTCAACTGTTATTAACTGATTTAAATTGAGATAAAATTACACAATAAAATAAACTTCCATATTTTATGATGAAAATTTACCAATTGCTATGTTTTTAAATACGTATTCCAAAAAAAAAATTATTTCAAAATTCAATTATTTAAAAATTTCACAAAATTTCAGTTAAATACGTTATTAAAACCAATCAAAATTTATGGGTCGTTACACTCTCCCCCACTCAAAACTTTTCGTCCCCGGAAAGGAAGAGGGTAGGAGAATAGAAACAACCAGAAAGAAAAAAAAATAGATTGAATGTCAAGATTAAACAATTAATTTGAAACTATATATATAAATTTTACTTGAAATATTCACTTGAAAGCTTCATGTGCAAATCAATTATCTTTAATACTTTTCAAAACCAATTTGTAAAAGTTTTTGCTTCCTTTATAAATACCATTTATATGTTTAAATAACACCTTTATAAATATATAAAAACTATTTTAAAGCAATTATTTACAATATTACTTATTTTTACAAAGAAGCTATTGAAAACATTTAAATCCATAATTCATAAATTTATAAATTTCATTTCAAGATACTTTTCAAATATTATTAATAAAACAATAATCATTTACTTTAAATATTTTTATTTAATTAATAACTTCAAAAATATTTATAACACTTATAATTTACTATTAAACCATGTAGTATAAAAAAATATAAAAAAAATATAGTCAACAAGGAAAACAAGGAGGATTTGGAAAAACAGAATATAGGTGAATAAATGAAGCTGAGCAGATAAGGCAGATTCAAAAGAATAGCATCAGGCACGAATAATTAATTTTGAACCATAAGAATTTCAATTTCAAATATAAATACAAAATTTCTTTATTGGAAATACCTTTATAATAAAATACTTTTATAACTCGATGTTTCAATAAGTTTATCCTTGTTCCTGTAGACTCTGGTAGTGCGTTGATCAGGCGCAAAACTAGAATTCTCTAGGTACTTAGTAGACCTGTTTCAACACCTAGTGAAAATACTGGAAAAACTTTTAAAAACAGATATGGAAAGTACAATCCAAACAAAAAACAAACAAAACCTTTGTCTAACCATGGTTCGCAGATACACAATGGTTACGCCTGGTTCCCCAGGAAACAATCCATATCCGTAAGCTTTCTCAGCCCTGCGAGTTATGCCATGATGACTAGTAGAATGCAGGATACACAATGGTTACGCCTGGATCCCCCAGGAAACAATCCATACCCCCAGGTAAGACTCAGCCAAGCAGTTGCGCTACTATTCGCGACCTACACAGATTGCAGGATACACAATGGTTACGCCTGGATCCCCCAGGAAACAATCCGTACCCCTAGGCAAGACTTAGCCAGGCTATGCATCCGCGCTCGTAAGACCATGGGTAATGCCATGGAATTCGAAGGACACTCGAGTATCATATCCGGAAAACCAAAAATCAGAGAGAATAATATCGATAGAATGAATCCAAGATGTTGCCACAAATCGGATATCAAGCAGAAGGCACTTTTCATATCTTTACTTCGAAAATATGTATCATATAGTACCTTTTCAAATCACTTTCAAATATCGTGCTTATATAAAATCCATTATATATAAGATTTAATTTTCAAATCAAATACTTTTCCAAAATCAAAAGTATATCAAATCATACTTATATAGACTTCAATTATATAAGATTTCACTTTTCAAATTGAGTACCTTTTCAAATCCATAGTTTTCGAATCAACATCATACTTATACAAACCAAATTTTTATATAAGTTCGATAACTCCCAAATCAAGTATTTAGTAACATAAGGTTCTCAAATTTCAATTTTGTTTCAATATCAATTCAGTTTCAAAATCATATACAATTCCACCGAAATTATTTCTTCTCAAATTAAATATCTTCAGTTCCAAAGTTTCCAAAATAATAAATTTAGAAAATAAATCCAAATTTCTAAATCAATATCATTTAAGTCAACCAATTCATTTCCGAAATCAATGGTTTTCAAAATCAATCTTATATTTACATAAGGTCCATCTTATATCAGGATCAAATTTTACAAAATAAATTTTCACTGTATGAAGAGCCATATGGGATTGAATATCTTTGCTTTTATGGGTTATATATCTTTGTAATTTAAATTGGAAATTTTCTTTTAGTAAGCAAAGATATTCTAACCCGACAGCTTTCAATTTCAGCGTCAAAATATATCAATGATATTAGAATATAAGATGTACATAAGTCATTATTTCACAAAAATCACATTTGATCGCTCGCTCGATCACACAAGTTCGCTTTCGAACTAGTATTGTCCATTCAACTTCCCTAATGCGGATTTCGATATGGTTTCTCGACTAGAAGCCATCAGTCTCCTTGCATAGCCATATACTATGATAGAGAATTCTAGAATCAAGCCCAAAATCCATATCAAATATTCGCCATCAAGAATCGAATGAAAAATCCTAACACGAAATGGTGTAATTCAACTCGAACTTGTGTACTCAAACCTGGATCAAATTAATTATGCGAATAAAACAGCATACGTACAACCTATATATTTATTCCAACTTGTTAAATATATAGTTTCATAAAGATGTTACTAAGTTAAACATTTAAACTAAATTTTATTCCAAATATTTTGAAGACCAAATTCTTTTCAAAGCATTTCAAATCTAAATTTCATATTTAGAAAAATTTAAAATTGCCTTATTCATTTACTTAACAAAACAGTTTCAACTTATTAAATCATATTACTACATACTTTAACATACATACCAAACTTATATACTTCATACTTTTCAAAATTCTTAGCTTTTGAAAATTTAACCTTGATTTGGAAGTGCTCGAACCTTCAAAATAGTTGAAGAAATCATTTTCAAATTTAAGAGTTGGAAATCAGCAACAAATTAGTAAATCAATTTTAAAGATAGGCTTCAAATCCGAAACTCAAGGACTGAACACCGGTTCATTTCAAATCATACTTCGGAATGTGGGAGTCAAAATTGGTTTCACAAAATCACTCGCATAGCAAAGCTATTATAGTGGCCTTTCCCTCACTCTGAAACTCGAAAATCAATGTCGATGATGCGTGCACTCATCACCGAAATTATTTTCCAGCGACATAAGTGAGTTCTAGACTTCTATTTTCTCACACTTCTTTTGAAATTTCTTCGAAATCATTCGAAACTCATTAAAATCATTTGAAACATTTCTTATTCAGAAAATACTTTAAATCATATTATTATTATATATATTTCAAAAATCTAAAACCAATTTCAAAATACCGGAGTTCAATCTCTCGAATTTCAAATTAAAACCCTTCAGTTATAAATCATTTTTATATAACTCAATTTCTTATAAAATTTTCAAAATTCCAAATCCTTTCGAAACTTCAAATTCTAGTTTTTTTTAAAGTATATAATCCTTTCGAAAACATTTCACTTTTATATATAGAATATAATCATACTTATCAAAATAATAATTTCGATATATAAAACAATTTCTAAAATACAAACAAGCCCGATTTTTCAAAGGATGGTTCAAGAATGGATTTCAAAACAAAGATAGAAAATTCAAATTAGAGGGACTCCAATCAAATAGGATTCTGATTCGAAGATAAGTTCGAACGAAAATGAGATAATTAATTACAAAACAGTAGATGGATACACTTATATAAATCGCGGGCGACCTTAACCGAGTCAACCGTGACTTCAAGAATATAATCGATGCGGAAATCTAAGGTAAATCAACATTCGATCACCAGAGATAGAATTTGGCATAACAAGAGATGGCAACATCAAAACCGAGGGATATATAAATCTCTAGTGAATCAATGCCAATTGTAAAGGAGTTCCACCCCTTTACAAATCATTCAAAGATTGGCTGGATCGCCTATTCTTATAGAGATCATTCGTAGTGGAGTTATGGGATACTCCAGAATCACAAGAATACAAAGAGGGAGAGATAAGAATGAATTTTGGAACCGCAAGAAATGTTCCAAAGTTCAGAGGAAATCGAGTCAAAAGGAAGAGATTCAAACTCGAACGAAAGTGATTCTGTAAATAAATTTACAATATATGTTAAGTTTTGCCTAGAGCCAAAGCTCTGATACCAACTGTAACGACCCACTATTTTGGACCATTCAAATCGACAATAAATCCACACATGTCTGACTTGAATAATTCAAAATAACAAATTGTAATAAAAATTTGGCAAAACTTAGCATATACAGTAAATAAATCAATCATAGAATCACAGACACAGAGTAATACAATAATATGCAGCGGAATAGATAAAATAGTAGTTCATGAAGCTACTATATAAACATCAGAGTTACAAATAAAATACAACAGAATATCTCGAATACAGTGAAGTCTTCAGTACGAATAGATGACCTCTCTGAACAAATCAACTGGAAAGCTGAAAGCTGAATCGATGGTTGGATCTCCAAATGAAGCTCCAAACTCCAAGGTGAGTCTCGATTGCTGTATCACTCGGTCTGACCCGAGCGTAAAGCAAAACACAAAACACTCGAGTCAGGATTAACATTCTTATACTAATAAATCCAACTCAAGTGAAATATCAACTGAAATACAAGTAACTTAAAGGATGTTTGGGATAACCATCCTCTAAGGGTCTGCGGAACTATCTTCAAGGTGGAAACATACACTATAACACCGTGGTCATTCCAAATTAATTTATACTTCAAAACCAAAATATCATTTCATTTCAAATATATCTATTTTCCAAAATAGTATATATATATAGGTTAAATAATTTAAAAGTAAAGTACTTATAATTTCCTCAAGTCTCACAAATTGCTTCACATCAACTTCAAATTCCAAATTCACATTTATTCAAAGCTCAATTCATCAATTCAATTCAGTTCTAAATATACCATTTAAATTTTCAATATATTTCAAAGCTATAATATTCAACATTTCAAAGTTAAATTTAACAGTTTCATATAGCTCTTGATTTAACTTTATTATTATTATTTAATCAGGGAATACTCACTTAATAAATTCAATATCATTTAACTAGCCTTAAATCATATTTTTACTAAATATTTCCTTAAATTTATTTTAAACAAGAAATATTCGTTAACTTACTTATAAATCAAACCCTAATTATAAATCATATCTTACATCTCAATTTCAATAAGTTTCAAATCGGTTTAATTAAATAAAATTCTTTATCGAATACAATTTCAACTAAATTCAAATTATCTTCCCAACCTTAACTTATTCAAATTATTACCCAAAATCTATTTTGAAACATATTTTAAATACTCAAACATATTATATGTATTTAATCAATCATTCCCATTTATATATAATAATTTAAGGCTCAACATTTATTAAAACCACATATTTCTTCCCAAAACCATAGAATTAATTTTCAAAATATTTATATATATGGACCAACGGTGTCTGTATATATATTTATCATATGGTTAAGTGATACAGATATTTATCATTTCAATCCGAAATTTAAATATATACGGGTAGATATCATTTCGACCCGTAATCCCAATTTCAATACAAATGAAAATCGTTTGGGTTTATCATTTCAACCCATAACGATTTTCTCCTATTCTAAAGTCCATTCGGGTATGTATCATTTCAACCCATAGTGATTTCTATACTAACAGGGAACTTGCAGAGTGATAACATATATAGAAATAATATAACAAGCATAGATATATCATCAATAACAATATAATATAAATAGCAGGATATGGTGTCATATCCCACAAGTGAACAGTTATAGATAATAGCATATATAGCAATTTAAATAACTACAGCAGCATATTTCAATTGTCGTTTCAATTGAAATCAAATTTAATAAATATAACAACATTAATCGTGAGTGATTGCTCACCTTTCGAGGCTGGATAGATTTGATAACGAAATGAGCTACGAATTCCAGGCACGAATCTCAAAGCAAAGGTAGGTTGGCACGAATTCGACGAACAAGACTGATAGATAAGAAATTGAAGAAATAAATCAATTAGTTTGATATAAACAGAGAATATATATATATATACACATTATAATTTTCTCTAAAACCAAATTTTAAAAAGTACATTTGGAATAAGATATGTATGCCTAAGATTTCAACTCATATTTTTTTTTTAAACTTATATAAGCTAGCACATTACACTTAAGATCTATATATATTTCATTCTCAAGTAGTTATTATAAAAGTTTAAACTTATATTTAAAATAGTATATATATAAAATACTTGTTTACAGGATATCTATAAAATAAAATTTTGAAATAAATACACACATATACTTAAAAATGCAAAGTACTTACATATATTGTTTTTGTTCATTTGAAAATATCTATATACATAAACCAAATTTCTCACCGCCAACCAACAACATACCAGTATATACATAAACATCACTTCTGGCACGACCATATTAACACACGCAGGTATATAACTTCATGATATATCTGAAAATCTAAGTTATGTGAAAATATATACATACTAACATAACATAATATATTTATATAATTTCATTTCAAATCATTAACATAGGTATATTTTATATAAACATAAACGTTTATTTGCTTATGCAAATCATATGTATATATATAAACTAGCAGATCAATATACATATAACAGAACATAATTTATATGTATATATATATACTTTTAAATCATATTACAACATAAAAATCCTTATGTAAAACATATATCTAAAGCTATACTTTATAGAAACAAACATATCTACACTCTATAACTTATAAAGCAATAGATTATATGATTTATATAACTAACATATTCTGAAAATTTATATAAACTGGCCTAGTATAAATCTATAACCCATATATGTGAACTACCTGCGCGTACAAAAATATAGCAAATGCAACCCCAATGTATACTTCCAACAAATATATACATCTCTTATATATAATACATACATATAAAAAAATTCATGTAAACTCACATATACATATATAGTAGCATATAGGCTAATATCTATAAACTAACACCCATATTATATACACACAAATGATAACATATGTAAACAAGAACACCTTAATATAACAGAGCAGCCACGCATATCTCAAACCAAACACATATATAAGCAACATACAAATATATATAACTTTTATAACACGTGCACACATACAGTATTTTATATAACTTATTATACATATAACAGAGCTTAGAGTATATATATACATTTTTATTTGAAATCAATGCGTATAACAATCATCATATATGCAACTTTATACATGAGTAGGCTATTAAATAACTAAACATAACTGTATATATACCCATTGTGAAATAAGAGAAAAGTATGAAGCTATAAAACCCATAACATATTTTCTAACTTAAGTATATATATATACTAATACACTAATATATATAACTCATGTGCAATTTGTATTTAAAAAATCAGTTTAAAACATATTTATGAGAACAGACAACATATATATAACTTTAAAATAACAACACACGTATATAGGCTTTATAATGAAACTTCACAGACCATATATATAAAGTAATATATATATATATATATATATATATAAACATTAATATATATAACTATGCGTATACCAAATAGCTTACTTATTAAAAACATAATGTACATATACGTATTATATATACTGCCCTATCAACTTGTACAACATATCATTAAACAATGCACATATTATGTACTTTCGAAACATACCATATAAATATTATACTTCTATTATAAAATATATATATACGTATAAATCTAAATGAAAATGTAAAGATAAGCATACTCATATATACCACAGTAACTATAATATATATATATAAAACAAGATATGAAAACACACGTATACAGATTTAAAAACAGTATATATAAACTAAGTTTAAGTAAAAAATATATGATATATATATACCTTATATAACTTCAGAGGCAAAACGAGTGAGGGAAAGATGAAGACCGAAGGGATGATGGGAGAAGAGAGGCCAAGAGAGGGAGGGGGTCAGGTGCTAGGGTCTGTGAAGCAAGGAGGGTGACTGGAGGCACGTGTACTCGGGCAGTGGTGGTTGAAGTGTTGCACTCGGCTGCTATGTGGAGGTGTTTGGGAAGCTTTGCCGTAGGGGGTGGAGACAGAGAAATGAAGAGGAAAAGAACGAATGCAAAAGAAATGAAAACAAATGAAAGAGAAATGAAAATATACGTGCACCCAAAAAACGTTTGTCTTTTCAGATTTTTGACTTTTGAGTGTCAAAACTGTCGAATATAAAAGGACACAGGTTATATATGTGATTAACACAACAAGCTGAACCAGATGGAGGACACAGAATTGCAAATGGATCCAATTTGGCGAATCGTCATATTTTGCATTATGTTGATTCCGTCGCGCACCAGACTCCAGAATACACCGATGAATACATCACAGTGATCAGCGCGATGAGACGGACAAGAGGAAATGGAAATATCAGTGTCAGGACCTTCCTACCAAAAGTCAAATACGGACAATGATAAACGTTGCTATTCCGTACGGAAAAATCCAAACGGAGCTAGAAACGTCCGAATTTCGCGAAACGAATTCCACAGTCAGATTCAGAGTGTTCTAAATAATTTTTCTCATGTTGACATATTTAGGTTTCGGAACACTTTTAAATTCAACTGTTATTAACTGATTTAAATTGAGATAAAATTACACAATAAAATAAACTTCCATATTTTCTGATGAAAATTTACCAATTGCTATGTTTTTAAATACGTATTCCAAAAAAAAATTATTTCAAAATTCAATTATTTAAAAATTTCACAAAATTTTAGTTAAATACGTTATTAAAATCAATCAAAATTTATGGGTCGTTACAAGATGTCAAACACCGTAAACATCTCTGACACCGTTACACTCATATTTATTTACTGTTGATTTAACTTACATAAGATCTTTTAGTTCTGACTCGAGTGTTTTGTCTTTTCAATTCGCTCGGGTCAGTCTGAGCTTTTTAGTGTATCGAAGACTACTTTCTGGAGGATGAAGACGGAGATTTATACTATTATTATTTATTATGTTTATTCCACTACATCATGTTGTTCCGCTGCATTTATTTATTATTTATTCTTGTTGTATGTATATAACGCCCCACTCCGAGACCCACATTAGCAAAGAGTATTACAAGGTAACACCGTCTGCTAATGCGGAGAATAGAGCTGGATAGGAGCGACCATCTATAACCTTGTCTTAATTATCTATTGAATACGCCGACAAATGCCACTTCTTTCTTAAATGGATCGACATACCCAATAAATACTTAATACAAAGCCATAGGTGGCTGAGGATCTATCAGAATAAAATATAACAACTCTAATGTAATACACATCACAGAACAGTAAATCATAACTTACATTTACACATATGCAGATACATTACAGAGTTTACAAAATGAGACATGTCAAGTGGTAAAGCAAACCACGATATACAAACGAGTCAAGAGAATACATATCAGAGTTATAGACAAAAAGGACTACACAAAAAGCTATGACAAAAAGGAGCTAGCGGAGTAGTCCATGCGGAAGCAAAAGAGGCTAAGTCCAAAGTACCTAACCTGAAACATCTCGGTCTGACCCGAGTATAAAATACACGGGTCAGTCTAGCTAAACAAATCAGTTAGATGACTAATTGATAATGAACATACAAGATCATAAAGTACCACAATTATCTCCAAAAGAGATATCCAAATCATCTATCATAAGATGAATCAAAACAAGCCGCATATCATCGACAATTCAAATAAACAAAGGATATCATATCCCAAAACAAGGAACAATATTACTCCCACTTAGGAGATATTCCAAAACCCGCCATATCGGCAACCATAAGCATTAGTGGAAACATATCCAAGAATCAATGTCACATAGCAAAGAATAGTGCCCACATAGGCAATATAAATTTCCATGGGGTAGTCGCACTCATATCGCGTGGTTCCATGTAACCATCGCCGAAAGGCTCTACTCAAGGGAAATATAATAATAAAACATCAGAAAGGCGCACGTGCTAAGACCAGAGTCTTTATGCCAAGTACTGTTGATTTAGTGGTATCATACGCCCAGGGGCGATACACACGAAGGCTCTACTCCCACATAGGAGCAGTTGTCCACATAGACAAAGCCGATATAATACTCCTACATAGGAGTAATTGTCCACATAGATAATCAATGACCCACATAGGTCCAGTACTGGTCGCCGAAGCTAATGTGTCATAAACTCTTGGAGAGGAACCCGAAAAATGTTAACGTGAGTCCTATACCCCACGTTCGCACTAAACGGTTTACTAACCATTAGTCAATTTTACACTCAAAGCATTATAAAGTTCACCTCATCTCATCGGTAAACCAGACCTGAAGGTCAAAACGATCAAACGAATAGATTAGGAATTAACTGAAAAAATAAACGCACGTGTTCATAGCACGCGTTTTATTTAATCATTTGATTCTCCTCCCTCTTCGCTCGAAGTGCAAAATTGTGTGTGTGTTTCAAATAGAAATTAGAGGTTAGAGAAACAAGCTTTTAATACCCATTACAAAGATCATTTTATAAAAACTCGTGCATGAAATCAAAAAGGAATTAACAAAGTCAAATATTCAATAACAACTAATTGGAACAACCCGCCTCGGTTAAAATTAGAAACCCAAGAAAAATGGAAAAATAGGCAAAACAAGCAGGTCAGTCGTCGGGACCAGTGGGTCAGTCTACTGGCCCAGAGCCTGAAAACATTTTGTTTCCAGGTCGGCCGACTGACCCAGAGTGTCAGTCGACTGACACAGGGGCAAGAATATCTATCCCCCCAGGTCAGTCGACTGAACCCAGAGGTTGGTCGACTTATACAGGGGCAGAACGTTTTCTGCCCCCTGGTTCAGTCGACTGAACTACTGGTTCAGTCGACTGAACCTGCTTTCTGGGCAGAAACAGTCTAGCCCACATTGGGGCAAAACTATACCGGAACAATCAATCGAGCTACCGCGACTCAGGACTCATTCCAAATGACAACCCGGCCTTAAAACCTCTTCGGTACATCCCGGTAAACATGTTCAAACATCCATAAAAGAGATTTTCACAAAGTTGGATTTCAAAACCAAAAATTTGACAATTCACCAAATCGATTCAAACCGAACACAAATGAACATGAGTTGATGTTAGGAATTCATATCCAACAACAAAGATAGATATAGACTTAGATGTGAGATAAAAACCTCACCTTTAATCCCAAAAACCCAAGAGAGAAGCACAAACACAAGGAGAAGATCAATCACTGTTCTCTTCAATCCTACAAGCTTCAATCTAAGATCAAAACAAGTATTTTCCTAAGTTAGGGTTTAGGAATTTTCTAAAATTAAAGAGGAAAAGAGATGGAGAAGATGAAGATGGAGCTTACCAAGCTTTTCCAAGAGTTTGGAGCAAGAATTTGGAGTTTGCTATTCAATCTAGGGCTTGGAATTTCTAATTCCTCCTCTCTTCCACCATTTTCAGTTTAGCTAGAGTAAAAGAAATGAAGTGAGGAAGAATGGATGAAGAGAGGGGCTGAGTTAGAGTATATGATGAGTTGGGTCAAACCCAAACCCAAAAGCCCAATAGAAAATAGCAAAATTCAACTTACTCCAAATATATCGAAGCTTATACTCAAAAAAGTCGCAAACGCCATTTTGGACTTAAGTGGTCCCGCGTCCTGATTTGACCGTTTGCAAAAAGTAGCTTTTCGGACTTTAATCCGATTAACGACGCTATATATAAATAAAGTATTTAAATATAAAATCGTAAAATATGCGGGTTGTTACAGATCTCCCCTCCTTAACAAAATTGCGTCCACGCAATTCCTAGAGAAGAATTTGCAACAACTACATACATACAACCAAGAAGACAAGAAAAATAAGCTTGAGATAAAAGGATATTCTCACCATCACAAAGCAAAGATAGAAAACCCGGATAGGATCGCTCGATAAACTCTCTGGTTTCCCAAGTACAGTCATTGGGATTAGCGGACCATTGAACTTTAATGAGCTGCACGTCCTTGTTACATAGGTGTCTCACCTCCGTGGCAAGTATGCGAATAGGCTGCTGTACAATAGATAAATCTGGTGAGATCTCAAGCTCTTGCAAATCAGGAGAGTCAATAACAGAATCCGATTCTCGAAGACACTTCCGAAGCTAAGAGACGTGAAACACGTTGTGAACTCCGGATAGATGAGCTGGAAGTGAAACTCTATAAGCCACAGGGCCAATACATTGAGTAATAGGAAATGGTCCTACAAAGCGAGGAGCCAATTTCCCTGTCACATTGAAGCGCATAACCCCTTTCAAAGGAAAATTTCGAATAAAGACGAGATCACCAACCGAGAACTCAAGAGGCTTCCTACGGTTATCCGCATAGGATTTCTGGCGGCTCTGTGCCTCTTTCATTCTCTGACGGATAAGAACAATCTTCTCAGAAGAATCATGAACAAAATCTGGGCCAAGAATAAGCTTCTCCCCAGATTCCAACCAACAAGAAGGTGATCGACATGGCCTTCCGTATAAGGCTTCGAAAGGAGCCATACCGATACTGGACTGAAAACTATTGTCGTAGGAGAACTCTACAAGGGGTATATGATCCTCCCAACTACCTCCAAAATCAAGAATACAAATACGGAGGATATCTTCTAAGATACGATTCACTCGTTCAGTCTGTCCATCAGACTGTGGATGGTAAGCTGTGCTGAAATTAAGCTTTGTTCCTAAAGCTTGCTGAAGACTCTTCCAGAAATGACTGGTGAATAAAGGATCACGGTCACTCACAATCGAACTAGGAACACCGTGAAGTCTCACGATTTCCTTGATAAATAACCTAGCCAAAAGAGAAGCAGTCCTATTAGATTTAATATCAATAAAATGAGCTGACTTGGTGAGGGGATCAACAATAACCCAAATGCTAGTATGGCCCGATCTCGTACGAGGTAGGCCATCAATGAAATCCATCGAAATCTGATCCCATTTCCACAATGGAATCTCTAGAGGCAGAAGGAGACCAGAAGAGCACTGATGTTCGGCTTTAATACGTTGACAAGTCATGCAATTACTCACATAACTCGCTACCTCGCGCTTCATGCCTTCCCAATAATAAAGGCGATGCATGTCGGCATACATCTTACTACTACCCGGATGAATAGTATACTTAGACCGATGATAGTCATCAAGAATGTCATGCCTAAGTGCAGAATCAGAAGGCACAACAAGACGGTTCTTCTTGCAAAGACACCCATGAAGATCAATGCTAAAATCCCGCAACGCCTCATCATGGGGTTCCGCCTCACAAAGCTGAATAAGATGCACAAGATCAGGATCACGCCGCTGAGCTTCGGCAATAAGATCCAACAAAGAGGGTCGAGCTTCCAAACTGAATAATGCTACCTGAGAATCAGAGGATGGAGCTCGATCACGAATATCACAAAAAGATAGAGTCTCAAGAATATCCCATTCGGCAAGCATCATAGAAACGACAGCCGAATGTCTGCGACTGAGCGCATCAGCAACACGATTACCCTTACCAGGGGTATATTGGATATCAAAGTCATAGGAGGCAAGAAACTCGAGCCAATGTTGTTGCCTCATATTGAGTTCCGTCTGAGTGAACAAGTACTTCAAGGATTTATGATCGATATAGAGAATGAAGCGCTCGCCTAATAAATAGTGTCGCTAAATCTTCAAGGCGAATACGACGGTGGCTAACTCAAGATCATAAGTGGCATAGCGAACTCCATTCGGACGCAGTTGCCTAGAAGCATAAGCAACTACCCGATCTTTCTGCATAAGCACGGCACCGAGACCACTACTACAAGCATCGGTGTAGACAACAAGATCATGATTCCCCTCGGGAACCACGAGAATAGGAGCATTAGTGAGAAGTTCCTTTAATGTCTGAAAGGAAGCTTCACGCTTATCGGACCAAATATAACGAATGCCTTTCCGAGTAAGGCTGGTAAGAGGAAGCACAACACGAGAAAAATTCTTAATGAACCGACAGTAATAACCCGCCAATCCAAGGAAACTACGAATCTCATGAACATTCTCAGGCCTCTTCCAATTTTGGATAGCTTCGATCTTTGAGGGACCGACAGAAATGCCGTCAGAAGATACAACATGGCCTAAGAACTTAACCTTATCCTCCCAAAAATGGCACTTGGAGAATTTGGCTTTAAGCTGATGGTGACGAAGAGTACTCAAGACAATTCTCAAGTGATTAGCATGCTCGGCTTCAGATTTAGAATAAACCAGAATGTCGCCAATGAACACAAGGACGAACTTATCGAGATATTTCTGGAATACTCGATTCATAAGATCAACAAAGAAAGTCGGAGCGTTCGTCAAACCGAACGGCATAACGAGCCACTCGAAAGAACCATATCGAGTGCGGAAAGTTGTAAGGGGCATGCTATCTTCTGTGACTCGAAGCTGATGAAAACCAGTGGCAAGGTCGAGCTGAGAGAAGACCTTAGTGCCACTTAATAGATCGAACATATCATCGATCCTCGGCAAAGGATACCTATTCTTGATGGTCAACTCATTAAGCTTGCGATAGTCGATGCAAAGCCTAAGAGTTCCATCGGACTTCTTCACGAAGACGACCGCGGTACCCCATGGTGAAAAACTGGACTGAATCAACTGTTTGGACTCAAGCTCTAAAAGCTGCTTCTTGAGTTCCTCATTTTCCTTTGTAGACATCCTCGTGGGAGGACGCCCAACTGGCTTCGCGCCTGGAATGAGATCAATGCGGAACTCGATTGCCCGCTTGGGTGGAAAACCTGAGACTGGCTCAAAAACATCAGAGAAGTCACAAACAATCAGAATACGAGATATATCATCATCATCTCATGAGTCAAGAGAATGTAAAGCCATTTCGGAATTATCCACATTCCGAAGAACAAGTGATGGCTGAGTAGATGAATCTGGATGTCGAAGATATAAAATTCTTTCAGAACAAATAATCCTGGCATCGTACCTCACTAGCCAGTCCATACCCAAAATCATATCAAAATCCAAATAAGAAATAACGTGCAGATTCGCACAAAAAGAAAAGTCACATAAAACAATCTCAACATCATCACAAAGCATGCTAAGAGTTGTGGACCCCCCAATAGGATTCGCAATCCTCAACGAAGTAACCATACAAGAAACATCTAAAGACAAATCATCGATAAGCTTTTTCTGTACGAAAGAATGCGAAACTCCCGTATCGAAAAGAACTCGAATGCTACGGTCATGAAATAGAATAGAACCTTCCAAAATAGACTGAGATATACCTCTGGGCTGAGAAGGACCTCCAGAAGCCTTAGCAACATAAAGCTTGCCAGACTTGGCACTAGTAGGAGCAGCAGGGCAAGTCGAAACACGGTGATCTTCCTTCTTACAAAAATGACAGAAGAGAGGCTTAGGACAAGCCCGAATCATATGATCAGGAGAACCACAATTGAAACACTTCCGAATGGAAGGTGTTCCAGCAGATTGAGAGTTAGAACCAGACTCAACGGGCTTCTTCTTCTTAGAAGGAAGAAATCCCTGCTTATGAAATGGAAACCTCTTCTTATTGGGGTTCTTGCGAACCTCAATATCATCACCACTATCACACTCCTTCTCGATGGCCTCGAGATGAAGTGCCGAATCAACCAACTCCTCAAAAGAAAGCTTAAGCTGGAGCATTAAAGATTTCTTAAGATATTTCTTAAGACCAGAGACAAACTTCAGATTCTTCTTATAAGAGGTGCTAATGAATTCAAGACCATACTTAGATAAGGCCTCGAAAGATGCAACATAATCAGAAACGGAAGACTTCCCTTGCTTCAACTCAAGGAAGCGACGGGCTAATAAAACTTTCTCGAATTCAGGAACGAATTTGAGTTCGAAGCGTTCACGGAACTAAGTCCAAGAAAGAACAGACTCATCAAGTTCAGATATAAGAAACTCGTACCAATCAAGGGCACACTCTTGCAATAAGCTGGAAGTTACAAGAACTCGATCATGGTCAGAAAGATCCATGCGAGAGAAGATACGTTCGCATGTGCGAATCCAAGCTTGGACCTCAAGAACGGACTCGGAGCCTTTGAATGGCTTTCCACCAAGATGAGAAAAATCACTACACAGGTGTGCAAAGGAAGATTTGCGCGGAGGAGATGCACGAATAGGAGCTGGAGGCTGAGTGATCCTAAATAACTCCAAGAACTGATCGGCCGACATATAAACACCGTCCGGATGCGAGCCACTGGATTGCCCAGCATCCGAGCATCGTCCTCGGCCTCTTCCGTCCATTAGCTAAAAGATAAGATAAGAAAAGATTATTCAAAAGGCAGATATCATTAATTCAATTACAGAATAAAATGCATTCCTAGACGTATTCCCAAAATTCTATCTACCCCAAAGGCACGGTGATTCAAAGATTCGTAACATCCGTACAACACTTTAATGTACCGCAATATGTGTCTCTATTCTATGTTTATCATATTTTTTTTCTGAACCTCGCTTTGATACCAAGCTATAACGCCCCACTCCGAGACCCACATTAGCAAAGAGTATTACAAGGTAACACCGTCTGCTAATGCGGAGAATAGAGCTGGATAGGAGCGACCATCTATAACCTTGTCCTAATTATATATTGAATAAGCTGACAAATGCCACTTCTTACTTAAATGGATCGACATACCCAATAAATACTTAATACAAAGCCATAGGTGGCTGAGGATCTATCAGAATAAAATATAACAACTCAAATGTAATACACATCACAGAACAGTAAATCATCACTTACAATTACACATACGCAGATACATTACAGAGTTTACAAAATGAGACATGTCAAGTGGTAAAGCAAACCACAATATACAAACGAGTCAATAGAATACATATCAGAGTTATAGACAAAAAGGACTACACAAAAAGCTATGACAAAAAGGAGCTAGCGGAGTAGTCCATGCGGAAGCAAAAGAGGCTAAGTCTAAAGTACCTAACCTGAAACATCTCGGTCTGACCCGAGTATAAAATACATCGGTCAGTCTAGCTAAACAAATCAGTTAGATGACTAATTGATAATGAACATACAAGATCATAAAGTACCACAATTATCTCCAAAAGAGATATCCAAATCATCTATCATAAGATGAATCAAAACAAGCCGCATATCATCGGCAATTCAAATAAACAAAGGATATCATATCCCAAAACAAGGAACAATATTACTCCCACTTAGGAGATATTCCAAAACCCGCTATATCGGCAATCATAAGCATTAGTGGAAACATATCCAAGAATCAATGCCACATAGCAAAGAATAGTGCCCACATAGGCAATATAAATTTCCACGGGGTAGTCGCACTCATATCGCGTGGTTCCATGTAACCATCGCCGAAAGGCGCTACTCAAGGGAAATATAATAATAAAACATCAGAAAGTCGCACGTGCTAAGACCAGAGTCTTTATGCCAAGTACTGTTGATTTAGTGGTATCATACGCCCAGGGGCGATACACACGAAGGCTCTACTCCCACATAGGAGCAGTTGTCCACATAGACAAAGCTGATATAATACTCCCACATAGGAGTAATTGTCCACATAGACAATCAATGAGCCACATAGGTCCAGTACTGGCCACCGAAGCTAGTGTGTCATAAACTCTTGGAGATGAACCCGAAAAATGTTAACGTGAGTCCCATACCCCACGTTCGCACTAAACGGTTTACTAACCGTTAGTCAATTTCACACTCAAAGCAGTATAAAGTTCACCTCATCTCATCGGTAAACCAGACCCGAAGGTCAAAACGATCAAGCGAATAGATTAGGAATTAACTGAAAAGATAAACGCACGTGTTCATAGCACGCGTTTTATTTAATCATTTGATTTTCCTCCCTTTTCGCTCGAAGTGCAAAATTGTGTGTGTGTTTCAAATAGAAATTAGAGGTTAGAGAAACAAGCTTTTAATACCCGTTACAAAGATCATTTTATAAAAACTCGTGCATGAAATCAAAAAGGAATTAACAAAGTCAAATATGCAATAACAACTAATTGGAACAACCCGCCTCGGTTAAAATTAAAAACCCAAGAAAAATGGCAAAATAGGCAAAACAAGCAGGTCAGTCAACTGGACCAGTGGGTCAGTCGACTGGCCCAGAGCCTGGAAACATTTTGTTTCCAGGTCGGCCGACTGACCCAGAGTGTCAGTCGACTGACACAGGGGCAAGAATATCTGTCCCCCAGGTCAGTCGACTGAACCCAGAGGTTGGTCGACTGATACAGGGGCAGAACATTTTCTGCCCCCTGGTTTAGTCGACCAACCTATTGGTTCTGTCGACTGAACCTGCTTCTTGGGCAGAAACAGTCTAGCCCACATTAGGGCAAAACTATACCGGAACGATCAATCGAGCTACCGTGACTCAGGACTCATTCCAAATGACAACCCGGCCTTAAAACCTCTTCGGTACATCCCGATAAACATGTTCAAACGTCCATAAAAGAGATTTTCACAAAGTTGGATTTCAAAACCAAAAATTTGACAATTCACCAAATCGATTCAAACCGAACACAAATGAACATGAGTTGATGTTAGGAATTCATATCCAACAACAAAGATAGATATAGACTTAGATATGACATAAAAACCTCACCTTTAATCCCAAAAACCCAAGAGAGAAGCACAAACACAAGGAGAAGATCAATCACTGTTCTCTTCAATCCTACAAGCTTCAATCTAAGATCAAAACAAGTATTTTCCTAAGTTAGGGTTTAGGAATTTTCTGAAATTAAAGAGGAGAAGAGATGGAGAAGATGAAGATGGAGCTTACCCAGCTTTTCCAAGGGTTTGGAGCAAGAATTTGGAGTTTGCTATTCAATCTAGGGCTTGGAATTTCTAATTCCTCCTCTCTTCCACCATTTTCAGTTTAGCTAGAGTAAAAGAAATGAAGTAAGGAAGAATGGATGAAGAGAGGGGCTGAGTTAGAGTACATGATGAGTTGGGTCAAACCCAAACCCAAAAGCCCAACAGAAAATAGCAAAATTCAACTTACTCCAAACATATCGAAGCTTATACTCAAAAAAGTCGCAAACGCCATTTTGGACTCAATGGAAGTGGTCCCGGGTCCTGATTTGACCGTTTGCAAAAAGTAGCTTTTCGGACTTTAATCCGATTAACGACGCTATATTTAAATAAAGTATTTAAATATAAAATCGTAAAATATGCGGGTTGTTACAATGTAACTCTGATCTGTATTATGAAATTTTAACCAATGTTATTTGTAAACAGCTTCATGAACTATTTATTTGATTATTATATTTTGTCCTTTCGCTGCGAGATTCTGTATTGGTTTCTTTCTTTCTCTGCTTTTTCTTATTTACCCCATAACAATCTGCCCTTTTGAATGGTTTGAGTACAACGTGTGTGTCTGCTTAAAACGTCCAAAAAGGCAGGTCATTACAATATATTAATTAATTTAAATCTAATCTCATCATTTGTTCATCATGTTGACCCAAGGTTCAGACCTAATATATGCTAATTGATTATATGCTCATTATGATAATATAAGTAGATCCCACATTTGTTAAAACCTTTTCATCATGTGTTCATATTATATGTATATTTAGATCTAATTCGTTTTATAGGATATTTATATATGCCTAAATTTTCCAATCTAATTTTGCCATTGTTTTGAAATTATTATTTTATAAAAGGAAAACAAACAAATGAACAATTTTGGATTGGAAACTAATTTGATTAATTAATGTATTTTATACCGTATTATATACCCAAGTATAGATTAACTATATGTGTAAATCATTTAAAATTTCTTTGGAGATTGAATACATGTTTCACATATTTGTTGTTTTGAATACAATTCTTGGGTTATTGTTGATATTTGTTTAGAAAGTTGTTTCAATAAACAAACATAAGTGGACTTTTGTGAAAAACATTATAAACCCTTTGAATCCTTCTTAAGTTAAAGTAGATTTCAATTGCCGACGTTATTCTTAAAACATGAAATAGATCACAAAGTTTACATACACACACATACATAGATATATGCTATTTTAATTTAAAACAAAGTTTGTAGTAATTCATATATGAATACCTATATGTGTTTGGATGTTGAAGTTGTTGAAATTGCATTAAAGGTCAGTTAATGAAATGAGATAACTTCTGCACATTTTCCTCTCCTTATTAATTGCTTTCTTTAACATAACTGATTGTCCTTTCATATGTATGAAAACTTTTGATTAGGTAAAATAGTTTTCTAACATAGTATAATAGTAAATATAACTAAACTATATATATATATATATGCATAGATCATTACTTTATATAATTTCAAAATAAACTATAGATGACAAAAGCATGTATAAAGGGTGAATATGTCTGTTGCGTTGTAAATCCTAACATCTGTATACATACATATTAACTATATACTCTATTTGCATGTTGCACTTGCACTACACACATATAAATGTATTTGAACATTCATTACAATATATTTGAATTTTAATTAAATTTAAAACTCTTTTTACTAATAAAATATTTATTTTATTTAAAAGAAACCTAGAAAAGTTCTAAATGGATTTATACCTCATAGGCCCATTAAAGATCCAACAAAGGAAATATTTTAAAATTTTACCATTCAACTCCGTTGCGGGCTGACCCATTTTTTCAATGGTATCGGTGCCCAATAGCCCACAGTCATGTTAGAGCTAACAAATTAAGATTGCTTACTTAGTACGGTGTCAGGAAAGGTAATGTCTAGGATTGGAATTGGGGAATAAAGTACCATGTCCCACCTAGTTACTAGCATGGCCTGAAAGGTGAAGTGAGCCCAAAGGTTGCCCCTAATAGAAAAGACCTAATTTGAATTGGGCTTTGAGCTAATTTTGAAAATAATTTTGAAAATTAAGACAAGATTTTAAAATTTAAATTTAAATTTTAAAGAAAAATATGTTTATTATAAAAGGTTATAATATAACATAAATTTTCAAAATGTTTGAAAAGGTAATGAAATTTTCAAAATGTTTGAAAATATTTAAATATTTATTTCAAAATTTAAAATTTATTTATAAGATTAATAAAATAAATTAACTAAATAAGTTGATTAATTAATACTTATATGCATGTATTATATATTGATGTATTTCATATTATTTTGAATTATTTAAGATAACATAAGTATACATGTATGTATATAAGATAAATTTTCAAAACTAATATAATTTAATTAAAATTGTTTAGGTTAATTAAATAAATTAATTAATTAAAGGTTAATTAATAAAATAAAAATACACATGTATAAGATATGTGTGTTATACTATAAAGGTTATAACACATACATATATAATATATAGGTATTACTATAAAGGTTATAATATATATTTTAAAGGTTATAGTAGACATATTCAGTATAAAAGTTGTATAGGAATACTAATATAAAATAAATTAAAGAGTTAATTAATTAAGATTAGTTAAATAAGATTTAATTAATATAATATTATACATAAGACTGTTATATAAGTAATATGAAAAATAAAAGTTATATAATAATAAAACTTATATGATATGAATGTATAAATTAAAGGTGCAATATTAAAGAAACCCAAACAGACTTAAGGGATAAATACATACATAAATGTACGTGTACCATGAGTTATGATGTGTACAACACTTGAATCATGAAGATATTTCACAAGAAATACATTATTTCATAAGTCGATATCACTCAGTATAATATATTGAAGATTATGAATCTTCAATATAATGTTGTCATATACTATATATATATATATTAACAAATTAATTACATACTCCTTAGTTATTGAGCAAACTCAAACTAAGGATGTTATGTATAGTATTCTCAATATATTGAATAGATGATGTAAGATAACTATATTTATTTATTAAGCAAACTCAAGGTACATAAACTGCACTTAAGCCGTTATGATATGGTAGGTACAAGTGAATAATCTTTTTTGATTTATTGAGCACACTCAAGGTTGAAATGAGAATAAGACAAGGAACCCTGGGTTAGGAGTTAAATGTGATACAACCAATGAGGAGTTATCCATCTAGCGTGGAGTTATGATTTGTTGAGTAAACTCAAAGTCAGAATCCCAAAACAAACGAGTTCTAATACCCACTAGTGAACTCGAAAGTATGCTTCATCTTAGGGTTTGGAGAAACATAAAATACTAGTGGAGCCTAATTAGAAAAAAGAAATAATAACATATAGCCTTTCTAATATTGTAAAAACATATCCTAAATAATGTTATAATAATCTACATTGACAAGTTTTTGCATTTAAATGATTGATAAAATGCATACAAATTAAAATAGATAAATTAAAATGAATTGAAGATTAACAAATAGAAATATAATATATATATATATATATACACACATGCATGCACTTACTATTAAATACTTCTTGCAAGTTAATGTTTTCTACACCCATGCAAGTGCCTAATTTTACAGCTACGTAATACGTTCGTAATTTGGTCACTCACATATTTATTTGGTTGAGACTACATATTGCATTCTATGAGTTCCAAACTCAAAAGCAATACAAGACTATAGATATTTGATCCATATACTATCATATATATGTGTTATATGGTAAACGGTCATAATTCGTAATATACGGTACTTCAATGAAATTAGTTCATTCGAAGCAAACAAATAAATCATATTATGAGATCGAGTATTCAATTTGATTAATTATAATAAAGATTGTTTTATATTAAATGTAACACTAGACCAAAACTACAAGATAGATTTAAGAAGTCGACCACTGAAATGTCAATCATTGACCAGTTTACATAAAGTGCAACATTTTAATGTTTTTAAATGTTAAATGATAATCGAATGTGCATTTGTAAAGAGTTCATTATAATATTGTAGTAAGGGTTTTCTTTTGAATAGTTCGACCATTTAGAAAGAAAAACAAGTGTACAAGAGTATTTATGATTTAAGGTACAACTGGGATGAAGAGAGTGAATAGTCACTTCTGCTTCATAAAGAAACATCAGAAATGAGAATTGTAATAATAATAATTGATACATAACATTGGAAATAGAATTATGGTTTCTATTTCGAAATGTATTTTTATATAGAAAATTGTTTTTTATAAATTATTTCTTTGAATTCAAGATATTTGATCAAAGAACTCTCCGCTTTAAACTTGTCGCTGTATATGAAATAAATAATTTATATTAAGTAAATGATGGACCTCCGAATTTAGTATGTTATTATAGTAATGGTGTAAATAGTAAGATCATGCCATATAGCACTTAGAATGGCATCAAGTTATGAAAATTGTTTTCATAAAACATACTACACATTATTTATGAAATAATGATGGTTTGGAATGAAAAATAGACATAGTTATATTTTAATGTGAATATTATAAATATTCATTATGAAATAAAACTATAATGTGGCATTTTTTTCATAATAAAAGTGATGCACTAGAAAATATAAAAGTATCTAAAATTACTTAGAAGTATATTGGAATTATAAACTAAGTCGTAGTTTTGAGAAATAATTTTTATCATTTGATCATGAGTCATATGATGCTAGTTAATTACATCTCAAACAATTAAGAGCTATGCACTCATTTAGTGGGAGCGTCGTAAGAGTTGCTAAACTCTTTAGATTGACACATATGGATGTATGCAATCGTAAGTCTATTAATACCAAGACAGTACCACATACTACATCATATTCACCGATGAGTTATCATAGATATGGAAATGTGTATTTGATACATGTATAAATCTATGATAAGCTTATAGAATATAAAATGGAAATAAGTAATATAACATGCAACAGAAAAGATTCGATTTGATCGAATGGGTGAGTATATTGGAAAGAGTTTTGTATGTACCTACTATGAATAAAAAATTAAGTATCAACGATATATCCTCCCTATCATACATAATGATGTATTAAAAAGGACTAATCGAACTTTGTTGGACAAAGCACGATTAATCATGAGTAAAGTTGAGATAAATTCTTTTTATAAGGTGTGTACTTAAGAGTAGTATACAAGGTTAAAACTAATATCATCTAAAGAATAGTTTACAAAACCATACGAGATAATGGTTTATAAGAAACCTCTATATATCCTAGGCCAAGGAGTTGGCAGGTTGTTTGATTCTAAATACTAAACATAATAATTCTACGTAAGGGATCTTGTATGAATTACACTAAAATATTGGGAACGATTCATTGGATAGCTAATTTGTGTGGTGAACATAAATGGTGTAAAATAATATTAAATTAGTTTTATATAAGGTAATTCATAAAATGTTTATGAAGCCCGTTCCATTGCACTGAGAAACGACCATTGTTTTAAGAAATACGAACTTTATAGGGAAGGAATTTCTTTAAGAAATTATTGGTATAGAATGAATTTGGATATGACCCAAGGATAAAACTGATTACAAGCGATGAAATGAAAAATACTAAACCTAAATGAACACAACACACTAGAGCGTTTGATGAGTATTCTTGTACATTAAAGAGAAAAACTGTAAGTCTCCTCTCAACATCAAGAATAAATAATCCTCCATTGTTTAATTAAACCATGAAAAGTATCAACTTTATGATGTGGTACGATGCGCAAATACAAAATAGATTCAAGTACATTATCAAAATATAATTTTGATAGTTGTACCCGAAGGAATATGATCCATTGGCCGAATGCGGTCTTAAGAGAAAGACAAACGTGGTTGGAATATAGTAAGCCACGTTGATAAGAATAAAATGTTAATTTTAATTTTTTAAATTAGTGTAACAGGTTCACCGTTCAATGTACTTGAGTTAGTTTGGAATTTACTTACAAACTTATCAACTAATATGACTTTATGTATTGATGCGTATGTGTTGAAATAGAAAATTCTAAATAATAATTTTAAGTAAACTGTTTACACATAATAACCAAAATGTCTTGAAGTCAGTGAAGCAAAATTGAGTTTATGAGCTTTCAGTTACGATCCAACAAAAGGTACGAAATTATCATTCCTAAATGCATCAAAATCAAACAAGTGTTTTAATAGAAACGTCAAATAGTTTGATTATCACTCAAAATACAGAGGAAGCATGTGTTCGTAAGAAAGAGCGTTAAAAGGTACATTAATATTTCTAAACTATAAATAAATAGCATGTTGCTAATTTTTTGACAATGTACTTATGTTAAAATCAGCCTTAGTTGTTTTAATACTCGACGTTGGATTTGTAAACAATGTCTTTTATAGTAAGTATAAAAGATATTGTGAATGTCCCAAACGATATGCAAGGACACCTTATTAAAATATTTAATATGAAACATGTAAGAAGGATTCCATATGTATTGGCAATTGGAATTATCATATATGTTATGTTGTCTGCGATATGGTGATTTGTTTGTGTACTTGATACATGAAGCAAATATCAAATCCAAATTGATATCACTAAATGGTTGTTGGAAGTTTTCTTCTGTATTTATGAAATACTAGAGAACTATTTACAGAAACAATAAACTCATTATGAAAAGGGTGTTCGGACTTAAAATTTATAAGTAATATTCAGTATAATATGTAAATAATAAATTCATGTTAAGAATCAATAAGTTGGAGATGTTCCAAATCAAAGACTGTGGTTGATTCAATGAAAAAGTCTAAGTACATTGCCTTGAGTAGTGTCGTGATAAAAGAAATGTATATAAATGTAAATGCACAAATTATAATCGAGTTAAGAGTGATTCCAAATGTTGAGTGGTATCCTGCTTTGTGAATGATTCATATTTGGATGAATCAGATAGATTAAGCAGGAGGATAATCGAGTAGGAATCTAGAACGATAAATTCTAAACTTGAATACCATAAGAGAGCAATAGAGGAAGCCATTAGCATGCCAAAAAACTTCCTAAAATAGCCTACAGACCAAGCCACTCCAAGTGAAAAAGTCAAATTCCAAGATTAAGGATCTCCTTGGACCAGCACCGATCCATAGGTCATGGATCGATACTGAACCATATGATTTCCTAAACATTTTCCTCATCTCATGGCGTGCAAATCCAAGGCCATTCTTGATCAAAACATGCAACTTGAGATGGATCGTTAACTACATACGACCTGAACATCAATGTATCTATCCAAGTTTCATATTAACCAAATCACATGCTTTTGTTTAACTACCAAACCAAAAACTTCACCCAAATTCAAGCCTCTATTGACATACCCAAGTTCCACGAATGAACATGCAAGACATTCTAGCAACCTTTAGGAATCAAAGAAGGCCTAACAGTCAATTCTATGGCTCGGTACGGACCCATAGGGCATTGTTCGGTATTGATCCATGAGATTTGCTGACTTTGCCATGATTTTTTAAAAGCAACTCCTCTAAACATGGGAAACATATGGAAGAATGTGGTAGTGAAAAATCCATTGATCTTTTCTATAAATAGGGGGTGATGGGAACTATTTGGGGATCCTTTTTTCTGCATTCTAAATTTCTTTATTATTATTGTAATCTTATGGATCATCACCGATCCATAGACTACCGATTCATATGATTTTATTAGTGAAAACTCTAAAGAATCGTAAACAAAGTTCAAGTGGACATAGGCCAAGATTAACCAAAACACAATAATTGTCTTTTTCCTCTCATTTTTCATTTAGGTTCTCTATCCGGTTCTCTTCTATAAATCTTTTGGTTGTTTTTGACAACTTCTGGTATAAACATTTTGGTGTTTTCATTGAGAATTTATTGATCTCTTACTATTTGGTTCTATAAACTATGATTATTCATATTTTGATAAAATGTATCATAGGATTAACCAAAGTATTGTTTTGACAAAAATACTAAGGAAATGTCCACCGCCTCCAGGTCAACCAACGATGTTGAGAACGTTGGCTCTAAGCATATTGAAGAATTCACTCAACCTAACACTATTGAAATACACAGTGCCTCAGATATGATAACATGGGTTGAGATGGATAGGATGATGAAGGAGTTGAATAACAAGCTACATGGAAGCCAGGATGAAATGAGGAAACAGATGAAGGAAAGTATACATTTGCTGAATAGGTTATCTTGTTGTCATAGAAGGAAAGTGAATTATCACCTTTCAATTTAGAAGAGGACAGTCCTTCACCATCCGAAGGAAACCACAGAGAAGGGAAGCATATAATGAAGAGGAAAAGGACCTCAACCTTGAAAAGTAAGTTGGAAAATGCTCAGAACGCAAGAGCATGAATCAGTACCGATCCATCTCCTCGGATCAGTACCGATCCCAATAATCGTGATTTGGTTGTAGGAGATGATGTTGGCTTAGATGGTGATGTTGGTGGTGGAGATGGTCATGTTGGAGATGGCCAGAGTTTTGAGATTCAAATGGTTGTTGTTGATCTATCATGCAAAAATTGGAGAAACAGATCAACTGGAAGAACGGTTCTCCAAGAGACAAGGAAACCCAAGTATCGTGGAACTAACCGAGACCGTTTGCAGAGCCAAATGATGTGCACGTAAATGTGTATATATTTACATCCATATTTTATCTCTTTTTATTTAAATAAATATCATATTTGGGCATTTTAACCTGTTTAAAACCAAAATTCAATTATTTTCAAATCATCATATGTTCATCTTCATTCAGGGGCAAAATGGTCATTTTTGTCCATGTGTCAATTTGAGAATTTTACTTGGACATTTTTTATGATTTTTATAGGAAATTTTGATGCATATGGAAGAGGGATTCATGAAGATATATGCATGCACAAGGGAATACAAAGAAATGAAGAGGAAATAATTCAAGTTCATGATCATGGAGGACACCACCCATTTACCTAAATCTACAATTAGAAGCTAATGGACAACTAAGTGGAGGTTAAAGCTTCATGCACATAAAATGATGGATTAATTAGTGGCTAATGGTTACTTGGTGGCCACACTTCCTAAAGGGCATTTTAGGAAGCACCCTAAAAATTGAATTAGGGTTTTATGCATGTATAAATAGCCCTCTTATGTACATGTAAATATCTTCTACCTTTCATTTTTTACTTAGGAAATTAAGAAAGCAAATTGTAAACTCAAAGTTACATGAAATGAAAATGGCTTCCAAGACTCTTTCTCTTTTCTTTTCTACATGTTTTTCTTTGCTTTTATGTTAATGTTTATTTCTATGCTCTCTTTCTTATAATGTTTATAGCTTAGATTTACATTCATGCAAGTAGTGCAGCTTTGTTTTTATGCAAGTAGTTAGTAGTTAATCTCTCTCTACCTTTGCTTAGTTTCATTTCTTTGCCTTTTTATGTTGAAATTTACAAGTGTTGATTTGATAACACAAATGAGTAGCTAAACCCCTTCAATTTAAGGGTAATGAAGCTCTCTAACTTTATGTAATTTCAACATTTTTATGATTTATGATCTCATTTGGTTTGTGCTTCATGAAGTGAATTTTGATGTAAGTTTATACAAGTGGGTTTGATAGCTTATGTTGCTTTTGCAAATGAGCTATTCTTATTCAACATAAACACAATTTACATCATCATTTGCTAATTAATTTTTGACTTTGAAATGAAAGTAAAAACAAAATTTGATGATCTACCTTACTAATTTCAATAGTAAATATATCATACTTAAAATAGCTTTTGCTTTGGCTTCATTTTCATGAGAATTTATATGTGATATACTTGTTGTATTATAGTTTGATGGTTTAAGTTATGTTAATTAATAACATAAATAAACTATACTTATGATCAATGCAACAATTATTTCACTTAATATCATAACTAGAGATCATAAATTATTTGTTTGTTGATTTACAAAAAATAGGAGAGTGGATTTGCCTCTAAATTGTTCTCTAATCTCATAGTTTTTAATCCCATTTTCCTTCTAATTTTTGCTTCATTTTGTTTACAAATTGTAGTTAACAATCTTCTCTCCACTTTGGTCTAATTTGATTTATTAGAAAATTTTAAAATCTAACAATTCCCTGCGGATCGACCCGTACATGCCACGTACTAACTTTTGTATGCCGTGCGCTTGAGGTTAAAATTAATTCAAAATTTATCGGCATTTTTCTAACTCAATAAAAAATTTGTCATTAAACAAGTTTAGTCGGCCACGAATTCTACTGCTTCCTTGATGGTTATTCCGGCTATAACTAAATTTCTATTGCTCCCGAAGATCAAGAGAAAACAATTTTCACGTGTCCATTCGGTACCTTTGCTTATCGATGTATGCCATTTGGACTTTGTAACGCTCCTGCGACTTTCCAACGATGCATGGTTGGCATCTTTTCCTACATGATTGAACGCTTTCTAGGAGTTTTTATGGACGATTTCTCTATCTTTGGCGATTCTGTTTCCCAATGTTTACGTCATCTCGAGTTGGTTCTAAATCGATGTAAAGAAAAACATTTGACTTTGAATTGGGAAAAATACCACTTTATGGTCAAACAAGGCATAGTCCTTGGAAATATCATCTCAAACAAAGGCATTGAGGTAGATAAAGCGAAAATTGATGTCATTGCAAACCTACCCATTCCCAAATCTGTTAAGGACATTCGATTATTTCTAGGACACGCTGGCTTCTACCCACGCTTTGTGAAAGACTTTAGCAAAATCGCTCGTCCTTTGACGACTCTCCTTGGAAAAGACGTTCCGTTCGATTTCAACTCTGAGTGTGTCTCTTATTTTGAACGTCTTAAGAACGAACTCATTTCTGCTCCAATCATTTGCGCACCCAATTGGGATCTTCCTTTCGAAATAATGTGTGACACTTCTAACTTTGCGGTTGGTGCTATCTTAGGACAATGCATCAACAAAATCCTTCATGTCATTTACTACGCGAGTATGATTTTGAACGACGCTCAACTCAACTACACAACAACCGAAAAAGAGCTTCTAGCTGTCGTTTTTGCGCTCGAAAAGTTTTGACCTTACTTGATAAATTCACACATTGCTGTGTACACGGACCACTTTGCGCTTTGATATCTCTTCGCTGAAAAGGATGCTAAATCCCGTTTGATTCGTTGGATCCTTTTACTTCAAGAATTTGACCTTACAATCAAAGACAAAAAAGGATCCGATAATGTCATAGCCGATCACTTGTCTCGTCTTTCGAACGCACCATCTTCTTCGCCAATCAATGAAAACTTCCCCGTTGAACAACTTCTTTCAATTTCTATCAATCCATGGTACGCTGATATAGCGAACTACTTGGTCACTAAAGAAACTCCCACATCTTGGTCCAAACAGGACAAATGCAAATTCATGCCCCAAGTGTAATATTTCTATTGGGACGATCCATACTTGTTCAAATATTGTCCCGACCAAATCATCCGACGTTACATTCTGGATAATGAGATCAGGAGTGTCCTTTCGTTTTGCCACGATCAAGTGTGTGGTGGACATTTCAATGTGGTTTCTCTTGGTCGTATCTTTTCAAAGACTCATTTGAATTTTGCAAAACTTGCGATCGATGTCAAATGCTTGGACGAATTTCTCGATGAGATATGATGCCTCTAAACACCATTCTTACGATCGAAATCTTTGATGTTTGGTTATCGACTTTATGGGACCTTTTCCCAATTCTTTTGGAAACTTGTATATCCTTCTCGCTGTTGATTATGTCTTAAAATGGGTCAAAGCCGTTTCGTGCAAAACCAACAACCATAGAATTGTTGTGAAATTTCTCAAAAAAACACCTTTTCGAGGTTCGGCACACCTTGCACAATAATCAGTGATAACGAAACCCATTTTTGTAACCATTCTTTTGAAACTTTAATGAAAAAATACTCGATAACCCATAAGTTATCCACTCCATATCATCCTCAGACTTGTGGTCAAGTTGAAGTTTCAAATCGTCAAATAAAACAAATCTTGGAGAAAACTGTCAACGAAAATCGAAAAGATTGGTCTCAGAAATTGACCGACGCGCTTTATGCTTATCGTACTGCTTTTAAAACTAACCTTGGGATGTCCCAATTTCGTTTAGTTTACGATAAAGCTTGCCATTTACCCGTTGAAATTGAACACAAAGTGTTGTGGGCAATAAAGAACTTAAACTTTGATCTTGAGAAAGCTGGCGAAAATCGAAAACTACAACTCAACGAACTAGAAGAACTTAGGAACGACGCGTATGAAAACGAGAAAATTTACAAAGAAAGAACCAAAGTTTTTCATGACAAGTCAATCATAAGGAAAACGTTTTCGCCTAACCAGAAAGTTCTTTTATATGACTCAAGACTTCATTTATTCCCTGGGAAACTTAAATCAAGATGGACCATTTGTGGTACGAACTGTTTTTCCACATGGTGTCGTAGAAATAGAAAACCCCAGGGATGGATCGATTTTCAAAGTCAATGGTCATCGTTTGAAACCTTTCTTAGAATTGCCTTGTAACCAAGAGGAGGAGCTCATGATTCTTCCTGAGCCAAGCTACGTCTAGTAAGAATGTTAACCCTCTTTTGTAAATATGTACATATTTTTCCCCGTTACACTCGTTATATCGTGCATTGACTATGGGGACACAACTAAAAATTAAGTGTGGGGGGAGGCTCATTTTCAATTTTTTAAAGTTTCATGGCATTTTTGAATTTTCATTTTCTTTTATCAAAAAAAAATTCTCAAAATTTCTAAATCTCAAAAACATTTTCTTTTTATCATTTTGATTTATTTTTGAAGAAACACTATGGGATAGGTATAAGTTTTGGTTAATAAACTGAAATTTTTGAAAATTTATTTGTCTTAACAAAAATAAAAATGAAGTTTGATTACAAATAACAATGGTTTAACTAGTATATAGGAAGGTTCGTATGTGTTAATTATGAAGTATGTTCTAATTGAAAATCTTTGTTAAAAAAGTGGTAAATTTAAAGTGAAGGATATAAAAATTTTATCTTCTAAGTTAGATGGTGCTAAGATGATTTTGCAAAACTCTCTCTTTCTAAAAAAATATAGAAAAAAAGTAAACAAAAAAAACTTTTGTATATATGTATATATTTTTAACACCAAGAGTCATGTGTTCACACTCGTGTGTTCAATCGCCATGCTCTGTACCCTTCTCTCGTAAGCCCGAAAGGTAGTGCACGATCGGTATATCTGGCCTTAGTTAATCTGAGTTAGGTGTATATAAAAATTCTTTTTAATAACGCCTACAGTCGATAAGTGTTCACACTTATGTGTTCACTCGCCACGCTCTGTATTCCCCTCACATCAGTCCGCAAGGCAGTGCACCGGTAATATATCTGGCCTCAGTTTACGTGAGAGGCATATGTAAATATTGTTAATATTAATAAAATTTTCAAATAAGAGAGAGTAAGCAATTGAAATCTAAGCATTATTTTTACTTTTGTGATTTAACTTGTTATTGAAAAGAAATGAGAATACCACTTTGACAAACTTTGATAATCAACTAAGGATCCATTTCATAATTACACTGTGTTATCAACCGAAACAACGAGTTAAACTATTGTCTATTTGTTATGATAACTTGATTTTTGTTGGAAATTTTGACGAGTAAATGACTTAAATTTTCAAGATAATGACTGAAACTTATTGTCACATACCGAAATTTTCGACTTTCGAAAATTCGACATCGATACTCACTTTATCGACTGCCGAGAAATCGAACGCCGGAAACTCCAATAGTGAGGGTTTTAAAAAGAAGAAGTAGAAGAAAAAGAGAAGAAAAAGGAAAGGAAGAAGAACAACAGAACACACAGAACAGAAACAAAAAACAATATCAGAATCTTACACATCGCAGCGGAACAATATATAATAGATAATCATAGTCTTTTAAAACAAAGAACTATATCAGTTTATACATACATCAATCATCAGAGTCAATATACAACTCAGTACAACAATGGACAGTTATATAACTTGTCCTCATACAGAATACACAGCGGAATAAATATTATCAGATACAAATACTACGTCTCGTCATCCAGAATATCTCCAAGCTCCAGAATATCCAGAATATCCTGATAATATAACTCTAGGCTGCCCGTGTGGAAATTAGTGGGCACCCAGAGTTTAGAAGGGAAACAATAAACTCCGAGTCAGTCATGGTGACTGGTGTGAGATCGTAAAACAGTTATTCTTTAAAATAAACAACAGGATAATTTTAAAGTCAATTCGAAATGCTTTTGGAAAATGAAACTACCATAAGACCTCCCACCACACACACAATGCAAACGCAGACTTGGAGGAGATTTCTTCTTATGTTAGTCAAAGATGCTTACTACGCAAAAAATCAAAACCTTTTTGATATTATTATTAGTGCATAGTGTAGAAAACATTTCGAAAGTAGAATATAAATCTTAGCCAGCATAGGTACCATTATATTATGCCTGCTATAGCTGCCTCCTGAGGAGACAGGTTATACAATTGAAATCGTAAAGGCTCGTATTGTTTCTTTGGATTTCCAACAAATGGTCAGGCTAAGGAACTTCCTTTCCACGATGGGTACGTCCCTGGAATAGACGACCCGAGAACCTAACCGGATCTCTGCCAACACAAGGCCGGGTTACCTCTGCAAAAATAGGTAACTACTGACACGCGTATGCCATCCCCCGATCGTCACCGATCTTCCCGAGGATCCCCGATTTCCAACAAACCACAAAGTAATAATAACTGTGCAGCAACCACAGAGGTTAAGTATCTGGGCTCCATACCATGATACCACCTTTATCCAGAAGGAATGACATACACTAAGGGGCGCTACTCCCTAAAACCTTGCCGCATTCGTCCTGTTTCGACCATTTTCGGGGTATGAGGCTCGATGAAGTCTCGTCCACAAAGCTACGCTTTCTCAAAAAGCCCTGCTTCGGGTCAAACAAAAATGATCAACCTATGATCACAAAGATATAAGATCAAACAAATGATCATATCACAAATGATCAAACACTGATCATTTCACAGCAACACTCAGTATGCCACGTTACCAAATTGGGATATATCGCTGATAAATTTCAACTACATAACCTCTGAGCTCGTATGTCTCAGAGAAGGGTGTTAAGCTAAGAGAATAAATTCTCCGCCACCAACAGATATGTATTTGAAAGAAATCAGCTCAATATCTCAAATTGTAACGTCAGACACACAATCCATACAAGTCTGTTCCGGGATCGAACAGAACCGAAGGCACTTCTCACGAAGCCCTTGCATTTCCGGATAATTTTCAATCACGTCAGGACTTCCCGTCACTAAGGGTGATAAAACCTCTAAACCGAAGATCAGTCGATGTAGAGTAACTCGACGGTAATCCTTCCGTTTTCAAAAATATCTGGTCTTCAACACCGGTCTTCAAATGCGATTCATAACGACGTATCACATATTCGGAATGGGTTATACGACCCCATGGTCCTTTCCCGGCTAACCCGAATAGTGAGCGTTTTTTTCAAAAATAAGTATGGCATTCAAATTCATCCAATTCACAACAAATACCTATCTAAAGGTAATTATTGATAGTCGGTTATTTAACTATCAATAAAGATGCGCAACATCATCAGATTCCAAATAATTTCCCCAAATTATTTAATCTCCAAAAATATCTTCATTACATATAAAAATTCCACACTTAACCATTTGAAAACAATTTCAAATATTCACTTTTCAATTTATCTTTAAAAGATAAAAACTCAAACAGTTCATTTCACATTGGAAAAGCATTTCCATACTTATTTAAAAATAAGTAATTCACAAATCATTTATTTTCAACACTTAGAAAATATTCGATATACTTAAATCAATATTAAGTATATATTCATTCTTTAAGGAAATCATAAATTGTACATCTATTTGAGTCAAAACGAATGTTGCGTAAAACATCGTTACGACGACTCAAAATCACTAGTATAGGGATTCGGATTTAGATAAATATATAAATCCCAATACTACATCAAAACATTTCCTTTCGGAAATCATTTACTATAACAACAGTGTTATAGTCCATCATTTCCTTCTTTCTCGAAAACGTCTATTTCAACAATAAATGTTGAAATCTATGATTTCGATATTCAACTCATTTTAAAACATCGTTAAAATGTTTAACTTCATTTTTTTAATATCATTTCTTCCCGAAACCATATCTATTTTACTTAACAATATATTCACTGTCCAAAATCGTGAATATAATTCACTTAACCCAATTTCAATCATTTCCACACATTTTTATTTCAATAAAAATTCGCTATTCAAAATCGTGAATATATCTTCTTAAATAATCTTCTATATTAAATTTATCACATTCAATCTATTTCGAATTTATAAGCACGTTTATAAATTCTATTCCTCTTTTTAATAACAACTTCGACATATAAACCTTCTTTTATCAACTTCTATATTTAACTTATTAAAATAAGTGACTCTGGGTTTATAAACAACTTTTATAAATTTTAATTCTATTGATAAAAGCTTCAATACCAAATCAATTTCAGTATTGATTTTTAATTTTATTTTCAACGTTTGAATAAAATTTCCATATTGATTTCTCAAAAATTCATTTCTAAGTATTAAATCAATTACAAATTGATTTCAAATTTTATTTATCACTACTAAAATAAATTCCTTATTTTTCTCAAATTATTCAACATTCTGTTTTAAAATGGATTCTTCAAGTTGAAATCATTTTACATTGATTTCACAACTTATTTCAATTTACCAATTAAATTTCTAATTGGATTTCCAACTTATCTTCTTTTAAATAAATTCCTTCTTAAGAAAATAAATTTCAATCGTTTCTTTCAATCTATTTAAAAATCCAAATTTAAATTAATTTCTTCAATTTAAAATCACTGTTTTATGAAATCCATTTATTTAGCATTTTCACTTTATTCTGGAATTTATTCGATAAGATTATAAAAACAGCTTTTATACTTTTAAATTCTTTTCTTCAAAATTTCTTCAATTTCAAAAATTGATTCACTTAGAAATTTCTACTTGAATCTCAAAAATTCAATTTCGTTTATCTTTGGAATCCAATGATGTCAAACATCCATTCAGCTAAATTTTAGCTTTCCAAACAATTTCCAGATATCAATTCAATAACAACAATAATCATTCACAGATTATCACAGCACAGTAGAAATAAATTCAATCAATGTGAGGGGTCCAGTTGGATCCCTCCAACCTGTTTCCCTGCATCCAAAGATGTTAGCACAATACCAATTCCGCTCCAGTACGGAATTATCGCGGTATATAGGTTTTTATAAATCCGCTTACTAACGGCGCAATAGGGTCTCATCCGCTATACGAGGCGGGAAATCAACAACCCAGTATATACATATGCCAATATGTATATACTGCTATATATATAGATACATCCTATCATATCTAATATCACAATCAACATAGCAATCAGTCAATCAATAAATAACTGAAAATTCCACTTCATTTTTGAGTGAGAAAAATCTCACCTTAGCTTTTTATTTTGCAATCCATTTTGAATCCAACTTGTTTCTTCACAGTTTAACCTTGTATAAGCAATTATACAATTTTATTAATATTTGAACAAATCGAATAATAAATTTTCATTTGATAATTTCGATTCGCCGGTCATTTTATTTTGATACCAAATCAATAAATAACTTTATTTAACTCAAAATTTTATATTTAAAAATAAATCTCCTTTATATATATTTTCCTCTAGAAATCTAAATAGTTTTAGATAAATCAATTTAACAATACATTTATACTTTACTTTTAAACTTATTTCTCCTAAACAAAATAATTTAACCCTTGATTTATTTCAAACAAATTATTAAATTTCTCCTTTAAAAATTTTATTTAACTAAACAAATTAAATTTAAGACCAACTTCTTTTAATAAATTATTTTTGGTAACTAAAATAATTAAATAGATTAGTAAAACAAATAATTCACCATATCTATTATTTATTTATTCTTCCTGTACATATCCATATACATATATATCAGATTAAAACGAATAAATTGTACCTATATACCTTACTGTTCTGTTCACACGAGATCGTATGCAAGCTCCAGGCGATCACCAGCATCCCCACCACGACGAAACTACTGCTCGCCGTTCTCCTCTGTGTGCTTGCGAACGCATCTGCCATCAACCCTGTCTGCTCGAAGCCCACTGACAGACGATGCGAAGCCCTAGACGTCGCGAACTCCACGCCACCTCAACGTCGACAAACTCACTGCCTCGATCCCAAAATCGACAATTCCAAAAAAAAACGACCTCGATCACTCCTTCCAGTTGCCGCCGATTCGATCGCCTCCCAACCGCGCGCGAGCACGCGCCTCCACTAATGGCCACGCGAATCCTCCCATCGCCTCCCCTTTGTTCGCGACTTCCCAGCTCGACTCCCTTGGTGCCACCGTACGCGTCGCCTGAACGCGAGTGCCCCCCTTTTACTCGACCACGAAATCGACATCCCCCACAAGTCGCGAAACCCTAGGCACGCCTCGCGATTGAATTGGAGACGTAGGGTAAGGGGTTTGAATTTGATAATAGAGGAGAGGAGGAGAACGAAGGAAATGTTTCGTTCGATTTGAATTCCTCAGAGGCGAGTGGCCATTTTCTCTTAATTTAAACGAAGAAAATTGTTTCGTTCTGAGGTTTTTTTTTTGAACAGGTGAGGGGGAGATTGTTATTTAAAAATGAATGAGCATGGGTTGCACGATGTTCCCTTCGTGATTCACTGCGTTATCTTAGGCATGATTTAAGGAGATGAACGTGTGGATGTCGGCAAGATTTTAAATTTAAAAATCTAAACTGAATTCAATTTAATTTCTATGCGTTTATTCGCCGTATGGCCACATAACAATTCCAAATGCTACGAAATTTGAAATCCGATAATAATACAATATTACGGACCCAATGGAACTGGTTTCGTCGAATTCCGAGACTGTTTGAAAATTGACTATTTTTAAATATCGGTTCGAACGATTAAATTTCAAACTGAACAATTTACTCCTAAATTCGATTCTGAAGCTTCTGTTATCTTCAGTAATATCAATACGAATTTTAAAAGCTTTTGAAATATTTTTCTTCGACTGTAAATTGAAGATTTAAATTCTTATCCAGTTTTCAATAGATTAAATTATAAAATTTAATCGCCAAATTCTGAATTATATTCGAGATTCAAATTAAATTACCGTTCAAATATTTAAAATAAATTAAATATTCTCAATTTAATTTGGTCAAAATTCCGGGTCGTTACAGACTTCCCCCCTTAAAAGAATTTCGTCCTCGAAATTACAAGTTAGGAAAAAGGTCCTTAACTCGTCTATTATCTTTCCACATTCAAATAGTTTTATCAATTTTCCAAGACAAATCTTTCTATTAAAGATTCGTTATTAATCAACTACATTTCAACTTCAACTCTAAGTTTCAAAACAACATTGTTTAACTTCAAAATTCAAATTCGAGTTTAAATTCAAATTTTAACTTCAAAATTTTCTCAAAAATTTTCTAACACTCGGAATTTTCGAAAAATTTCGCCAGCGTCTCCTTTGCGCGGCTAATACGGTACGACTACAAAACGTCCCTACGGACTCTCAGATTTCAAAAAGAAAAAGAAAAAGCCAAGCGGCTAAACCAGAAATCATCAAAAACTCATATTATAATTCAAATACGTACCTTTTGTCGAGCAATTCAAATTTATCTTTGAAATCAAATCCAATTCATTTACACCTGTATATCCTACTAGCCATAATATCTAGTTATACATTCAAACCATTTTGCAAATTCTGTTACAAAAATTTCAATATAACTGCTTATATCATCATTACTTCACTATTGAAGCTACATATCTATTATCATTCAATTTTTCATTTCAATTTTTCATTTGAATTCAATTCACAATTACAATTCAATTTGAATTCTATTTTACTTCTGAATATTGAATTTATCAGTTATCTTTCATTCATAACCGCACTATTTTAAATTAGTTTCAGTTACTAATTCATTTCAATTCTAATTCATTTATTCACATTCGTTTTCAACATTCAGTTCTAATCTTATTCACGTACAATTGTGAATTCCCTTCATTGAAAATTTATTTATTCTTACTTGAATTCATCTTTAAATTCGAACCATCCCTTTTATTTAGTTCACAATTCAAGGTTTAATTTCACTAATTTAACTTTCAATTTCGCTTTCATTAAATCACAATTGATTCATTTGTACTTACATTTATTTAACTTCATCTTTAAGTTAAATTTATTCTACCAAAATTCAACCGTATAAGTTATCAATTTCATAATATTTCGTAAATATTTTAATATAGCATTCCAGAGTCTTTTTAACATTTCAAAAATCATTTTTGAAAACAATTCAAATTATCCTTTGAATTTTTCTAAAACAAAATCCAAATTTTCAAAACAACTTCCTTCTAAAACAATTGGCAGCAATTCCTCTTTTGGAAACCCGAAAATGAACACCAACGATGCCGCGGTTATCATCGAAGTTATTTTCCAGCGACCGAAAAGAGTTTAGAGCTTTTCATCTCTTCAAAATACTTTTCAAAACCTTTGAAATCTATTTTCAAACCAAAAAGGAATTAAACTTTCTGAATCTCCAAATTTTTCAAATTCTTTTTCAAAACATTTCCAAAAACTTCCCTGGAATTCCGTTTCAAATTACAAATCACATTTATAATTTACATTCTTAAATTTCATTTATATGTGAATTTTATTTCTTAACTTTAGAGTTACGATTTCAATTTCTCCTTTAATTTCAATGATAATAGATTAATATTATCACTTCTAACATCCATGCAACCATATACTATAATAATTCATAGAAAATGATTTCTTTTCTATACAAAAATAGTTTTGGGTAAAATTATTTCATTTACCCTATTTAAAATCAATACTGTGTCGGTTTATCTTGTTTAAGAGTTTAGAAACCCCTATCGACTACAGTTAGCTAGACTGCACCGACCAGAATCCATAAACAATCAACCGATAAGTCAACACAATACAAAACAATTTTATATTCAAATAACAAATACGCGCTCATATCTATTATTACACTCAACTCATTCTAGAGTACTGCTGACTCTATCTCTAATGAGTAACACCCAACAGAGCAGGGTTGTCGCTTAACCATATGCTCTGATACCACTTTGTCACATACCGAAATTTTCGACTTTCGAAAATTCGACATCGATACTCACTTTATCGACTGCCGAGAAATCGAACGCCGGAAACTCCAATAGTGAGGGTTTTAAAAAGAAGAAGTAGAAGAAAAAGAGAAGAAAAAGGAAAGGAAGAAGAACAACAGAACACACAGAACAGAAACAGAAAACAATATCAGAATCTTACACATCGCAGCGGAACAATATATAATAGATAATCATAGTCTTTTAAAACAAAGAACTATATCAGTTTATACATACATCAATCATCAGAGTCAATATACAACTCAGTACAACAATGGACAGTTATATAACTTGTCCTCATACAGAATACACAGCGGAATAAATATTATCAGATACAAATACTACGTCTCGTCATCCAGAATATCTCCAAGCTCCAGAATATCCAGAATATCCTGATAATATAACTCTAGGCTGCCCGTGTGGAAATTAGTGGGCACCCAGAGTTTAGAAGGGAAACAATAAACTCCGAGTCAGTCATGGTGACTGGTGTGAGATCGTAAAACAGTTATTCTTTAAAATAAACAACAGGATAATTTTAAAGTCAATTCGAAATGCTTTTGGAAAATGAAACTACCATAAGACCTCCCACCACACACACAATGCAAACGCAGACTTGGAGGAGATTTCTTCTTATGTTAGTCAAAGATGCTTACTACGCAAAAAATCAAAACCTTTTTGATATTATTATTAGTGCATAGTGTAGAAAACATTTCGAAAGTAGAATATAAATCTTAGCCAGCATAGGTACCATTATATTATGCCTGCTATAGCTGCCTCCTGAGGAGACAGGTTATACAATTGAAATCGTAAAGGCTCGTATTGTTTCTTTGGATTTCCAACAAATGGTCAGGCTAAGGAACTTCCTTTCCACGATGGGTACGTCCCTGGAATAGACGACCCGAGAACCTAACCGGATCTCTGCCAACACAAGGCCGGGTTACCTCTGCAAAAATAGGTAACTACTGACACGCGTATGCCATCCCCCGATCGTCACCGATCTTCCCGAGGATCCCCGATTTCCAACAAACCACAAAGTAATAATAACTGTGCAGCAACCACAGAGGTTAAGTATCTGGGCTCCATACCATGATACCACCTTTATCCAGAAGGAATGACATACACTAAGGGGCGCTACTCCCTAAAACCTTGCCGCATTCGTCCTGTTTCGACCATTTCCGGGGTGTGAGGCTCGATGAAGTCTCGTCCACAAAGCTACGCTTTCTCAAAAAGCCCTACTTCGGGTCAAACAAAAATGATCAACCTATGATCACAAAGATATAAGATCAAACAAATGATCATATCACAAATGATCAAACACTGATCATTTCACAGCAACACTCAGTATGCCACGTTACCAAATTGGGATATATCGCTGATAAATTTCAACTACATAACCTCTGAGCTCGTATGTCTCAGAGAAGGGTGTTAAGCTAAGAGAATAAATTCTCCGCCACCAACAGATATGTATTTGAAAGAAATCAGCTCAATATCTCAAATTGTAACGTCAGACACACAATCCATACAAGTCTGTTCCGGGATCGAACAGAACCGAAGGCACTTCTCACGAAGCCCTTGCATTTCCGGATAATTTTCAATCACGTCAGGACTTCCCGTCACTAAGGGTGATAAAACCTCTAAACCGAAGATCAGTCGATGTAGAGTAACTCGACGGTAATCCTTCCGTTTTCAAAAATATCCGGTCTTCAACACCGGTCTTCAAATGCGATTCATAACGACGTATCACATATTCGGAATGGGTTATACGACCCCATGGTCCTTTCCCGGCTAACCCGAATAGTGAGCGTTTTTTTCAAAAATAAGTGTGGCATTCAAATTCATCCAATTCACAACAAATACCTATCTAAAGGTAATTATTGATAGTCGGTTATTTAACTATCAATAAAGATGCGCAACATCATCAGATTCCAAATAATTTTCCCAAATTATTTAATCTCCAAAAATATCTTCATTACATATAAAAATTCCACACTTAACCATTTGAAAACAATTTCAAATATTCACTTTTCAATTTATCTTTAAAAGATAAAAACTCAAACAGTTCATTTCACATTGGAAAAGCATTTCCATACTTATTTAAAAATAAGTAATTCACAAATCATTTATTTTCAACACTTAGAAAATATTCGATATACTTAAATCAATATTAAGTATATATTCATTCTTTAAGGAAATCATAAATTGTACATCTATTTGAGTCAAAACGAATGTTGCGTAAAACATCGTTACGACGACTCAAAATCACTAGTATAGGGATTCGGATTTAGATAAATATATAAATCCCAATACTACATCAAAACATTTCCTTTCGGAAATCATTTACTATAACAACAGTGTTATAGTCCATCATTTCCTTCTTTCTCGAAAACGTCTATTTCAACAATAAATGTTGAAATCTATGATTTCGATATTCAACTCATTTTAAAACATCGTTAAAATGTTTAACTTCATTTTTTTAATATCATTTCTTCCCGAAACCATATCTATTTTACTTAACAATATATTCACTGTCCAAAATCGTGAATATAATTCACTTAACCCAATTTCAATCATTTCTACACATTTTTATTTCAATAAAAATTCGCTATTCAAAATCGTGAATATATCTTCTTAAATAATCTTCTATATTAAATTTATCACATTCAATCTATTTCGAATTTATAAGCACGTTTATAAATTCTATTCCTCTTTTTAATAACAACTTCGACATATAAACCTTCTTTTATCAACTTCTATATTTAACTTATTAAAATAAGTGACTCTGGGTTTATAAACAACTTTTATAAATTTTAATTCTATTGATAAAAGCTTCAATACCAAATCAATTTCAGTATTGATTTTTAATTTTATTTTCAACGTTTGAATAAAATTTCCATATTGATTTCTCAAAAATTCATTTCTAAGTATTAAATCAATTACAAATTGATTTCAAATTTTATTTATCACTACTAAAATAAATTCCTTATTTTTCTCAAATTATTCAACATTCTGTTTTAAAATGGATTCTTCAAGTTGAAATCATTTTACATTGATTTCACAACTTATTTCAATTTACCAATTAAATTTCTAATTGGATTTCCAACTTATCTTCTTTTAAATAAATTCCTTCTTAAGAAAATAAATTTCAATCGTTTCTTTCAATCTATTTAAAAATCCAAATTTAAATTAATTTATTCAATTTAAAATCACTGTTTTATGAAATCCATTTATTTAGCATTTTCACTTTATTCTGGAATTTATTCGATAAGATTATAAAAACAGCTTTTATACTTTTAAATTCTTTTCTTCAAAATTTCTTCAATTTCAAAAATTGATTCACTTAGAAATTTCTACTTGAATCTCAAAAATTCAATTTCGTTTATCTTTGGAATCCAATGATGTCAAACATCCATTCAGCTAAATTTTAGCTTTCCAAACAATTTCCAGATATCAATTCAATAACAACAATAATCATTCACAGATTATCACAGCACAGCAGAAATAAATTCAATCAATGTGAGGGGTCCAGTTGGATCCCTCCAACCTGTTTCCCTGCATCCAAAGATGTTAGCACAATACCAATTCCGCTCCAGTACGGAATTATCGCGGTATATAGGTTTTTATAAATCCGCTTACTAACGGCGCAATAGGGTCTCATCCGCTATACGAGGCGGGAAATCAACAACCCAGTATATACATATGCCAATATGTATATACTGCTATATATATAGATACATCCTATCATATCTAATATCACAATCAACATAGCAATCAGTCAATCAATAAATAACTGAAAATTCCACTTCATTTTTGAGTGAGAAAAATCTCACCTTAGCTTTTTATTTTGCAATCCATTTTGAATCCAACTTGTTTCTTCACAGTTTAACCTTGTATAAGCAATTATACAATTTTATTAATATTTGAACAAATCGAATAATAAATTTTCATTTGATAATTTCGATTCGCCGGTCATTTTATTTTGATACCAAATCAATAAATAACTTTATTTAACTCAAAATTTTATATTTAAAAATAAATCTCCTTTATATATATTTTCCTCTAGAAATCTAAATAGTTTTAGATAAATCAATTTAACAATACATTTATACTTTACTTTTAAACTTATTTCTCCTAAACAAAATAATTTAACCCTTGATTTATTTCAAACAAATTATTAAATTTTTCCTTTAAAAATTTTATTTAACTAAACAAATTAAATTTAAGACCAACTTCTTTTAATAAATTATTTTTGGTAACTAAAATAATTAAATAGATTAGTAAAACAAATAATTCACCATATCTATTATTTATTTATTCTTCCTGTACATATCCATATACATATATATCAGATTAAAACGAATAAATTGTACCTATATACCTTACTGTTCTGTTCACACGAGATCGTATGCAAGCTCCAGGCGATCACCAGCATCCCCACCACGACGAAACTACCGCTCGCCGTTCTCCTCTGTGTGCTTGCGAACGCATCTGCCATCAACCCTGTCTGCTCGAAGCCCACTGACAGACGATGCGAAGCCCTAGACGTCGCGAACTCCACGCCACCTCAACGTCGACAAACTCACTGCCTCGATCCCAAAATCGACAATTCCAAAAAAAAACGACCTCGATCACTCCTTCCAGTTGCCGCCGATTCGATCGCCTCCCAACCGCGCGCGAGCACGCGCCTCCACTAATGGCCACGCGAATCCTCCCATCGCCTCCCCTTTGTTCGCGACTTCCCAGCTCGACTCCCTTGGTGCCACCGTACGCGTCGCCTGAACGCGAGTGCCCCCCTTTTACTCGACCACGAAATCGACATCCCCCACAAGTCGCGAAACCCTAGGCACGCCTCGCGATTGAATTGGAGACGTAGGGTAAGGGGTTCGAATTTGATAATAGAGGAGAGGAGGAGAACGAAGGAAATGTTTCGTTCGATTTGAATTCCTCAGAGGCGAGTGGCCATTTTCTCTTAATTTAAACGAAGAAAATTGTTTCGTTCTGAGGATTTTTTTTTGAACAGGTGAGGGGGAGATTGTTATTTAAAAATGAATGAGCATGGGTTGCACGATGTTCCCTTCGTGATTCACTGCGTTATCTTAGGCATGATTTAAGGAGATGAACGTGTGGATGTCGGCAAGATTTTAAATTTAAAAATCTAAACTGAATTCAATTTAATTTCTATGCGTTTATTCGCCGTATGGCCACATAACAATTCCAAATGCTACGAAATTTGAAATCCGATAATAATACAATATTACGGACCCAATGGAACTGGTTTCGTCGAATTCCGAGACTGTTTGAAAATTGACTATTTTTAAATATCGGTTCGAACGATTAAATTTCAAACTGAACAATTTACTCCTAAATTCGATTCTGAAGCTTCTGTTATCTTCAGTAATATCAATACGAATTTTAAAAGCTTTTGAAATATTTTTCTTCGACTGTAAATTGAAGATTTAAATTCTTATCCAGTTTTCAATAGATTAAATTATAAAATTTAATCGCCAAATTCTGAATTATATTCGAGATTCAAATTAAATTACCGTTCAAATATTTAAAATAAATTAAATATTCTCAATTTAATTTGGTCAAAATTCCGGGTCGTTACACTTATATTTAACTTATTTGTGTCTATTTAAAAGTAAATCTTCATTTGTAAATATTTTCAAAAACTCGCATTCATCTCTTTATAAATAAATCTTGCATTTTGTAAATATTTCCACTTTGCATTGGAATTTTGTGGGTAGTATCCGCTGAAAACCATCATGAGACAACACTCGTCCTACTGGGGACACCCAGTGGTTTAACGACTTGTTGCTTACGCTCAATGCAATCGTGCTCCCTACGAAAACAGATTTACCTTAGTTTTCCTTTATTCGAGGACGAATAAAAAGATAAGTGTCGATGTATTTGATGTGCACGTAAATGTGCATATATTTACATCCATATTTTATCTTTTTTATTTAAATAAATATCATATTTGGGCATTTTAACATGTTTAAAACAAAAATTCAATTATTTTCAAATCATCATATATTCATCTTCATTCAGAGGCAAAATGGTCATTTTTGTGCATGTGTCAATTTGAGAATTTTTACTTGGACATTTTTATGATTTTTATAGGAAATTTTGATGCATATGGAAGAGGGATTCATGAAGATATATGCATGCACAAGGGAATACAAAGTAATGAAGAGGAAATAATTCAAGTTCATGATCATGGAGGACCCCACCCACTTACCTAAATCTACAATTAGAAGCTAATAGACAACTAAGTGGAGGTTAAAGCTTCATGCACATCAAATGATGGATTAATTAGTGGCTATGGTTACTAGGTGGCCACACTTCCTAAAGGGCATTTTAGGAAGCACCCTAAAAATTGAATTAAGATTTTATGCATGTATAAATAGCCCTCTTATGTATATGTAAATATCTTCTACCTTTCATTTTTTACTTAGGAAATTAAGAAAGCAAATTGTAAGCTAAAGTTACATGAAATGAAAATGGCTTCCAAGCCTCTTTCTCTTTTCTTTTCTACATGCTTTTCTTTGCTATTATGTTAATGTTTATTTCTATGCTCTCTTTCTTTTAATGTTTATAGCTTAGATTTGCATTCATGCAAGTAGTGCAGCTTTGTTTTTATGCAAGTAGTTAGTAGTTAATCTCTCTCTCTCTACCTTTTCTTAGTTTCATTTCTTTGCCTTTTTATGTTGAAATTTACAAGTGTTGATTTGATAACACAAATGAGTAGCTAAACCCCTTCAATTTAGGGGTAATGAAGCTCTCTAACTTTATGTAATTTCAACATTTTTATGATTTATGATCTCATTTGGTTTGTGCTTCAGGAAGCGAATTTTTATGTAAGTTTATACAAGTGGGTTTGATAGCTTATGTTGCTTTTGCAAATGAGCTAATCTTATTCAACATAAACACAATTTACATCATCATTTGCTAATTAATTTTTGACTTTGAAATCTCCACTTTGGTCTAATTTGATTGATTAGAAAATTTTAAAATCTAATAATTCCCTGCGGATCGACCTGTACTCGCCACGTACTAACTTTTGTATGACGTGCGCTTGCGGTTAAAATTAATTCAAAATTTATCGGCATTTTTCTAATTCAATAAAAAATTTGTCGTTAAACACCAAACACTTTGGGTGAGCCAAGATTATCGTCGTTCAATGGATCCAATAGAACCAGAATTCTTAGCAGATATTGTAAAGAAGTTAGTAAATGAAAATCAGCATAAAAACAATGATGGATAGGGAATTTCTATCGGTAGAAGCCCATTCACCAAAGAAATTTTGTGTAAGGAATGCCCTAGAAGATTCTTCATGCCTATGATGCCATCCTACAATGGAATGACAGATCCTAGGCAGTGTATGTTATAATTTAAATGGCATATGGACACAGCAATGGCAATGGATGTTGTGAGATGTTGATGCTTTTCGATATTTTTAGAGGGTGGTGCTATGATGTGGTTTACTGTATCGCACCAAGGTCCATATCCTCTTTCGATATGTTAGCTAGAAGATTTGTTGAGCAATTTTGGTTGCATGTAACCATCCGAAAGATCTAATGTTGTTATTAAACCTTTTGTAGAATTCTGGAGAATCATTAAAGAACTTTTTGAGTAGATTTAACATGGCTATAACGGAAGTGAGTAATGCAAAGGAAGACACTGTTTTGATGGCTTTGATTAGGGGAATACACCTTGACATAGATTTCGGTAAATAACTGAAGATGAAACCATCACCAACCATGGAGGAGTTTTACAGAAAGGCGACTCAATACTTTTGCTGGAATAGGCAAGTACGACCATCGGGAAAGCGGATGGTGTACATTTGATCGAATTTATTCAAAGTAATGTTGCTATGAAGCAATCAGGCGAAGGTTATGAGAATATTGTTGTTAATGTGGGAAAGAAAGGCAATAGTCAGAAAATAAATAACCAAGGTGATGCAGGTAGAAAGCCGGATTTCAAAATTTTAGTAGGCTTTCGAAGTATGAGGACTATACACCATTGAACAACATGGTTGAGAACAAATATCTTACTATGCAGGGTATTGAGCATTATAAGAAACCGGCTTAGAGGGAATTGACTGAGAGAGAGAAAAGGTCTGGAGAATATTATCGTTTTCACGAGACCCGTGACTATAATACAAATGAATGTTGATATTTGCAAGACGTGATTGACGATCTACTTCGCAAGAAGAAACTTTAGTATTATGAGAATACCTTACAGGATGGAGGGCAAGAAAATTTTCAACCTCAAGGGCAATTGCTCCAACAGGGCCAGGTTGAGCCTAGTGGTGATGAGCCTATGCAGCCTACGAAAAGACTTGTTATCAACACAATAACTAGTGGACCTCATCCAGTTGAGAAGAGTTGGAATGAGATGAGAAGGTATAGGAGTTCTTTGAATCACTTTAGGACAGTTGCTTTGTCGTAGCCTCGATAAAGCAATTAAGGACTATGAAGGATGATATTGTGTTCAGGAGTCGTAATGCGGACGAGATCGAAGCACCTACATTTGACACCTTGGTGATAATGGCCATAATTGGGCCATCAACTATGAAGAAGGTTCTTGTTGATTGTGGAAGTTATGTCAATATACTATTTAAGAAAGCTTATGATCAAATGTTGATGGATGGTCAAGATTCGAATTCTTGTAATTCTCAGATTTAGGGATTTACCGAAGTGGCTATAGAGCCTATGGGATGTGTAGACTTACCAGTGATTTTAGGTGAAGTTGACAGCAAGAGAGTGCAAGTTGTGACCTTCGTGATAATAGACATTTTTTCGACATATAATGCATTTTTCGATCAATCGGCCCTCACTAGTTTTCAGGTGGCCCTGGCTCCATGGTGCCTAATAATGAAATTCTCCACAGAAAATGGAATAAGGGTCATTCAAGGTGACTAGACTGTAGGACGAGAATGCTACATCACAAAGCCGAGGGAAGTGAAGTGGCGTGGAAAGGGAAAAGACGTAGATATGACTCTCTGCGTCAAATCAGTGGATGCATAGCAACCGCCATCAAATCCCTAGATCGGTCAGCATAGCAAGTTTCACAAAGCTATGGATCTAAGGAAAGAGCCAGAAGATGCAAGGGCGGCCCATGTTGAGTTGACAATCAGCATCTCGATCAATCAGGATGATTTTACTCAGGTCCCAAAAATCAGATCTCAACTCAGCATGAAGATGAAGAAGGAACTGATGGGCTTTCTACAGGTGAACCTGGTTGTGTTCGCCCGAATGCTTTCCGACATGTATGGAATATCGCTAGAGATAGCATGTCATGCATTGAATGTGAACCCCAAATGTCTCTCTGTAAAGCAGAAATGACACAGCCTAGGTCCGGAGCGATCCGCAGCGTTGAAAGAAAAAGCGGATAAGCCAGAAACCAACGACTTCATCCACAACACTCTATACCCTGAATGGCTATCCAATCCAGTCCTAGCCAAGAAGTCCAATGAGAAATGGAGGACATGCATTGACCATTTAGACTTGAATAAGGCATGTCCAAAGGATAGTTCCCACCAATAAAAATTGACCAACTGGTGGATTCGACCACTGGCCACAAATTGCTATCATTAATGGATGCTTATTCGAGCTATAACCAAATTCCAATGCACATCCTGGACCAGGAACATACCAGCTTCATAAACGATTTAGGATTGTATTGTTACCTTTTCATGCCATTCAGTCTGAAAAATGCTAGAGCTACCTGTCAGAGATTGGTAAATTCCATGTTCAGAGATCAGATCGGACGTTGGATGGAAGTCTACATGGACGATATGTTGATAAAGTCATGGCGATCAACGAACCATTTGGAAGATTTGTCAAACAAAATTGGCATGCTCTAAAGATATGGAATGAAGCTAAATCCACTAAAATGCTTATTCGGAGTTGCATCAGGGAAGTTCTTGGGTTTACTGTGAACTTGTGAGGAATTGAGGCCAGTCTAGAAATGTTCAAGCCCCAAAGACGATAAAGGAAGTATAAAGTCTGAATGGAAAATTAGCCATGCTGATTCAATTTATCTCAAAGGCTACAAACAAATATATACCCTTTTTTAATGTCCTCAAAGTGGGGAAAAGAAATTTTTCCTAGACGCAAGAATGGAAGGATGCTTTTCAAGCCTTTGTTGATCATATGGAAAGATGACATATCTTGTCAAAGCCTTTAGAGGGAGAAGATTTATTTTTTTATCTAGCGGTATTTGTTCAGGCTTCGAGTGCTACCCTTGTATGCAAAGAGAGCAGGAACTAAAGGCTAGCATATTATATTAGCAAGCAATTGGCAGGAACAGAAAGAAATTATCCAAAATTGGAAAAGCTGGCCTATTGCCTGTTGATCGCATCAAGGAAACTACATCCCTACTTCCAAGCTCATCCAATTAAGGTGTTGATTGATCAGCCCTTAAGATAGGTTCTGTAATGATCTGAGACTTTTAGTAGATTTTTGAAATGGAATATTAAATTAATTCAATATGAAATATTGTATCATCCCAGGAGAGAAATCCAAAGCCAATCTTTGGTCAATTTCATTGCTATTTGACCATTCGGGATGACGACAGAGAGGAAGATACGAAGCGGAATGCTCAATAAAAGTTGTACACAGACGAAGCATCTAATACACATTGCTTTGGGATAGGAGTGGTTCTAATTACCCTTGAGGAACGATCAGTTTTTATTCCCTAAAAATTGAGTTCCCCGCAAAGCCAAGTATGAAGCGCTGATTATTAGACTTAAGATAACAACAGAATTCAGTGTTAAAACTTTACATATATATAGTGACTTTCTATTGGTGGTCTGCTAGGTGAGGAAAGAATTCCATGCCAATGGAGCAAGACTAACCCCCTATCTGACAAAGGTTCTGGAACTTCTCAATGATTTTGAGTATTACATAATAACACACATCACCAGGAAGGAAAACACGAAAGTCGATTCACTAGCCAAGCTGGCTAGTTTCGAGGATGCACAACTCATGGGTTTATTTATAGTGGAGGTATTGTCAGCTCCTAGAGTCAACCAGATGGATGTTGATTGGACCTTGAAGGCTTAATGTCAGAGAGAATCATGGATACCTCCAATTAAGGAGTATCTCTTCAAGGGAACTCTGTCGGATGGAAGAAATCAACGAAGAAAACTCCTGCATAAGGTTCTACGATTTATTGTTTAGGAAGGAGTATTATATAGAAGAGGATTCTCTGTACCCTTATTGCAATGTGTCGCCAATGAAGAAGCTAAAAGGATCCTTGTGGATGTTCACAAAGGAGCATGTGGTGATCACACTATTGGGAAAACCACGATGAAGAAGATTCTTCACTACAGTTAATTGTTGGCTGACTATCAATAGAGATGTAGCCGATTAAACTAGGAGGTGTGATCGATACCAAAGATTCATGAAAATTCTTAAGGCCCCACCAACAAAGATTACATAGATAGTTACCAAGGTTATTTGTGGTATATGGAATCGACACTATTGGTGTGCTGGTGATGTCGAATGGCGCAGCGAAATACACCATTGTTATAGTTGACTATTTCATGAAATAGGCTGAAGCGAAACCACTTGCCACAATCACTGCGAAGAAGGTGGTCAATTTTGTAGTAAGGAACATTATTTGTCGATTTAGGATCCTACAATCGATCATTTCTAACAACGGGACCCAATTTAACCCCACAGAATTCAAGAACGTCTGCTATAAATTTAGATAGAGAAAAGATTTTCAGTGGTAGCACACCCGTGGGCAAATGGACAGGTCAAAGTGGTAAACAAGATTATCAAATCCTTCATGAAGAAACGATTGGTAAAGGCCAAGGGCAAGTGGGTCGATGAATTATCATTAACACTTTGGGCTTACCAAACAACCCACAAGTAAGTGACGGGTCATACTCCATTCGCTTTGGCCTATGGATCAGAGGCCATGATTTTGATTGAATTGGAAGTGCCTTCTCATCAAAAGATACATTATGATCCTAGAATGAACGAGGAACTCTTGTTGGAATCCCTCAATGTGGTTGATTAGAAGCACGATGAAGCTTATTTGAGAGTTGCCGCTCATAATAAGCAAGTATGTAACATCCCCTATCTAGAGGCCCAAAGCTAAGTGCTACAGATGCTGCAGTCATCTATAGTATTAACTTTCAGCAACTAAATACGGCTATATTAATGGTATCTATAATATCAGAAGCACTTGAATATGAAACAAAGCACAGATTTCAAAAGAATAATTTTTTTCCATTACATTTCAAAATAGATGTTCCATATTCAGATTACATAATCCCATAGCATTTCCCAAGCAGTGATAAAATATACTTATTACTAAATACGCCAAGAGCGACATATGAAGATGCCCCCTTGGATGATCAGAGTCATACAGTCATAATTGACTTAATACGTACACAGTGGAAATAAACACAAAACAAAGAACTACAACTCCTAGATAGCTATCTGATAGCCTCTTGCTCGACTCTAGTAGCTTTATTCGACATCCTACTAAACCCTGAAAGAACCTCAACCCTCAGCCTACTCAAATTAATTTTGAGCACCCAAGATTTAAGGGGGAAACATAAACTTCAAGTCAGACATAAAGCCTGGTGTGAATAATACTATACATCCTGGTCATTAATGTTAAGTGAGACCACACTGCTTAGCAGAATGGGTTTCCCCTTACTAACATTCTTTTTAAAAACATATCTTTTGCAAACCTTTATCTTGCAACCAAAACCGGTTCAAACTTTAAAGCATTATTATGTAAACATACATATCAGGTAACAAATGGACTATCTGTCCGAACACTATAGCTTTGTTTGGCTTACTATTAACCTTTGGCTGACTCGGGCCTATCAGATAATATAAAAAAATAATCTAACATCTGTTAGACACAACTCTTCTGGACGGACTGCCCTTGGCTATCTATTAAATACTTCTCTTCTGGATGGTCTGCCCCTAACTTAACATCTCCCAAGGTCACCTGATCCTAATGGTTTTGCGGGCTCACCCATAAACTATCTGTAGACAAATATATATTCCCTTTTGTGTGTAATCATAATTTTAGTCTTACCTGCGACAAAACCCTACACAGTGGAATGCTGGACAAAATTAGCTAGGTCCAATAGCTAATGTATAGGGCGCGACCCTATACCAGTCTCATCTGGTATTCTAATATCTGAGTCATTTTCACTTAGGGATACCTTCCTATAATTTTCCTTAAAAACCTTTTTCATCTGAAATTGATTTAAAACCTTTTAAACCAAACTTAAACATGAAAAACATTTATACTCTATACTTTACTCAAAATAACCATGCTATGTTATATATACTTTACTCAAATATTGGTTGATGAAAACCTTTAAACATTTGAAAGTACCTCTTTTGAAACCATTCATATAAACCTTTCTAAACAATTGAAATTCCTTTTCCTTCGAAAGCTAAAAAACCTTAAACATCCCTCTTTAAAACCAATAAACATTGCCTTTCAAACCCATAGGAAAAACATTTCCTTTAAACCATTCAAAACCATTGGAAAACCTTTCCTTTAGACCTCTTGAAACCATTGGGAAACCTCCCCTTCGAAACCTTCTTTAAAACCTTTCGAAGATATTAAAAACCTTAAACCCTTCAAAAGCATTTGGGATTCAATTTAAAGCATGTGGAAAAACACCTTTCGAAATCATTCAACACTATCTAGTCAAAACCTTTCTTTTTCAAAACCATTGGGTTATTCTTTAAAATCACTAAGGGTTACAAGCAATAAGGTCGAAAGCTTACCCTTTCGAAAGCTATTACTAAGTTTGGAAGTGATGGTGTCGAAACACGCCTTTCGAAAGCATTAGAGAAGCAGTAGGGTTTTTATAAAACAAAAAAACCACCTTCAAAAGCTCTGTTCTGAAAGGTAAAAAGGTGGCAGTAAAGACTTCGACATAGTTGAAAGCTATCATTTAGAAACAAGGGTGTAACTATTTCGAAACCAACGTTTAAAACCATTAATTTGTTGAAAGCAGATTTAGTCGAAAGCTATTTCTTAGAATAAGGGCGCAATCTTAAAACCTTTCTTAAATCAATTGACCTAGTCGGAAGCCAACTAAGTCGAAAGCAACTTAGTCGAAAGCAAGCAGGCTCTTATCTCATTTAAAACATAAAGGCGCTTCGACCCTTTCGGAACCTCTGGGTTTTGACTCTTACCTTTCGCCTTTGTCCAATTCACTATGTACCAAAAATTATACTATGTGCATTGGTTTATGGAAGGAGGCGGAGGTTCTTAGTCGAAAGCCGCCTGGGCGAAACCAAAATAGGCGAAACATGCTTTTAACATGAAGTTCTGATTTAAACCCTTTTTAAGTAAACTTTTTAACTAACCTGCCTTGTTTGTCAAACTCTTATTGGTTGCTAATTTTTTTTTCCAAAACTACTGCCATAATTTCAAAATTAATTTATTTAGATCATTTGTAAAATGCCCCTTCTCCTTATTTAAATATATAAAACATTTAAATCTCATACCTTAAATAATTTTATATATTCATCAAAACACTTTGGAAAATTCTACAAAAATTCCAGAAAATCCTTTTCAGTTTTCTAACATATATAAATTTCAGTCCCAAATAATTATTTATTATGCCATAAATAATTTATAACCCAATAAATCATTTTTTCACTAGAAAATTAATATAAAATCCACATTAATTCAGAAAATTATGAAAATTGAAACCCATCTCTAAAATATCATTTCTGATCTACATTAAAATTCGCAAGGCATTTGGATGTCACTTAATAGGGTTTTCATATCAAACATATCATAAAAACTAATATGAACATGTATAAATCATCAACAAGCATATATAAACTTTCAATCATCCAAAACGTGACATTCTCATGCAAAATCATTTCGGGTTACCCTTAAATCCAAAAACTATAAGAATATAGGATGAAGTAATCATTCGCCTTAGCTTTGTGATTAAAAATGTGAGATTTGATGTTGAATAAGTTGGATTTACTTCTTCCTCTTGAAATCCTAGCTTTTTCTTCTCTTGAGATTAAAAATGGTGGCCGACCCTTAGAGTATTCTTGCTTGAGAAAATGAAAATGAATGTGTGTTTGATTTCCTAAGGGTTTAGGGTATAAGTTCATCATATATCCCATTTTACCCTTCCTAGTTTCCTAACACTTATTTTCATCTTATCTCTTTAGTTCATTTTACATATAGGCACAACTACCTTTGGTTAAATCAAATCTCAACCCATTAATCATCTTACATTATTTTATTTAATTAAACTAATTAAATATCATAAATAATGTTACTAAAAATATGGGGTGTTACAATCTCCCCTCCTTAAAGAATTACGTCCTCGAAATTACGATAAGGAACACATCAAAACAATCAAAGGTAAAACATACCATCAAATAAATCTGGATAAGCGTCTCTAATCCTGCTCTCGGTATGCCAAGTACAGTCTCTAGCATTGTCAGCCTACTGGACATTCACTAATCTGACTATCTTGTTCCTGAACTTCTTCTCATTTCTCTCGACTATCCGAATGGTCTTCCTAACTATAGTCATATCTGGTTCCACTACTAAATCTTCTAGCACAATCAGTGCTATAGTAGTGTCCGGATCCCTAACACATTTCCTCAGATGAGATACATAGAAAACATTATGGACTTCCTCTAAACTACTCGGTAACTCTAATCTATATGCGAGTTTCCTGATCCGTTCAACAATGCTAAAAGGTGCAATGAACCTTGGTGCTAACTTCCCTGTCTTCCCGAACCTAATAACACCTTTCATCGGCGATACTTTGATGAAAATATGATCTCCAACATAGAACTCTAAATCTTTTCATCTTTTATCTACATAGTTTTTCTTCCTAGAATGAGCTTCCTTCATTCTCGCCCTTATTAGCTCAATCTTTTCTGCTGCTTCCTTTATCAAATAAGAACCAAGAACCAATCTATCCCCGGTCTCTAACCAACATGAAGGGGATTTGCATGGTCTTCTATACAAAGCCTCAAACGGTGTCATTCCTATACTAGTCTGATAACTATTGTTATACGAAAACTCGACTAGATGTAGGTGGTCTTCCCATGATCCCCCAAAGTCCAGTACACAAGCTTGCAACAAGTCCTCCAAAATCTTGTTAACCCTTTCTGTTTGCCCATCTGTCTTTGGATGGTAGTTGGTACTCATCTTGAGCTTGGTTACCAAAGCTTCCTATAGACTCTTCCAGAACTCGCTACTAAACAAAGAATCTCTATCACTAACAATACTACTAAGAATTTCGTGTAGTCTAACCACATTCTTCATAAATAACTTAGCCAATGTAGGTGCTGTTCTATTTGACTTAACTGGGATGAAATGGGCGCTCATGGCCAATCTGTATACTATGATCCATATACTTTCATTCCCTCTATTAGATCTCGGCAACTATCTTTGGAATCCAGAGAAATGGAATCCCACTTCCATACCAGAATGTCCAATGGCTGAGGCAATCCACTCGGCTTCTGATGTTCGGGTTCAACCTGTTGACAGTTCAAGCATTGTTTTATGCATAAGCCGACATCCCTCTTCATTCCTTCCCAGGAGAAACTTCTCTTCATATCTTGATACATCTTCGTTCCCCATGGATGAATAGTGAACTTCGAACGATGGCATTCCTTCGGGACTTCCTTCCTTTTGTCTCCCACATTTGGAACAATAATCTGCCCTTCTTTCTCAACCATCCATTTTGGTCAAGACTGAAATTCTTTAAGTCGTCGCTCTTTGTTCCCTCTTTCAATTTCCTGATCCTTTCAGCTAACACTGGATCCTCTTCTTGTTTAGATGTGATCTTCTCAATCAATACCGGTCAGACTTCTAAACAAGACAACCTAGCAGATCCTCCACTAGACTCAACCTCGGATCTACACGGTATTCTACAAGTTGACAATACTTCTAAATCTTTCCATTTTTCTATCATAGCTATCACTTCATTCTGATGCCTTCTACTAAGCGCATCAGCAACTTTATTTCCTTTTCCAGGTGTGTACTCTATTCCAAAATCATAAGTAGCTAGAAATTCCAAAGACTTATGTTCAGCTCCTTCTGAGAGAACAAGTACTACAATGACTTATGATCTATATAAAGCTCAAACCTCTCTCCTAAAAGGTAATGCCTCCACACCTTCAACGCAAATATAATTGCAGCTAATTCCAAGTCATGTGCGTTGGATATCTAACTTCATGTGGTCTAAGATGTCTAGAAGCATATGCAATCACTTTACCTCATTGCATTAGTATAGCTCCCAATCCAGTACCACACGCATCAGTATAACAACTAAACCTTGATTCCCCTCCGGAACCACCAACATAGGTGCATGGGTCAATAAGTGCTTCAAGCTCTGAAATGCTTCCTCGCACTTATCGTTCCACACCAACTTTACATCCTTTCAGGTTAGCTTTGTCATCGGCACTGCAATCCACGAGAAATCCTTTATAAACCTCCGATAAAATCCCGCTAATCCAAGGAAACATTTTATCTCAGTTGCCGTTTCTGATCTCTTCCAATTATTAATGACTTCGATCTTTTCTGGATCAACTGACAATCCTTTCTCCGAAACTACATGACCAAGAAACTTTACTTCTCTCTTCCAAAAATGGTACTTCAAAAACTTTGCTTTTAGCTGAAGCTGCCTCAGCTTTTCAAGCACAACCCTAAGATGAACTTCATGCTCCTTCTCATCCTTAGGGTATACCAGAATATCATCTATAAAAACTAACACGAATCTATCCAAATGCTCTTGGAAGATCCAGTTCATCAAATCTACAAAGAATGTCGGTGCATTAGTGAGTCTGAACGACATAACTAACCACTCGTATGACCCATATCTCGTCCTAAACGTCGTTAGAGGTATATTGTCTTCTGCCACTCTGAGCTGATGAAATCCTATAGCCAAATCCAATTAAGAGAATACCTTGGCTCCACTCAACCGATTGAACAAATCGTCAATCCTTGGCAGCGGATATCGATTCTTTATCGTCTTCTCATTCAGCTTACGATAATCGATACATAGCCTTAACGATCCGTCCAGCTTCTTAGCAAATACTGCTGCTGCCCCCTACGGCAAACTGCTTGGTCTAATAAAACTCTTGCCTTCCAAGTTTACCAACTGAGCCTTTTACTCCTTCATCTCTGTTGGCGTTATTCTGCTTGGCAGCCTACTTACCGGTTCTGCACCATGCACTAAATCGATCTGAAACTCAATGGCTCATTTCGGCGGCAATCCAACTACGAGCTCAAACACATCCGTGAATTCTCTAACTACGAAAACACATTTATCTCATCTTCTAACTCCATAACACCCAACAAAGCATTCACCACACAATTGGAATTTTCTATGGTAGAAACTATCCGATCATTACAATCCGGGTGTCTAAGTGATATTTCCCTACCTAGGTAAAATATCCTAGCATTGTAATTACTTAACCAATTTATTACCAGTGTAATTCTGAACCCTAAAAAGTCAAATACATGAAAACTGCAAACAAAGGTGTAACCTAGCAAGTCAAACTCTAAATGGTCACACTTCATCCCAAGCGTCGCATACCCTCCTATCGGATTCACAACCCTTAAGGAAGCATCTAAATATGTGGGTTCTAGGTTAAGTTCATCTACCAAACATCGAGATATAAAAGAATGAGATGCACTAGTATCAAATAAAACGCTAACAGATGTATCGTGGATCTGAAGCTTACCACCTAACATAGCCTTTCCATTCTCCTACACTGTCGACTTTGACGTAGCAGACTCCAATGCAAACACTTGGCCTTTGTCTCCTTCAGCTAGCTCTTTGCACTAGTTCTTGTAGTGGCCAATTTGACCATAGTTAAAACATCTAATTCCTTTCTTCTCAGTAGGCTTCTTCCCTTTGCCTGTCCGGCACTCATGAGCATAATAGCCTTTCTTATCACACTTAAAGCAGACCACTTCATAATTTCCTTTCTTTGTCGCACCTCCTTTCTGAGCATTCTTTTTGTGGAAAAACTTTCTCTTTTGGCCCTGTCCGACCTGGACCTCCTTCTCCTTCTTCTTCTCCAAACAAGCTAACGTCTCCTCATGTCTCAATGCCATTTCCACTACCACGTCACATGGATCTATGATGTGCAGTAAAGTAGCCCTAGACAACTCTAGCTTCACCTCTAATAAACTTTTCATTCCTTTTCAACATTGTGTTAACAGTCGCTTACCCATACCGGGCTAACTCTTCGAATCTACAAGCATATTCCAGAACTAACATTTCTCCTTGTTCCAGCTCAGCAAACTTCCTAACCAAGACTAACTGCGCCATTACTGACATGAACCTTTCTTGAAACCTCCTCCTGAACTCCGCCCACGTCATAGTCTCTTCATCTACACCTGCAGTTATAGTATTCCACCAAAACAAAGAAGCTCCTTGAAGCTGTCTTGAAGCAAGTCTCCTTTTCTGCTCGTCATTGAGCCCAAGGTCAGCAAAAATCCTCTCGCAATGTAGCAGCAAGTTTTCTACTTCGATAGCATCCTTCATTCCGATAACATCTTTCCTCTAAGCCTAGTACAGTCTCTGCTTAAATTAGCATACGGATTGACCATCGGAGCTTCCTGAACTCCTCCTCCAGCAGCATTACCTCCAACAACTCCAACTGCGATTCCAGCTTGCATCATGTTTATGAAAAAATGATACATGAATCCCATGTCTACTTAGGGAACCCCAGCACCAACATTCTCAGCCTGGGCTTGACCTCTTTTAGAATTTGGTCGCTCATTTCCGTTTGTGGTGGTGCTATCTCCTCCTAGATTGACTCTACCTCTCCTTCCATCCATATCTAGATTCAAGCCTCGTGAGATACAGAAGAATAGCCTAACAAGTCTAGAGATAAAGCGTATACTTATATATAGCAAATACAAGTACGTTACTATAGAGTTATCCCATGCCCCCATCCTAACTCTAATTCCTCAGGATTATGTTTTCAAAAATCATTTTTAGTTAAAGTATTTCATAAACCTATGCTCTAATACCAAGTTGTAACATCCCTTATCTAGAGGCCCAAAGCTAAGCACTACAAATGCTGCAGCCATCTATAGTATTACTTTCGACGACTAAATACGGCTATGTTAATGTAATCTATAATATCAGAAGCACTTGAATATGAAACAAAGCACATATTTCAAAACAACAATTTTTTTTCCATTACATTTCAAAACAGATGTTCCATATTCAGATTACATAATCCCATAGCGTTTCCCTGACGGTGATAAAATATACTTATTACAAAATACGCCAAGAGCGACATATGAAGATGCCCCCTTGGATGATCAGAGTCATATAGTCCTTGACTTAATACTTACATGATGGAAATAAACACAAAACAAAGATCTGTAACTCCTAGATAGCTATCTGTTAGCCTCCTACTTGACTCTGGTAGCTTTATTCGTCTTCATACTAAAACCAGAAAGAACCTCAACACTTAGCCAACTCAAATTAATTTTGAGCACCCGAGAGTTTAAGGGGAAAAAATAAACGTCGAGTCAGACATAAAGCCTGGTGTGAATAATACTATACATCCTGGTCATTATGTAACATCCCCTATCTGGAGGCCAAAAGCTAAGCGCTATGGATGCTGCAGTCATCCATAGTATTAACTTCTGGTGATGAAATACGGTAACGTTAATAGTATCATAATATCTGAAACACTTGAATATGAACAAAATCATAGATTTTCAAAAACAATAATTTCAGTGATTACATTTCATATCCAAATAACAAAAATCCCCAAACGTATTCCCAGGCAATGATCAAATATAATTTACAACAATACGCCAAGAGCGACCTATGAAGATGCCCCCTTGGATGATCAAAGAAATATAGACATAACTGTCTTAATACACAGTGGAAACTCATAAAAAAAAGTTCCTAATTTGCTATCTGTAAGCCACCTGCTCGTCTTTGGAAGCTTAATCACCAAAATCTGCTAAAACCTGAAAACCTATACTCTCAGCCTACTCAAATCAATTTTGAGCACCCGAGAGTTTAAGGGGAAACAAAAACTTCGAGTCAGACATGAAGCATGGTATAAATAATTTCTATTACATCTCTGTTTACTGATATTTAGCGAGACCACGTCGCTTACCAGAACGGGTTTCCCCTAACTAATATCTCTTTTCAAAACATATATTTTGCAAATTCTTTGCTGCAACCAAACTGGTTAATCAACCGATTATAATAATAATATAGCAGAGTCCATTATGCTAAAATAGGAAATAAATGGGCTAACTATACTAACTATGAGCTAATTGCTCTTTACTAGACTAACTGTCCTTAAGAAGTAGCAAGGTCCTTTATGCTAACAAATGAACTAACTGTTCATATCTGGGCTAACTGCCCTTAACTGGCCTAACTGTCCTCTGGGCTGACTGCCCTTAAAATGGACTTACTGTCCGAATTTAAATGAGCTAACCGCCCAAATTTTCCTTGAAAACCTTTTCAAAATGATTTAGTCCGTCAAATCATATATATATATATACAAGGAAAATATATCTTTTAGCTTTACTCCAAGTTATTTTGCCATGTTATATATATATACTTTACCCAAAATAATGTTGATGATGTTCAATAAGGATTATCTATCCTTTTAAAATAAGTTAAAGTACTTTATAACTTAAAACACTTAAGCTATTTGTCTAGTCATTGTATTTGAAACCTTTGTTTAAAACCTTTAAACAACCCTTTCGAAAACATTACAGGAAACACCTTCGAAACCAATAAAAGCTTTTCCCCAAAATGCCTTAAAATATATGACATCCTCCTTTAAAACAATTTAAATCTTGCCTTCAAAAAACATTGGAAAAACCTTATCTTTCGACCTTGTCGAAAGCTTTCTTTTCGACCTTATCGAAAGCTTGGGGAACTACCCCTTTTTAAAACCATCGATAAAACCTTCCGAAAACATCCAACTAAACTCTTCCAAAAGCATTTTGGATTCAATTTAAAACAAGTGGAAACCTTTCGAAACCATTCGAAGTTGACTACTTCGAAACCTTTTAAACGTTTCGATTTAAAACATTTGGATTTTTCCTTCAGGTAGAGAAAAAGGATCAGAAAAACATTGGGGTTTAAAGCATCTGCATCGAAACCCTTTGAAAGCAACTCTTTCAAAACCATTTCATAAACAATGAAGTAATGGTGTCAAAACCATCCCTTCGAAAGCAATGGAGAGACTGAAAATTTAGAAAAAAAAAGGTTCCCTTCGAAAGCATCTGGATCGAAAGGTAGGAAGCGGCAGCTATGCTTTCGACCTTGTCGAAAGCCTTCCTTTCGACCTTGTCGAAAGCTGTGCTTTCCACCTTGTCGAAAGCACTCAATTTTAAAACAAGAAAGCAACCTAATCGAAACCATTTCTTTTAAACCATTTGACTTTGTCAAAAGCATTTAGATCGAAAGCAACCTTATCGAAAGCTAGCAGGCATATTTTCCTTAAAACCAAAACAAAGCTTCATCTCTTTCTTAAATTCTTGGTTTCGACCCTATACCTTTCGACTTCTTCCAATTCACTGCATACTAGTTGCCTGATACCATGTGCATTGGTTTTGACCTTGTTGAAATCTAAGCTTTCGACCTTGTCGAAAGGTAAGGAACAAAGGCAGAACCTAGTAGCCGAAGGAGTCGAAACAGTAAAAAGCCTATTTATTTGTACCTTAAAGTTGTCCTTTTCGTACCTAACCGGCCTTATTTGTCTAAATTTGATTGGTTGCCAGATTTCTATATTCAAAAGTACCGCCCTCTTTCCATTTTTAGAAATTTAAACAATTTAGAAAAAGCCCATTCTCCTTTATAATTATATAAAACATTTAAGTCTCATTCCTTAAATAATTTTATATAACTTTTAAAACATCTTGGAAAATTCTAGAAAATCATTTTATATATGTTTTTCAACATATAAAATTTTCGAACACAAATAATAAATTATTTTCTCATAAATAATTTTATAATCCAAAATACCATTTTCTTCCTTATAAAATTCATAATAAATCCATGAAAATTCAGAAAAATCTGAAAATTGAAACCCATCTCAAAAATATCATTTTAGATTTTCATAAAAATTCGCAAGGCGATTGGATGTCATTTAATAGGTTTTCATCTTAAAACATGTCATAAAATCTATATGAACATTCATAAATCATCATCGTGCATATATAATCATTCTATCATTCAAAAACATGGCACATTATGGCAAAAATATTTGGATTTATCCTTAAAACCGAAGCTATACAAATTTGAGATGTAATCATTATTCACCTTTGCTTTAGAGATTAAATGAGCTTGAGATTTGAATGGATTTGATTTGAACTTGCTTTTCCTTTTGCTTTTCTTAATTTCCTTTTCCCCTTTCCTTATTAATGGTGGCCGGCCTTGCTTATAATTTTTTTTGAAATGAAATGAACGTATACATGATACACGACCTAGATTTGGAGATATAGGAATGGCCTCTTTTCCATATTACCCCTCCTCTAATTCATTTTAAAACCCTTCTTTTAATTTTTTTATTTTAAAAAGGCATGGCTACCTTAATTAAAATCAAATCTCAATCCCCTAATTAACACATTATTTTATTTAGTTTAACTAACTAAATCTCCTAAATAATGTTGCCAAAAATCTGGGGTGTTACAGACTCCCCTCCTTAAAGAATATCGTCCTCGAAATTACAATGAGGCACATAATAAATCAAACAAGAAGGTAAAACATACCATCAATCAAATCGGGGTAAGTATATCTAATCCTGCTCTCAACCTCCCAAGTACAGTCCCTGTCATTGTCACTTCACTGGACTTTGACAAATCTAATTGTCTTGGTTCTAAGCCTCTTCTCATCTCTCGCAATAATGCGAACTGGCTTATTCACTATGGTCAAGTCCGGTTCTACCACTAAATCATCTAGCATTGTTGGTGCAATAGTAGTCTCCGGGTCTCTAACACATTTTCTGAGATAAGAAACAAGAAAAACATCGTAGACACCTGCCAAACTTCTCGGTAACTCAAGTCTATATGCGAGTTTCCCGATCTTCTCAAGAATAGAAAAAGGTCCAACGAACCTAGGAGAAAACTTCCTCGATTTCCCAAATATAAGCACACCCACGGTGATACTTTGACGAAAACCTAGTCTCCAACTGAGAACTCCATACTTTATGTCTCTTATCTGCATAACTTTCCTTCCTAGACCAAGCCTCCTTCATTCTAGCCCGAATGACCTCAATCTTTTCTACAGCCTCTCTTACCAGATCTAGACCAAGAATCAACCTTACCCCGGTTTCCAACCAACATATGGGAGATTTGCATGGACTTCCATACAAAGCTTCAAACGGTGCCATCCTAATACTAGTTTGATAATTGTTGTTATACGAAAACTCGACTAGATGTAGATGGTCCTCCCATGATCCACCGAAATCCAGAACATAAGCTCTCAACAAATCTTCCAAGATCTTGTTAACTCTTTCTGTTTGCCCATCTGTCTGCGGATGGTAAGCGGTACTCATTTTAAGCTTGGTTATCAAAACTTCCTGCAGACTCTTCCAAAACTCGCTAGTGAACAAGGAATCTCTATCACTAACGATACTGCTAGAAAGTCCATGCAGTCTAACCACATTCTTCATGAACAACTTCACTAAAACAGGAGCCGTCCTGGTTGACCTAACTGGAATGAAATGGGCACTCTTGATCAATCTGTCCACTATAACCCATATACTTTCATTACCTTTGTTCAACCTTGGCAACTCATCCATGAAGTCCATAGAAATAGAATCCCACTTCCACACTGGAATATCTAACGGCTGAAGCAAACCACTTAGCTTTTGGTGTTCGGCCTTTGCCTGCTGGCAATTCAAGCACTGCCTTACACACAAACCAATGTCCTGCTTCATTCCTTCCCAGAAGAAACTCCTCTTCATATCCTGATACATCTTGGTACTTTCGGGATGTAAAGTGAACTTCGAACGATGGAATTCCTCTAAGACTTCCTTCTTTATCTTTCCTACACTCAGAATACATAATCTCCCTTTCTTTCTCAACCACCCTTCCTGGTCAAGGCTGAAATATTTTAAGTCATCGCTCTGGGTCCCTTCCTTAAGCTTTCGGATCCGTTCAGCTAACACTGGATCCTCCATCTACATAGAAGTAATCCATTCGATCAACACCGGTCGAACTTCCAAACAAGACAATACAATAGTATTTCCACTAGACCCGGCCTTGGATCTCCACTGCACTCTACAATCTGCTAAAGCTTCTAAATCTTTCCAATCAGCCATCATCGCTAACACTACATTCTGATGTTTCCTGCTAAGTGCATCTGCAACCTTGTTGCCTTTCCCTGGTGTGTACTCAATCCCAAAATCATAAGCGACTATGAACTCTAAACACCTCTACCGCCTCATGTTCAGCTCCTTCTTAGAGAACAAATACTTCGGCAACTTATGATCTGTATATAGTTCAAACCTCTCTCCCAAAAGGTAATGTCTCCACACCTTCAAGGCAAAAAATCACTGCAGCCAATTCTAAATCATGCGTCGGATACCTGACCTCATGCGGTTTAAGCTGTCTTGAAGCATAGACTATCACTTTACCTCTCTACATCAGCATGACTCCTAATCTTGTTCCACACACGTCGGTATAATCTACCAAATCCTAACTCCCTTTTGGAACGACCAACACAGGTGCATGGGTCAACAAGTGTTTCATTCTCTGGAATGCTTCCTCACACTTATCAGTCCACATAAACTTTACATCCTTCCTTGTTAGCTTGGTCATCGGTGCCGCTATCCATGAAAAAACCTTAATGAATCTCTGGTAATAACCAGCCAACCCAAGGAAACTCTTTATCTCGGTTACTGTATCGGGTCTTCTCCAACTATTCACCGCCTCTCTCTTAGTCGGATCCACTGACAGCCCTTCCTATAAGACTACATAACCAATAAACTTCACCTCCTTCCAGGAGTGACACTTTGAAAACTTCGCTTTCAGCTGATGCTGCCTCAGCGTCTCAAGCACCACTCTAAGATGGACTTCATGCTCTCCTTCATCCTTAGAGTATATCAAGATATTATCTATGAAAACCAGCACAAACCTATCCATGTGCTCTCGGAAAATCCGGTTCATCAAATCCACAAAGAAAGCTGGCACATTCGTCTCCAAACGGCATAACCAACCATTCGTACGACTCATATCTGGTCTTGAACGCAGTCAAAGGTATACTATCCTCTGCCACTCTTAGCTAATGGAAACCTGTTGCCAAATGCAACTGGGAAAATACCTTTGCTCTACTCAACTGGTCGAACAAATCATCAACCCTGGGCAATGGATATAGATTTTTTTATCGTCTTCTCATTTAACTTACGATAATCGATACATAGCCTCAATGCTCCATCCGGCTTCTTAGCAAACACTGTCGTTGCACCCCATGACGAACTGCTCGGCCTGATAAAACTCTTGCCCTATAAATCCACCAACTGCTCCTTCAACTCCCTCATTTTTGAAGGGGTCATCCTGCTTAGCGGCCTACTCACTGGTTCTGCTCCCGAAACCAAATCTATTTAAAACTCGATGGCTCGCTTCGGTGGCAATCCAACTACAGGCTCAAACAAATCTGTGACCTCTCCAACCATGAAAACTCGGCTTTAGTTCATCATCTGAATCCAAAGCACCCAACAAAGCAAACACTGCACCAAAACCTTCTACGGTAAAACAATCTGGTTGCTACAATCAAGATGTCTAGGAGATATCTGCCTACCTTGGCAAAATATCTTAGCATCATACTCACTTAACTAATCCATCCCAAGGATAATCCCGAACCCCACAAAATCAAACACATGCATATTGTACACAAAAGTATGACCTAACAGGTCAAACTCAAACTGGTTGCACCTCAACCCTATAGTTGCATACCCTCCTATTGGATTCACAACCCGCAAGGAAGTAACTAAATATGTGGGTTCAAGGTTAAGCTTATCTATCAAACATCTAAATATAAAAGAATACAATGCACCAGTATCAAATAAAACGCTAACAAACATACCCTGAATCTGAAGCATTCCTCAAAGAACTGCCTTTCCTTTCTCCTAGGTTGTTGGCTTAGAAGCAGTAGGCTCCAAAGCATACACCTTGCCCTTACCATCTCTAACGGGTTCCTTGCACTGGTTCTTGTAATGGCCTATCTAGTCACAGTTGAAGCACCTAACTTCCTTCCCCTTAGCCACATCCTTGGTCTTCAATTAGTGACACTCATTAGCAAAGTGCCCTTTCTTGTCGCACTTATAGCAGACAATTTCAGGCTTCCTTTCTTGGCTATTCCGCCCTTTTGAGCACCTTTATTAAGAAAGAACTTCCTCTTCTAGCCTTGTCCAACCTGGCCCCCTTTTGCCTTGCTCTTCTACAGAGACTCAAGGACTTTCTCCTGCCTCATAGACATCTCCACAACAATATCAGAAGGATCCCTAAGGTGGGACAAAGTGGCACTAGCCAACTCTGGCTTCAATCCTATGATGAACCTCTCACTCCGCTTCAACATTGTATCCACTGAAGCATACCCATATCGGGCTAACTCTTCAAACTTCCTAGCATACTCAACAACAGACATCTCACCCTGCACCAGCTAAGCAAATAGCCTAATCAAAGATGACTGTGCCATAACAGACATGAACCTCTCCTGGAATCTCCTCTTGAAATCTTCCCAGGTCATTGCCTCTTCATCCACCATCATAGTCATACTATTCCACCAGAACATTGCGGCTCCCTGAAGCTGCCAGGATGCCTACCTCCTCTTCTGCTCATCATTGAGCCCTAGATCTACAAAAAGCCTTTCGTAGTGCAACAACCAGTTCTCTACTTCAATGGCATCCTCCATTCCCATAAACGGCTTCCCTCTAAGCTTCACAAAATCACCACACATCTTAGCGAAATGATTAACTACAGGAACCTTTGGAACCCCTGCTCCTGTAGCATTTTCTCCTAACACTCTGGCTGCAACTCCCATGTGCATCATATTCTTGAAAAATCGATACATGGCTTCCACTCCGATCTGCGGGCCTTTTGCACCGACATTCTATGCCTGAACTTGGTTTCTCCCGACACTAGGTCCGGCATTCCTTTCGATGCTTCCTCCTCCTTGGTTAACTCTGCTTCTTCTACCATCCATATCTATATTCAAACCTCATGAGATATAGAAAGATAACCTAATCAAAGATACGAGAATGGAGATAACGCGCCTACTTATATATAGCAAATACAAGTACGTTACTATAGCGTTATCCCAACCCCAACCTTACTCTAATTCCTTTGGATTTTTGTTTTCAAAAGCATTTTTTATTTAAATTTTTCATAAACCTATGCTCTGATACCAAGTTGTAACATCCCGTATCTGGAGGCCAAAAGCTAAGCGTTATGGATGTTGCGGTCATCCAAGGTATTAACTTTTGGTGATGAAATACGGTAATGTTAATAGTATCCATAATATCAAAAACACTTGAATATGAACAAAATCACAAATTTTCAAAAACAATAATTTCAGTGATTACATTTCATATCCAAATCACAAAATCCCTAATCGTATTCCTAGACAATGTCAAATATAATTTACAACAATACGCCAAGAGCGACATATGAAGATGCCCCCTTGGATGATCAAAGAAATATAGACATAACTGTCTAAATACACAGTGGAATCTCATAAAAAACAAAATTCCTAATTTAGCTATCCGTCAGCCACCTGCTCATCTTCGGAAGCTTAATCGCCAAAATCTGCTAAAACCTGAAAACCTAAACCCTCAGACTACTCAAATCAATTTTGAGCACCCGAGAGTTTAAGGGAAAACAAAAACTTTGAGTCAGACATAAAGCCTGGTATGAATAATTTCTGTTACATATCTGTTTACTGGTATTTAGTGTGACCACACCGCTTAGTAGAACGGGTTTCCCTCGCTAATATCTCTTTTCAAAAAATATATTTTGCAAATCTGTTCCTGCAGCCAAACTGGTAATCAACTGATTATAATAATAATATAGAAGAGTACATTATGCTAAAACAGGAAATAAATGGGCTAACTGTACTAAATCTAAGCTAATGCTCTTTACTGGAATAACTGTCCTTAAGAAGTAGAAAGGTCAGTTATGCTATCAAATGAACTAAATGTTCATATCTGGGCTAACTGCCCTTAACTAGACTAACTATCCTCTGGGCTGACTGCCTCAAAATGGACTGACTGTCCGAATTTAAATGAGCTTGCTGCCCGAATTTTCTTAGGGTTGACTACCTTCAAATTTTCCTTGAAAACCTTTTCAAAATGATTTAGTCTGTCAAATCATATATATATATACGTACAAGGAAAATATATCTTTTAGCTTTACTCTAAGCTATTTTGCCATGTTATATATATATACTTTACTCAAAATAACGTTGATGATGTTCAATAAGGATTATCTATCATTTTAAAATAAGTTAAAGTACTTTATAACTTAAAACACTTAAGCTATATGCCTAGTCATTATATTCGAAACCTTTGTTTAAAACCTTTAAACAACCCTTTCGAAAACATTGAAGGTAACCCCTTCGAAACTAATAAAAGCCTTTCCTTAAAAATCCTTAAAATATATGACATCCGCCTCTAAAACCATTTAAATCTTGCTTTCCGAAAACATTAGAAAAACCTTACCTTTCGACCTTGTCGAAAGCTTTCTTTTCAACCTTGTCGAAAGCTTGGGTTACCACCCCTTTTAAAAACCATTGATAAAACCTTTTGAAAGCATCCAACTAAACTCTTTCAAAAACACTTTGGGTTCAATTTAAAACAAGTGGAAACGTTTCGAAACCATTCGAAGTTGACTACTTCGAAACCATTTAAACGTTTCGATTTAAAACATTTGGATTATGCCTTCAGGTAGTGCAAAAGGATTAGAAAAACAATGGAGTCAAAAACATCTGCTTTGAAATGCTTTGAAAGCAACTCTTTCAAAACCATTTCATAAACAATAAAGTGATGGTGTCGAAATCATCCCTTCGAAAGTAATGGAGATGTGGCAAATTTAGAAAACAAAAGGTTCCCTTTGAAAGCATCTGAATCGAAAGGTAGGAAGTGACAGCAATGGTTTCGACCTTGTCGAAAGTTGTGCTTTGGACCTTGTCGAAAGCACACAATTATAAAACAATAAAGCAACCCAATCGAAACCTTTTATTTTAAACCATTTGACTTTGTCGAAAGCATTTATGTCGAAAGCTAGCTAGCGCATTTTCTTTAAAACCAAAACAAAGCTTCATCTCTTTCGGAACCCCTTGGTTTCGACCCTATACCTTTCGACCTCTTCCAATTCACTATGTACCAATGGCCTTATACCATATGCATTGGTTTCGACCTTGTCGAAAGCTAAGCTTCCGACCTTGTCGAAATCTTTCTTTTCGATCTTGTCGAAAGGTGACGAACAAAGGCGGAACATAGTTGTCGAAGGAGTCGAAATAGTAAACATCCTATATATTTGTACCTTAAAGTTGTCCTTTTGTACCTAACTTACCACATTTGTCTAAATTTGATTGGTTGCCAAATTTTAATATTCAAAAGTACTGCCCTCTTTCCATTTTTAGAAATTTAAACAATTTAGAAAAAGCCCCTTCTGCTTTATAATTATATAAAACATTTAAGTCTTATTCCTTCAATAATTTTATATGACTATTAAAACATCTTGGAAAAATCTAGAAAAATTCTAGAAAATCGTTTTATATATGTTTTCCAACGTATAAAATTTTCAAACCCAAATAATAAATTGTTTTCTCATAGATAATTTTATAATCCAAAATACCATTTTTCTTCCTTATAAAATTCATAATAAATCCATGAAAATTTAGAAAAATTTAAAAATTGAAACACATCTCAGAAATATCATTTTAAATCTTTAAAAAAATTCACATGGAAATTGGATGTCATTTAATAGGGTTTTCATCTTAAAATATGTCATAAAATCTGTATGAATATTCATAAATCATCAACATGCATATATAATCGTTCTATCATTCAAAAACATGGCACATTATTGCAAATATATTCGGATTTATCCTTAAAACCGAAACTATACAAATTTGAGATGTAATCATTATTTACCTTTACTTTAGATGTGACGACCCGGATTTTTAACCTCGGTTAAATGGGGTAGTTAACTGATTTAAACCATTGGAATATTAATTTGGATAAGTCGAACAAATAAATTCTAATAATTAGAATATCTAGATATATCTATATATTGATTTAAAAAAACCATAATAAATATTGAATTATAAATGTTTGAGTATGATAAAACTCATAAAAAAAATTAATAATAAAACTCCACCATTTAAATTAGGATAAAATATCCAATATATATGTGTATATTTATATACATACCAACTTATGATGTTAATAACATATAGAAGTATAGAATGCAAATATATAAAAGGATGACAACAACATATATAAATAGATATATATGATGATTAAAGTACTATATGTGTAAATATTTGTATATATGTTATTGGAACAATGCTTATGGAAATAATAGATATCTATACATATTTGTTTAAACATGTGTATATCTATATATAAGATAAAAAGGTAAACATAGCAAAGTAAAATAAGATAAAAAAAATTCATATGCATAATTATATATATACATAAGTATATGTATAAGTATATATATAATAGTATACATGAAGAATATAACATACATGTGTGAATAAGGATATACATTAATATAAAAATGAGAAAGACATACATGTACTTATACATTATCAGAGAAAAAAAAGGGGAACACATGCTTTAATTGCCTATCAACTCAAGCCATAAAATAGCAAATCAGCAAATAAATCTAGTCAAACTCTTATAATATCCAATCAAGTCATGTATACAGGATATATCAAAATCCTCTTTTCAATTTATCAGATTATATAAAAAATATATATATATATATATATATGGAAAACCTATACGCAATATCACAGGCTAGCTTCTCCAGCACACTTCCACTCTTTATAAATATGTATCACTGCCTTGTCTTATATTTCATTCACTCGAACTAAGTATAACAACAAGTAAACATTTCTTCCTTCTTCTAACTTAAAACAAACAAAACAACTCAAGCAGCCATTACAATTTTAAAGGAAGCAGGAGCAACTCATGTAAAAAGCCTGAAGGAAAATACAAACTGAGTAGCATTTGTTTCTCTGTTTCCATCTGTGAGTAAACTTCTGTTTTTAAGGCTTAAATCAGTTTAAGTACATGATGCATGTGGTAAACTTGTATAGTAATGTGGTAAATAAGATTTGCATGGATGTTTTTAAAACTAGAAAATAGTTGAAACACCCTGTATATTGTGTGCATGTCTGTGTATATGAATATATATCTTCCTATGTTAAACTTCAGGGACAAATCACCTAAATAAATTCATTTCTCTTCATAGATTAAGTGTTGGGCTAAGATCACTGATGATGAAATGATTTTATGAATGTAACATTGTTTTAAAAAATAAAATCAAGTAGAAATATTTAGTAAATATTCTATAAATAGAAATTTACAGTGGAAATCAACTTTAGTCAGAAAAATCAAAGATCTAAAATTCAAGTTTTGATTATAGAAACAGATTCGTATTGCAATTTGATGAATTTTGATAATCAATTCGTAATTTTTAAATTTGTAAAAAATGGAGAATTCCCATGTTGAACGGTTTTGAGTTATGCGTCGATTTCAGACGAACGGCGAGGAGATGGATGTCGAGTTTGGGTCTGGAGAAGGCGAGGAAGTAGGCGAGTTAGGGAAAATGGTTGTGGGATTTTTCGATCACCGAGGCATCGGCGAGGGGTTAATTTAGGGTTTAGTGGTGGTTTTTGTTCATCGTTGTTTTCGAGGTGTTTCCAATGTTGGTGATGGACCGGGAATGATTTCATCGAGGGGAATGTGAGCGTGGGGGCGTGATGTAACTCTGGTCGAAGTTTCAAGGTCGTCAGTGGTCAGTGGCGGCGTATCGAAGCGAATTCGATGATCGAGCTAGTTACAGGTTTAAGCTGGATTGTTCTAATTTTGACTTTGGGTAGGTTATTGTGAACTGGGGGTCGTAATCGTGTGAGGAGGTCGAGATTGACTCGTCGGTGGGGATGTCGATGGTCGGAAGAGGCCTGGCTGATCGTACACGTGTACGCGAAAGGAAGCGTATCTGTGTGGGTTGAAGATTGAGGAGGATGGAGTTTTTGTAGTGGTGAACTCGAAGAGATTCGCGGAATGACCCGGGGAAAAGAAGAGGTGGGAAACTCGAGTTTGAACTCGTGATTTTGGATGTTATGCTCGGGTTTGTTATCTGAGGGATTTTGTTTCAGATATTCCAGGAAATATTAATATAGTGATCAAGTTTTTGAAGCTTATCAAAGTGTGTAAGTTCCGAAGAGAAATGTAAACCAAGTTTTAATCAAGGTTTTAGCAAGTTTTAAACAAAATTCCAAAGTTTAAAATGTTTTCAAACTATTGTATTAAGTTATTATTTAATAGATTAAATCCTACATGTTTGAAGGTGAACTAAAGTTGTAATTAAATAAAAGTACAAATTATTTAATGTATTAGGATGGTTAATTGATTAATTAATTAAAGGTTAATGAATTTGTGAAATCAATTTTAAAAGATTGATTTATCAATATGATTAATTAATTAATTCTATAAATTAAAAGATGATTAATTAAGGATTAATCATTTAATGTAATTAATTAATGATAATTACTGTAGTTAAGAGATAATTGCTTAATGTCATTAATTAAGGTGGATAATTAATGGTTTATTACTAAGGTGATTTATTAAATGATGATTACTTAATATAAGTAATTAAAAGATTAATTAATTTAATTAGTAATTAAAGATTTAATTAATTAGTAATTAAAGGTTAATTAATTTAGGATAATTAACCAATGGGATAATTACTTGATGAAAGTAATTAGAGGTTACTTACTTAAGGAAAGTAATTAAGAATTAATTACTTAGCGAAATTAATTAAAGGATTGATTAATTAAGGAAATTGATTAAGGGTTAGTTGATTAATTAAAGGATAATTAATCAATGTAAGTGATTATGGGAAAATTTAATTTGAGTAATTAATTAAGGATAAAAGTAATTAATGTGAATAGTAAGGGTTAATTAATTTGTGTTATTAATTTAAAGGCTAATTACTTAATGTAATTAAAAAGGATAATTAAGGGATGATAAATTAATGGTTTATAATTAATTAATGTTAAGTAAGCAGTATTAAAAGTGATTAAAAGAATTAATTTAATTTATTTAAATTAATTGGAATGGTGTGACTAGTTAATCTTGCGTATGAATAACTGAATGATATTGTATGCCTTGAATTACTTGATATCTTTGATAAGTGATGATATGTGATATGGTATGATTGGACTGAATTGAGATAATATGGTTTGACTATCTGTGATGAATAGCTATGCAAATATGTAGTTCTGGATATATGGAATTGTTTAAAACTTAAACTGCTTTGTTTTTTTTTTTTTTTCGAATAAAAGGTCAAAAACTTTATTGATATTGAAAAAACCAATACAACAACAATATTTACACATAAGTACACAGCAACACAAGCCCAAACACATTCACGACCAAACCCTAAACAAATTGCGAAAAAAGCGATTCCATTTCCTCATGGCGGCTCGTTTTCTCTGCCTGTCAATTCTTCTTCTCTTCCAACTATAGCGCTGCTACTTTCAGTGCGTCTGGAAATAATAGAGTTCTCAGCTTCATCATCTTCTCTGTCAATCATGTACCTTGAGGATGTTGATGTGGTTGGGAAATTAGGGTTGGAGGGGGGAAAGGTAAGGTCATCACGCGAAGGTAAAATTTCCCATTTTATTAGGATGTCATCAGTATTAATCAAGCTGTGAGGGAAGAACTTAGATCTGTTGATGATTAAGTCACGAACCATATTTTTTATGGTTTTACAAACTGCAATTTTGTCTGCATTGTCATTGTTAAAGATCTTAGAGTTTCTGCTTTTCCAAATGAACCATACGGCTGAGCTAAGAGCAGCTATACTGATATCCCTATGGATGGTGTTTGCTGCAAAATTTTGACTTATGTAGGTAATGGTGTCTGAGATAGACGTGTCATTGTTACTATGAGTTGTAGGGTCACCTAACATAATTCTGATCCAACACCACACATGTTTGGAGAAAGAACAGTTGAAAAATAAATGCTTGCAAGTTTCCTCTTCTAAATTGCATAAAACACAGATAGAATCTTCAGTCACTCCTTGTCTCATTAATTTATCTTTTGTTGGTAGATAGTTGAAATTGGCTCTGTAAAGACAAACATTCAGTTTAGGAAGGGATATGTTGTTCCATATGATTTTGTGGTTATTGATCTCTTGAAGTTTGATTCTAAGATTGTTCTAATATCATGTTGATTGGGTCACAATGTAAAAATAAAATAAAACTGCTTTGTTTTAAAGATGATATTGGATTCGAAGAGACCGGGGTCGGGTATCAGCGTTACCCGGAACCACTTCGATTAGTAATTCTACATTCTTTATAGATTTGATGTGTGGAACCAAACAGGCTGGAATGAAAAGGTTAAGAATCATGGATATTTAAAAACTGAGTAGTGATCCTTAGTTATTGTTGGAAATAAGTGATTGACTTAAATAAGTTGAGAACTCGTAGAAGGTACGAGTTACCCTGGTTTTGCAAATAAGTTTCATAACCTAGTATTTGTTATTATATGGATTTACTCACGCTGGTTTCCAGCCTGACCCGGGTGTTACTTTGATGTAATGCTCGGGTCAGACCGAGTATTTGAGATTTTCAGGTAAGGACGTTCTGGAGCTCGGGAGGCGAGCTGGATGGCAGGAACGTGTGGAGTGTTTCCGCTATGATATATTGTTGTATATTTGGACATGTTGATTATATATGTCCAGTGTTTGTGTATATGTTGTAGCTCTGATGTATTAAAGTGTAATTTAACTGATACAGTAGTTTCTTTGTATAAATGATATTATATGATATTATATTTTGATCCGCTGCGAATGTGAGATTCTGTGTCTTGTTTTCTGTTTTCTTCTTCTACCTCTTTTCTTTTTTTCCTAACCATCTGGAATTTTCGGGATCGAAAATTTTGGGTGGTTTCATTTGGTATCAAAACTGAAGGTTAAGTGAGAACCTTGGCTCTGGTGGGTTTACTCATTAAGGATAGGGTCAGTGGTACCCTGGAATGAGTTGAGTGTGTATATATATATATATATATATATATATATATATATGAGAGCGTACTTGTTATTTTCTTATATAAAGATTTTAAAATGGTTTTAAAAATAAATGATTTTTATATAAGTTTATCTTTTGGTATATAAAGAAATAATATTTCTAATTATTAAATATATTAATGAAATTGGTTGTTGATTATTGGAATTAAATAAAATAATGAGAATTAAATGATACAAACAAATTGAAATTGAATGAAGATAAGTTTAAAATGGATCCAAACCGAAACTAAAATTCTGAATTTGTAAAAGTATTTTCAGAATGAGATGATAATGAATTGGTTTCCAGATATGATAATCTTGGTTATTATCATAAATGGTTGTTGTATTTAATAGTGGAATGTGTGTTAATGAGTAAGCAAAATAATATGTGTTAAGGATATAAACTTAGATGAGTATAACTTGTAAATTAGAACGGATTTAAATTGTGAAGTTTAAAACCTAAGTCTAGAAACATTTGAATTGTTTCAAAGTGTTAAAAGAAAAGAATAAATAATATTATTCAGAATATATTTGAATGTGATCTTATTTTAAAATAAGAAGTTGTTTGAAACTTAAAAAGAGATCTGTCTTAAATTAAAACCAAAGGTGGTTTAAATTTTAAAGTATAGCCTGGTGGGCTAAGAAATAAATATGTATATATGTATGGATACAAAGATGATTTGAAATAACTCTAAAGTGTTGAGTTTTGATTCCACCTGAAGTGTGATGTAAAAACCCAAAGTGATATAATTTTTGAACTTATAAGTAGGTAAGAATTTTGATAGAAATTTGAAATTTGAAGTGAGAATTCAAATTTGAGTAAGTTTGACGGGATTAAATTGAATTTAACTTAAAGGAAGTTAAATAAGTTTGGAATAAACAACCTGAATTGGAAATTTCAAGATGAAATTGAGATTTAACTTAGGGAAGTTAAATGGGTTGATTTGGTAGGGAATTATATGTGATCTCAAATAGGTTTGAGATCTGGAATGGGTAGTGGACGATGAATGTTTTAAATAAATTGGATGTTTATTTATCTTAATATCATCCTATTATTATCAGTAATTATGAGACTATGAATTAAATTGTTTAAAAAGGGGTTTGAATTATTATTTGAACATAGAAATAAGTTTATGTAGAAGTAAAGGTAAATTAAAATGGAAGTTTGAAATTTAAACTCAGAATTAAATGGTTAGGCTATTAAATTAAAAGTATAGGTTAATTTGATTTATGGGATTAAATCAACATTTGAAATAATAACTCGAATTTATATAATTCGAGATGGTTTAAAGTTGAGATTCAGATTTCATTAGTTCAAATTGAATTTAGTTTGAATTAACTAGAATTAAAGATGGATAAGTATAAAATTCAAATGGAAAATTTGAATTGGATTAATTTGAAATAAAATTGAAGATTGAATGAGTTCAACTTCAAATGGGAATTGGGATTAATTCATATAGAAATTGAAATGATTTGAAATTGAAGTGGATTCAATTTGAAATTAGTATAAATTAATTGGAATAATTTGGAATTGTAATTAAAGTGAATATGTTTAAAATCAAATGAAATTTGATTTGAATTTGGAAAGAAATTGAGGTTAATTCAACTTGAATTGGGGATAAATCAAGTTCAAGGGAAATTGAAGTTATTAGAAGTAAGTCAATTTAAATGGAAGTTGAAATTTAAATTGAATTGATGGGGAATTGAACAGTTTGACTCTGGACTATTTTCAAAATAAATTGTTTTAATATAAACCTATTTTTCCAAACTATTTACTTTATACAACCTTTCTTTTTAAAACCCAAACTATTTTATATTTATCTTACAATTATTTTGAAAACTAATTACTATTTTACATCTGTTTACAAACTAATCACTATTTTATAACTACTTTATAACTAAATTACTATTTTACAACCATTTTGAAATTATCTTACTATTTTACAACTATTTTACAATTACTTAACTATTTTACAGCTATTTTACCAACTAATAATTATTTTTCAACTACTTATCTATTTTTAAATTCTTCAAGCTATTTTCTAATTTTAAGTTGGTCAGAGTGCAAACTGTTTATGATTAAATACCCAATTGAGATAAGAATAGAGGTGATAATCCAAATGGGATTGAAACAACTGTGAATAAGTGAATAGAAATTAAAGTGAATGTGATAGAAAAGGAGAAATTGATTTAGCTAATAATCAATGAAGATAAATACGTAGGATGTACGTATATTATTCTATTCGCATAGTGATTTGATCCAGATTCGAGCACAGAATTTCAAGATAGTATTATCAATCCGAGTTGGGATTTTCATTCGATTTTCGATGGCGAACCTGAATATGGATTTTTGATTGGTTCTGGAAATTATCTATCAAAGTTGTGACTATGCAAGGAGAATAACGGTTTCTGATCAAGAAACCAGATCTGAGATTGCACTAGGAAGTCGGGTGGACAATACTAGTTCGAAAGTAAAATTGTGTGATCGAGTGAGCGATCAGATTGATATTGCATATGGATGGTATGGGTACATCGTACGGGTTTGAATGAAATTGGCATTGAAAATTTATGGATAAGAACTGTAAATGGTCTTTGAAATGAAAAGTATATTTTGTGGAATATATGATGAGTTAAAATGGAAATTGGAAATTTCTATGATTTAAGATTCACTTTATGAAGAAAGGTAATGTGGTTAATAACTTTATAAAAGAGTAATCAAATTTGAATATTTGATTTGGAATAAACAAAGTTATATATCTTTGTTATATATGCTAAACTCCCCTTGTTGAATCTATTGCCAGAATAAAAGGGTTTTTAAAATATTTGAAGTATAAAAGTGAATTTATACAAATATGAAGTGATTCAAAAATTTCTAAAAAGGCTTTTGATTTTTGAGGAAAATCAAATTTGGAATTTGGAAAGCCTAGTTTGTGAATTATCGATTTTGGGATAATCGATTTTGAGAAAGGAGATTTATATGAAATTCATTCTAGGTGTATGATTTGGAAAATACTATATGTGTATAGTATAAAGTGTTTTGAAAGTGACTCTGGGGAAAAAGGCGCTCCCTTGAATGAACTTCTCAGGAGTTCCACAAGATGGTACTGCCTTGAGCCCTAAGGGGGGGTTCTAAAGTTGATCCTGTGAAGAGTTTGGACAAACTAGTTCCTGAGGATTGTTGGGTAGTGAAAGTCGAGGGCGCTGATGCCTACAGGGGCATTTGGGTTTGCTATGATGACAGTGTAACTCGATGTCGTTGCGATCTACTGTGTGTGGACCATAGCGAAAATCGTGTGGAGGATGAGTGCCAACAGTCTACACTTGATTTTGCCGGGACAGCAACGTAACATCGGTAGACTGCAATCTATGGTTGAGTGGAGGGGTTTCATTCTTTTGGCAGCGAAATTCGAGGGCGCTGATGCCTACGGTTATATGGGTTTTTGCTGTGATAGCAACGTAAAACACGGGTATAACTGTGATCTATAGCGGGTTCCATGGTGTAATCGAGGGGCGCGGAGGCCTACAGTTATCTATAGATTTTGCCGGGACGACAACGTAACCATCGGGTTAACTGCGACCATGGATGGGGGTGATGATTTCCAGAGCATTCTCACCAAAGATTTCCTCTATTTTCAAAAATATTTTCGATATTTTCAATAAAATTATTTTTCAAGTATTTTCACTAGGTGTTGAAATGGGTCTGCTAAGTACTTATAGATTTTCAGTCCTACGCCTGATCAACGTATGACCGAATTTCTATGAGAACAAGGATGGACTTGTCGAAACATCAAGTTATAAAAGTATTTTTATAAAAACTACTTTGAAATAATATTATATAGATTTTAAAAAGTGTTTTAAAAATGATCAAAGAATATTTATCTGATTTTAAGCATTTTCATAAATTCTGGGTTCGTTCCTTTTCGAGGACGAAAAGATTCAAAGGGGGGAGGAATGTGACGACCTGGATTTTTAACCTCGGTTAAATGGGGTAGTTAACTGATTTAAACCATTGGAATATTAATTTGGATAAGTCGAACAAATAAATTCTAATAATTAGAATATCCAGATATATGTATATATTGATTTTAAAAAAACCATAATAAATATTGAATTATAAATCTTTGAATATGATAAAACTCATTAAAAAAAATTAATAATAAAACTCCACCATTTAAATTAGGATAAAATATCCAATATATATATATATATGTATATTTATATACATACCAACTTATGATGTTAATAACATATAGAAGTATAGAATGCAAATATATAAAAGGATGATAACAACATATATAAATAGATATATATGATGATTAAAGTACTGTATGTGTAAATATTTGTATATATGTTATTGGAACAATGCTTATGGAAATAATAGATATCTATACATATTTGTTTAAACATGTGTATATCTATATATAAGATAAAAAGGTAAACATAGCAAAGTAAAATAAGATTAAAAAAATTTCATATGCATAATTATATATATACATAAGTATATGTATAAGTATATATATAATAGTATACATGAAGAATATAATATACATGTGTGAATAAGGATATACATTAATATAAAAAAGAGAAAGACATACATGTACTTGTACATTATCAGAGGAAAAAAAGGGGCATGTATATATACTTATGAATGGATGAGCATGTAAACTTAAAGGGGAACACATGCTTTAATTGCCTATCAACTCAAGCCACAAAATAGCAAATCAGCAAATAAATCTAGTCAAACTCTTATAATATCCAATTGATGCAGCGCAATCTACCAACTCACCAGATTTAAGTCGTATAGAAATTTTAGGTCGCTCACGACCTAGTGAAATCTTAGGTCGCTCACGACCTAGTGAAACCTTAGGTCGTTCATGACCTAATGAAGGTTGCTCACGAGTTAATGAGATCAGTGTTAAGGAAGGCAAGCAACTAAGCGAGATAAGTGAACAAGCATTAGGTCACTCTGATCTTTCGAATGTGGACTGGAACGAGTTACAACCTATGTTAGGTTGTGGAGAAATGTTACGACCTATGTTAGGTCGCGGAGAAGTGTTACGACCTATGTTAGGTCGCGGAAGCGGGTTACGACCTATGTTAGGTCGCTGATGTGTATGCTGCAACATTTCCTGAAGCAATGTTTTAGGTCGCTCGACCTTATGCCACTGGAAGATAGGTCGCTACCGTATATTTTTAAGTCGCTCAAGAATAGGTCGCCAGACTTAAGTCGCTGGAGGAGCTTAGGTCGCTACTGCCGTGTGTGTGTTGTATTTTAGGTCGTTATGTTGGATTTGTTATGTCGTGTGTTGTAATTTTCTTAACTCGTATGATTGTAACTGTTGTAAATACTATAAGTCGTAAGTCGCGTGTCTGTTAAGTCGCTTGATGTTGTAATAGTTAGGTCGTGTGAGCTAAGTCGCTATTGTGTTAGGTCGCAAGTGGTAGGTCGTTGCCGACCTATGTGTTGTGTTGTGTCGTGGAAGTGTGTTGAGTTGTAAGCCTATAAATAGGCTGGTGGTGTCATTTGTAATAGTTAGTTGATTTTGAATAAACTTTTGTTTGAGAGCTTTGTGCCTCTTCTTAAATTGGTATTTGAGTGTAATCTCCTATCTCCTCTTTCGGCATTCGAGTGCGCTCGATTCAACGATCGTAGAAGCCAATTCACGGTATCAAGTGCGCTTGATCAGCGTCTGAAGAATTATAGATCTTTAAACATGGTATCGTGCGCGATCAACGTGTTTGAGATAGCTAGAATCCGGCATCTTTGGATCAACGGATTTGGGCCTTTGGTATTCTTCAATCCACCAATTCCTACTTTCACCGTTTTATCAATTTTGTTATCCACTGCTACATCATTTGGTATCAGAGCTAGACTTAGCCAATCATAGCTAAGCCGAGTCTTGGAGCCAATTTTATTTGAAGAGTTTGAAGTGTTAGAGCCGAGAGCAAGTTGAAGCCGAGCTAAGTGAAGTGTGAAGTTCATTTTTTTGATCAAGGCCGAGAATTGAAGCGTGTTTGAAGAATCAACAATGCCGCCGAGAAGAGCTAATCGTCATCAAAATGTTGAAGATTTGTACAAAAGAGAAGATGCTGAACAAATGGAACAACGCATTAGTAACAAATTCAATGAGAAATTGGATGAAGGTATTGGGAGGTTAGAGAAATTGATGATGGACATGAATCAAGGTCAAAGGAGAAGGTCGCCAGTCTCGAACCATGAAGGAAACAGAGTTTCGCCATCAGTTACGAAAGCGAGGAGGGTGTCGCCACAATCTGATCGAGGTAGAAGAGAATCATCAGTTTCGATGAGAAGAGATCACCATGAATATTGACATGAAGAGAGAAGAACTCCACGTGAGTTTGGAGATGAGCCATATCTTGATGAAGAAAGACATAGTAGAAGAGACATGCGTGATCGAAGAGATGTAGATGGTCGAGATCGATACCGTAGTACACGTGATTATGATGAAGAAAGTGATAGAAGTAATATTCATTATCGAGATCGAGACCAAGCATGAAATGCATATCAGGATGTTGAGGATGATCGTCGATGGGAGTCGGGGATGAAAACTGAAATTCCAGAATTCAAGGGTAGTATGCAAGCTGAAGAATTCCTTGATTGGTTGTCTAACGTTGAAGAGATTTTTGACTTTAAGGAAGTTCCCGAGCATCGAAGAGTTAAGTTGGTTGCTACTCGTTTGAAAGGAAGAGCTATGGCATGGTGGCAACAAACTAAATTAACACGGGAGAGAATGGGAATGTCAAAGATTGAGTCATGGGAGAAGATGAAGAAATTGATGAAAGCTACATTCTTACCTTACAATTATCAATCTCTTATGTATCAACGGTTGCAAAACTTGAGACAGGGAACGAAATCAGTGAATGATTACGCGGATGAATTTTATCAATTGATTGCGAGGAATGATATCATGGAGACAGAAGAGTAATTGACCGATAGATTTGTTGGAGGGTTGAGAATGCAGATTCAAGATATGGTGAATATGTTTGATCCAAGATCTATTGCTGAAGCACATCAGAAAGCACTTGCTTGGGAGAGACAAGGGAGACGAGGAGGTGGTGTGTTTACAAATTCTAACAATCCAATGAAAGGGGCTAGTAGCAATGCGAATGTTTCGAAGGCTGTTGCAAAACCGGTTGTTAATGAAGTTGCTAAGACCAGGATCAATAGTGGTATCAAATGTTTCAATTGTCAGGAGATTGGTCACAAAAGCAATGAATGTCCAAAGCCAAAGAGACGAGCGATGATTGCTGAGCCAGAGGATGAGGAAGTAGAAGCTGAATGTTCTAATTCACTACATGACGAGGAGGAAGAAAATGTGTCGGGAGATGAAGGGTATTCATTAATGATGAAGAGGTCTTGTTTAACACCAAAGCAAGAGGAAGAAACTAGCTGGTTGAGGAGCAACATTTTTCAGTCAACATGCACTATCTTGGGAAGGGTTTGTAAATTTGTCATTGATGCGGGAAGTTGCGATAACATTATCTCTACAGAGGCTGTGAAGAAGTTGGCATTGAAGACTGAGAAGCATCTGAAACCTTACAAGTTATCTTGGTTGAGAAAAGGTGGGGAGGTGAAAGTTAGTCGGAGAGCTTGTGTTAATTTTTCGATTGGGAAGAAATACAAAGATGAAATCTGGTGTGATGTTGTGGATATGAATGTATACCATCTGTTGTTGGGAAGACCATGGCAGTATGATAGGGTGGTGCAACATGATGGTCTTACTAACAGCTATAGTTTCATGTTTGAAGGCACGAAAATCACTCTAGTTCCTAAGAAGCGACAACAAGAAGAAAGCAAGTTGGAGGAAATTGAAGAACGTAAAACGTTGCTATCTTTGAAGGAGTTTGTTAAGGAAGTAGAGGAGGAACCTGAAGTATTTTTGTTGATTGGAAGTGAGAGTAATGAAGTGGTTGAAATTCCTGAAGAAGTGAAGCCAGTGCTGGAAGAATTTGACTATGTATTTCCTGAAGAGTTGCTAACGGAGTTACCACCGTTGAGAGACATTCAACATCAAATTGATCTTGTTCCAGGAGCTGTGTTACCTCATAGACCACATTATAGAATGAGTCCAAAGGAACACGAGGAGTTGAGAAGGCAAGTGGAAGAATTGCTTGAACAAGGGCGTGTGCAGGAGAGTTTGAGTCCTTGTGTTGTACCAGCTTTGTTAGTGCCGAAGAAAGATGGAACGTGGAGGATGTGTACTGGTAGTCGAGCACTAAACAAGATAACAGTGAGATATAGATTTCCTATGCCTAGATTGGATGACTTGTTGGATCAACTTAGTGGAGCTACTATCTTTTCGAAGATCGATTTGAAGAGTGGCTATCATCAAATTCGAATTAGACCAGGGGATGAATGGAAAACAACGTTCAAGACACGTGAGGGGTTGTATGAATGGCTGGTTATGCCGTTTGGTCTTTCGAATGCACCTAGTACATTTATGCGGGTGATGAATCAAATCTTTAGACCATTTATCGGAAAGTTTGTGGTGGTGTATTTTGATGATATACTGATATACAGTGGAAGTCCAGAAGAACACTTGCATCATGTGAGAGAAGTGTTGATGATACTGCGACAAGAACAATTTTATGCTGCGACGAAGAAATGTGTGTTCATGACGCATAGTGTTTTATTTTTGGGGTATGTTATATCGAAAGGAGGTATACAGGTGGATCAGAATAAAGTTGAAGCAATCAAAAATTGGCCACAACCCAGGACGATAACCGAAGTTAGGAGTTTTCATGGTTTAACATCATTCTACCGAAGGTTCATTCCACACTTCAGTAGCGTGATGGCACCAGTTACTGATTGTATGAAAGGGAAGCAATTTTCATGGTCAGAAGAAGCGGGGGTTTCTTTTGAGCGAATCAAAGAACTCTTGACGTCAACACCAATTCTAGTATTACCAGATTTTCAGTTGCAGTTTGAGTTACATACTGATGCATCAAAGGTTGGAATTGGAGGTGTGTTGAGTCAGAAGGGACGTCCTATTGCATATTTCAGTGAGAAGCTATCGGGAGCAATGATGAGATATAGTACATATGATGTGGAATTCTATGTTATTGTTCAAGCTATAAAACATTGGAGACACTATTTGTTCCATAAAGAATTTGTTTTATATACTGATCATGAAGCGTTGAAGCATTTGCAGGGACATGACAAAATTGCAGCTAGGCATGCTTCGTGGATCGCATACTTGCAACAATTTACATTTGTGGTGAAGCATAAATCGGGAATTACGAATAGAGTGGCAGATGCATTGAGTCGAAGGAATCATTTGTTGACTACAATGAAGGTTGAAGTGACAGGGTTTGATGTGTTACCAGAATTATTTGTTGATGATTCTTACTTTGCGAAGTTTGTAGATGAAGTCAAGAAGGGAAAGACGGATGAGTTTGTATTGGTGGATGGTTTTCTTTTTAAAGGAAATCGATTATGTATACCGGAGTGCAGCTTACGAATGAAGATTGTGAAGGAGTTGCACGAGGAAGGTCATGTGGGTAGAGATCGTACTTTGCAGTTGATTTCTGAATCATATTTTTGGCCATCTATGCGAAGAGAAGTTGAAAGATTTGTGGAGAGATGTCATATTCGTCAAATTTCCAAAGGGACAGTGACGAATGCAGGATTGTATATGCCATTACCTATACCTACCAGACCATGGGTTGATATCAGCATGGACTTTGTTTTGGGATTGCCTAGAACTCAAAGGGGAAATGATTCTATATATGTGGTGGTAGATAGATTTTCCAAAATGGCACATTTTATCGCTTGTAAGAAAATAGCTGATGTCGTCCGTGTTGCTCAGTTATTCTTTAAAGAGGTGTATCGATTACATGGGATACCTGAATCTATTGTTTCAGATTGGGATACTAGATTTCTAAGCCATTTTTGGTTAAGTTTGTGGAAGATGGTTGGAACGAAGCTGAATTTTAGTAGCGCCTATCATCCGTAGACAGATGGGCAAACGGAAGTGGTGAATAGATCATTGGGAAATTTGCTGCGATGTCTTGTGAAAGATTATTTGAAGAGTTGGGATATGAAGTTGTGTCAGGCGGAATTTGCACATAATCATGTTTTTAATCGGAGTACCGGATTCAGTCCATTTCAAGTTGTATATTCAGCAATTCCGAAGGGACCGTTGGATTTGACGACAGTACCATATCAGAAGGGAGTTGTTAAGCGAGCTGATGATTTTGTGACTGAGTTGCAGGAGTGCCACAGAATTGTTTATGAACGATTTCTTGCATCAAATGAGAAGTATAAACAATTGGCAGATAAAAAGCGAAGGAGTGTGAATTTCAGAGAAGGTGACTTAGTTTATGCCGTGTTGACGAAAGATCGTTTTCCTATGGGAACTTACAGCAAGTTGAAAGCTCGAAAAATCGGTCCAGTAGAAATTTTGAAGAAGATAAATGATAATGCGTATCAGTTGAAATTGCCGGATCATATTCACACTGCAGACGTTTTCAACGTCAAATACCTGATTCCGTATCATGGAGATGAGCTTGTTGTGGAAGAGGAAGGTGCAAATTCGAGGTCGAAGTTTTGCCAACCGGGGGAGGATGATGCAGCGCAATCTACCAACTCACCAGATTTAAGTCGTATAGAAATTTTAGGTCGCTCACGACCTAGTGAAATCTTAGGTCGCTCACGACCTAGTGAAACCTTAGGTCGTTCACGACCCAATGAAGGTCGCTCACGAGTTAATGAGATCAGTGTTAAGGAAGGCAAGCAACTAAGCGAAATAAGTGAACAAGCATTAGGTCGCTCTGATCTTTCGAATGTGGATTGGAACGAATTACGACCTATGTTAGGTCGCGGAGAAATGTTACGACCTATGTTAGGTCGCGGAGAAGTGTTACGACCTATGTTAGGTCGCGGAAGCGGGTTACGACCTATGTTAGGTCGTTGATGTGTATGCTGCAACATTTTCTGAAGCAATGTTTTAGGTCGCTCGACCTTATGCCACTGGAAGATTGGTCGCTGCCGTATATTTTTAAGTCGCTCAAGAATAGGTCGTAAGACTTAAGTCGCTGGAGGAGCTTAGGTCGCTGCTGCCGTGTGTGTGTTGTATTTTAGGTCGTTATGTTGTATTTGTTATGTTGTGTGTTGTAATTTTCTTAACTCGTATGATTGTAACTGTTGTAAATACTATAAGTCATAAGTCGCGTGTCTGTTAAGTCGCTTGATGTTGTAATAGTTAGGTCGTGTGAATTAAGTCGCTATTGTGTTAGGTCGTTGCCGACCTATGTGTTGTGTTGTGTCGTGGAAGTGTGTTGAGTTGTAAGCCTATAAATAGGCGGGTGGTGTCATTTGTAATAGTTAGTTGATTTTGAATAAACTTTTGTTTGAGAGCTTTGTGCCTCTTCTTAAATTGGTATTTGAGTGTAATCTCCTATCTCCTCTTTCGGCATTCGAGTGCGCTCGATTCAACGATCGTAGAAGCCAATTCACGGTATCAAGTGCGCTTGATCAACGTCTGAAGAATTGTAGATCTTTAAACACGGTATCTTGCGCGATCAACGTGTTTGAGATAGCTAGAATCCGACATCTTTGGATCAACGGATTTGGGCCTTTGGTATTCTTCAATCCACCGATTCCTACTTTCACCGTTTTATCAATTTTGTTATCCGCTGCTACATCACCAATCAAGTCATGTATACAGGATATATCAAAATCCTCTTTTCGATTTATCAGATTATATATAAAATATATATATATGAAAAACCTGTACGCAATATCACAGGCTAGCTTCTCCGGCACACTTCCACTCTTTATAAATATGTATCACTGCCTTGTCTTATATTTCATTCACTCGAACTAAGTATAACAACAGATAAACATTTCTTTTTTCTTCCAACTTAAAACAAACAAAACAACTCAAGCAGCCATTACAATTTTAAAGGAAGCAGGAGCAACTCATGTAAAAAGCCTGAAGGAAAATACAAACTGAGCAGCATTTGTTTCTCTGTTTCCATCTGTGAGTAAACTTCTGTTTTTAAGGCATAAATCTGTTTAAGTACATGATGTGTGTGGTAAACTTGTATAGTAATGTGGTAAATAAGATTTGCATGGATGTTTTTAAAACTAGAAAATAGTTGAAACACCCTGTATATTGTGTGCATGTCTATGTAAATGAATATATATCTTCCTCTGTTAAACTTCACGGACAAATCACCTAAATAAATTCATTTCTCTTCATAGATTAAGTGTTGGGCTAAGATCACTGATGATGAAATGATTTTATGAATGTAACATTGTTTTTAAAAATAAAATCAAGTAGAAATATTTAGTAAATATTCTGGAAATAGAAATTTACAGTGGAAATAAACTTTAGTCAGAAAAATCAAAGATCTAAAAGTCAAGTTTTGATTATAGAAACAAATTCGTATTGCAATTTGATGAATTTTGATAATCAATTCGTGATTTTTAAATTTGTAAAAAATTGAGAATTCCCGTGTTGAATGGTTTTGAGTTATGCGTCGATTTCAGATGAACGGCGAGGAGATGGATGTCGAGTTTAGGTCTGGAGAAGGCGAGGAAGTAGGTGAGTTAGGGAAAAATGGTTGTGGGATTTTTCGATCACCGAGGCGTCGGCGAGGGGTTAATTTAGGGTTTAGTGGTGGTTTTTGTTCGTCGTTGTTGTCGAGGTGTTTCCGATGTTGGTGATGGACCGGGAACGATCGCATCGAGGGGAATGAGAGCGTGGGGGCGTGATGTAACTCTGGTCGAAGTTTCAGGGTCGTCAGTGGTTAGTGGCGACGTATCGAAGCGAATTCGATGATCGAGCTAGTTACAGGTTTAAGCTGGATTGTTCTAATTTTGACTTTGGGTAGGTTATGGTGAACTAGGGGTCGTAATCGTGTGAGGAGGTCAAGATTGACTCGTCGGCGGGGATGTCGATGGTCGGTAGAGGCCTGCCCAATGGTACCCGTGTACGCGAGAGGAAGCGTATCTGTGTGGGTTGAAGATTGAGGAGGATGGAGTTTTTGTAGTGGCGAACTTGAAGAGATTCGCCGAATGACCTGGGGAAAAGAAGAGGTGGGAAACTCGAATTTGAACTCGTGATTTTGGATGTTGTGCTCGGGTTTGTTATTTGAGGGATTTTGTTTTAGATATTCCAGGAAATATTGATATAGTGATCAAGTTTTTGAAGCTTATCAAAGTGAGTAAGTTTCGAAGAGAAATGTAAACCAAGTTTTAATAAAGGTATTAGCAAGTTTTAAACAAAATTCCAAAGTTTAAAATGTTTTCAAACTGTTGTATTAAGTAATTATTTAATAGATTAAATCCTACATGTTTTAAGGTGAACTAAAGTTGTAATTAAATAAAAGTACAAATTATTTAATGTATTAGGATGGTTAATTGATTAATTAATTAAAGGTTATTGAATTTGTGAAATCAATTTTAAAAGATTGATTTATCAATATGATTAATTAATTAATTCTATAAATTAAAAGATGATTAATTAAGGATTAATCATTTAATGTTATTAATTAATGATAATTACCGTAGTTAAGAGATAATTGCTTAATGTCATTAATTAAGGTGGATAATTAATGGTTTATTACTAAAGGTGATTTATTAAATGATGATTACTTAATATAAGTAATTAAAAGATTAATTAATTTAATTAGTAATTAAAGATTTAATTAATTAGTAATTAAAGGTTAATTAATTTAGGATAATTAACCAATGGGATAATTACTTGATGAAAGTAATTAGAGGTTACTTACTTAAGGAAAGTAATTAAGAATTAATTACTTACCGAAATTAATTAAAGGATTGATTAATTAAGGAAATTGATTAAGGGTTAGTTGATTAACTAAAGGATAATTAATCAATGTAAGTGATTATAGGAAAATTTAATTTGAGTAATTAATTAAGGATAAAAGTAATTAATGTGAATAGTAAGGGTTAATTAATTTCTGTTATTAATTTAAAGGCTAATTACTTAATGTAATTAAAAAGGATAATTAAGGGATGATTAATTAATGGTTTATAATTAATTAATGTTAAGTAAGCAGGATTAAAAGTGATTAAAAGAATTAATTTAATTTATTTAAATTAATTGGAATGGTGTGACTAGTTAATCTTGCATATGAATAACTGAATGATATTGTATGCCTTGAATTACTTGATATCTTTGATAAGTGATGATATGTGATATGGTATGATTGGACTGAATTGAGATAATATGGTTTGACTATTTGTGATGAATAGCTATGCAAATATGTAGTTCTGAATATATGGAATTGTTTAAAACTTAAACTGCTTTATTTTAAAGATGATATTGGATTCGAAGAGACCAGGGTCGGGTATCAGCGATACCCGGAACCACTTCGATTAGTAATTCTAAATTCTTTATAGATTTGATGCGTGGAACCAAACAGGCTGGAATGAAAAGGTTAAGAATCATGGATATTTAAAAACTGAGTAGTGATCCTTAGTTATTGTTGGAAATAAGTGATTGACTTAAATAAGTTGAGAACTCATAGAAGGTACGAGTTACCCTGGTTTTGCAAATAATTTTCATAACCTAGTATTTCTTATTATATGGGTTTACTCACGCCGGTTTCCAGCCTGACCCGGGTGTTACTTTGATGTAATGCTCGGGTCAGACCGAGTACTACATATTTTCAGGTAAGGACGTTCTGGAGCTCGGGAGGCGAGCTGGATGGCAGGAACGTATGGAGTGTTTCCGCTATGATATATTGTTGTATATTTGGACATGTTGATTATATATGTCCAGTGTTTGTGTATATGTTGTAACTCTGACGTATTAAAGTGTAATTTAACTGATACAATAGTATATTTGTATAAATGATATTATATGATATTATATTTTGATCCGCTGCGAATGTGAGATTCTGTGTCTTGTTTTATGTTTTCTTCCTCTACCTCTTTTCTTTTTTCCTAACTATCTGGAATTTTCGGGATCGAAAATTTTGGATCGTTTCATTAGAGATTAAAGGAGCTTGAGATTTGATTTGAATTTGCTTTTCCTTTAGCTTTTCTTAATTTCCTTTTCCCTTTTCCTTGTTAATTGTGGTCGGGCTTGCTTATAATTTTTTTTAAAATGAAATGAATGTGTACATGATACACGGCCAAGGTTTGGAGATATAGGAATGGTCTCTTTCCCATATTACCCCTCCTTTAATTCATTTTAAAACCATTCTTTTAATTTGTTTATTTTAAAAAGGCACGGCTACCTTAATTAAAATCAAATCTCAATCCCCTAATCCACACATTATTTTATTTAGTTTAACTAACTAAATCTCCTAAATAATGTTACCAAAAATCTGGAGTGTTACACATTAATGTTAAGTGAGACCATGCCGCTTAACGGAATGGGTTTCCCCTCACTAACATTCTTTTTAAAAACATATCTTTTGCAAACCTTTATCCTGTAACCAAAACTGATTAAAACTGAAAAGCATTATTATGTAAACATACATATCAGGTAACAAATGGACTATCTGTCCGAACACTACAGTTTTGTTTGGCTTACTATTAACCTTTAGCTGACTCGGGCCTACCAGACAATATAAAAAAATAATCTAACATCTATTAGACACAACTCTTATGTACGGTGCGTCCTTAACTATTTGTTAAATAATTCTCTTCTGGATGGTCTTTCCCCAACTTAACATCTCCCAGGGTCACATGATCCTAATGGTTTTGCGGGCTTACCGATAACCTATCTGTATACAAATATATATTTCCTTTTGTGTGTAATCATAATTTTAGTCTTACCCATGACAAAGCCCTACTCACTTGAATGTTGGACTAAATTAGCTGGGGCCAATAGCTAATGTGTAGGGCGCGACCCTATACCAGTCCCATCTGGTATTCTAATATCTAAGTCATTTTCACTTAGGGATACCTTCCCATAATTTTCCTTGAAAACCTTTTTCATGTGAAATTGATTTAAAACTTTTTAAACAAAATTAAACAAGGAAAATATTTATACTCTATGCTTTACTCAAAATCACCTTGCCATGTTATATATGCTTTACTTAAATCTTGGTTGATGAAAACCTTTAAACATTTGAAAGTACCCCTTTCGATTCTATTGAAAGTACCCACTACGCCATAAATGGCCTTCTGCAACATTTTTGCAAGGTGTTGCCAGGTAAAATGTTGCGATAGCTATACAATTTTGGTCCTACTGCAACGTTGAATTTTTGATGTTGCCTTAGCCATAAAAATGTGTTGCTCTAGCTAAACAAGTGTAATTGATGCAACATTTTTTTATAGTGTTGCTATAGCAGACCTTTGCATATCTTTCGCACCGATCCGCGCCAATCTACCAAGGCAAATCCTACGTTGGAGAACGTGACACCTCAGCAATCCGAACACCACTCCTTGATCTTTTAGAGCCGCGAAGAAAAAAAGTCCCTGCAAATAACTTATTATTTTCATTCTTCTCTGTCTTCTTACAAAGTTTCAAGCGATTTCGGTTCGATTAGGGCTTCGATTTGGGGGTTCAAGCTTTGTTCAGTGATTTCGCTTCGATTTGGGGGTTCAAGCATTGTTCACATCACTTTAGGGCTTCAATTTTGATTTTGAGGTATAACACTCTCTCCCATCACTTTAGGGTTTCGATTTAAACTACTTATAAATTCTTAATTCGGCCGGAATTAACAATTCGACTTGTCTAGGTTTCCTCTTGTTGGACACACACACAAATTTTATCTTTTTATGTTAAAATACTCATATTCATAATTGTAGTGATGGACAGCGAAAACATTTGGATAGAACTTCCAAAGTTTAGTGAAGGATATATTAGCGGGATAAGAGCCTTTATACAAAACGGTTTTTCTAAATTCGCCGTAGGCGATGAAATGACGTGCCCATGCAAGAATTGTAAAAATAGCAAGTGGCGTCATCCAGATATAATTTATGATCATCTCATCTGCAATGGTCCATCTCCATTGTATGTGAAATGGATTTGTGAGGTTTCTCACCCAAATTTTGGAAGCAGTGATAAAGATATAGACTGTGATGCTGGTGATTTTGGAGATAATCTAGGTGAAATGTTGCACCGTACTCGTGGAAATATGCAGAACTGTGAAGATGAGAATTCTGATGCACCAAATGCCGATGCTAAAAGATTTTATCGCCTTGACGAAGATGGAAAGCAGCCATTATATCCTGGCTGTTCAAAATTTTCGAGATTAAGTTTTATCATCAGGCTTTATTCTTTAAAATGTGTACATGGAATTACAGAGTCTGCAGTTGGGGATATACTAGAGTTGATGAGAGAGGCTTTTCCACAGGCCCACATACCTTTATCTTTTAGAGCCGCGAAGAAAATCATTAAAGATTTAGGTCTTGATTACAAAAAAATACACGCATGTCCAAACGATTGCATGCTCTATTGGGCAGAAAATGAAGATAAAGATGTCTGTAACTCTTGTGGTATTTCGAGGTGGGAAGAGGAAAAGAAAGGCACCCGTGACAATGATCCAGAGAAGTTGATTCACAAAGTCCCGGCAAAAGTGATGCGTTACTTTCCGCTAAAACCAAGGCTGCAAAGGCTGTTTATATGCAAGGAGTATTCACAACTTATGAGATGGCATTCTGTGGGCCGAAAAAAAGACGGAAAACTTAGACATCCAGCTGATAGCGAGACTTGGAAGGCGATGGATGCTATGTATCCTGATTTTTCATCAGAAAATAGAAATATCAGATTGGGTGTAGCCTCTGATGGATTCAATCCTTTTCGTACAATGAGTACAACTTACAGTACATGGCCAATTGTATTAGTTAACTACAACCTTCCACCTTGGTTGTGCATGAAGCCCGAAAACCTAATTCTTTCAACACTCATCTCCGGTCCAGAGTCTCCAAAGAATAAAATTGATGTATATATGCAGCCTCTAATTGAAGAGTTGAAAGAATTATGGGATCTAGGCATAGAAACTTATGATGCTTTTACTGATCAAAAATTCATGTTACGTGCAAGTGTGTTGTGGACCATTAGCGATTTTCCGGGGTATGCAATGTTATCCGGTTGGAGCACAAAGGGTAAATTGGGTTGTCCTGTATGCCATTATGAGACTTCTTCAATGTACTTGAAACATAGTAAAAAAATGTGCTACATGAATCATAGAAAATTTCTGGATCCGAAACACAAGTGGAGGTTTGATAAGAGGAGGTTCAATGGTGAAGTTGAAATAGGACAGATTCCGGGAAATTTATCAGGAACAGACATTGAAGAACTGTTGCGTGACTTTGAAAATAATTTTGGGAAGAAAAAGGATTCCCCTTTCAAAAAGAAGTCAATATTTTTCAATTTACCGTATTGGAGCCACAATTTATTGCGACATAACCTTGATGTTATGCATATAGAGAAAAACATATGCGACAACATACTCGGTACTTTGCTAAATATTAGTGGCAAGTCAAAAGACCATTTGAATGCTCGTTTTGATTTACAGGAAATGGGCATCAGGAAGGTCCTGCATCCCGTTTTATCAAATGACGGCAAACACTTTGAAATTAGGGCTTCCATATTTGACATGACGAATAAAGAAAAAGAAATATTTTGCTCAGTACTGGAGAATGTTAAATTGCCATACGGTTGTGCAGCCAATATCAGTCGGTATGTTCACACGAAGGAAAGGAAAATCTCAGGGTACAAGACGCATGATGCTCATTTTCTACTTCACTACTTGTTGCAATTTGCTGTGAAAAAAACACTGAAGCCTGAGGTTGCATTGCCTCTGATAAGATTTGGTGCATTCTTAAGAGGTCTTTGGAGCAAAGTAATTGATTTGGAAGATGTGAAGAGGCAACAACAAGAAATTGTCGAAATTCTTTGCCAATTTGAAATGATATTTCCACCGGCTTTCTTTGACATAATGGTTCACTTGACGGTTCACTTGTGCAAGGAAGTTGAATACGGTGGACCTGTGCACGTTCGATGTATGTTTCCGATTGAGCGTTATCTAGCTAAACTCAAATCTTATGTGCGCAACAGATCTAAACCGGAGGGTTCCATCGCCGAAGGTTACTTGGCAGAAGAATGCTTGACATTCTGCTCAAGATTCTTAAGCGGTGGTGATGCAGTACCTAAATTTGAAAGTTGTCCACAAAATATGGAATATGCTATTGGTACAAGAGGAAATAAAGACGGAAAAGCTATTCATCTAAAAGAATCTGAGTGGATGGCATGTCATCGGTACATTCTATTCAATTGTGGTAACGAGGAAATAGATAATTTAAAAGAGTAAGTTTTTATGTTCTAATTTATTCTAGCAAGTACTAAAGAATTAGAATATTTCTTTATTGATATTAATACCATCATAATTATTATAGGGAACATCGAGCTTTAATTGATGGTCATGCAATATCGAGAAGATATAAAAGAGAGAGAGCACATACTGAAGAATTCTGGAAATGGCTGAAGGATGAGGTTGGGAAGAAAGAGGACATTTCGAAAGAGCTAGAAGTGCTTGCAATGGGCCCTAATCGGACAGCTAGGAAATTTAGTGGATATGTTATTAATGGATACAGATTCCATACAAAATATAGAGATGCTAAGTGTAAAACACAGAATAGTGGTGTATTCTTGACTGCCTTGACCACTAGCTTTGCAAGTTCAAAAGATCAAAATCCATTGGTTGGTAATGTTAGTTACTACGGAGCAATTGAAGAAATACTAGAAATTGATTATTGGGGAGAAATTTCAGTGGTTTTATTTAAGTGTTGCTGGTACCAAGAAGAGAAAGATTTGTATGGGATGACTCGAGTTAATTTTAATAGATTGTGCCAGAAATCTGATCCGTATGTTATGGCTTCACAAGTACAACAAGTATTTTATATACAAGATCCAACTGATACGGCACTTTATAACGTTGTCAAGAAATTGCCGAGGGACTGGTGTGATGTCGAAAATGAAAATGGAAATGAAGATGATCCAGTTTTACATGATATTCAATGTGGTAATGGAATAGGAAATCAAGTTAGTGATGTTAGGTGGTATAGAGATGACGTCCCGGCAACACAAATCCTCATTCCGCCTAGCATAGAGGAAACTTCCTCTTGATTTCTATGTAGCAATATCAAGTGACTTCTATTTATGTATTAGTTCTTAATTAAGGGACGACTTCTGTATCTATTGATTTTCATAATTAATTTACTGCTTTTTAATTACTTGACTGCTTGTAAGTTATTCTGATTTTATGTGTTCCCTTGTTGTTTCTAGTGCTTTATATACCTGCATACACATATGTACTTAATATACCTACCCATTTTATTATTTCATATCTTGCTTCCAATGTAAACTCACCATTATGTATCCATTTTGTATAGGATGGGGGAACTCATGCAGCTCACATTTCATCACAAGGGTGCATTTCAGAAGGCACAATATGTTGGTGGAACCGATACTGTGGTAAAGAGGGTTGATCCTGACTACTTCTCGTACACAGTGCTCATGGAGTTTGTGAAGGATGAACTTCAATACACCGAAATAGGAGGAATTTATATGAGAAATGGTGAGAAGGGTGGGTGGAAGTTAGTGACGAATGATGCGGACCTCTACGAATTAGTCAAAGGAGTTAACACTGGTGGCAACTTGGATTTTTATATCGACAACGTTGTCGATACTGCAATTGAGCCATTGAAGCAAATGCAGCCGCATGTAATCATGCGGCCAAGGCAGAATCTGGTTACAGGTATATATAAATGGATAGTTAATATCATTTACAGATTGTGATATTTTGATATAGCAAAAAAAAAATTTATTGTGATATTTTGATTATAACATTTAAAGATTATGATTATAATATCATTGTATTGTTGCAGCTACAAAACCAGTGAAACGACAGTACGTGACGGCTCATCAACTAAAACAGAACCAAAAAAACAAGAAGTTAGCTGAAGTCAATAGTCCTCGGAAGTCAGCACGGCTGAATAGCAATGCAACTGTGAATCTAAAGTTAGGTGAGGTGAACAGTCCTCGGCAGTCGACACGGCTGATTAATCCAGAACCCAACGATGCAACCGTGAATCTAAAGTTAGCTGAGGTGAAAAGTCCTCGGAAGTCGGCACGGCTGAATAATCCAGAACCCAGCAATGCAACCGAGAATCTAAAGTTAGCTGATCAGGTAAATCCTCAGAAGATGACACAGAAAAAAAAACCAAAAATCAGCGATTCAACAGTGAATCTGAACTCATCAAGTGTTAAGAGGAAGTTGGAATCACGTTTACCAACATCGGAAGAAGAAGATATGGATGAAAATGGCATGCAGGTTTGAAGAATTCTTATTATGATGATCTTATTGTAATTTGAATATTTTGTACCACTCTTGCAGCATACTTACTATGATGTTCCTGTTTATTATATACTTGCAGGATGTTCATCTACCACCTCCACCACCTCCAAATGAGTATTCTACACCTCCACTATCTCTACAAGATTATGAAGTACAGAGAGCTGCTAAGTTGATGGTGAACCTAAAAGATTATGAAATACATAGAGCTGTTAATGTGATTAGGAACAACGAAGTTCTTGCTTCTCTAGGTGTGCCTGCAATTTCAGCTGAACTGAGAAATGTAAACCAAAAAAAAGTTAAAGGAAAAGAAAAGATGCAAGAGGATGTGGATAGTGATCAGGAATATAATCCGGACCATGAGGAGCATAGTGAAAATGATACTTTACAAAGTCCAAGAAAGGTGTGTGATAGCTACATATCTTATTTTTTCTGCTTATGAAGATAATAACTATAAAATCCAATCTTATTTCCTACTTATATATACAATTTAGAGAACTAAAAAAGTTGAGAAGCCCAAGCCTGTTAGTGGACCACAAACTCGTTCAGCTAGTGGTATCGCAAAGGAAAAGGAAAAGTTGAGAAGCACAAGCCCAAGCCCAAGCCTGGTAGTAAGTTCAACTGAGAAGGATGCTGAAGGAAAAGGAACAATGGCTGATTATTTGGCTCTGCGGGAACGACAAAAGAAAAATGCTGCAAAAGCTAGTGCAAGTGGTATGGCAAATAAGTATGTTGCGAAGAATGTCTTGCCAGACATTGAAAATGAAGAAGTTGAAGCAGGTACTGAATTGATGTGATAATAATATTTAATATTACAGTAGGATTAATATTTAAGTACTGAATTTACATTATGATTTATGTTATTATTTGACGGGACTTTTCATTTTAATTAAAGGTAAAGTTCCTAAAAGACTCAGAGGTCACACAAAGATGTTTAATGTTCATACAAGGGCGAATGACAAAAGAGTTGTAATTATGATGAACCAGTGGTTCCAACCTATTTCAGATGATGACAAAGTAATATCTGAACTGAGCAACTTTTTAGGAACATTGAAAAGGTCCGTGCCACTTAGGTATAAATCTTGGTCGGATGTTCCTGAAAAGTTGAAGAAATCTCTATGGGATTATGTTAAGGTAATCTATTATTAACTATAATGTTGCTGAATTTTACTTTAATAAGTAATATTGATCTATTAACTATAATGTAGCTGAATTTTGATTTATTTATTCTTTTTTATATTTGATTTATATTTAAGCAACGGTATATTATTCCGGATGAATGTGAAAACTGGGTGTTGAAGTCTATTCGTGACTGTTGGAGGGGGTACAAGAGTCGCATAAAAACTGCTCATTATAAACCTTATAAGACTGATGAGGAGAGGCTAGAAAACAAGCCGGACAACATCCCAGTGGAGGATTTTAAAGTGCTCTTGAGGTATTGGGCAGATGATGAGATTCAGGTATACGTACATATTATTTATTTCGCAAGATAAACGAGTACTTTTTTTTGTGAGATAAACGAGTACTTTGTTTTTTGTGTATTTTTTAGCAAAAAGCACTGAAAAATTCTGATAGTCGTAAGTCGTATCAAGACACACACACCGCTGGTCCAAAGTCGTTCGCCCAGCTTCGTCATAAGATGGTATGTGATACTTTACATTTTTGACTGAAGAGAGTGTATGCTAAACTATCTATTGAACTTGTATCAGGAGACACCATCCGATGCAGCACTTTTTCTTAAAAGTCGTAAGAGAACAGATGGGCGTGAGTACGTGTCTAATCCTCAAGTAATGAAGTACAAACTTGTAAGTAATAATTCTGTTTTGTAATAATTTTGTTCTGTTTTGCACATGCTGCACATTGTTTATGTCTTGCTCATGTGCATGTATGCTCATGTCCTTGAAACTGTCCTTGAAACACTTGTTGAACCAGAGTTTCGCAAACGTACTAATGGCATAGATGTTTGCTTTGGAAATTGTAATTGAGTATATTGTGAGATTAAGAATTTTGAACCCTCAGCCATTTTTTCCCTTTTCTAGTCGAATGAAGAGGACTTGCTTTTGCGTTTGGCTAGAAATGACACAAAAACTAGAAACGAAGAAATGAATTTGGTTAAAGGGATTACTAACTTGGTTTATATAAAAATATATGTCTATAGTAATACACATATGTGCATAAATAAAATGAATGGCCGTTTGAAGCCTCAGAATCCAGATGACGAAGCCATAGCTGGCTGTCGACGGAATTGTTTTCCAGTTTTTACTAGTATATATGTTACAAATTGTTTTCTAATTACATGCACATAAACAAATTGTTTTCCAAAATGTGGCTTTCTCTGCATTTGCTGTACACAATCCATATATAAGCATTTGCTGCATTCTCTGCATTTACTGTAGGGTAATTTTGATGTGGTTTTATTTTGTAGGACTTAGTTCAAAAGGCAATGGCCGGTGGAGAAGGAGGAAATACTGTCGAAACAGTAATTTCGAATGGAAAATCACAGGGTCGTCCTTTGCTTATAGGGAGGCGTGCAAAGTGTGCAAAACAATCAACCGAGGCTCTAACAAATGCTTACGTACATGACTTAAGGCAAAGGCTTGTCGAAGAAATTGAAGCACAGCTAGAATCCAAGGTAAATCAGAAGGTACAAGAGAATTTGGCTAGGGTGCTTAAGAAATTAGGTGATGCCAACCCAGAGATGAACATCAATGTAGAGGATCTAACTTCCGCAATCATGTCCAGTGAGACTGATAATCTGACTGGAGGCACCAGCTCTTAAGTCTCATTTATGAATTGTTATGTGTACTGGATATTTTGGGGTAGCTTTGTAGTATTTTGGGGTAGCTTTGTAGTATTTTGGGGTAACTGACATGAATTGTGATGTGTACTGCTGTATGAATTGTTATCTGTACTGTGTATTATGCTGTGTATTATGCAAGTGTTTTATGTGATATTGTACTGTGTATTATGCAAGTGTTCTATGTGATATTGTACTGTTCTATGAGCTCTTAGTGTCTCTTCAGTATAGTGTTGCAGTAGCTTCAGTATAGTGTTGCAGTAGCTTCAGAATAGTGTTGTAGTAGGCTTCTGAATAGTGTTGCAGTAGCTTCATAATAGTGTTGCAGTAGCTTCATAATAGTGTTGCCACAGGGTTATAAATGTTGCTTAAAATAATGTTGCAATAGTCATTCAAGGTGTTGCCATAGGGATGGACCCAGTTGGGTCGTGGGACCCACATTGTGGGCCCCACAATATGCGGGCCCCACAACTTCAGAAATTTAATACCCTATAGCAACATTTTTGGAATGTTGCTACAGATACCTATGGGTGTTGCCATAGACCCAAATAGGGTTCTATTGCAACAATTTTACTTATGTTGCCTTAGATAGTCAAAATGTTGCCTTTGAGGTCTAAGGCAACGGCAAAAATTGCATCACCCTAAAAGTGTTGCCATAGACCTATGGCAACATTTTTCGGTCCTGAGCCAACATTTTTTTTGTGTTGCAGAAGGCCATTTATGGCGTAGTGACCCCTTTCGAAACCATTCATATAAACCTTTCGAAACCATTGAAATTCCTTTTCCTTTGAAGCATAAAAACCTTAGACATCCCTCTTTAAAACTAATAAACATTGCCTTTCTAACCCATAGGAAAAACACTTCCTTTAAACCATTCAAACCATTGGAAAACCTTCCCTTTAGACCTTTCGAAACCATTGGGAAACCTCCCCTTCTAATCCTTCTTTAAAACCTTTCGAAGATATTAAAAACCTTAAACCCTTCGAAAACATTTGGGATTCAATTTAAAGCATGTGGAAAAACACCTTTAGAAATCATTCAACACTATCTAGTCAAAACCTTTCTCTTTCGAAACCATTGGGTTATTCTTTAAAATTACTAAGTGTCACAAGCAATAAGGTCGAAATCTTACCCTTTCGAAAGCTATTACAAAGTTTGGAAGTGATGGTGTCAAAACACCCCTTCCGAAAGCATTGGAGAAGTGGTAGGGTTTTTATTAAATAAAAAACCGCCTTCGAAAGCTCTGTTCTGAAAGGTAAAAAGGTTGTAGTAAAGGCTTCGACAAAGTCGAAAGCTATCATTTAGAAACAAGGGTGTAACTATTTCGAAACCAACTTTTAAAACCATTAATTAGTCGAAAGCATACTTAGTCGAAAGCTATTTCTTGGAACAAGGGCACAACCTTAAAACCTTTCTTTAATCAATTGACCTAGTCGGAAGCCAACTAAGTTGAAAGCATCTTAGTCGAAAGCAAGCAGGCTTTTATCTCATTTAAATCATAAAGGCGCTTCGACCCTTTCGGAACCACTGGGTTTCGACACTTACCTTCTGCCTTTGTCCAATTCACTATGTACCGTAATTGATATTATGTGCATTGTTTTGTGGAAAAAGGCGAAGGGTCTTAGTCAAAAGCCACATGAGCGAAACCAAAATAGGCGAAACATGCTTTTAACATGAATTTCTGATTTAAACCCTTTTCAAGCAAACATTTTAACTAACCTGCCTTGTTTGTCAAACTCTTATTGGTTGCTAATTTTTCTTTTCTAAATGGACTGCCATAATTTCAGAATTAATTTATTTAGATCATTTGCAACATACCCCTTCTCCTTATTTAAATATATAACACATTTAAGTCCCATACCTTAAATAATTTTATATATTCATCAAAACACTTTGGAAAATTCTACAAAAGTTCTAGAAAATCCTTTTCAATATGTTTTCTAACATGTATAAATTTCAGACCCAAATAATTATTTATTATGCCGTTAATAATTTATAACACAATAAATCATTTTCTTCACTAGAGAATTAATATTAAATCCGCATTAATTTAGAAAATTATGAAAATTCAAAGCCATCTCTAAAATATGATTTTTGATCTACATTAAAATTCACAAGGCATTTGGATGTCATTTAATAGGGTTTTCATATCAAACATATCATAATAACTAATATGAACATGTACAGATCATCAACAAGCATATATAAACTTTCAATCATCCAAAACATGACATTTTTATGCAAAATCATTTCGGTTTACCCTTAAATCCAAAAACTATAATAAAATGGGATGAAGTAATCATTCGCCTTAGCTTTGTGATTAAAAATGTGAGATTTGATGTTGAATAAGTTGGACTTACTTCTTCCTCTTGAAATCCTAGCCTTTTCTTCTGTTGAGATTAAAAATGGTGGTCGGCCTTTAGAGTATTCATGCTTGAGAAAATGAAAATGAATGTGTGTTTAATTTCCTAAGGGTTTAGGGTATAAGTTCATCATATTTCCCATTTTACCCTTCCTTGTTTCCTAACACTTATTTTCATCTTATCTCTTTAGTTCATTTTACATATAGGCACAACTACCTTTGGTTAAATCAAATCTCAACCTATTAATCATCTTACATTATTTTATTTAATTAAACTAATTAAATAACCTAAATAATATTACTAAAAATATGGAGTGTTACAAAGAAGCTCGACACTACAACGTTAGGGTCGGGAATCGGACCTTTGAGAACAACGATCTCATCCTTAAACGAAGCTTCCTTTGTCCCATGAATATGGGGCTGAGTTGGGAAGGTCTGTGCACTAATGTACACAAGCTTGGAGATGGAACATTCAAGCTAGCAACTATTGATGAGATTTCTCTTCTTTGGGCATGGAATAGCGAGCATCCACGACGCTATTTCGCTTAAAATTTTACCTTGTATATATTTAGTCAATTCTGTTGGCATGAGATAGAATTTTCCTTTTTCCCGTGAATATAAAACAAATTGGCTTTGGTGATCAATGAATCTATGTTCTCAGTAGGCTAATCATATGCTGTGAATAATGACAAAATTAAATAATGTGCATGTGTATAATGCAGATATGTAGGTGCCCAAAGAAAGGTACCATTTGAATTTCGCGGTCCATGATTAGACTTAAAGAACAAAACTGTTCGAGGTATCCAGAGATAGATGCTAATCAACTCCTCCAACCCACAACTTGGGTATAGGAGTATAAACACCTAAGGGTGGGGTGATATTAGTATACCCTGAAAGCTTTTGCTCAGTTCTCGACAAATCATGACCCCTTACCTAGAAGATGGCAAAGCCAATGATCGACACCTAAATTTAGGCGGGATCTAACACAAGCGTCTAGAGATAGATGTTACAATTCCTAGATAAAGATGACATATTTAATTAGCCCCATAGATAAGGCATATTCGATCAACATCCAGAGCTAGTTGGGATCGGATAAAACATATAAGAAATAGACATTTAAATTGCCACTCAAGGCGATCAATATTGGTCGATGCCTGGAGATTGGCGATACAAAACATGGATGCCCAGAGATAGGTAACCAAGCTATTACTCTCTTAATATAGAGAATGTTATGAAACTCCAATGCTATCACTAGTCGAATGAAGCTTGATTAAAAGATAAACGAAAACATTTCTTAATACATAAATAGATAGACAAAAGAATTAAAGGAAACAAATCTGTTCTTTATTAACAAATTTGCCTAACAAAAGGGCAGTGGCTACATCTATACAACATCAGCCGATTTACATAGGTTTGAAGCTAAACAAAAAAAACATAAAAAACAAGGAAAACTGCAACTAAGTTCTCTTCCTCCTCTTCTTTTCCTTCCTTCCTTTTCCAGAGGAACGTATACCAGATTTGCTCGTTTTCTTCTATTCATTTCCTTGCCTTTGTTATCTTTCGAAAAGTAACATCTTGAGTCATTCTCCTAATCATAATCGCTTCCTGGAGACTTAGGAGCCATGCCCTGACTACCTTCAGAAGTGGGAATGGTGATGAGTGTGAAGACAGATTTTGTGTGCAATGAGGAAGACAGATCGGGAGGAATGCCATTAAGTTTTTCTTTCTTAATATCCCTGGTCAACATGGCCTAAGATCATTGCATCTCTAACAACGTATGCCTCGACAAGCATTAAGCATCTCCTGTAATGAAAATGTCTTCATGTCCCTAAGCCCTATAAAGATTACATGTGGCTTCCTTTTCTAAAGCATGAATCATGTTAGCATTGGGACCAAGCGTAATATTTACCGTAGGGCTGGAGTCGGATTAGGAGCAGATACAATGATCGATTCATGGAAGTTTCGGTAACTGGCAGCCCTGATTTAGGAAGGACAGTAGTATCTACTATGGACCTCCGGAGGACGGAGTCGGAACTCTCACCCAACCCCTTTAAAGCAAGCTTGGGTTGGGTCCTAATGGATAGCACAGGATGCAAGTTGAGTCAGCCAATCTCAAGCGCTTCTATATCCTCCTCATCCAAGAGCATAAGCTTTAACTCCTCTTCATTAATCTTTGCCCCATCAGAGTGCTCCCACTTTTGTTGTAAAATTTCTTCCCAGGCCATGACCAAAGCTTTGGGATACCCTTATTCTAACCACCTCGAGTTCTCGAACTTGATAAAATTCACATAGAATCACACAAGAAAGGGTTCAAGCATGGGCTTAATTCTATCATCCATGGTTTTAGCACACTCATCAGCATCATCTCTTGCCTAGCGGGCATCTAGTAATCCATTGCAGTACTCTTGGCTAAGTGAGCACATCATCTTTTTCCTTTTTCTTATTCTCTAACAACTCTTTTAGTCTCTTTATATCAGAGGCTTACTCCTCATTAGCTTTTTGGAGCTTTTCATTCTCCAATGAAAAAGTGTGGCTCCTGTGATGAACGACTTCAACCTGCTTTAGTTAGTTTTGGCGTTCTTCCTCGAGGGACTTAGTTGGTGTTTCTAACTTTGTCTCAGCTTCGGCCAATGACTTCTTAAGTTCTTTAATCACCTCTTCGAGGGTCTTGATGATGTGCTTGCTGCCTTTTTTGATGGGTTTCATCACTTCAATCTTGACTTTTCTTTTATAAGAAACCTTTGAAATAGCCTCAGAAATCCTTCTCAATTTTTGATATTGGTCGTAAATGTCGCTCACACAAGCAACGACATCGGTGCCAACATTTGGAGGGATTTTCTTCAAATAAGGAATGAACACCACTCGTCGAAGAAAACCTTTGGAAAGGCCTTTTTCATTTGAACCTCATCAGGATTAGTAATTGTCTCAATCTCTACAGTAGACTACTATTAGGAGACACCAACCTAGACTACTGCTCAGACCTTCATGGCACATGAGAAGATATCAATAGCTATGTTGTTAGAGGCATTGAAGCAAAAGTGATAGACACATCGATATATCAATCGAGGTCAAGTCATCTTGAAAATATATCCATGATATGAGGTATACGTGAACGGGACTAATGTTGGGGAGATGGAATTCTCTCAAAATATCCATAACACTCATCATGGGATCTGTAGCCTATGTCCCATTTCCTTTAATCCCACCATTGACATCTTCCAGAATTTGACTCTTGAGGACGGTCTAGTAACCCAAATTTCTTATATTTTCTCCCATGACTCATGAGAGTGTCATATAAATGCTTGCACTCCATAGAATCTAAAAATAAAATGTGAACAAATTAACACTGTTAAAATGAAAAGATAGTGCAAACAATACAAACGTGTAGCGTTAGGTAAATATGGATCGGTCCTATAGCCCCATGGATTGTATACTTTGAAGTTTGCTAATGGTGGTTATTTCCCCTACATAAGTAGTAGGCACTTCATCTAGTAGACAAATAGGGGAACCAATATCCCCAATGCCAATATTGTCGAGGCTAAAATAACGAATTTTGTCTGCAACGCTACCGAAGGACCATAAATATCCCTAAAAGGCGGGATAGAAGTCTCTTTAAATGCAGAAACCAATGGGGGATGCATAAAAATAAAAAATGAAATAATCTTTATTTTAGGACGACAAGTTACAAGAAACTACATCGTCACTCCTATAATTAAATGACTTACGGCCAATGTTAGTGTCCTTATTTCCTCCACCATCACTCTCTCTTTCTTCGACATGATCGTCCTCTTACCTGCTATCTTCGGCCCTTTGACTTGTTTCAGGATTATTAATAGGGCTCGGAACAAGGGCACCTCATAATTCTCATCAACTGCAGCATCGAGCTCCTATGAAGAATCATCAACGTCCCTAATTTCAAGTGTGTGGTCAACGCTACAACCTTCCTATAAGATATTATAAGCACGCAAGTTCTCATTAGTAAGGAACAATTTCATTTCCCTTTCTTCAAGTGGGACTTGATGGAGAGCTACGAGGGTCCTCGCTAAGGCCACACCATTGGATCTTCTTAAATTATCGGCAAATGCAAGAAGCGACAATTTGAATAGCTAAAGCTATGATATCTGCGCTAGTAAAAAAAGGTGTAATGAGACTTATGTCCAGATAACCACCTTTGTACAAAGTCAGTCGTGCAATGTACAAAGAGAAACTCTTCTTTAAAATAGCTTAGCTTGTTCCATAGGCCAACACTGCCTGGTATCCCCTAGTAGGTTCCAAGAAAGTGAGCAAAGGAGACTCCATTCGATGCTTAAAGCTATATAGATAACGTATCTCCTCGCTGTGGGGTTTCCGATTCAAATGATGGACAAAGGTCACATACATGCTGTTTAAGAAAGCATGTTTTTCTAGATGCAGTTAGGTTGGGGCAAGCTTTATGAATTGTAGGACTGTGCGAGTAAAATAATTGAATGGCATGACATATCCTACCATGCACATGTATCAATTACAAGCTGTGTATCCCTCTGGTAGGAGATGTTCTTATTAATAGCACATGGGAACTAACACATTATCAAAGGGAATGTCGTGTTCCTCTCATATCATTCTAAGAGATGCTTCATCCACTTTCGAAACTGAAGAATCCTAAGGATCATTCAAAATAATAGCAATGCATATATCAAATCAGGGGCAACCCTAACATCAGGCTCCTCGACTAAGGAAAAAGGAACTATTTATAAAGGCTGCCCGTCTAGTGACTGGCCGAATGAGATTGAGACGGACTAGGAGTAGACTTTCTCGTAGGCATAGTCGTCGAGCTAGATTCGGTATCGTACTCGATGTATCTTAAAGTTGAAGGATCCGTGGCCATTAAAGAAAGACGCGAGAAATGTCTATGATCCATAACAACAAAAACATTCAACGTAGTAGATACCAGGCATATTGAGAACTGTAATCTTCATGCTGGAAAAAAGGCCATGTATAGTCGATGTAGCAGACACGATGGATGCAACCATGTGTTGATTAATCGGATCTCCTACATCGACGAGGGGCAATAATACATAGTTCAAATTATGCAGTGTGTGCATCTGAAGTTTTGAAATGCATGCATCTAATGTCGTGCAATTCAGATCCATTATTTGGCTAAAATATTGATAAGCAATTCATTCAAGTGCTGATATACATCAATCTTGACCATTATTAAAAACCATCTCGTTGGATCACGATTATAAACTATTACTCGACCAAGATCACCTTAAAGATTCATTCGACCTTCCCTTCGGCATACAAAATTTTTTACTTTGAAAAACTCTAGTTGACAAGTCAATGAAAAACTCGAGCCAAGCTTGGGTTTGAATTGAAATAAACTCAGGGGATTTCATGCAAAGCAGCATTTCGATCATGACTCAAGTCATTCCTTAGGAATCCATAGGTGTTATTTATGGCTTCCCTATGATTTGCTAATTCCAACATCCTTAATTAAATTTTTTGAAAAGCTTACTAAGGGCAAGATTATCACTGATCCATAAGAAAAGAAATGGAGTTCTAAGGCACGACCAAGGAAGAGTGGTAATGAATCGCTGATGATTCGAATTGAGCAACGCCACTACCTAACTGAGTCCATTCAAAGAAGGGATTAAGTTCGATTTTTGTTCAATTCCAAAATCCTGATATGACTATATAGATCAGTCCTTGTGAATCAAAATAGGGGTCCAGTGTTTATGGCGGTGTTGACGGCAAAAGGGGGTGGAAGTGCTAATTTGAGACAGTAGTTAACAGCTGGTGTTTGGTTCGATGGTAAGAAAGTTGGCAATGGCAGCCTTGGAAATGAAAAGTATCAAAGCAACAAAATATAGCAAGTGAATTTGGAACAAGTGTGGGCTCGGTATATATAAAAAAGCCAACCCATGAACATAGGGATAAGAATTGCCTAATTGAGTGGTAGCACTCCATAATCAAAGGATCTATACCCAACGATAAAAAAATGATAAATAATATATACAATAAAAATAAATGCATGTATGCATGTGCGCATGCATGACAACAAGAAAATGGAGTTCCAAGAGAACAAGACAGAGTTCAAAGAAACAGGTCGTTGAAAACTTTCCAGAATTGGTACGGCGAACTTGAAGAGCATGCTTTAGGTTTTATACTATGCAAGAGTTGAAGCTCAAAATCATTCAAAGCAATCCGAAAATTAGCAAGAGATGCAATGCTTCATAATAATAGTTCAGGAAAAAAATGGTGTCTATTAAGGACAAAGCTACCAATGGTGCATAGTCCGTAGTTTATCTTGATCCAAAGCATATCGAGTTAACACAAGATATACTTTGGAGAGAAAATGTTATCATGCTTCGTGATCAAGCCATATTTAGATGAGTCAGATAGATCAAATAGGAGGATAATCTAGTAGGAATCTAGAACGATAACTTCTAAACTCGAATACCAAGCGAGAGCAATGGATAAAGTCATTAGCATGCTAAAAAACTCTATAAATAGTCTATGCCAAGCCACTCCAAGTGCAAAAGTCAAATTATAAGATTTAAGCATCTCCTAGGATCGACACCGATCCATAGGTCATGGATCGGTATCGAACCATAGAATTACCTAAATTTGTTCCTCGCCTCATTGCATGCAATACCAAGGTCATTGTTGATCAAAATGTGCAACTTGAGATGAACGTTAGTTACCTACAACTTGAACATCAATGGACCAATCCAAGTTTCACATCAACCAAACCCTATGCTTTTTTTTTGCTACCAAACCAAAAACTTCAAAAAAAATCAAGCCCTTATTGACTTATTCAAGTTCTACAAATGAAAATACATGCCATTCTAGCAACCACGAGGAATCAAAGAAGGCCTAACATGCAATCCTATGGCTCGGTACAGATCCTTAGGGCATGGTTCGATACTAATCCAAGAGATTTACTGACTTGGCCATGATCTTTTCAAAGCAACTCCTTATGGACTTTTCAAAGCAACTCCTTCTAGACGTAGGGAACGTGTGGAAGAACGTTGTACAGACAAATTAGTGATCTTCGTCTATAAATAGAGGGTAAAAGGTACTATTTGGGGGATCCTTTTTCTGCATTCCAAATTTCTGTACAAATATTGTAATCCTACAGGTCATCACCGATCCATAGATTATCGATCAATGAGATCGCATTTGTAAAAACTTTGCAGAATCATAAATAAATTTCAAGTGAACATAGGCAGTGATTAACCAAACCACTATAATTTTTGTGTATTGTTTTCTCTTGTCTTCTGTTTAATTTCTTCATTTGATTCTCTTCTAAATCTTTTTGGTGTCTATGCCAACTTTTGGCATAAACATTGAGAATCCTATAACATTGTTATATGATAACAATGTCATGATATAGTTCAAAATAGAACTTAGAGCTCACTAGAAATCAAAAGATATACTTTGAATTATTTCACATGATAAATTTAATTTATCAGCATCGAAGAGAGTAGATTGATAGAGTAGAGAATTGAAACATGATAGCATACTCGTTTATTGAGAGACTAACCCAATTGATTTTGAGAAAACTGATTGGAGAAGTTAGAATGAGATTCCATAATTGAGCCCAAATTTGAGCAGGAGATTGATAGAGTTAAGGGTATGCCCTAGGGACAATTATGTAATTTGTTACATATATATAACCTAATAACCAATCTTGTTTGAAATAAAGGTATTTTCTTTCTATTATAAACTTGATATATTATGTTATATATATATATATATATATTAAATTAAAATTATATTTAATAGAAAATACAAAAATTGTATGTTCTGTGATAATAGTTATAAAGTGTTGTAATCGCGAGTAATTCATCACAATAAAAGTAAATATAACATTATAAATTTTCCTTCTCAAGATGTATCGAAAATGGATATCGATATATCTATTGAGACTAGAGTACATAACGCTCTTCAAATGTTGAGTAGTGTATTACTCATGGCTGTTGGGGGCACCAAAGGGTTACACACTGATAGCTATTGGATAACTATGGAATGACTCACTCGATCGTTTTCTATTGGTTAACATAACTAATGTCAAACAGAAAATATCGATGTAACTAATTTACACAGTTTTTTCGACTTGAGAATACTATTAACCTTCAATATGGAAGCTCCACTTTGATTATAGTTAAATCATGGCATGATATCTATCGAATAACTATAGTCAAGCCGAAGCTTTGGAAATGAAACAATATTCAAGAGTGGATTTGTCTCCTTAGTCATATGAGATTAGAATCACGGTTAACTAATGTCATCTCAAAGTCAAAGTCCCTGGCCAAAATTATTTGGTTAATAATAATTGTTACTATTGAATCAAGAACTTGTGTTTGGACTATAGTGAACATTGATGATATTGAAATTTTGACCATTACCAAACTCCATAAGTCCAAAGTGATTTAGTTTTAACGAAGAGAATTAGTGCAAGTAATCGTCACTATGAGGTACTACTTATAATAAATAAAATTGTTTCACTAAAAAGATGTGTAAGCGATAAATAAAACCACTAGTTAAGATGACGTGTCAACGTTATTTTTCGAATTGTTCGATATTAATCGCTGATTGAATTTACACCCTTAAGTCCCATAACCGTAATGATAAATACTCTAAATAACCATATAATTTAACTAAATTATAAATTATATTAATATATTATATTAGTTATTATTTATGAAATTTTAATTATTAAACCATATTTGATTTATTTTATATATTATTAACATTTAATAAAGTGCATATATAAAAGATATAAACACGCATATTGATATACGATATCAATAAAATATCTAAACTGGGTTTGAATAAATTAATTTCTAAGTTGTTTTGAGGAATTTTTTTAAGGCCCATACGCATGATGAAAAGGGAAGAGTTTTCAAATGCGATTTGAAAATCCAATAGGAGCAATTAAAAGAAGGAATTAAATCTCCATCCTTTACTCCTCTTTGTGACTCGCTTAAATCTCACATATGAATGATTTTTTTACCTTTTCTCTTTGATTATATTTCTTTTAAAAAAAATATAAAATGAAGCAATTGATTGGATTTAATTAGGAATTATATAGTGAGGTTTCAAAAGGGAAAATGAAAGGTTTCAATGTTTCCTTTTAAATATATTCTCTCTTATTCAATCTATGATTATTCTTTTCCTGACAAAGCATCTCATCTTCTTTCTCTTGCTATGCTCCTCTCCCTTAATGGCCTTCATGATAATTAAAAAAATTCCTTAAAACAAACTCAAATAAAATTAATAACATTAACGGTGGTGTTTGCCTCTAGATCCTTACAAAATCCAGAGGTTGGTTCAATTGAATTTGAGTTTTATTATTCATTTAAGGTGCAAATCTTAGGCTTCATCTTTGGACAATTCTAATTTTATCTTATTATATATTCACCATGTTAATGAAGTTTAAATCTTATGCAAGCTGCATCATATCTCATCTTTTGTTCATTATGTTGACATAAAGTTCAGACCTGATATATGTTAATTTATTTATTTAATTTAAATCTAATCTCATCATTTCTTCATCATGTTGAACCAAGATTCAGACCTGATATATGTTAATTGATTGTATGTTCATTATGATAATATATGTAGATCCTTCATTTGCTACAACCTTTTCATCATATGTTCAAATTATATGTATATTTAGATCTAATTCATTTTATAACAAATTTATATATGCAAAATTTGTCTAATCTAATTTTGTCGTTATTTTGAAAATTATTAGTTTATAAAAGGAAAACAAATAAACAAATAATTTTGGATTGGAAAATTATTTAATTAATTCATGTATTTTGTGCCTCATTATATACCCAAGTATAAATTAACTATATATGTAAATTATTTAAATAAAATTTGGAGATTGAATACATGTTTCGCATATTTATTGTTTTGAATACAATTGTTGGGTTGTTGTTTATATTTATTTAAAAAGTTATTTCAATAAAAAAACATAAGTGGACTTTTGTGCAAATCATTATAAACCCTTTGAGTCCTTCTTAAGTTAAAGTAGATTTCAATTTGTTTCTTTACTTTTGAAACATGAAGTAGATTGCAAAGTTTACATATACATACATACATACATACATACATACATACATACATACATACATACACATATATATATATATATATATATGTGTGTGTGTAATTTAATTTAAAACACAGTTTGTAGTTATTCATATATGCACACATATATGTGTTTAAGCATTCAAGATGTTTTGAAATAACATTAAAGATAAGTTAATGAAATGAGATAACTTCTGCACCTTTTCCTCTCCTTAATTATTGCTTTCTTTAATATAATTGATTGTCCTATATATATCTGTATGTGTGTGTTATTTTAATTTAAAACATAGTTTTTAATTATTCATATATGCATACATATATGTGTTTAAGCATTCAAGATGTTTTGAAATAGCATTAAAGATAAGTTAATGAAATGAGATAACTTTTGCACCTTTTCCTCTCCTTATTTTTTGCTTTCTTTGATATAATTGATTGTCCTTTTATATATATGTAAACTTCTGATAAGGTAAAATAACTTTCTAACATATTATCTATAAGTAAATATAAGTAAACTTTATTTATATATATCATTACTTTATATAGTATCAAAATAAACCATGGACAACAAAGTCATGTATAAAGGGTAAATATGTCTTTTGCGGTGTAAATTCCAACACATATATTCCTACATATTAACTATGTACACAACTTGCATGTTGCACTTGCACCACACACATGAATGTATTTAATACATTCATTATTATATATTTGAATTCAAATTAAATTTAAAACTAATTTAACCTGTGGAATAGAATAAAATATTGATTTATTTAAACGAAATTAGAAAATTTCAAAATAAATTTGGACCTCATAGGCCCATTAAAAATCCATTAAAGGAATTTTTTTTAAATTTACCCTTTAACTCTACTACGGGCTATCCCAGTTCCTTTGGTTCGGTGTCCCCAACTCCAAATAGTGGACTAAATATATTATATAGATGTATAAATAAGTGACTCAAGTGATTTATATATATATATATATAATTATAGATGCACTGTTTGGGCAATTTATATATATTGGTTTGGTATGCCTGACTTGGGGCAACTGGATAGTGCGACGGACCTCAAGAACGAATCACGATCCACATGGGATGACAATACATTGGTGTTGTGTACACGTATGGGAAGGGTGTATGCAGGGTTTAACGTTTACATATGATTTTGGTATGTCGGTTTAGACAGCTAGAAGAAAAGGATTCTAGTTAGGGAATCCATTGTACCATTGAGATGCATGACCTCTAGACATCGTCCCAAAGCAGGGGTGGATAGAGATTAGACGGTGGTCTAGAGTGGTCATATACTATTCCATAGTACAATTGGGTGTTGCGACAGGACCTATAGACCAACTTCATATGAGGTGCTAGTTTTCAGGGTAGACCTTAAGTTAGTTATGGCTCTCGATAGGTCTCTTTTGTAGCTAATGCCAATTCGGCATGGTTATCGGATTTAGATATTCGTTTTTCAGTTATGAGTATGAAGATTCTATATTAGTAGCATAGTTATATCATTGTATTTGTTTATCAATTCAGATGCTTCGATAGGGATGATGAGATCTATGGCACCGTTACTTATGAAGTCTAGTATTACCCCTACACTCATTTTCATATTCAATGGTACGACTTCTTGTAGATGTATTGTATTAATAAGAAAACCACTATTATGTATCATCCTGACTTGTTGGTATACGAGTAAAGTATGGCGATGTATGATTAGTATTACCCATTGTTCCTTGCTCACATTTATTAGATGTATATAGGTTTCATGTATGTATAGTACTTAGAGATAGTTCCATCTCACACCAAGCTTTATGTTTGACATGTATTTTGCCTTTGTCTTTTTATGTCATGACAACTCTTGAGTACTCGATTGAGTAGCTTGGGAGTCAAGCGCTTTTAGGGACAAGCTTACAGGATAGTTGGAGCGTTCTAGATGCTTGAAGTCAATATATTGGAAATACACATACACATACTTGTTGAGGATGTTGTACATGGCGGACATGCCATTTTGTATATGAGACTTGTTATATCATATGTCATAGTCAAAACTCCATTTGAATGGAGTGGATGTATTCTAACATTTTGTATTGGTATTTGTTTATTAGTTTCTTCCACTAGTGCAGTCTCTTGTTATTGTTTACCCTTTTCTGTTCATGTATTTTCAGTATATAATATGTCATCATTCCGCTATAAGTTCATATTGATTTGCCTTGGATGTTGTTTAGTTTTAGTTTTATCCCGACGGACTATCTTTTGTGGTATTCAAAAATCAAACATTGTCATTCGATGTTGATTTAGGGTATTACGAAGGGGGGATCATAGTTAGTCCACTCGAATGATGTGACCAGATACTTGAAAGATCCATAACGTGTTCTAAAAACATTTTATGGTATCTACAAGCTAATTAATTCCAGAAGATAAATCTAATTGCGATAACACATAAGCTCTACTCGGTTGATTTAACAAGTCGTATATCCCCTATGCGATGATAAACATGTAGAATAATAATAAAGGATAAGAGTCGATTAATGGCCATCACAAGAGATCAGATTTCTGAGGACTTTTCCACCACAATCTTTGATCCTCCGCCAACCTTCTTTCATCCTATAACACCAAAGAGAAGCCTTCCAATCAAGATGATAAGGGGTTTTAGCTAGTTAGAAACCACCAGAGAAACTCTTATTGCCCTCGTTACCTTCTAAATGCCCAAGGTATGGCAGGAACAAAGCGGCAGTACGTCAAAAATGGCATGAAGGATTCAAGAAACGGATTATTTCTTAGTATAAGAATCAAGACAGCCAATCCATATGTAAATCCACAACTTAAGCCATAGGCCAAAGATAGTATTTGTTGTTGACAGTTTTGCTCATGAGATCTAAGCAAGGAAAGTGGCTCAGGCAAGGTTAGAGAAAGGTAAGCTAGCAAGAAGAACAAAGAAGTAGAGAGAGGCAAACCCTCATTTGGCCGGTACCCAAGGTACCGAACAGGATCATCTATTCGATGAGAAGGGAGATAAATCAGGCAAGACACTATATAAAGACCGAGCCAAGGTCTAGCATAGGAAACCGAACCAAGGAGTCAAGAGTAAAAATGTCCCCAGCAACACATCTATGTGCATTCCACCGAAACAATCAGCATCGAAACGAGACTTCCAGTCGAACCAAGCAAGCGATATATAAAATAAAATCGGGATATATTCTATAATTGGCAATCATATCATTCGTATATGGAAACGTTTGATTTGGGCGAGTTATAGATGGAAATTTCCTGACTTAGTGGATTAACCACACCATCTCTTCAACCCTATAAATACTCAAGCATTTGGTATTCATGAGGACAATTTGTTTTGGAGCTTGAAGACTCTATGCTGTAGAAATAACCGAACCAATCTCCCGGATTTTTTATTCAATCTTGATCGTCGTATCTCATAATAAAACTTTTATAAAGTTGAGACAGCAGACATAAGCCCGATATAGCTAAACCACCATAAATCTGTGTGTCTTTTACTTTCTTTGCATTTCCCTTTCTTTTGAATCTTGTTATTGTTGATTAGATTGGAGGTGTTTGCCCATTTTCTATACAAACATTTTTTGTGCTTTTACTGAGAGGAAATTCTTGGCATGCCTTCTAAATCTAAGAGAAAGACTAATGGTGCCAGTTGGAACGTCAATCCATTTATTGCTAATCAAGACAACCAATCATCAAGTACACTGGGATAATACACCATCGCCAGGGGTGACTTGGACAGAGTTGTAGGGGATCTCGACTCTCGCTTCGTTGCCCAACAGCAAGCCATTACGGATCAAATCATGACATGCTTAGGGCAAACTCAGGAAACCATGCACAACACTGAGACCAGAGGGAGAACTTGGTCCTGAGGCTGTAGGCAACAAAGGAGGTCGTACTTTAGTAGCAAATCAGATCAAGAAAATCAAGGAGTAGGATGAGTGAATGTCGGGGAGACAGGTTAAGCAAGGGCTTAGCTGGACGCTGATGTGCACGTAAATGTGCATATTTTTACCACCATATTTAACCTATTTAAATTAAATAAATGATCATATTGGGTATTTTAACTTGTTTAAACCAAAATTCAAATTATTTCAAATCGTCACATATTCATCTTCATCCAAGGGCAAAATGGTCATTTTTGTGCATATATTAATTTTCTAAAATTTAATTGAAAATTTCTATGTTGTTTTGTAGGAATTTAAATTCATATACAAGTGGTTTCATGACGATATATGCATGCACAAGAGTGAATACAAAAGGAATGGAGATGGAAATAATTCATTTCATGGATCTTGGAGGACCCCACCTACCCACCTTCCTTCATGTACAAATTAGAAGCTAATCCACATGCTAATGGCCATTACACTTTCATTCACACTTAATGGGTGATTATTGAAGCTAATGATAACTTGGCCACCACACTTCCTACAAGGGCATTTTGGGCATTCCCTAAAATAATGGATTAGGGTTTCATACATGTATAAATATCCCTTATCCTTCATGTAATTAGCTCTCTTCCTCTTAGTTAGTTTTAGGCTCAAAATAAAACACAAGCTCTCTTTTTCTTTTCATGGCTACTTAGCCATATTTCTTTTCATGTAATTTTCCTTTCTTTTATGCAATGTTAATTAATATTCTCTCTTATTTACATGCTCTATTTTTTTCCTATTAGTATTTAATTTATTTTTCATGCAAGTAGATTAGTCTTTACATCTTTTTACTTAGCTTTTCTTTTCATTTTTCTCTCTTTTTCCTCTTCTTTTAGTTCCATGTTGCATGCTACTTGTGTTGATATGATAACACAAATGAGAGGCTAATCCCTTCAATTTAGGGGTAATGAAGCCTCTAATCATGTAGTTTCAACATTTTGATAATTACTGCTCTCTTTTGTGCTTAAATGAATGTTCATGTGATTTATTGTTTCATGTTGAATTTGATAGTCTATGTTGTTCATAACAAATTGGCTATGCTTAAACAATCACAAACAAAAATTGTCTCTTCATCCAAAATATGATTATGGCAAAGAAGTGAATGTTGAAATTGAAATTTGATGGTCTATATTTCTAATTAATAGTTAATAGACCATACTTAAAATAAATTTTGCTTTCAACTTGTTGTCATTTTTCATGAGAGTTGAAAAGTATTTAAATGGTGTGTTATAGTTTGATGGCTTATGTTGAGCTAGTTAATAGCACAAATAGGCCATACTTATGATAAGCACATCAATTAAACTAACTAGTGACCAAAAAAGAGAGATAATAATTTAATTTTTGTTGAACTATTTGATCTAGAGAGTGAATTTATCTCTAAATTGTTTTTTCTACTCTCATATTTTTATCACTTTCATTTTGTCATTTTTCTTACATTTTCTAGCTAATCACTTTCAACTTTGGTTAATTTGATTGAATAGAAGATTTAAAATCAACAATTCCCTGCAGATCGACCCGTACTCACTACGTACTATGATAGTATGACGTGCGCTTGCGGTTATTTTTAATTTGAAATTTATCAACGATTTTCTAATTGATAGAATTTCCATCGTTAAACAGACGCCACACCCAAGGACCGGTGATGTGCACGTAAATGTGCATATTTTTACCACCATATTTAATCTATTTAAATTAAATAAATGATAATATCGGGTATTTTAACTTGTTTAAACCAAAATTCAAATTGTCACATATTCATCTTCCTATAGGGTTAAAATGGTCATTTTTATGCATTTATTAAATTGTGAAAATTTACTTGGAATTTTCTATGTTGTTTTGTAGGAAATTTGGTGAATTTTACAAGTGGCTTCATGATAATATATGCATGCACAAGAGTGAAGAGAACAAATGAAGATGGAAATAATTCAAAGTGATGATCATGGAGGACCCCACCCACTTACCTTGATTTTCAATTAGGAACTAAGCACATGATAAAATGACATTAAAGCTTCATGTACATTTAAGTGGGGGATTGGTGGATGTTAATGATTACTTGGCCACCACACTACCTCAAGGGCAATTTGGGCATTCCCCAAAAATATGAATTAGGGTTTAACACATGTATAAAAAGCCCTTATGTTTCATGTAACCCTCTTCCTTCCTTAGTCTCTCTTTTAGGCTCTCTTCTCTTAGTCTCTTCTCTTAGGAAAATAAAAGGAAAGCTCTCTTTCTCTTTTCATGGCTACTTAGCCATTTTAATTTTATGTAATCTTTTTTTCTTTTTATGCAATGTTAATTATTGTTTCCTTTTACTTACATGTTCATTTCCTTTCATGCTAGCAGTGTAGATTTTCTTTTATGCAATTAGAATAGTTTACTTTCATTTTGCTTTCATCTTGCTTTCTTTTTGCTTTCATGTTGCAAGCTACATTTGTTAATCAAATGACAAATATGAGAGGCTAAACCCCTTCAATTTAGGGGTAATGAAACTCTCTAATTATGTAGCTTCAACTATTTTTTAATTCATGCTCTCTTTTTGTGCTTAATGATGATGATAGAAATGGTTTACTAGTTGTTTTTGCTTTAAATTTGATAGCCTATATTGTTGACACCAAATAGGTTATGCTTAAACAATCACTAACACTAATTGCCTCTTCATCAAAATATGATTATGGCAAAAGAAAGTGATTTGAAATTAAAATTCGATGGTCTATATTTCTAATCAATAGTTAATAGGCCATACTTAAAATAGATTTCATTTTCATTTTCATTGTCAAATTTCATGAAAGTTAGTAAGTGGTTTAAGGGGTGTGTTATAGTTTGATGGCTTATGTTGGCTAATCAATAGCACAAATATGTCATACTTATGATAAACACATCAATTAAAGCACCAATGACCATAAAAGAGAGATTATGATTTCATATGTGTTGAACTACATGATTTAGAGAGTGGAGTTATTCTCTAAATTGTCATTTAACTCTTATATTTGTATTTCTTTTCTTTTAGTTAGTTAGCTAATTTTCTAACTCTCTAGCTTAACTTTCTCTTCAACTTTGGTTAATTTGATTGAATAGAGATTTAAAATCATCAATTCCCTGCGGATCGACTCGTATTCGCCACGTACTACAAGTGTACGCCGTGCGCTTGAATAGCCGAACGAATTTTATAATAAAAATAACCGCAAGCGCACAACGTACACTTGTAGTACGTGGCGAATACGGGTCGATCCATAAGGAATTGATGATTTTAAATCTCTTTTCAATCAAATTAACCAAAGTTGAAGAGAAAGTTAAGCTAGAAAGTTAGAAAATTAGCTAACTAACTAAAAGAAAAGAAATGCAAATATAAGAGTTAAATGACAATTTAGAGAATAACTCCACTCTCTAAATCATGTAGTTCAACAACTGGTTCGATGTCGAACCGAACAATGGAGGTGAAAAACCAGGTTTGACCATGGTTGAACTCTCCTCAACCTAGGCAATGCTCTTCAGTTTTGGTTGATGTAACAACTAATAGAAGACGAACTTATCATCATGAATGATCCCAGAGCAAGGAACGAAGCTGAAACCATGGGAGAGTCATTACAAAAGGTATGAAAGAAGCGTCTCAACCTGATGGGAGAGGACGACCTAGCTCCATTCATCCCTAGAGCCAAAAGATCGTATGGCACAATTTATAAGGGAATGTGTCCACCGCAAACAAATAGAACATGGAATCAGCGCAAGAGTTGGCAGCCTGTTTTTTACAGAGAAGGAGACTACTCGAAATCCAAGAAGCTCTCAGATGCTTATTATGGATCCTTACCAAGGTTTGAACGATCCTATAGTACATCTATAATGATATACGCAATGTATGCTAATGAGTAGATCGACAAAGGAAGTTTTGTATAAGTGCCTTCCCATCTTCCTGATGGATTTGGCAATTGTGGTTTGCTATCTTCCCTCCAACTCGATCCATTCATGGAAGATATTGGAAGAAATTTATCAGCTAATTTCGAGTTTATATAGAGCAAACCAAAGACCCGCACTCTTTGTCGGATGTGAAATAGCAAGAGGATGAGACTCTGCGATAATATTTGACTCGTGTTAAAACTACAACTGCCAGCGTCCAGAATTCTGATGAACGATTGACTCTCATGGCACTATGCGATGGTGTTCATCTGAACATGCAGATGGCACAAAGATTGACTAAGGAGAAACCAACTACTCTACAAGATTTCTTCTATAAAGCCAAAAAGTACATGTGACTGGAGGAAGCTACAATGGGACGGTAGACTAGAACAACCGTTAAACCATCGGAGGCTTCTAATAGTTTGAACACTATGGTTAAGAACGATGAAGGTAATAATGTTGAGAAGAAGAAAAATAGTAATCCTAACACCTCTAGTAGAAGGAAAACGAAGCTAAGGAGGTTCAAGCCGATCTTGAGGTTTGAAACTTATACGAATTTAAATGATACTATAGGAAACATCATTCTAGCCATGCAAGCAAAGCTCAAATACAATAGGCCTGCTCCAAGGAAAGAAATCGAAGAAGTAATGAACATAGGGAAATATTTAGATTCTACGAATCTCGTGAGCATGACACTAATGAGTGCCGCCATTTATGGGACGTACTTGAAGAACATATTGGGAAGAGAAAGGTAGAACGGTATGTTAAGGACCCAAATACTCCCATTGCTCCTAAACAGTAAACCCTAAAGTAGCTCCAACCTAGAAATGGGAGCAAAGGATCCAACATTAGACATGGAATAGATGGGATCTTGGTGATTAATGACATACCAGGAGGATCGCATGTAGAAAATAAATGTTGGGTTGAGATGGGAAAATACGCAAAGTCCTTAATGAATGGAGAAGCTTACATAAGCACTATAGCCAAGGAGTAGAGAGTCAGGGCCTCACGTCAGGAGTAGGAGGCGATAACCTATAACAATAAGGTCTTGCAAGGAAAATAGTACCCATACACTGACCCATTAGTAATTTCAGCAGTGCTTGGCCTGGTAGAGGTGCATCGGATTTTAGTAGACAATGGGAGTTCGGTAAATATTCTATTCAGGATGCATTTGATAAGGTGGGGCTGTCCATGGAGGATGTCATACCCTGCAACCAACGATTACATGGTTTCAAGGGGTAGGGCCCGTTACCCTTAGAAAGGCTGGATTTATTTGTTGAGATAGAAAGCATCCTCGATCATCCATATGAAAGCAGACTTTCATCTTGGTGGAAGGATTCTTGACATACAATACCTTCCTAGGGCATCCGGCCTTATCGGACTTCCGCATAGTGGTGCGTCCATGGTGCTTAACCATGAAGTTCCCTACAATGAATAGAATAAAAATGGTGGATGGAAATCAAGATGCCGCCAGGGAGTGCTATGTAGCAGAAATCAGGGAAAACAAACGACGAAAGAAAAGGAAGGGTGTAGGGGTCGCACTATCCACTAAGAATTCCATTGCATAGTAATTAAAGGAAGGGCCCCTACTCGGGTTCATAAGTGATCCTTACAATGAACTTGACCAGAAAGACGGAGGAGAGGGGTCCATAGCTGAGACTAGAGAATGATTACATAAGAAAAGCTAAGTAAAAAGAAATGAATACTAAGCTACTAACAACATAAGAAAGGGAGCATGTAAATGTAAAAGAACATTAACTAACATTGCATAGAAAGAAAGATTACATGAAATAAAAATGGCTAAGTAGCCATGAAAAGAGATAGAGAGCTTTCTTTTATTTTTTGAGCTAAAAACTAACTAAGAGAGAAGATGGCGTAAGAGAGACTAAGGAAGGGGGATACATGAAACATAAGGGGTATTTATACAAGTTAGAAACCCTAATGCATATTTTTGGGAAATGCCCAAAATGCCCTTGTAGGAAGTGTGGTGGTAAAGTTATCATTAGCTTCAATAATCACCCATTAAGTGTGCATGAAAGTCTAATGGCCATTAGCATGTGGATTAGCTTCTAAATTGTACATGAAGGAAGGTGGGTAGGTGGGGTCCTCCATGACCTTGGTTTTGAATTATTTCCATCTTCATTTGTTCTCTTCACTCTTATGCATGCATATATCTTCATAAAACCACTTGAAAATTCACTAAATTTCCTACAAAACAACATAGAAAATTCCAAGTAAATTTTCACAATTTAATAAATGCACAAAAATGACCATTTTGCCCCTATATGAAGATGAATATGTGACAATTTGAAAATAATTTGAATTTGGTTTAAACAAGTTAAAATGCCCGATATGATCATTTATTTAATTTAAATAGATTAAATATGATGGTAAAAATATGCACATTTACGTGCACATCAAATACCCCCACACTTATCTTTTTATTCGTCCTCGAATAAAGAAAAACTAAGATAAACCCGTTTTCGTAGGGAGCACGATTGCATCGAGCATATGCAATAAGCCGTTAAACCTCTGGGTGTCCTCAGTAGGACGAGTGTTGTCTCGTGAGGATTTTCAGCGGATACTACCCACAAAATCCAAATGCACAATTAAAATATTTACAAAATGCAAGATTTATTTACAAAGAGATGAATGCGAGTTTTTGAAAATATTTACAAATGAAAGATTTATTGTTAAATAGAAACAAATAAGTTAAATATAAGTTGTGGTCATTATCTTGAAATTTAAGTCATTTTACTCGTCAAAACATCCAACAAAAATCAAGTTATCAAAGCAAATATACTATAGTTTAGCTCATTGTTTTGGTTGATAACAAAGTGTAACTATGAAATGGATCCTTAGTTGATTATCAAAGTTTATCAAAGTGGTATTTTCATTTCTATTAATAACAAGTCAAATCAAATAAGTTAAAATAGTGCTTGGATTTCATTTGCTTACACTCTCCATTTTTTCTTTTGAAAATTTTATTGATATTAACAATATTTATCTACGCCTAACTCAGAAAACTGAGGCCAAATATATTATCCATGCATTGCCTTTCGAGCTTACGTGAAGGGAATACAGAGCATGGCGAGTGAACACACAAGTGTGAACACTTATTGACTGTAGGCATTATTAGTAAAAGAATTTTTATATACACACACCTAACTCAGATAAACTGAGGCCAAATATACCAATCGTGCACTGCCTTTCGGACTTACGTGAGAAGGGTACAGAGCATGGCGAGTGAACACACGAGTGTGAACACATGACTCTAGGTGTTTATTAAAAATATACATAGATACAAAAAAAATTGTTCTTTTTTTTAAAGAGAGAGTTTCGCAAAATCATCTTAGCACCCTTTAACTTAGAAGACAAAAAAACATGTTATATCCTTTACTTTAAATTCACCACTTTTTAAAACAAAGGTTTTCAATTAGGATGTATTTCATAATTAACACGTATGAATCTTCCTATATACTAGTTAAACCATTGTTATTTGTAATCAAACTTCATTTTTATTTTTGTTAAGACGAATAAATCTGCAAAAAATTTAATTAAATAAGCCAAAACCATATATTTATCTTATAGTGTTTTTTTAATAATAAATCAAAAGAAAATTTGTTTTTGGGATTTTTTTTCTAACTTTTTTTTATAAAAAGTAAAAATAAACCATGAAAATTAAAAAATGAAGATGAATCTCCCCCCGCACTTGATTTTGACTATGTCCCCATAGTCAACCTAAGTGAAAGGAGTAAATTAAAACAAAAATAAAAAAGATGACCTATATTTACATGAAGGTGAACGGTATTTACACGAGATCAGAAAGTATATCGTCAAAGCGTAAATGAAACGGTCTTCTAAAAACCGATTCATTTGCCTCGTCAAGTATATGAGACACAGCTTAAGCTCGAAAAACCAAATCGTAAAAGATTTCAAAGTTGAATGTTGATTTGGAAAAATAAATGTCGTTTTATTAAAAATCGTACGAGTTGTTTTGTTTTCGATAATTTTTGGGGTAGATATAACGATTGATTGAAATTCAAGTTTATTTTTACCAAATTGAAATTCAAATTTACCATTGAAAACTTCTTTAAAATTATTGATTTCAAAATCAAAATGGTGATGTAACTCTTCCCCATCAGAATTTAACAACTCATTTTCGAAAAGTCCAAAGAAATCATGTTCATTGAATTCATCTTCCTTTGTTGGATTATCAACAACTTCATTGTGTATCTCAAGTTAAAAATCCAAACTTGTTGTATTTAAATTTTTAAAATCGAGAAAAGGAAGGTCGAATTTTAAATTTGGTTCCACATCCTCAAAAGAATTGAAATCCAACTCAATTACCGTGTTTTCAACAACTTCATTAAGATCATCATTTTCAGTTTCAAAAGTTGTTGTGTGAAAATCGTCAATTGTGGTAAAAGATGGATTATCGTTTGACTCGTCACACGTTGGGATTTGATTTTGTTTATCACGTTGTTTCGTATATGTTTCGAACAACAAATCCATGCGATCATTATAGATTTCGTCCATTTTTTCAACAAAATCCAACTTATAATTATTGACTTGAGAATTTTCGATTTGGATTTGTTGAGAACAAAATTTTTCACTCGTATCGTAATCGAGATCATTCCCATTGCCAAAATTATTTGAAAAGTGAATCACATTTTCGTTTTGATTTTGAAATTCATTTTGGAGTTCAAAATTGAATTGGCATGGGCTATACTCGAAGTCATTTGAATTTTGAAGCGAATTCAAATTTTGATTATTTTGAAAACTTGGTCTTGAATCATTGCACAAATATGAATTACACAAATCATATATCTCTTGATTTTGTTGTGTAGAGAGTTCGAGTAAAGATGAAATCATTTCAATGCTATTTTCAAAAGTCGAGGGTGGTTCGTCATTTTGGAAATTTTGTGGTACCAAAATCGAATTGTTTATACAAAAGTTGTTGTTAAAATATCCATACGAATTTGGAGTGAAATTATATGGATTATATTGATTTTCACAACCATCGTAAAATTCTTATGAATATGGGAATTCGGACATTTTCAAGAATGTTTTTGTTTTTTTTATAAAGGAAAAATATTTACAAAATGAATTTGTTCACAAGGAAAATTGATTTTTGTTTTGGTTTTTCAAAATTTTTTTATGTTTTTGAAGATATTTTTTTTTTGGATTTTTGATTTTGATTAAGAAAAAAAATTCAAAGAAAAAGGATTTAAGAATTTCAAAGAAATATTTCCAATTTTTTTTTTTTTGGAATTTTTTTTTTAGTTTTTTTTTAAAATATGCATGAACTAATGCAACTAAATGAATGCAAGGGTCTAATTACAAATTATTTATCCTAAGTTAACCCAAAATTGTATAATCACACTCTATCTTAGATCAACAAGATAGTTCTCAGCCAGGTAACGGACAGGATTTATCGGTGCACCTTGAATCACCGTAGCAATGCAGCCGAAGGTTTAAGTACCTTTAGAGAAACAAATCAGTATAATATTTATGAATCACCGTAATATTTATAACTGATTATTGCTCTGTCGTAGCCTAGACACCAAGAAATTAAATTGTTTCAAAGAAGACAACTTGTCAATACACAATTAAATGTTATCGACGTCTAACCGTTATTATTAATCATAATTCTAGGATGAAATGCAAAATAGAAATTAAACGTGTATTAGCAATGCAACTACGAATGGATTTTTTTTAAATTTTATTTTTAAATATATAAATGCAAATGCAAGCAATCAACAATGCAACTAAAATAAAAACAATAGATAAGAGTGCAAATTTTCTTTAAGCAGGCAAGCAGTTATATTTTTGGCAAGCTAAGCAAAGCAAGCAGTTTATTCTTCCTTATCTGCTTCTGCATCCTGAAAAATTGGAACAAACTAAATCAACAAAAAAAATTCTTTTTTTTAACAAGAAAACTAAACAACTAAAAAAAGAAACAAACTAAAAGAAGAAAGAAAGAAAAAAAAAGTATTTCAGCCAACAAGGCTGGCCCAAAACAAGAAACCCGACCCAACAGACAATTGAATGTTAGTTCGTTATAGCTTACACTTGCAAAACCGATATTAACACACTTGAATGCACACAAAATTTCTTTCCCCTCCAAATTAACACAGCCACGCATATACCTTTGAACTCTCTAATTCACAAACAAAATTCTCAAATTAAAATCAATTGCAAATTCTCGTTTGAAATTCAAATCAATTGCAAATTTTCGGTTAAACGATTCGAATTGCGTTTGGAAGGGATGGAGTTGCGGTCGGCTGAAGGAGATGGAGTGTAGGATTCGAGTTGAAGCAGAGGTTTTTGATGAACTATATGGAATTGAATCCTTCGGTTGGAGTGTTTTGAGGTGCGGTGAGTTGATTGTTGCGTTGCTGGTGGTTCTCGATTTGAGGTGAAGTGCGAATAAGGTCATCGGTTGGGATTGAGGGATGCTCGGCGATTGGAGTGATGGTCTGGTCGCGATGGTGACGGTTTGTCGAAGTTGTGAAGGGCGAATTGTAGAAGGTGGCGATTTGCAGACTGTTGTTTGTAGTTGGTGATGATGGCTAAAGGTTGGTAGCTGTTTGCTGGGGCGTGTTATTTGCGGCAGAGGAAAGTGGGGATGGTGTGTGGCCGTGACTTGGATGGAGAAGCTGTCGTATGTATGATGATGTCAGTGTTGTTAGCAGATTGTGAAGTTTTGAAAATGGTGAAGTGGGAGGTTGCAACACTATTTGGTGGAGATGTCAGTTTCTGGTTTGTAGCTTGTATCTGGTTGTTTTTAGAAGGGTGATGGTAGTTCTATTGCCGGCAAAAGGGTATTTAGAGATGGTGGGGATGACTGGAGTGGGTGTATGTTTGTGAACTGTGGTGTGGAAGGAAAGGCAGTAAATTGCTGCCAGTAGTGCATAGGGAAGGAGGTTGACTATTTGAGGAGTTGTAGTGGTTCTTGATATGGAGATGAGTGGCTATGTAAATGCCATGAAGTTGATGGAATGTATGGTGGTATTGACAGCAAGCAGGAGTTTGTGAATGAAGGCAACATGACACAAGCAAGTGGAAGTGCAGTAGTATGACACAAATTTTTTTTTGAAGGCAACAATCTTTGTATGAAGGAAATGAAGGTAATGTGACTGAGAAGTGAATGTTGCTGTTTCAGGCGATGAAGGGGTCAGAGAGGGTTTGGTAGCTATTTTGGAAGTTTTGAGTAGGTGACGTGATTAGATGAACGAGATAGAGCATAAATGAATGATGTTTGTTTATGCAGTGGCAAGTGTGACAGGCAGTTAGAAGTGATGCAGGCAGGTTGCTGGCAACAAGTAATGGCAGTTTGGCACTGAGTGATGAATAGCAAGGTGGTTGCAGTAGTTTTACAAGTTGTGATGTATGGAAGTTGATTGTAGGAGATGCAGGGGGCTGTTAATGTTGTCGCAGTCAGGGATGAGGAGATAGAGGCAAGAGGTGATGCAAATTGTCTGTTGTGCACTGTTTGTTTGATATTGGGCAAAATGGTCAGTAGGAATGTATTGTGGTGATGAAGTGAACTTGTTTAGGCAGTGGAAGGATGGACAGGTTACAGCAGATAATATGGTATGTATCATTGTATGATATGTTATGATGTATGAAGAAGATTGAAATGTCTGTGAGTTGAGGCAGTGTGGTATTTGTTGCTGATGGTGTTTGAGTGGATGATAGGTGGCTGCAAGTACGGGTTGCTGCAGTTGTCAGGTTGGATTGTAATCGTGAATATGGTGGAAGAAACAATGGGTAGGAGGTGACAGTGGTATGAACTGTTTTTGTATGGGTGAAGTTGAGAGGTTAGAGACAGTGTGATACCATAGAGAATGGTGGGGCAGTAAGGAGTTAGGTGGTTTTGATGGCTGGAGAGTAGTGCTTGATAGCAGGCAGTGTATTTGTAGTTTGTATGATGCAGGCAGAGGTGCACAGTGACTGCTTTTTTTTTAGAAAATGGTCCATGTAAAAAGAAAAGGAGAAAGAAAGATGTAAAATAGAAAAAATGTTGATGCAAATGTAATAAAATGGAATGGAAAAGTTTTTTTTATTTTTGTGTATTTTTTAAATATATACAATGCAAATGCAATACAAATAGAAAACAACAATCACACAAACAAATGCAAGCCACAAACACACAAAACAAAAACACACAAAAATCAAACGAAAATAATTCAAAGAATAGAAAATAAAATCAAATTAAATTCCCTGCCAACGGTGCCAAAAACTTGTTTAACAACGGAATTTCTATCGGATTAGAAAACCATCGAAAAATTTATAATAAAATTTATACCGCAAGTGCACGACGTACGATTGTAGCACGTATGCGAGTACGGGTCGATCCGCAGGGAATTGTTTAGATTTTGAAATTCTATTCAATCAAATTAAACCAAAGTTGAGGGATTGTTAACTAACTAAAATAAAGTAAAAGCAAGCTAAAACTAAGGAGAATAAAAATATGAGATTAAAGAGCAATTTAGAGGCAAATCCTCTCTCTTGATCACATAAATCAACATAATGAAATTATGATCTCTTTTTGGTCATTTGTGAGTCTAGTTGATGCATTTATCATAAGAATGACCTAATTGTGTTATTAATTAACATACTTAAACTATCAAACTATAATGCACCCTCTAATCCACTTACTAACTTTAATGAAAATGACATGAAATTAAAAGTAGAATCTATTTTAAGCATGGCTTATTAAATATTGAATTAGAAACATAAACCATCAAATTTTGATTCTAAATCCACTTCCATTACCATGATCATATGTAGATGAAGAGGTAATTAGTGATTCATATGAATAAGCATAGCATATTTGTTTTGAACAACATAAGCTATCAAACTCAATATTAAACACAAAACCACATAAACATCTCACTTTCCATTAAGCACAAAGAAGACATAAATGAAAAATTATGTTGCATCTACATGATTCAAGAGAGCTTCATTACCCCTAAATTGTAGGGATTAGCCTCTCATATTTGTAATTAAATCAACAAACGTAGAGAGCAACATGAAATAAACAAGAGGAAAAAGAGAGTAAAATGAAAAGAAAAGCTAAGTAAAAAGAAATGAACACTAAGCTACTAACAACATAAGAAAGAGAGCATGTAAATGTAAAAGAACATTAACTAACATTGCATAGAAAGAAAGATTACATGAAATAAAAATGGCTAAGTAGCCATGAAAAGATAAAGAGAGCTTTCTTTTATTTTTTGAGCTAAAAACTAACTAAGAGAGAAGATGGCGTAAGAGAGACTAAGGAAGGGGGTTACATGAAACGTAAGGGGTATTTATACAAGTTAGAAACCCTAATGCATATTTTTGGGGAATGCCCAAAATTCCCTTGTAGGAAGTGTTGTGGCCAAGTTATCATTAGCTTCAATAATCACCCATTAAGTGTGCATGAAAGTCTAATGGCAATTAGCATGTGGATTAGCTTCTAATTTGTACATGAAGGAAGGTGGATAGGTGGGGTCCTCCATGATCTTGGTTTTGAATTATTTCCATCTTCATTTGTTCTCTTCACTCTTATGCATGCATATATCTTCATAAAACCACTTGAAAATTCACTAAATTTCCTACAAAACAACATAGAAAATTTCAAGTAAATTTTCACAATTTAATAAATGCACAAAAATGACCATTTTGCCCCTATATGAAGATGAATATGTGACAATTTGAAAATAATTTGAATTTGGTTTAAACAAGTTAAAATACCCGATATGATCATTTATTTAATTTAAATAGATTAAATATGGTGGTAAAAATGTGCACATCACTTCATTTGGAGTTAAAGGCAAGAATTGGCACCGAGTTATCATGATGAGTCGGCACCGAGTTATGGGGGAAGGAGTTATGACTCGGTCTCTTGCATGGTTGGATAGAGTTTGGTCCAAGGAGTTGTTCTATAGCGAGATGTTGGAAAATTTGGCTAAGTGTTGGATTGGGTCGAGTTATCTCTAGAACTAGAAGATGGGGCTTTAGATTGGGTGCCGAGTTATCAACAAGCGATGAGTCGAGATCTAAAGTACCTAGAGAAGAGTGCAAGAGGCATGGAAAGGAAGGTAGCCAATAATTGGCATGTATAATTAGGTTCCAAGTTACACCTATAACTCGGTACCGAGTTATCACACTGCATGGGATAGATGTGAAATTTTCAAGGGACGTAGAGGATGCAATGTAGGTCATGCTGGAGGTGTTGGCTCATTCGTATCAGGTTGGTGATGATGTAACAGCATGATGAAAAGCTAGAATATTTGGATGTTGGCTCATGTTGGGAGTAGGTTTCAAAGTTGATGGCTCATAAAGAAGTGAGCCATATGATCGGTGAATGTGGATGGGTTCCTTGAATAATGGAAACTGGATTGAGCAAGAAGGGCTCGGTATCCAAATGGAGAAAAGGTGGGATCAGAAGTATGTTCTAAGGAATTGTTGATGCTCGGAGTATTTTTTGTTGTACTCGAAGCAGGGGTATTATAAATGGGGATGCCCATGGATTGGTAGCAAGGATCCGTATACATTGGACATATGGCTTTGAGTCTAGTGTCCATCTTTGGGTTGCGAGACACGTATCCAGCTTTTGGGTGCAAGATATGAGAGTACAATAGAGAACCGTCATTTCCATTAGTTCCTGGCAGTAAGGAGACTATACGAGTTATCATATATTCAGAACACGTGGATAAGTGATAGTGAGTCTTGTTTGATGGATGCTTTGGTTGCTTTTCGTTATCACTCGGGGATATCATTTGTAGTAGGTACTAGAGATAGGGATATTTGGACATCCACTATGGTATTTTTTATTGTACCTTTATGATATTGTAGAGTAGCATATACTGTTATGCTAAATCTTTGGTTGTAGGGGCAGATCAGGTAGGTTCGTGTACTCTTATTCCTTACCATATTTACCTATATATTATTTTTGGATTTATTTACTGCTCACACCAGACTATGGTCTCACCCAAGGTTTTATGCTTTGCTTCTTATTAACTTGGGTGCTCTTAAATGAGTAGACTAGATAACAGGTCTAGGTGACGTAGTAGTTGTTCGGAGAACGAGCTGGATGGAGCTATCTCGTATTATATACTTGTATGGATTCTACACTTATTCCGTTGTGCAGCACTAGGGAGCCTCAACATTGGGGAGCCTTAGCAGTGACTGGTTATACTTGTATTTGAGACAATTATTGATTTTGTTTCCATTGTATAAATTCTATGAAATTTGATGTATAACTATATGGATTTGTACTCTGATGATATATTGACATAGTTATAACTATCTCTTTTGTTTTATGATATTATATTTTATCCATGCACTGTGAGATATGATAGGTTATATGTTATGTTTGTTATTATTCATCTTAAGGGTTGTCCTATATCGGCCGAGCATGACTGCATCACACTATTTAGTTATTATCTATGACGGTGGTATAGGGCGATTGTCACTACAAGAGTGGATGTAACTTAGCACAATTGAGATGTAAAGAGTGAATAGTCAACTCTACTTCATGAAGGGGCACTGGAAACGAGAGTTGTAAAAAATGCTAAAATATACTAATTATGGAATGAGAAATGTGATTTCTATTCCGAATTATGCTAAGATAGAGAAAATTATTTTCTATAAAAATCATTCCGATGAGTTCAAGATATTTTATTGAAACTCTGGACTGTAAACTAATTATAATAAAAAATTAGCTCATAATAAGTAGTTAAATGGAGATTCATATTTCATATGATATTATAGTAATAACAGAAATAGTAGGAGCATGCCATATAATACTGATCAATGGATGCATCAAGACACGATGAATTGATTTAGTAAATATACCAAATATTATTTATGAAATAATAACTAATTTTAGTATTGACTGAAAGTGAATATATTTTTATTTTATTATGAATATTTTGAATATTCATTATGAAATCATTCTTCTAGAATAACGGTATTTGTTGCATTAGATACATAACATGGAATTGTTCATAATTTTTACGGTTATTTTAGGATTAAGGACAAAGCACCGGTCTAGTGGGAGCAACATAAGAGTTGGTGAACTCTTCAGATTGGTACATAAAGATGTATGCAGTCGAAAGCTTAATGGTGCAAAAAATGGTTCCACATACTTCGTTTAATTCACAGCTAATTAATATTAAATGAACGTGTGTATTTGAGACATAGGAAATGTATTTATGGTAAGTTCATCAAATATAAAACGGAAGTATAAAATGTATCATGCAAAGGAAATAAGAAAGTTCAAATTGACTGAACAGATGAGTATATAGGAAAACAGTTTCAAAAGTATCTAAAAATGAATAAAGATTCGATCTCGAGACTCACATCTCCATATAATATATAATGATGTATCAATAAGAAGTAATCGGTCTTTTTTAAACAAAGTACGACTAATAATGAGTAAAGTTGAGTCAACTACTTTCTGCAAGGTTGGGTACTTAAAAGTAAGTACATAAAGTAAAATACTATTTCATCTAAAATAAAATTTACAAAATCATGCAAGATAAGGGTTAATGAAACAACCCCTACAAATCCTAGATCAAGGAGTTGACCTATTGCATGAGTCGAGAGGTTGTACGTAATATTTACCTGTGAGGGGTCTTGTGTGAACTACCTCAAAGTAGTTTGGGACCGATCAATGTTGATTGACCAATGTATGTTATGAACATAAGTTTGTAAACCTAAAACGGAATCAGTTTATACATATTTATATAGGCAATTCATAAAATGTTTATGAAAAACTATTTTGTTGCATTGGGAAATAATTGTGGTTTCAAGAAATGCCAACTTCATGACGAAGGAATTTCCTTTAGAAATTATTGGTAGTAAAATGGACTTGGATACGATCCAAAGATAAATCTGATAATGAAGGATGGAAAAAAATTAACTAAACTAAATAGGCACAATATATTAGAACGTCTAATGATAAATTTCGCACATCAAAGAGAAATTATGGATATAACTAATGTCAGGTGATCGAGCAAGTGATTTTGTAGGTCAAGCGATCTATACTAGTTTGAAAGTGAAATAATTTGATCGAGCAAATGATCAGATTTGATATTGCATACATATAGTTTATGTACATCGTACGGGCTTTAGTATATTATTATGTTATGTTGTCTTATGGAGAGTTTAGAGAATGACTCTTTGATTTGTTATGAGGTAGCATGAATAATCGTTTAAGTAACGACCTAAGGCTGTTGAGCATAAGGTACGCTTACTAGGTTGTTATCATTCATGTGCGATGAGAAGGTTTTTGAACTTGAGAAAACCATGAGCTATGTTTGCTAGTGATTGTGAATACTGTTAAGTATTGCTATGTGATTGTTTTCTTTTGTTACTCTGTTAGAATTTCAAGGACAAACTTTATTAAGTAGGGAAGGATGTAATGACTCGGAATTTCAAATACTTAGTATTTAAATATCTGCATTATTAAATATTTGAATCTTGAATTAAATGTGACAAAAGTGATTTAATAACCTTATTAGCTCCTTTTTAAGTAATAACTAATGATGGTAAACTTTCTTTAAGTAAATGTTTACAAAAATAAATAGTTCGATGTAATATCGATAAAACGACCGTAAATCGTTTTATCGATAAACAGCTTTTTCCCTCAACAGAAGTTGTTCGAATTTTTTGTGCTTGTCTAATTAATTATTTTTTAGGAAATTAGCAACTAAAAATATTTTAGTAAATATTAGTTAAAGCTTTTAGAAGGATTTAGGAAAAGATATTTGTGTGAATAACGTTTAGATATTTACATGTGTGCGATGAGGTGTAAACTGAAAAGCATGCAAAGGAGGTGAGGGGCTTTCTTGGTCAGCCAAGGTAGTTAAAGGAAGTTAAAGGAGAGGGCTTAGGCTTGTGTTTACACTTCATAAAATTTAAAAGCTTGAAATGTAAAAAAAGATAAAAAATGGTAGAAAAGGATTAGCACTAATCCACTTTGTTCTTCACTAATCTTTCTCTAATTAATTCAAATATTCTCCAAGCTTCACCACAATTTCACCAATACCTTAGAACACCTTAGGTAGCATAGATCTAAATTAAAAAGTAGAAAGCGTAAAGAGGAAGTGGAGGTTCCATGTGGAAGAGATGGGAAGGTGTTGCCTTGTGATTTTGGTGCTAAAGCTTAGATCTTTGAGTGTTTGGAGATGGTATGAGGCGTTCTTGAGCTTGTGTGTGCTTGAGCTTGTGTTTGGCTTGTGTTTGGATGAGTTATCCCACTATCTTGTATGTATATATTATGTATATATGTATGTGTGTGTGTATAAATATAAAGTTAAAATGGCATTAACTAATTAAAGTTATAAACTTTGGACCCTCTTGCTTTTGAAAGCAAACGACAACTTTATATTGTATAAAATCACTCATATTACCTTCTATAACATGTGGCATTATCTTGAATCAATGTTAAAATGGTTATTCGAATTGTGTGTTGAGTTTGGAAGGGATATGGAATAACCCATATAGTGATTTCACTGTAAGCACACTTTGAATCCCCTTATGTTTAAACTTGTTCTATGTGATTATTTGGAAATATACCGGGACATAATATATTTTGGTTGTTCTCTACACATATTTTGGTGTATGGTGCGGCAAGAAATTGGTTTGGAAATCTATAGAAATTGTGAAACAAAGCCGTGAAAGTTAGAAGCAAAAAGGTCGCTATGGATGCACTTTGAAAATACCTTGTGTTTGACGATTTTTAAAGTCAACTTTGAAAGACATCCTAGAGCTTATTTGCATTTTTAATAAGTACTATAAGAGTATTTATTACTGGATAATGAAATAATAAATTTCTTTAGAAATTATTAGCAGTAAAATGGACTTGGATGTGATCCAAAGATATATCTTATAACGAAGGATGGAATAAAATTAACCAAACTAAATAGACACAACGCATTAAAATGTCTAATGATAAATTTCGCACATCAAAGAGAAATTATGAATTTTATTAATGTTAAGCGATCATGCAAGTGATAAAGAAGGATGGAATATGTTTCCTGGAGATTTGACCAGGCAACTAGTGCTCAGCATACTACGAGAACTTGGCACAAGTAGTACTCGGCATCCAGTGGAACTCGACAACAGGAGTACTCGGCATCAAGTAGTACTCCGCATCTAGTGGAACTCGGCAACAGGAGTACTCGGCATCTAGTAGCACTCGGCATCCAGAAGCACTCGGCATCCAGAAGCACTCGGCATCCAGAAGCACTCGGCATCTAGGAGTACTCGGCGTAGCACTCGGCATCCAGGAGTACTCGGCGTAGCACTCGGCATCCAGGAGTACTCGGCATTAGAAGGCGTTCGGCGTATATGACTACTCGACATGGCAGTATCGTTCGGCCAGAAAGCATCGTTCGGCCAGAAGGCACATTAGGCCAAGGAGGATCATTCGGCCGAAGGGATCATTCGGCCAGAATGCATCGTTCGGCCAGAGAGCATTGTTCAGTCAAGCGCTTCGTTCGGACAGAGGCACGTTCGGTTTCGACTAACAACCATTCCACACTTTCCACACATCAAACATACCGTTCGGCATAGAAAGGGTGGTTCGGCATCATTGTGTTCGGCCTACTTGGTTCGGCATACATCGACCACTATACTTGGGCTAGAGTGTTCGGCTACCGAGCCCACCTGGGAAGTCCAGCCCATCTTTGTCTATAAATAGAGGGGCAGGGTCACAGTGAAAAGGGACCTTTTTTGGGAGAACACTGGGGAGACTCTGCCATTTTTGAGACTCATCTTCTTTACTTAGCAACTTCATTCAAGCATTTGATCTACGAATTGTATTTGTAATCAATCATTAAGAAGATCAATAAAGTGAAAACTCAAAGTGGACGTAGGCAATTACGCTAAACCACTATAAATCTGGTGTTCTTACTTTCTGCGTTTAAATTAGCATTGTCTTCCTTGTTTAATTTATCTTCATCACTTATATCTCTACACAGTCTTTCTCTACGAGGTTAGTGACCAATTTTGGTGCTAACACTTTGGTGCTTTCACTGAGAACTGAATTCTCAGACCTTAAGGATCTGCTTTGAAGCTACTGGATTGAACAAATCCCCCAAAGAAGATCCAACTCATTGATAGGACATCCGTTGATTCTACTTAGAGTTCCAACCAATAACTCTACAATGGCGAGACCACGTACCAGGTCAGCTTCTCATAATGCGGATGCCCATGAAACTGCTAGCGTACAACAAGCATGACCTAGCAATCAACCAGTGATTCTGGGTGTAGGAATTGCCACCCAGGACCAAACTCCAGTTGTCACCAGAATAGAGTTCAACGACTTGATGAGAGAACTCAGGGAAAGCAGGAGACAACTAGGAGAGAAGATGCAAGCTAACGCCAACCTGATGGCACAACTCACTCAACAGCAGCAACAGAATGTTGGGGGCAATCCTGCTCCTTATTCCTCATCCGATAGCTCAACTTCCTCTGATGAACCTCCCAGACGCAGACGCCGTAAGACTGAAGCTGCGCGGGCAGGTGCTGCTGTTCAGACAGTTGGAGACCGTAACCAAGTCGGAGCTGGAGTGCAGGTGGAGGCTGGAGGCCCAGACCATCAAAACGCTAATGATGTCGAACCTCAAGATGCACGTTTGGAAGATCGCCAGGAGAGGAGGCATCAGCCTGGCCAGTCACGTAGAACAGACTCCAACCTTCCACATTCCATACAAACACCAGATCTGACAGCCATGGTCAGGCAATTGATGAGAGAAAATCAAGGCTTATCAAATGATGATTGGGGAGTATCAATAAGTCATACTCCATTGTCAGATGTTGTGCTGCAGGCGGTGTACCCCAGGAAGTTTAATATGCCTACTATCCCTACGTATGAAGGAAAGACCGACCCCAGACAGCTTGTCATGAGGTACGAGTGGATGATGGATTCAGCTAGAGCAAATGATGCCACCAAGTGTAGGTACTTTCCAATCACTCTATCTGGGATCGCTACTATGTGGTTTACCCGACTTCCTCCACGGTTCGTATCCAATTTCGAGGAGTTGGCGAAGAAGTTTATTGAGCAGTTTAGAATACACACTACTCGTCCAAAGGACGTAATGTCTCTATCAAGTGTAATCCAAAATCCTGGGGAGTCATTGAAGGAATATTTACAAAGGTTCCATGTTGCGGCAACTGAAGTCAGTAATCCCAATGATCATGCAATTCTAATGGCTGTAATGAGAGGTGTGGATTCGGATTCTGAATTTGGAGACTGGTTGGCAGGGAAACCTCCGACCACACTGGAACGTTTTTACTCAAAGGCACATCAGTTCATAAGAAGACAGGAAGCTAGGTGGGTAAGGAGAGATAAGGCACCAGGACCTGTCCAAGAGTCCGTGAAAAGCAACATTGCTGTGAAGCAGTCCGGAGACAACATAGGAAAGGTTCAAGTCAATGTCCAGAACAAGTCTGGGCAGCCTAAGGAGTCCGGAGGAAGAAATCAAGGAAAAAAGAGAGAAGCGGGGAAGTGGAAGTCGAGAATTCCAAGCTACAACGAGTATACCCCGCTGAATGCGTCTCTCGAGAATATTTACCTCTCAACCTGCAATACCTTTCAATACAGAAAGCCATGTCCAAAAGAGTCAACCGAGGAACAGAAACGGACTGGAAAATATTGCCGCTTCCATGAGACTTATGGGCACAATACGGAAGAATGCAGACACCTACACGACGCAATAGAGAAGTTGATCAGGTAGAAAAAGCTGCAGGAATTTGTGAAGGATCCTCAGGAAGGAGGGCAAGGAACATCCAACCCAGGTCATGCTCCACCTCCGCGTTATCCCGATGAACCTACCCGGACTGTGGGTAGGCTAGTCATAAACACGATCATCGGCGGGCCTCACCCCGCGGATAAGAATTGGCAGGAGATGGAGCGGTATGCTAGTGCCCTAAAGCATGCAGATTTCGAATGTTGTTTGAACACAGAGGATGGGACCCCTGCTAAGCAACAGCGCGTAATGACAGACGATATAGTGTTCAGAAATAGAGATGCTGACCAAGTGGAGGCTCCAACCGTCGACCCGATGGTCATATCTGCAACGATCGGACCAGCATATGTGAAAAGAATTTTGATTGATTGTGGAAGTTCTGTTAACATCATCTTCAAGAAGGCTTATGACCAGATGAAAATGGAAACAAAGGACTTGAAACCGTCCAAAGCTCGCATACACGGCTTTAATGGCGCAGCGACCGATGCAGTGGGCTATGTTGAGTTACCAGTTGAACTGGGACAAGGCGAACGTCGGAGGGTGCGAATCCTACCCTTCGTAGTCTTGGATGTGGATTCTCCATATAATGTTTTCTTGGGCCGACCGGCCCTGGCTGAGTTTAGGGCAGCATTAGCCTCGTGGTGTTTAACTTTGAAGTTTCCAACTGACAAAGGAGTAGGTGTTGTTCATGGCGACCAAGCGGCTGGTCGTGCCTGTTATGTGGCTGAGCTCCGAGAGGCCCACCGGAGGGAGAAGGGAAAGGGTGCGGACAATCCAGTCCGCATCCTTAATACGGATAATTGACAAGTAGTGCCCGAGCCCTGGCTCGGGCATAATTCTCGGATCTTCAGAGACATAGATCCGAGAGACGACGACGAGAAACCCAGAGGAGAAAAGGCAACGCCGGCCGAATTAACAATTGACATTTCAGTCAGCAGAGACGACCCATCGCGAATACTGAAGATTGGATCACAACTTGGCCCCGCAATGACTGAAGACCTTAGTGATTTCCTCCGGGCGAATCTTGATGTTTTTGCCTGGACGCATTCTGATATGTGTGGGATTTCCCCTGCCATTACGAGTCATATGTTGAACGTAGACCCGAAATACGTCCCAGTTAAACAGAAAAGGAGAGGGATGGACCCAGAGAGGTCCGCTGCTCTCAGAGAGGAGGTGGACGAACTCAAAACCAATGGGTTCGTCCGCGACGCCCTCTACCCTGAATGGGTATCGAACCCCGTGCTGGTGAAAAAGGCAAATGGGAAATGGAGAACTTGCGTAGACTATTCCGATTTGAACAAAGCGTGCCCTAAGGACAGTTTCCCATTGCCTAGGATTGATCAGTTGGTCGACTCCACTGCCGGACACGAGCTGTTATCATTCATGGATGCATACTCGGGTTACAATCAAATCCCGATGCATATTCTGGACCAAGAACACACCAGCTTCGTCACAGATGTCGGGCTATATTGCTATGTAGTAATGCCCTTCGGACTGAAAAATGCAGGAGCGACTTATCAGCGTTTGGTGAATCGAATGTTCAAATACCAGCTTGGTAGAACGATGGAAGTCTATGTGGATGACATGCTCGTGAAGTCACGACAGTCAGACGACCACATTCGAGACTTGGCTGAAATGTTTGACATACTCTGATATTATGGGATGAAGATCAACCCTCTGAAGGTTCCTTCGGCGTTGCGTCGGGGAAGTTTTTGGGATTCATAGTCAACGCAAGGGGAATTGAAGCTAACCCAGAAAAGATCCAAGCTATTCGAGATGTGCAAGTGCCTAGGACTATAAAACAGGTATAGAGCTTGAATGGAAAAGTAGCTACGCTGAGTCGATTCATATCCAGGGCCACGGACAAATGCATCCCTTTCTTTGATATAATAAAGAAAGGGAAGAGGAACTTCGAGTGGACATCTGACTGTGAGGAAGCATTCCGGGATCTGGTGAGGCATCTGGAGAGTCCACCAGTGCTATCAAAACCAGTAGACCATGAGATGTTGTACGTATACTTGGCTATATCCCCACATGCGATAAGTGCGGCTCTGGTTCGCGAGGAGGACCGAATCCAAAAGCCGGTGTACTACGTTAGCAAGCGTTTAACGGGGGTAGAAAGAAATTACCCCAAAATCAAGAAATTGGCCTATTGCTTGGTGATTGCATCACGTAAGCTACGCCCATACTTTCAAGCACACTCAGTCAGTATTTATACCGATCAACCCTTGCCGCAGGTACTCCAACGACCAAAAACTTCTGGAAGATTGCTAAAATGGAACATCGAGTTGAGCCAGTTCGATATTGCCTACTTGCCACGGAGAGCCATACAAGGGCAAGCATTAGCAGATTTCATCGCTGAGTTTACCATACCCATAGAACCAGATAATCACGGCGTCATTCCCCCCGTTCGATGGAAATTATACACTGATGGGGCATCAAACGACCGTTGCTCCGGCGCAGGTGTAGTTCTGATAACTCCGGAGAATCGATCGATCTGTTACGCTTTGAAGCTCGATTTCCCAACTACAAATAACGAAGTAGAATATGAAGCACTGATTGCTGGCTTGAAACTCATCGGAGAACTCGGGATCAAATCAGTTGAAATCTTTTGTGACTCACAGTTGGTGGTTTACCAAGTGCGGGGAGATTATCAAGCAAAGGGACAAAAGCTTGCTCCGTACCTTGTTCAGGTCCAAGAGCTACTGTCAAATCTTGAGCGTTATGACATTTCGCATGTCCCGCGCGAACAGAATAAAGAAGCCGACTTGTTGGCTAAGTTTGCGAGCACAGGCGATGCGCAGCAAATGGGATTGTATCCCGTTGAGGCCTTGCACGCCCCGAGCATAGACGAGATAAAAGTTGATTGTGTATTGGAGACGGAAATCGAGAAGGAATCATGGATAACCCCATTCAAACTGTACCTGACGACCGGGACTTTGCTAGAAAAAAGGAGCGAAAGACAGCAGGTCCTTCGAAAGGCCGCGCGATACGTGATGCAGGATGGATTAATGTGTCGAAAAGGGTTCTCAGTCCCATTATTACGATGCATCGCTCATGACGAAACAAAGCGGGTCTTAAGAGAGGTTCACGAAGGGGAATGTGGTGACCATACCGGGGGGCAAACGCTAGCAAAAAAGGTCCTCCTCTATGGATACTACTGGCCGACCGTGAATCGGGACGCTGCAGACTACGCAAGGAAATGTGACAAGTGTCAAAGATATGTGAAAATCCCGAGAACTCCATCAACGGAACTCACACAAATGGTTAGTCCCTGGCCATTTGCAATCTGGGGAATCGACATAATCGGCTCTTTGCCTATATCCAAAGGTGGTGCGAAATACGCGATAGTTGCAGTCGACTATTTCACAAAATGGGCTGAGGAGGAACCCTTGGCCACCATCACCTCTAAGAAGGTCATTAACTTCGTTGTACGAAACATCATATGCCGCTTTGGCCTTCCTCGCACCATCATTACGGACAACGGGACGCAATTTGAAAGCAGAGAGTTCAAAGAGTTCTGTTTAAAGTATGGCATCGAGAAGAAGTTCGCCGCCGTTGCACACCCAAAAGCTAACGGACAAGTCGAGGCCGTTAACAAAATAATCAAGTCAATACTGAAGAAGCGTTTGGAGAAAGTCGGAGGCAAGTGGGTAGATGAGCTCCCAACAGCATTGTGGGCTTATAGAACTATCCACAAGTCCGCGACCGGCCACACTCCATTCGCATTGGCATACGGCTCGGAAGCCGTTATACCCGTGGAACTTGAAGTTCCATCGCATTGAGTGACATATTACGATCCCAAGACAAATAAGGACCTCTTGTTGGAATCACTGGACTGCATCGATGAAAAACGAGAAGAAGCCGAATTAAGGGCGATAGCGCATAGACACCGAGTCAAGCGTTACTACGACGGTAGTGTCCGCCCAAGGACTTTTGATGTGGGTGATCTCGTTCTGAAACGAGTTTTCCCGGTACCATCACGTATGAATCCCAGCTGGGAAGGTCCGTACGTCATTGAACGAAAGCTTGGAGAGGGAGTATTCAAGCTAGCGACCGTTGATGGCACGACACTCCCCCGAGCGTGGAACAGTGAACATTTGCGGCATTATTACATTTAGCATGTTTTCTTTCTTGTTTTAGGCACTATTATTTCCTGTATGTTTTCATTCAGTCGCAACTTAGTTTCCTTTTAACTATGTAATCAAGCAGTTTAGTTGTTTTTCATTAATAAAGGCTTGAAGCCGTATTTTCCACGAATTACTAATGTTTCTATATCTCATAGTCGGGTGATGAATTACTAGAACTACATTCTCCTGTACGATGCACGAACTCGTATAAACGGTTTCAAATCTCCGAATCCCCAGAGCACGGATCGGAGTACTCTAAGTCCCCAAAGCGCGGACTAGAGTATAAACGATTTCAAATCTCTGAATCCCCAGAGCGCGGATCGGAGCACTCTAAGTCCCCAGAGCGCGGACTAGAGTATAAACGATTTCAAATCTCTGAATCCCCAGAGCGCGGATCGGAGTACTCTAAGTCCCCAGAGCGCGGACTATAGTATAAACGATTTCAATCTTTGAATCCCAGAGCGCGGATCGGAGTACTCTAAGTCCCCAGAGCGCGGACTAGAGTATAAACGATGTCAAATCTCTGAGTCACCAGAGCGCGGACTAGAGTATAAACGATTTCAAATCTACGAATCCCCAGAGCGCGGATCGGAGTATTCTAAGTCCCCGGAGCGTGGACCAGAGTACTCTAAGTCCCCGGAGCGAGGACTAGAGTATAAACGTTACGAACCTCCGAATCCCTTGAACGTGGATCAACTTACTCTAAATTCCTAGAGCACGGATTTAGAAAAAAGTCCAAGTACTCAAGAAATGTGGGACAAGAAGTATGCCACATCTGGAAATGTTCGAACAACACGAGAATGGACTGGGAAATAATGCAACTCCTAAAAACTTGAGTTATGACCACGGTCAGTCAGCAAACCAAAGAAAAGTAAGAGAATTATTCAAGCAAAAAAGAAACTAAAACTTCATTCAATAGTTCAAAATGGGGTTACACAGTTATCCCTCCAAAGCTTGGAGTCAAGAACCTATCTATACAAACTACAGAGACAAAAGATAAAAGTAATTACAAGACTTAAGCAAGGAACTCGTTGAACGAGTGTAGTGATTATTTCTTCGTTTCTTCTTCTTGTCTTCTTTTGTTTTTTCCGACGACTCTTATCCCTCATGCTTTTTCTTGGATTTCTTGCTCACTAAAGAAGCGGAGTCAGGAGTAGGAGACGGAACATCCAGTGGTTTAAACCTGCCCGGGAGAATGATTTTCAGAGGTCTGTTCCGCGGGTCAGTAAGTTCCAGTATTTCAGGTTCGACTTTGACCTCGACCTTTTTCTTCTCCTCTTCGGCGAGGCGTTCCTTCATGCTCATCTTTGAGGTATGCTCAGAGGCGCCAGTGATTTCAATTTCATCACTCCCTTCGGTAGGAGACGAAGTGTCAAGCTTGTCATCATCTAGCGCCCCGATCACTTGAGCGTCAGGGCCAGGAGTTACTCCTGCGTGAACCACATCGCTTGTTTTCTCTGCCTCCTCCTTGGCGTCATCGCTCCTCGGAGTTGGCTCGGGATCAGAGCAGCCTGCATGAAAACATAAAGAATGAACATTAGAATGAATAACCAATGCTGGAAAATAACAAGATCTTTCGACTTCTAGAAAAGAAGAGTTTCCTACCGGGTTCTGGTTGGCTATCGGTTGCGCGTGGGGTTTCACCCTCTAGAATAGGGGATAGCACGTGAACGCCAAGCCCGGGATCTTCAGGATCATAGCCGGCATGCTGCTCGAACGGGTCAAGTGTCGGCCGATCGGCCGGCTGAGCAGCGAAAGGAGCAGCAATATGAGGAGCCGTAGTCTCAACCCCAGACGGGCCAGCTTCATCACTTTTCTCTTTTGGAAGGGGAGAGCCTTTGTTATAAAGCGCCAAAGCTGCGGATAAATCCGCTGGCTCATTCCCCCTAAGAAACTCCTTCACCAAGTCATCCTCATCGACCTCTTCAGAGCCCGACTCGATTTTACTAATCTTCACTAAAGTTTCCCAGGCCTCAGCTAGGGATTCGAGATAGCCATCGCCCAAGAATGTCAAGTCACGGTGCATAAGGACGCGGGCTCCATACTCAGCAATCAACGGGTCAAACATGCACTTGACCTCTTCCCTGCCGGCTTCTGCGGCCGCCTCGAGGCGAGAATCAATCTCCTCCGCAGCTTTTCTTTTGCCCTCCTCACGGGCTTCGTCCTTCATTTTTTCAACCCCATCAAGTTCGTCATCGAGCTTCGTTTTCAGGAGCCGAGTAGCAACGATTTCATCACAGTATCATTGTGACTCTTCTTGAGCAGCTACTTTGTCCTCTTTCTCCTTGGAAAGTAATTCCTTCAACTCTTTGACTTGTATAGCGAGCGCGTCCCTTTCTTTTTGGATGGAATCTTTTTCTAGGGCAAGGGCACCGCTACGTTGGACTGCTTCATCAAGTTCCTTCTTGTGAGCCACCTCTAAACGAGCGATTGCCTCAGCAGTATCTTTTGCGCTTTGCTCAGCGGGTTCCAGCTTCGACTTGTACGAAGCGAGCTCCTCGTCTTGGTGCTTGATGATGTTCTTGTCACAGCCAACCTCCAATTTCAGACGATCAATCTCATATTGTCGCTCAACAGACACCTCCGAGATCTTTTCAACCAAGTGAACAAACGCGTCATATTGAACATAGACGTCGTTGTTACAGGCAATGGCACTCTACTTCATGTGCCCAGGAATATGATGGATAGCTGGGAGGAATTTCAGACCATCAAAGCAAATTTTTGGAAATTTGGCCTTAAGATCGACCATCTTTTCTGCCATAGTTGGGTCAACCGCGGGAGTAGGGGGAGGAGGCCTTGGAAGTTCTGCTCTTTTTCGTTGCTCCCGAATTTGCCTCGTACTCGACGAACCAGAGTGTTGTTCTCGAGGAGCATCAGGTTAGGACCCCTTCTGTAAAGACTTCTCTCTATCCGGCTCAGTTGGAGGAAGAGGATCACGGGACTGTGAAGATTGGAAATATGCCTTCTTGCGATGAGACGAATCGCGGGGACGGTTGTCTCTATCTTCATAATCATCTCTGTCCCTGCGTCTGCCCGAACCTAAATCCCGTCCGGAATGATGAAATATGGAAGAGCCATGAAGGCGATCGAATCCGTGAGAGCGCCCCATGTCACCTACAAAGAATAGAGATAACAACGAGTTAAGAAAGATCCGGGAAACAAAAAAAACTTGAAGTGTATGATGGAATGCGTATGTGTGTGTGTGTCCTAGTGTTCCCCCCGACGGACCAGTTCTTTTGTCTTTATTAATCGGAGTATTGTCTCCCTGGACTGGGATTTGAACTCCCGCATTGCCTCTAGTGGGTAAAGAAAACTTGAGGGCTTCAGGATCGTCAAACCCGTAATTAAGTATATCGTCAGGGATAGAGAGATTCGACAAACCCCTTAGAGAACTCTCCAGGTGCTGTGAGGAAGCCTCTTTCTCTGGCGGGATAGGCATAACTTTTGAAGTGCCGCCAACTTTCTCCTTCCGAATCTTGTATTTTAACCTCTTCTTTCCCTTCGAAGGGGAGGATGACATTTCAATGTCATGAACTTCGACCGCCGGATTCCAAGCGGGACCCACGTTCTCGCCTTGAGTCTTAGGAGCTTCATCCTCTTTGTGCTCACCTTCTTTGTGCGTATCGGGAGTGCGGCATGATGACGATCCGACCTATTTTTTTCCTTTACCAGATGCTGGCTTGGGAATGGAGACGCCCTCCGGGAGGCTAATCCGACGACCTGGGGCTAGCAAGCCGAACCTTGACAATGATTCATTCGAAATGATGGTTCGGATGTCTCGTTCCTCGGCAGGAAGAGCTCTAATGGCCTCAACGGCCTCAGAATATCCTCGGCCCTTCGGACGCGGGTTGATACCTGAAAAGATGAAACGAGGAATTAGAAAAAGCATGACTCCAATTAAACGCGAATGATGACTCAGCGAAGAGACTTATTGCCTTCAACCCATCTCCTCGCAAAACCAGGAGGGCAACGCACGTAGAACCATTCCTGTTTGTACAGGGCGAATTTACTGCATGCTCCTGTCAAGATTTGGCATTTGTGGTACGGCTCGAGGAACATGAAGGAAGGGCTATCTTTCCGTTTCTTGATCATATAGATGTATCTGATGTCGCCAGAGGTTGGAGGTCTAGAGAAGACGGCCATGAAGAGTAGATAGGTCCCATATAGAAACGCGTGACCGTTCGGATGCAGTTGCGACGGAGCAATGTCGATGTACTGCAACACGTCCTGGAGGAATAAATTAAACGGAGGCACGCTGCCCATCCAACACATGGACTTGTTGCAGGTGGTATATCCGACTGGGGGCAGGTGAGGACGATCGTGTCACGAAGGGACTAACACATCGGCGAAAGGAATCCCGTGAATGGAGCATATCCATCAAAGTGCGGCTTCATTGATCTTCGAAGCTTGTGAATCGATCGGGTTGTCTAAAAGAATTGTTGCCTCCAGGGCATCGGGTGCTAAGTTATGGGCAGGGAAGTCGACGGATTTGAAGTATCAGCGGCTTCTTGCCTTGATGACGGCCCAGGCCTGTCAGATATGGTGGCGGAGCTAGACTTCATAGACATCCCCAATAAATAATGAATCTGTTTAAGTGCCTGCGAAAACTATACTTGAAAAACGTTGAACGTTAGAGTTAACAACACGAATATCCCCCCCGTGTGGTGTGTAATCTAGTGCAAACAATCGTGTAAAAGCATTGAAAGTTTGAAGGTCGCAAAGTTGTTGCTATAAAACTGAGCATCAAGTCATCGCCTTCGGAGACCGTCATCGCTGACCATCCCCAGAAGCCTGCCTTTTGGCGATTACAATTCCAGATCCAGAAAACGTATGGTAATCTAAGATTCAGATTTACGTTTACGGAAGCTAAGAAGTTGGTGATCCAGGTCGGCTTCACATATGCTAGAGTGCTTGGGCCCTGTTTCTTGTTTTGCTATATGGGTAGATATAGTCAATAAATGTTCAGCGTTTGCGACTGTTCGGCTAAGTCATTGTTCGGCTAAGTCTATTGTTCGGCTAAGACATTGTTCGGCTAAGTCATGGTTCGGCTAAGACATTGTTCGGCTATGTCATTGTTCGGCTAAGTCATTGTTCGGCTATGTCATTGTTCGGCTATGTCATTGTTCGGCTAAGTCATGGTTCGGCTAAGACATTGTTTGGCTATGTCATTGTTCGGCTAAGTCAGTGTTCGGCTAAGTCTTTGTTCGGCTAAGTCATTGTTCGGCTAAACCTGTGTTCGGCTAAATTTTGGTTCGGCCAAGTCGTTATTCGGTGTGTAAGTCGTGTTCGGCCTTGTTTTGTTCGGCATGTTTTAGCCTAAGTATGGTACGGTGTTTATGACTGTTCGGCTGAGATGACAATCGGCACGCTGTCCTTAACATTGGCCTCATCTCTTCCTCCATCCACACCGAACCATGAGGGCACATCGTTCGGCAAGTTGCGCCAGACCATACCGCTCGATGCCCCTGATCATCTCCTATTTCCTCCATGTTTCTCCTTCCACCAATCTGGTCCGGCATAAAATACTTATGTCGAACCACGGTGTGACTACCAATGATTTCCTACCACCCTCGTCGCGTGACTCGACACTTTAGTCAAGGATCGATTTATCCCATCAATTAAGGGAGTTCGAGCGTAAAGGCTGCAGTTAGGTGAGAGGATCAGTACCTAGTGGGTAAGGTAAAGACTTGGGAAGAATCGGCTAGTTGTATATTGGCCGGTAGCTTCGGCAGGTGCAAGGCAGAGGTTAGAAGTGTGAAAAGAGAAAGTAGGGTAGAGGTGCTGGCTTTTATAGGGAAAACAGAAGAAGTCGAAAAGGCTACATCCGGTGGAACCGGTCAAAGTCATAACGTTCGGCATCGGCGTATAATGATGTCCGGCACTAAAGGTTCGTTCGGCCAGAAAGCATCGTTCGGTTACGAATGTCTCATTCGGCATTTAGAACACGTTCGGCACACACCTAAACCACTGGAATTCTCAAAAAGGCATCTCCGCCGAGGTTAGTCAAGGATTTAAAACGAAATGAAAAGGTTACATGACACAAAGCGTACCGCGTTCGGTCACGTGATACACTTTGGGGGGCAAGTGTTTCCTGGAGATTTGACCAGGCAACTAGTGCTCGGCATACTGCGAGAACTCGGCACAAGTAGTACTCGGCATCCAGTGGAACTCGACAACAGGAGTACTCGGCATCAAGTAGTACTCGGCATCCAGTGGAACTCGGCAACAGGAGTACTCGACATCTAGTAGCACTCGGCATCCAGAAGCACTCGGCATCTAGGAGTACTCGGCGTAGCACTTGGCATCCAGGAGTACTCGGCATTAGAAGGCGTTCGGCGTATATGACTACTCGACATGGCAGTATCGTTCGGCCAGAAAGCATCGTTCGGCCAGAAGGCACGTTAGGCCAAGGAGGATCGTTCGGTCGAAGGGATCGTTCGGCCAGAATGCATCGTTCGGCAAGAGAACATTGTTCGGTCAAGTGCTTCGTTTGGACAGAGGCACGTTCGGCTTCGACTAACAACCATTCCACACTTTCCACACATCAAACATACCGTTCGGCATAGAAAGGGTGGTTCGGCATCATTGTGTTCGGCCTACTTGGTTCGGCATACAGCGACCACTATACTTGGGCTATAGTGTTCGGCTACCGAGCCCACCTGGGAAGTCCAGCCCATCTTTGTCTATAAATAGAGGGGCAGGGTCACAGTGAAAAGGGACCTTTTTTGGGAGAACACTGGGGAGACTCTGCCATTTTTGAGACTCATCTTCTTTACTTAGCAACTTCATTCAAGCATTTGATCTACGAATTGTATTTGTAATAAATCATTAAGAAGATCAATAAAGTGAAAACTCAAAGTGGACGTAGGAAATTACGCTGAACCACTATAAATCTGGTGTTCTTACTTTCTGCGTTTAAATTAGCATTGTCTTCCTAGTTTAATTTATCTTCATCACTTATATCTCTACACAATCTTTCTCTACGAGGTTAGTGACCAATTTTGGTACTAACAAAATAAAATATTCTATGTGTTCTTTCCATTCATCTATAAAATCATTGCTCCATATCACTGAATTAGAGCGACCGACATCGTATATTAATCTACTAAATGAAATAGATTCAAACAACATAATAGCATGTCATTTCTATTCAACAATATCAGAAAATAAGTGGATTCATCAAGGTAAAGGATCAAAAACAAAAAATTAACAAAAAATAAAAATATAATAAACATGCTAAACAGTTCTCCAAACATCGTCGACATATTGAATTTTCATTTTCACGAACTCGTTTAGTCATGATGGCTGCTTTTCTAAAAAATAATTTTATTGTATGAGCTATTATAGAAAATATAAATATAAATCAATTCAAATATTGTTCTCAAACCAACAATCATTAATTACTACAATAAATTTATCATTCAAAACAAATAAATACCTTATACGGTATGATTATTAATAAACATCCCTCAAATCATACAACAATAATCTAAAAACAATAAATTAAGTATTGCTTTCTTTGTTAATTTAATATCCTTTGCCATTAATTGATGATATAAGAAGCTGTTATTATGTTTTGGTTGTTTCGTATGCATCCTTCGGTTTTACATAACTGGACGACTATTTTTTCAATTCAGTGTTGCATAACCAGTCACGATGGTTTTTGTTGTAGCTTTTTCGATTTAATTTTAAAAGCTTTTTAAGTGATCTTAGTGATATTTGGTGCATGCAAAAGCATCCCCAATAGGAAGTCGGTCACCAAGACCTCCAACAGGGGGTCAATAAACCCAAAAATGAGCTCACCACTAACTACCAAGGTCTCTTTGGCAGTCAGTGGTTTACCTAGCATTATTAAGGCTAGGTAAATAACTGGCATCAATAATGCCAAGTAAACTAAGGCAACGGCAACAATAGTATTACCATTTCCATGTTATCCGGCATTTTTAATGTCGGATAAGGCAACGATAATTATTTTTTAACCATTGCCTTATGTTTATAAATAGGCCAACTTCATTTTCTCAACTTACAAACTTTCTATCTACTTTCTCTCTTAAACAACACAATTCGCACTCACTGTTAGTCGTAAAAAATGTCAAATAATCAAAAGGAAAAAAACCCGATGTCCTTCTCATTCCAACGATTTCAAGAATATAATCAAAATTCTGATGTTTACGAAAATTCACTACCAAATCGGCAAGAAATCAGAATTATCAGCAAAACTCTTAATATGCATCCCAATATCGTTCCCAACAACATTTGAAGCATATGAGTCAAGGCTAAATGATTGGTTTAGCAACCATCCCTTGAATAGTTGTCTATAATCTCGATTGCCAAATTTTAGAGGCGGCTTACGACGTAATTTCACTCAAATCAACAACTCTAACAAAAATTCAACTTCTAATTTTGAAGTAGTTGATAGCGGTTTCAATCAAAATCGAAATGAGTATGGAGAATTTGTAAAGAGGAAATCTTATGGGATGGAAATAACGATTTTAGTCAAAAATTCCAATGGAATCAAAGAATGGAATATCAAGGATGAATCAACATAAACGAGTCCCCAATTTCAGAAGTAAATGAAATTCTATCCAAAAATGCTACTTCTACTCAACGTAAATGGTTAAAAGATGAACAAGAGGAACATGCTATTTTGGTTATAGTGTTCTGTTGATGAAAAGAAAGGTATGTCGCAATCTGATTTTGCTTTTTGGGCGTCTATTTCAAAAAAATTCATGCTCGTTTACTTAATATTATTCCTAGATCGATTGAATGTTTAAAAACTCATTGGAGACATATAACCGGGGCTTGTCAAGAATGGAATGAGATAATGATAGTTATGGAGACAAGAAAACAAAGTGGGGCTACAGAGGTCAACTTGGTAGGTTCTGTCCATTAACCACCTTGGAGTAAATTATTTATTATTACGATCTACTAATATTTATGTTAATCAGCTCGAACAGGCCCATGAGGCCTATGTACAACAAGACAAGGGAGTTGCATTCAATCTTTTGCACGTTTACAATCTCCTTAAAGATGAAGGCAAATGGAGCATAATAAAAAAGAAACACGGTGGATTTCAGTTTGCACCAAGAAGAATGAACCCTGATTCCAGTACAGGAGATTTCGATTTCCCAAAGTCGGCTGAAGAACAAGACCCCCACCATTCGTAGTAGTAATGTATGGAGGGCAACAGAAATATGGAGACTAAAGAATAAAATTGATTACAGCGTCTATAACACCCCATAGAATTTCATAGGAAATTAAGTAATTAAAATAAGGTTAAAAGGGAAAATTCTGTAAATATCATAATTTGGTCAATGAAATTGCACCATTGTATCCATGGCGATTTTCTGATCAATTTCCATATGTAATATGTTGAAATCAGAGTTCAAACGGAAAAGTTATGGACGTTTGAATTTTTGAATTTAAGATCTAAATATTTGAATTTAAAATTTTGAATTTAAAAAGTTAACATTAAAAGAGGCTTAACATTTAAGTAAGGGTTAAAGTTAACATGTAAAGTTAAAATTAAATAAATTAATAAATATAATAAAAAAGAAATGAGACAAAACGTCCAAAAATGAAGGGAAGCGGTCGACCCCTTGACCACGACTGGCCGACCGCTAGCGGTCGACCAATGGATAGTGGTGGTCGACAGCTACCTACAGGCGGTGGCTACAGTTTTAGCTATTTTAACGGTCTGGATTTTTATTATTTAAATTCACCGGTTCTGGATCCTTCTCACCTCTATAAATAGACTCCTAGAACCCCTTTTTTTCTTCCCAAAATTCTGTAGCGATGACGAAGCTCGGTCAAATTATTTTTCTTTAGGGTTTCAAAAACAATAAACTTTCTGGTAAGTAATTCTATTCTCTAATCTCTAATTTAAATTAAATTCATAATCTTTCTCCTCTCTAATTATGATTTCTGAAATATGATCTATATATACAATCTATTTGTTGTATATTCAAAAGGGGAAAGATCTAACATAGAATTAGATGTGGTATAAATCAAATCTCATATTCTTCTTCTTCTTTAGATTTTAGAATTAGTTAGAATTCTCAGGTAAGAGGTTTATATGTTTAATTCTTTTGATTTCTAATTCTATTCCTCTCTAGTCTTTGATTCTAAATCTAATTTCTATATACAATTCACTTTGTTGTATATTATAGAAGAGGGAGATCAAAAAGGAAATTATGTGTGGTGGAATCCAATTCAGTTAGGAAGCAAATAATTCTCTATGAGTGGAAATATCAAGTTTTTCATATTTTTGTACTTGAATAATATTTATTTGGATTTGATGTATGCCTTTGCAAATGTTGGTAAACAGTAACATAACATCTAAAATCCCCAAAATTTTCCTAAATAAATGTCAATCTTTGAATATTGGAATTTCAATTGTATTGTATTAATATAGTAGAACCAGATCTGTGTTGAGATTTAAACAATTTATAATCTATTCAACTTAATCTCTTTCGATTTATCTTGTAGTGTTAAAGGATTCTAGAAATAAATAAAGTTAGAAATGGTACGCAAAGTATGATTTTTGGATTAATTGTAGTTTGCATCGCCTTTTTCTATAAATTAAAATAAGTATGAATCCCTTTTTCACTCCAAGATGGTAATTGCAAAGTTGGATAGAATATAAAAGATTTAAATTGTAAAATTTGTTCCTTGAATAGAGGAGTTAATTCCATTATATTAATATGATATAAGTTTGGTATTATTCCATTTTGTTTACAAGTCAGTTTGTTGGCTAAGAATATTAAATATTCTTTTGTTTGGAGTTTAAGACTTGTATGAGTTTGACATTTAAATTAATAAGTGTTTTCTCTGCATGCGACTGAAAATATTTTATTCGAATCTCATGCATGTGTATGTATATATAATATTAACATATTGATTATTAAAGTTAACAATAACGTAATAATTATGGCATATTGAACGTATTGATTAGAGTTAATAGGGTAGTAAATAACATTAATTACGTATGAAGGTAGTTAATGATAATTATGGGAATTAATCCATAATTAAAGGCATAATAAGGGGATACCTTATATGGCCTTAATTTTATAGGATGGTGTATGTATAAAATTTGTATACATATGAAGTATGACTAAGTTATAAGGATGCGAGGTCAGTCCAAAGTTACATGGAAGTCTACCTAGTTAAATCTGGCTATCAATGGTGTGGCTTTGCGGACTAATGTGAGATATCATCTATAGTAAATAACCCTAGTAAACGTGAGGTTAGTCCAAATTTTGTAGAGTAAATATGTCATTCAATCCGGCTACTAGTACCTACAAATAGTCGAATTAATCAGTGATGTCGTGGTTGGGTTATGGCTCATAGGTTACACTATTGATACAGTAGCTGAAATCCTTAGGAATAGTCTGCTTTGAGTTAGAGGTATTAAGTGGCTATGGTAGGGTCCACCTCTTTCTTAGGAGAAGTATTAAATGACCCGATGGGATTTCTTATGATGTCAGTTAGTGAGAACCATGTAGGGACCCACCTTGGGTTAGGTCATAAATGACAGGGACCTGCCTATTTTATAGGTCTTAAATGGTTAGAGTCTGCCTAAGTTCTCAAGAAAGAGTTATGAAGTGGTTTGGAGGTTCTCGCTCTCAGATCGTTAACGTTAGTTTGGAAATGGGTTTGATATTATGTGATGGGTATCTGCTTATTTTATAGGAGTATGCCTAATCTCCAATAAAGAGTATTTATTTGTTTGGGTGCTTTCTCTTGCATCATTGATGTTAGTTGTATTGGAGTTTTGGAATTGGACTAGAAAGGCCTTTCGGCTTACAGTTAAAGTTATTAGTATGGTATAGTTTTAAATACATAAGACATATTTCTTATCTAAATAATATTGCCCAAGTACAATTATGGTAAAGCTTGAGATTTTTATTTCACCAGACATTTGTTGTTCCGACCCACCTCATTACAACACATAGGTTAGAGGATACAATGATGATTTAGGAGACGGATGTGGAGATGAAGACTTGTGGTGGTTATTCATCTATTTATGCTTTTTAAATATTTCTATTATGCCCAGTTCAGAAAGTTATGTTATTTTGGAATATTGTACTATAGAGACTTTATGTAAATGTGTTGTAATATTCAACATGTTATGTTTATGAAATGGTATTCTTTATGAAATGGGTACTTGTTTCTGATATTATATTTTATCCATTCCGTTGTGAGATTCTAAAAGTATAGATGAATATCTCTTTGTGTTGTGTATTGTTAAATATTTATCAACTTAACAACTCATCTTGAGATATGACTAAGGTTCGATGGGCTTTTGTTTGGTCGAACTTAGGTTTATTTCGAGGCAGGTTATTACAGTTGGTATCAGAGCTTAGGTTACCCGATCAATGGAGATAGGTATAAGTATGAGTGGTGTACTTATTATTTTTGAAAGTATTTATCAAAAACCTATCATGTATATACATTTAATTTGAATTTACTCTATTAATTCCGACTGTATAATAGTTGCGACTATATATGAAAGGATGGGATAGTCGACTATGGGTTGGAAAAATAAATAGAGTAAGGAATGTGCGAAGAAGGATGTACCGTAAGGAATGTTTTGGAAAAGACTGTAACTCTAAAATTAATAGGTTAATAAATGTGCAATAAATGTTTTGGAAAAGACTATGAGTTACAAAAATTAAATAAGGATAAATGGATCGATTAAAGAGATTGTTAAGGAAATTGCAGAAAGATAATAGGAAAGATAGGAATGAATAAATAAATGTCTTTAGAACTGTCTGGTTAGGATAGTAATCATTTATTATGGACAATCAACATTTACAGAAATAGTAAATAAGCATGTTAGGTAGTAACTAAATACTACGAGGTAGTATAATTGTCAACATCTGGATGTAAGGGATGAAAGAAGAAGAAAATGCAATAGAGGAGACAATTATTAATAAGTTATTTTGAAAATGATTTCCTTAAATCTACCTCCATGTGAAAGAATTTGATATAGTTTCTTTGGAAACTTCTTTGAAATGTTTTGAATTGATTTTTCAAAAGATTTATTAAGAAGTTGTTGTTTTGAAAAAGTAAGAAAATTTGGAAAATCATAACTTAAAAGTAGTTAAGTCAAAAGTTCTGATTAAGAGGTTTTTGGTAAAAATGGTTTTTCATTTTCGAAACACTTAGTTTAAAATTTTGTTGGGTCAAAAAGTTTTCGATTTAAAGATTTTCGATAAACGTATTATTCTTTTTAAGATAAATGTAAAATAGAGTGTAAGTAGGACTTAATGATATTTCCTATTTCATAAATTTGGAGATTCTTTAAAATTCTTCTTTATAAAATAGAAATGGAACTTGAATAAGATGATCAGTAGAAGCCTTTTAAGTAGGGAAAATATAAATAGAGGCAATATGGGAAGATTTGGATAGGGATAGCGTTAGGAACCTATAAAATAGAGTTAGTAATCTGGTTAGAGATAATGTAGGAGAGAAGTGATGAAAATAGGATAGGAAAATAATAGGATAGAAGTTATCTTGGTCTACCCCACTTTTCATTGTTTAAAGTCATGGAAGATGTATTTGAATGTTTTGAATTAAAAGATCAACTTTAAAAAATAACATCTTTAATGTAAAGTTTCTAAAGAAAAAAAAGAAGGAAATTATTTTGCTCCTTTTTGGGACTAAGCAATCCTTTTTGAATTTTTGATGGTTTGATTTAACAATTGATTTTTTTAATGTTTTGGATTAAAGACTCGACTTTAAAGAAGTAAGCCTTTGAGGTAAAAGTATTTAAGAAGGGAAATTATTTTACCGAGAAATTTTAGAACTTTTAAATTTGAGGTTAAGAGCAAAGCAATAAATGTTTCGAAAATTGTAAAAAAGTTAAGTTCAAATATTTTTGGAAGGTTTTGTCCAAATTTTTAATAAAAATGGAAAAGATTTATAGAATAAATAAAAAAAGATGTTTAGATGCTTTCGGAAATTCAATTCCCCAAACTATTTTTACAAGTTAGAAATTCTTTCGGAAAGTATGCTTAAAGGTTTCATTTTGAGATGTGGAAGTTCTTTTACAAGTTTGAATTTCAAATGTCGTGTACTAACATAATAGGGATTCCTAAGTTTACATTTTTATGGAGTAGGTAGGGATCACTATCTAGGAAAGAAAGGATAAATATTCCAAGATCTCAATAAAATAAGAATAGTATGTATAACCCGATCTGGAAATTAAAATCAATCATAGGCATTTGTTTGTAGAATGTTGTTAATGTTGTAAAGGTATTCCAGACCTATAATTGGGTTGTAAGTTAGATGGACCATAAAATGTGAATTTCTATATTTTGATTTATTGGGAGCAGGTTCCATGTAATTTTTGTAAATTATCTAATTCCTTAAAATGTATAGAAGTATGGCGTTTGAAATAACAAGGGATATACCAAAAAGGGAAAGAGATGTGTAAGATATGGATATTCTTTTCCATAATTTATTACATTGTCATTTCAATAAAAGAAAGAGAAATAATTGCTTGTAATTTCAAACAAAGCAAAAATACCAGTTTTGGTCAATTTATGGAAATTTCCAACGGTAATCCTATTTGGACATGTGAAGGATCACTCTGATAAAATAAAATATGGAAAAGAATGCTATAGTTTATAAATTAATAATTAGAAATAAGAAACATATAAATAACGTAATCTATAACGGTATTCATATTAATTATGAATAGCGTAGTAATTATAGGACTAGAATTAATGTATGTCAATTACAGATTAAGTGGGAAATAAATTTGTAATTAATAGAGGATAAAAAGAAAATTAAATAAGGGACTGATTAAGGAAGCTAATATGGTATTTATGGGGGATTTGAACACTCATAATAAGAAAATTTGAAACTGGTAATGGATAAAAATGGATTAAATAAGGATTGATTAGGGATTGTCAATTTTGACATTAACGATCAGTTAGTATAGGTAATGAATATTTATTAGAATTAAGAAAATAAATTAAGAAAGGAGGGTAATGGTACTATAGCATTTTAAGAATGTACATCTTAAATTAGTAGGAAGCATTAGAACCCCAACATCAGTAACACCAGTTAGTATCTAATGGCGGCTTGTAGTAAAATTTTCTTTTAGGTTTTGGGTCGTAATCACCGTTGCCTCCTTTAAGAAATTAAAGTGTTCGTAAGGTAAAAGATATATTCCTATTTTACCACTATGTTGATTTTATGGAGGAACTTCGTAAATAAGAAAATTCCTTAATGGCATTTAACTAGCAATAAACCGAGGCTATGACTAGAATTTAGTAGGAAAATTAGATAAGAATGCCTTAAACTCAAAGCTTGCAGAGGGTCACCATTCATCCCGAATGAGTTAGGATGTATACGAATATGAAGAGAATTTTCTACTTGGTCCATATGAAGAATCCGTTTCCAGATGTTTGCATGCCAAAGGTTAAAGCTGAGCGAGGAAAACATGAAGATTGTCATTACCATTGGAGATTCCAACTTGGAATTGAGAGCATATATCGATGGACTTTATAGATAGGTTGCCTAGAGGCAATGATGCCATTTAAGTTATAACAGATTAGCTCATTTTAGTTCCATTGAAAGTAATAGGACTGTAGCATCTCTAGCATAGATTTATGTCGAGTAAGTAATGCGACTACATAGAGTTTGTTTTAGCATTCTTGTGATAGAGACCCTTTGTTCACTATCGAACTTTATAGGAGTTTTACAATCTGCTTTGGGAACAACTTTGAATTTAGAAGATTTTGCTGAGAGCTTGCATCGTAGGTTTTGGAGGACCTTAGAAAAGGTAGGAGTGTCTAGGCGGTAAATGAAGACCACACAGGACCATTAGGAGTCCTATGCCAATAGACGAAGAAAGGGATTGGAGTTTTTAGTTAGAGATATTGTATTTGTTCGAATTTCCCCTTTTAGAAAGGTTATGAGATTTGGTACATCTAGGAAGTTGGCGCTAAGGTTCATTGGGCTTTTCCAATTTTAGAGAGGATGGGAGAAATTCGCTTATTGGATGGAGCTTTTAGACTAGTTAGTGGGAGTACACGACATCTTTCATGTTCCACACTTTAGGAAATGTCTATGCGACTGTTGGGAGTGTTTTCGCCTACTACCAAACCCCTTCCTAAGAATAACCGGACCAGCCACCCTCCAAACTACAGCAAACCAACCCAGTCACCTACCACCGAATCAAAGCCCTTCCGGTCCAAGCAATGCCGAACCAATCCACTGCCGAACCAATCTCACTGCCGAACCAACCTACCCCATCTCACTGCCGGACCAACCTTCTCCCTACCACTGCCGGACCAACCTTCTCCCTACCACTGCCGGACCAACCTTCTCCAAGCTGCCACCGGACCACCTACTACTGCCGGACCAACCTTCTCCCTACCACTGCCAGACCAACCTTCTCCAAGCTGCCACCGAACCAAGCTCCTACCGGACCACCTACCACCGGACCAAGGCATTCCGAACCAACACTACCAGGCCAGATCGCGTCAGCCCAGGCCCATCAGCAGCTGTATACATCCAAGACCCCTACCCCCAGCCTCACTCTATAAATAGAGGGGCAGGGGTACAACAATGGGGACAAGTTTTGAGAGCTCAAGCATGGAGAGAACTTTCAAACAACTTTCTTTTACTTGTATCAAAGCTTTGTACTTGTAATCTAAACAAGAGAAGAGAAATAACATATGAAGTGGACGTAGGTACATTCTGGCTGAACCACTATAAATCTACGTGTCTTTTTACAGTTTAGCCCATGCTTTTCATATATTTGCATAAATCACCCAAATCACTAAGAACAACATAAGACCTACTAAATCATATGACTTTGAGGTGTTTGTCCATTTTTTGTGCAAACATTTTTGGTGCTTTCACTGAGAATTAGAAGCTCGAAGCTTCAGCTTCATCCACTCAACATTTTTCCTAACAGCATCGTTCGCCACTTGGAAAACATGCCTCCCAAACCAAGAAAAGATGTTAACAAAGGAAAAAACATCGCATCCAGTAGTCTTCCAGATCCAGCTGTCACGAATCAAGTAAATCGTCCTCCTCCAGCAGCAGTAACAAATGAAGGACAGGCTAATCCTACCACTCCTGCCATAGAACAGCCTGCAGCAATTACTATGGCAGATTTGGACAGAGTTGTGGTTGAAGTGACTAACCGCTTCACGTCCCAGCAGGAATCCTTGGTGGACCATCTCATGTCACGCTTAAGGGATGCTGAAGAATCCAACCGCAACACTGAATCATGGGGCGAGTCCCAGTCTGGAGGATCTCAGAGACAACAAAGATCTTCCTTCTTCGAAGGAGCTAACGGCAGAAGTAGCCATGGTAGGAGCCGAGACCGAGCACAGCCCGAAGTTAGGCCTGAGGAAACGTTTGGTACCGAACCCAACGGGGGAGGTACCGAACGAAGGTCAACTGTAGCTGAGCCTGTCATACTGCCTAACCACGGAAACGCCGATGAACGAGGCCGAGCTAGAGTCCAGCCCGAAGTTGGACCCGAGGAAGTGCTTAGATCAGAACCCAGCAGGGGAAGATCAAGGCAAGGGCCAACTGTAGCTGACCCTAGCATGCTCCCAGAAGATCAAAGGCAGCCACTGGAAAATATGAGGAATGATAGACGATACCATCCCCACAGGTCATCTGGACGGAATCAATCCCATAGAACAGAACCAAATTCCTTTCTATCTGCTCCAAATTCTGATGAAAGGATGGCACGCTTATTCAGAGAGTGCGTCCAACGGGAGCAAAGAGATCGAGGGATAGGCGCTAGGGTAACCAGCCCTTTCGCCCGCAATATCGAAATTGCTATCACCCCCCGAGAATGGAAGATGCCAACAATGGAACCTTACAAGGGAACCTCCGACCCCATCGTACACTTACAAAGATACACACAGCATATGCTCATGAGTGGAGCAACAGAGGGAGTACTGTGCAAATGCTTTCCACTATTCTTAACAGATCTCGCTACCTCCTGGTTCTGTCATTTACCCCAGGGATCTATCAGCTCGTGGGAAATGTTGAAAGAAAAGTTTATCAGTCAGTTCTGCATTCATGTGGAACAACCTAAGGACGCTTATTCCTTATCCAGCGTCAAACAGAAACCTGGAGAGAAACTGCAACAATACCTAGCCCGATTCAACGCCGCAGCAGCCGCAGTCCAAGATGCCGATGAGAAGCTTATCCTAATGGCCCTCTGTAGTGGTGTGCATGCGGACACTAAATTTGCTAGAAGGTTGACAAAATAAAAACCAGCTACTTTACCCGATTTCTTCCATGAAGCCGGAAAATATATGAGGCTTGAGGATGCTGCCGTTGAGGGGCAGTCAGGACAGCAAAATAAGGCAACTCACAGCAACGCCCCTGCTGTGGCAAGGGACGTTCGAAGAAATGATTCCAGAGACAATGCTGGGGGCAAGAAGGGAGAAAAGCGCCTATATCGGCCTGGACCGAGATTCGACACTTACACTCCTTTGAGCGAGACCGTCGAAAATATCTTCCTTGCCACCCAAGGAGAAGTTAGATACAAACGCCCACCATACAAGAAGGAATCAGATAACGCGCAGAAGTCTGGAAAGTTCTGCCGCTTCCACGAATCTCATGGGCATGATACCAATGAATGCCATCATCTCCGGGACTTGATTGAGGAACACATCAGAAGGAAGAAACTGGAACGTTATGTAAAAGGTCAGGACAGGACTCCAGCTCCTGCCAATGAGAACCCAGGGCTACACTCACCGGAGATCGGCAGAGGAAACCGCAATGCTAGCAGCTCTAGTCAAGAGAAGATAGTGGTCCATACCATCTCGGGAGGACCACACATCGCAGACAGAAGCTGGAAAGAGATGGAAAGATACGGAAAGTCGCTTAGAGACAGTAAAGACTGTGTCAATACGGTTATAGAAGAACGCCACCCGAAACGGAAAGAAAGTGATGACATCACATTCGGTAAGCGTGACCTAGAAGGAAGGCAATACCCTCACATGGATCACATGGTTATCTCTGCCCGGCTCGGTCCCGCCGAAGTTTACCGAATCCTAGTAGACACTGGAAGCTCAGTAAACATCCTGTTCAAGCATGCATTCGACAAAATGAAGCTATCAATGAAGGATGTATCTCCCTGCAATAAACCACTACACGGTTTCACTGGGGATGCAAAGATGCCTCTCGGGCAACTGGACCTCTTTGTTGAGATTGGAAGTCATCCCCGTTCCGTTGTACGGAAACAGACGTTTGTGCTAATAGAAAACCATTCGGCCTACAACGCCTTCTTAGGAAGGCCAGCCTTGTCTGACTTCCAAATTGTCCTAGCCCCATGGTGCCTAAAAATGAAATTTCCAACGGACAATGGAGTAGGGGAAGTAGAAGGAGACCAGGACGTTGCTCGAGACTGCTATGTGACTGAACTTCGCAACAACCATAGGAAGGATAAAGGGAAGGGTGTAGTGGTTGCCCTCTGCACGAAAAGTCTAGAAGCGTAGCAACTAAAGAAAGCCCCTCCTCTTCGATATACCAGCGACCCTTTCAATGAATTAGACCCTAGGGACAAAGAGGAGGAGGCCACCGCCGAGCCTGCAGAGGCTATGGAGTTTGTATCTGTAGACAAGCACGAGCTCTTATCTTTTATGGACGCATACTCAGGATATAACCAAATTCCTATGCATGCTCCCGATCAAGACCACACTAGTTTCATCACTGACCGGGGTTTATACTGCTATAAGGTAATGCCTTTCGGACTTAAAAATGCAGGAGCCACCTACCAACGCCTCGTCAACAAGATGTTTGTAGGGCTAATAGGGCAAACTATGGAAGTGTATGTGGATGACATGCTGGTAAAGTCAAGGAAAGCCAAAGACCACGTAAGCCACCTAGGCGAGATGTTTCAAATACTTCGCCAGTATGGAATGAAGTTGAATCCTCTAAAATGCTCCTTCGGAGTATCATCAGGAAAGTTCTTAGGATTCATCGTCCATGCCAGAGGGATTGAAGCAAACCCTGAACAAGTCCGAGCACTAAGGGATATCAAGATACCTTCCAATCGAAAGGAAATGCAAAGCCTGAATGGAAAAGTGGCCGCCCTAAGCCGATTCATCTCCAAAGCAACGGACAAGTGTGTCCCCTTTTTCGAAGCTCTAAAGAAAGGCAAAGGAAAGTTCGAATGGACCGACGAATGCTTGACCTCTTTCCTTAACTTAATCGAACACCCCCAGAAACCACTGGTACTCTCGACTCCAAGCGAAGGCGAAGAATTATACCTATACCTTGCTGTGTCATCTCACGCCCTAAGCGCTGCCTTGGTAAGGGAAGACAACCGCACGCAGCGGCCAGTTTACTTCGTAAGTAAGAGGTTTACAGGGACAGAAGTCAGATATCCTAAACTTGAGAAACTAGCATACTGTTTACTAATCACGTCACGGAAACTGCGTCACTACTTCCAGTCCCGTTCCATCAAAGTTCTGACTGATCAACCACTGAGGCAGGTACTCCATCGTCCCGACACTTCTGGGCGACTACTTAAATGGTGCATTGAACTAGGTCAATATGATATCACCTACCACCCTCGCACCGCCATCAAGGGACAAGCCATGGCCGATTTCATTGCAGAATTCACTACCAATGAAGGTAAGGAGCAATCGGAAATAGCAGAAGACATCAAGTGGAATCTCTTCGTGGATGGTGCGTCAAACGAACAAGGCTCGGGGCAGAATATGAAGTAGCAATAGCAGGATTAGAACTTGCCTTAGAGATTGGAGTCAGTTCTTTATGTCTTCATAGTGATTCTCAACTTGTGGTAAATCAGATACTAGGAGAATTTCAGACTCGAGGAGAACGACTAGCAACATATCTAAAGAAGACCAAGCGGCTCCTCGATCAATTGGATTACTATTTGATCAAACACATTCCTCGAGAAGAAAACCAAGAGGCCGACGAACCGGCAAAACAAGCTAGCATGAAAGACGGCGCCATTTCAAGAACAGTAACTGTCTCAAGGCAACTAACCCCGAGTTTTGAGCAAGTGAATCTGATAGCTGCAACCGAAGAAGAAACTAGGATGACTCCCATCCAAGAATACATACAAAGTGGCACACTGCCCGACAGGCGTAACGGAGTCAAGAAAGTCTTGAGGAAAGCTTCCCGCTACACAATACAAGAGGGCACCCTCTATCGGCATGGCTTCTCTAACCCCTTATTAAGGTGTGTCGCTGGAAGGGAAGCCAAGGAAATCTTATCCAACATCCATCAAGGAAGCTGCGGAGATCACACTGGAGGGCAGACATTGGCAAGAAAGATACTCCGATATGGATATTTCTGGCCCACCTTAAGCAAGGATGCCTTAGATTTCGTCAGAAAATGTGATAGATGTCAGAAGTTTGCTAAGATTCCGCGGTTACAAACAACTGAGATTACTCAAATGAACAACCCTTGGCCCTTTGCAGTACGGGGAATTGACTTGATTGGCAAACTGCCAAAGGGCCGAGGCGAGGCCAAATATGCTATAGTAGCAGTCGACTATTTCACCAAATGGGTGGAAGCAGAACCCTTGAATAAAGTATCTTCTGCAAAAGTTATTAATTTCTTGATCAAAAATGTTCTGTGCAGGTACGGAGTCCCATTCAAAATCATATCAGACAATGGACTTCAATTTGACAGCGAGGAATTCGCCAACTGGTGCCAAGAGCACGGAATTCACAAAAGCTTCTCATCTGTAGCGTATCCCCAGGCAAACGGACAAGTCGAAGCCGTCAACAAAATTCTGAAAACTCTAATCAAAAAGAAAACTCGAAAAGTCAAAGGGTGCTTGGGTGGATGAACTCCCTACGGCAATGTTGGCTTATCGCACATCTTTCAGAACATCAACAGGGCATACTCCTTTCTCTTTGGCATACGGATCGGAGGCTATGCTCCCAGTTGAAACCATCGTGCCTTCCCACCGTAGGATCCACTATAACCCAGAAGAGAACGAAGAACTCCTTTACATGTCTTTGGATCTAATTGAGGAGAGAAGAAATGATGCAGCCCTCAAAGCAGCAGCCCACAAGCAAAAAGTGGCAGCACAATACAATTCCAAAGTCAAGCATCGTACCTTACGAGAAGGGGATCTTGTCCTCAAGCGAATCTTCCCTCGCCCCGGAGCACTAGATCCAATCTGGGATGGTGTAATTCATAAAGATCTCCACAATGGAGCTTATATTTTGTCAACAGTGGACGGGGAGGTGTTCCAGAGGGCATGGAACATCCAACACCTTCGTCGATACTTTTCTTAACTTGTACTGCCTATATGAAGTGAATTAACAAAGAGAATCAGTGGACGTAGGCATTTTCGTGCCGAACCACTTTAAAAAAACTTGTCTCTTTTTAACTTGTTCCTTCATATCTTGGCTGCTTGTTTACTTTATCCTTTTCTGTTGAACAAAATCCTGTGCAAATAGCATTTTCATTCAAGGCGCTCCACAGCGCGACTTCTCCTGGACAAGACCTAACAGGTACTATACGAATCTATGCCCTCGCCAATGAGACACTTTTGCTCCGGCATCCCTCTGCTGCGGGTTAACTCATTGCTCGCGACGGCCCTCAAAGCCAATTGTAATGAGCCGATTATAAGCCACCGAGAAGGCCGACTATAGCCGAGGCAGCTCATTACGGCGTTCGGCTCGCCGGCAACTGTGAACCGATTATAAACCCCAACATAAGGTGTGGCCAGCCAGGGGTAGTTCACGGTTGACGATCGGCACCCACGCTAGCCGGCCACAGTAAATCGAATAATACCCACGATTACGGGCCATAATGGCCCGGGTAGTTACTGTGCGTGATCTCGGCTCCGATGTGTCTTAAGTGCAGCTGTGGTAAAAAAGAATTAACTCCCCGCGGAGGCGTAAGATGGGTGACAAATGTCTCCAAGACCCACAGCTAGGGAAAGTGACTACAAAGCCCGTTTGCCATGAACTTAAGCACATCGAAGGCCTTCCGTGATTGGAAGTTTTACTATTTCACATATTTCAATTCTATTTAAAGAACTTTTCTCCTATCCTCTATAACAATCCCTGAAGTACAGGACACAGAGTAGAAGATACTCACCAGCAGGAATGGGAATTCACGGTTGGATAGCAGGACATTCAACTGAGCTCCATCCTCGGTCGTACAAAAATATTCAAAACTGCCATCTACAATTAGAACATGAAAGGCGCCCACCAAAAGATATCCAGGTCCAATCAAGGAGCCGCCCGCGTCGGAGTTTTATCCTTGCCCTGTTGCCCACCTGCCCGGTCAAAGAAAGAATTCATTAGTAATAAGCAACCAAGTTAACGGAAAGACCAGAAAGGAAGACTTACCAGCACCTGCTTCTTGACCATCCTGGTCATCATCCTCTACTTGTACACCTACCTCCCCTGGCAACAGCATGCGCGCTCTATCAATCCCAAAGGAGCGAGAGATAACATCAAGCTGCTCGCCTTTGAGAAAGCTTGGGAAACAGTCGGGAGGTGAGTTCAGAAGCTCCTGAGGGCCGTACCCATCCACTAGTGACCTCGGGGTAGGCCCATGACGTCCCGGTTCTGACTGAGTTGGGGGCACTGCGGAAGGATCGTCTCTATCCTGGGATTTCCTATTTTCTGATCAGGTTTCAACTTTACAAGACATTTATCTGCAAACACAAAGAAGTGCGTCGTTAGAATAAAGGAAGTAAACAAGCGAGTGTGTGCAGTTTGGAATTTCACTCGTAATTCAAGTCATAAAAGTGCATTCGGTAGTTCAAGGCTGAAAGGTCATTCGGTATTCGAACTCCCCTATCTCGTTCGGCATATCCAACAAGGGACCCATTCGGCACTCGAATTCATTCGGTAGTCCAAGACCGAAAGGTCATTCGGTATTCAAACCATCAATCTCATTCGGCAATCATACTCCTCATGGTCATTCGGCATTTCAAGCACGAAGTTCATTCGGCAAAGAATGTCTCACCAGATAATTCGGCATTCAAAACCGGATGGGGGCGTCCAGATAAACAAAGCGCGCCATACGCAAGCATATGCCCCACTTTGGGGGGCAAATGTTGGGAGTGTTTTCGCCTACTACCAAACCCCTTCCTAAGAATAACTGGACCAGCCACCCTCCAAACTACAGCAAACCAACCCAGTCACCTACCACCGAATCAAAGCCCTTCCGGTCCAAGCAATGCCGAACCAATCCGCTGCCGAACCAATCTCACTACCGAACCAACCTACCCCATCTCACTGCCGGACCAACCTTCTCCCTACCACTGCCGGACCAACCTTCTCCCTACCACTGCCGGACCAACCTTCTCCAAGCTGCCACCGGACCACCTACTACTGCCGGACCAACCTTCTCCCTACCACTACCGGACCAACCTTCTCCAAGCTGCCACCGAACCAAGCTCCTACCGGACCACCTACCATCGGACCAAGGCATTCCGAACCAACACTACCAAGCCAGATCGCGTCAGCCCAGGCCCATCAGCAGCTGTATACATCCAAGACCCCTACCCCCAGCCTCACTCTATAAATAGAGGGGCAGGGGTACAACAATGGGGACAAGTTTTGAGAGCTCAAGCACGGAGAGAACTTTCAAACAACTTTCTTTTACTTGTATCAAAGCTTTGTACTTGTAATCTAAACAAGAGAAGAGAAATAACATATGAAGTGGACGTAGGCACATTCTGGCTGAACCACTATAAATCTGCATGTCTTTTTACAGTTTAGCCCCTGCTTTTCATATATTTGCATAAATCACCCAAATCACTAAGAACAACATAAGACCTACTAAATCATACGACTTTGAGGTGTTTGTCCATTTTTTGTGCAAACAGCGACATTACCTCTATAATAGAGCCTGAGTAGATGGGAAGATAACCCAGCAAAAAATACATGGGAAGCTGAAGAAATAATGAATGTTTCTCATCCCTAGCTTTTCTCTAGCAAACTTTTCTCTCTAAAAATGTAGTTTTTTGGTTGCATCGTGGTTGCTAGATTAGATGGTAGGAGGTGGTTGCCACACTTTTTACGCTAGGATTGAGCTTACATATAGTATATTTGCATACGTAATCACACTACATTTTTGGTTGAGTGGATGGTTGTGTGGATTATTGTAAATAAATTGATTGTATAACATGGTTATTAAGTGCGCGTAACACTATCTTCCCTTAGTGATTTCGGGGGTGAAATCCTTTTTAAGGAGGGGATGTAACACCCCGTAGAATTTAATAAGAAATTAAGTAATTAAAATAAGGTTAAAAAGAAAAAAAAATTAAATGTCAGAATTTGATCATGGAAGTTGCACCATTGCATCCATGATAAGTTTTTGATCAATTTCCATATATAATATGTTGAAATCGGAGTTCAAGCAGAGAAGTTATGGATGTTTGAAGTTTTCAAATTTATTATCTAAATATTTGAATTTAAAAATATAAAGTTTGAATTCTAAAATTTGAATTTGAAAAGTTAAGATTAAGTGAGGTTTAACGTTGCAGTAAGAGTTAAATTTAACATGTAACGTTAAAATTAAATAAAGTAATAAATATAATAAAATGGAAATGAGACAACGTCAAAAAATGAAGGGAAGCAATCGACCCCTTGACCGTGACCCGTCGACTGCTACAGGTCGACCGGTGGATGGTGGCGGTCGACCGCTACCTACAGGTGGCGGCTAGGGTTTTGGCTATTTTGACGATCTATATTTTTATTATTTAAATCCTAAGGTTTTGTTCCTTCTCACCCCTATAAATAGACCCCAAGACCTCCACTTTTCCTTCATAAAATTCTGTAGCAATGGCGAAGCTCTGTCAAATTCTTTCCTCTTAGGTTTTCAAAAACAATAAACTTTTTGGTAAGTAATTCTAATCTCTAATATCTAATTTGAATTAAATTCTTAATCTTTCTCCTCTCTATCTTTTGATTTCTGAAATTTAATCTATATATACAATCTATTTATTGTGTATTCGAAAATAGGAAGATCTAACAGAGAATTAGAAGTGGTATAAATCTGATCTCATCTTCTTCTTTTTCTTCTTTAGATTTCAGAATCCTCTCAGATTCTCAAATAAGAGGTTTAGATGTTTAATTCTTTTGATTTTTATTCTATTCCTCTATAGTCTTTGATTCTAAATCTAATTTCTATATACAATTCACTTTGTTGTATATTCCAAAAGAGGGAGATCTAAAAGGAAATTAGGCTGGTGGAATCCAATCCGGTTAAGAAGCAAACAATTCTCTATGAGTGGAAATATCAATTTTTTCATATTTTTTAACCGAATAGTACATATTTGGATTTGATGTATGCCATAGGAAATTTTGGTAAATGACAACATAACATCTAAAAATTCTAGAATTTCGCTAAATAAATGTCAATATTTAAATATGTTGGAATTTCAATTGTTTTGTATTAATATAGTGGAATCAGATCTGTGTTGAGATTTAAGCAATTTATAATCTATTCCGCTTCATCTCTTTTGATTTCTCTTGTAGTGTTAAAGAATTCTAGAAATAAATAAAGTTAGAAATGGTGTGCAAAGTATGATTTTGAGATTAATTGTAGTTTGCACCACCTATTTCTATAAATTAAAATAAGTCTGAAACTCTTTTTCACTCTAAGGTAGTAATTGCAAAAGTGGGATAGAATATAAAGGATTTAAATTATAATTTTTGTTCCTTGAATAGAGGATTTAATTCTATTATATTAATATGAGATAAGTTTGGTATTATTCCTTTTTGTTTACAAGTCAAGGGTTTGGCAAAGGATATTAGCTATTTTTTTGGAGTTTGGGACTTGTATGAGTCTGGCATTTAAATTAATAAGCGTTTTCTTTGCATATGACTAGATTCGAATCTCGTGCATATATATATACACTATATACAATATTAACGTGTTGATTATTAAAGTTAATAATAACGTAATAATTATGACATATTAAGCGTATTGATTAGAGTTAATAGGGTAGTAAATAACATTATTTGCGTAGAAAGGTAGTTAATGATAATTATGGGAATTAATCCATATGTGAAGACCCAAATTATTGAGATAAAAATAATTTTAATAAAATTAGAAAATGAGAATTTTTAAGAAAAGAAAATATAGTCTGACAATAATAATATTAGGAGTAAGTGAAATGATTAAATAAGAGGATAGAGATTTTTCAATAAAATATAATGGGAAGAAAATGATCAAATATGAGTGAGTTTTTATATACAGATATCTCCTATATATATACATATATATAAATATATATGTATTAGATATGAGTAGCCAAAGAAGTATAAAATGATAAAGTCCTTTTGATAACTAAATTGCATGAGAACCAGTTTAGTATTATTGTGCATAAATACCTTCTTAAAAATAAATCAGGAAATAAATGGTTTGAAATAATATAAGAGAACCATTCAGGCCTAACAAGGTATACAATGTATCTGAGTCACACAAAGATGATGTGTAGGTGGATCATGCAAATAGCATGTGCACAGAAAAGCAGAGAAGCAACTGCTTTTACTAGAAATAGAAATCAAGAGAAAATGGCACATTTAGCCATAACAACACACACATAATTCTCTGAGTAATGTGAGGATAAAATGGGTTTTTCCTTTAGTAAAACCCTAGCAAAATGATTTAAATCAAGAGGGAAGCAGAGGTTTTCTCTGAGGGAAAACAGAAACACATTGAAAAAAAATAGAAAGGAGAGCTCACCCTGTTTTCAAGCTTAGGCATTCTCGGGGAAGAGAGGAGGAAGGTGAGTGATTAATCACTTATGATCTGTAAGGCATTAAGACCCATGTTAAGGGCAGCCAAGTTATTTTATATAAACACTACATTATGTTTTTCTATTTGATTTTATTCTCTGGATGAAAATATGTTGATCATGGATGGTATTCTGGTTGGGTTTTTGGATGAGATTTTAACCTGTTTTGACTTGTTGTGATGGTTTCAGTTTTTGTTTTAAAATATAGATAATCAAACAAATACACTAATCACAGAAATAGATTTTATATATGCTAGTTTTGATATGAAAAATGAATCAAATGTTTTACTGTGGAATAGGGTATCAATGAAAGAAAAGAAGTAGGCAGTGTGAATAATGAGATTCATGCTTATGTCTAGTCTATATTAAAAATGATATGAACAATGCAATATTACAAATATGTGCTGATTTGTTCAGATCATAAACCAATAAGTTTTTACGGGTTTTTCTCAAAAACCATTCCCTATGTTCACAGTAAAAGAATAAATATAGTTTTGCATATGACTTCTTCAGATTTATGTAAGCAATGGAAAATTTCTAGAAATAAAAATATAAGCAGGTTTTAGAAAAATGGGATTAAAGCAAAAATGACCTTGAAATAAGGTGTGCAATTTTACATGAATGCTTTGTATGTCTGGATATGATCTTTGGGTGATTTTAATAATTCTTGACCTATATAAGGAAGGAAAGAATACGAGTATCTCTGGAATCAAAAGAAAAATTCCCCAGAAAGAAATAAATAAGCATGGTCTCTAAATTATAAAATAATTTAGGAGTAGTGCCTTGATCTACTCATCAGCAGGTGGTTGATGGGTATGTGCATGACTTGTTTAAGTCCTGTAGGCCTCTGTGTAAAGGGTTAACAGAACTGAGCCCCTTTGCAATGCACACATGGTGTTCAATGGCAAGAGTTCAGACCAAACAAAATGAAAAGATGAGAAAGAGAAATTATGCTATGGAATTTAGGGAGTTAATCCATAGGAGTTTGTACATGTACAACTGAATGAAGTAAGTGGATGAATGCTTGGGTGTATGTTTATAGATAAACTTAAATATACACATTCTCAGATTTTAATTGGGATTTGAATAGCATTTAATAGAAAAGTTCTCTGTACAGCCTTAAGAATTTACAAGATATTTTGCATACTTGATTTCACTCACACCAGAATTTATTTCTGACCCTATTTGTTGCCTTTGCAATACTTGGGGTGTCTCATTTTATTGGGGCAGTTCAAAGTTTTGCTGCAGGGAAAGATGCATGAATTGCTTGCTTGCTTGCATGGATAATTGGAGATCTTGAGGAATTTAAAGTGTTTAAGAGAAGTAGCAATGTCATTGTAATAAATAAGTTAGACAAACTCTAATATGTTCTAAGTATTTTCATGAGTGTCTTTTGCTTTGTTATCTGGAAAATAGTATGTAAGAAGAAAAAGAAACTTAAGTGTTATATGTGTTTGTGAGCTGTGGACTTAAGTAACAAGTTCTGAAATAGTTTTAGTAGATAATGCTGAAGGAGAAGATGCCATTTAATCTGATGTGTGAAAATGTTTTTCTTGACAGCCTTGAGGCACTTCAGTTATGAAATTAGAACTGATACTAGGTAGGAAATATCTGATACTATAAAACTGATACTAAGTAGGAGAAATCTGATCCTATAAAACTGATACTAGGTAGGAAAAATCTGATACTATAAAACTGATACTAAGTAGGAGAAATCTGATACTATAAAACTGATACTAGGTAGGAAATATCTGATACTATAACTACTGATCTAATACTAAGTAGGAAAAAAATCTGATACTATAACTTCAAAACTGATACTAAGTGGCAAGACAAAAATTAAGAGTAGAAAACATGTATACCAATCAGTAGGCAGGGAAATGTTGCAAAGTGTTTATAGGTTCAGAACACCATTTCTATAAGTTTTAGTCCAGAAGAGTGCAAATATCTTTCAAAAACCAGATTCAACACTTTTCTAGCTCCAGATATAAGAAGTTGTATGATTTATAAAGTAGATCACAACACCATCACTCATGTGATGATTATTTGCTCTGTTAACCAGGAAATATGCATTTTGTCTGTCATGATTGGTTTGTGCTTGTTGTGTCTAAACCTTGATCACATGTGTTGTTTTTCTCTGCTTAGACTTCAACCTAGTTTATCACCTCAGTATTCATATGATAAGTATCAAATCACAAAAGAATTCCGGAAATTAAATGTATGGCTTGTAAACCCAGAAACCAATTAATTTGAGAAGTAAGCAAGAAAATAATAAGTGGCAATATTTGAATTTAATATTAATCAAGCTTGAGATCAAAAAGGGGAATGTAAAAATAGAAATGGCTATGTGACACCAATTCTCTGAAAAATGAGAAATATTGTGTGATTGAATTTTCCTTGTTAATTTTTAATACTCTGATAAGCAAGGAAACATTTATATATCTCCACATATATAAATGACTTGAATTGACTTATATACTAATATTTTTATATTAGTAAGAATTTGGATCTTGGGGAAATGAATTAAAGAAGTGATCACTTGGTTTGAAAAAAAAAATCTCAACAGTAAATCACTGAAGATAGAAAGAAAAAGAAGTGGGTCACTTCAGTTGGTATCAGAGCTGTGTTATTAAAACATAGCATAAATATATTATCCAATTTTCTTGTATGGATAAAATTCTAAAAAATATATATATATATAATAATGATAGAAGTAAATTTCAGAAAATAATTAAATTAGAAATATGACTGACTAGCTATGCAATTGAATAGCGAATCATGGTAGGAAGACCACCAAGTCATGGAGCAGGACCCTCCAATACAACACCAATGGTTAACTTGCAAGATTTGGTGAGGGCATTCAGAGAAGGAGCAGTGCAGAGGGAAGAGAATCCTCATGAGGAATTAGCTAAGATATTAAAGACATTCTCAAACCTAGGAGGCAAGGACTTTGAGGGCACTGAGGGAGTTATGGGAGTGCAGACATGGTTGAGAACTTTGGAAAGGATATTTGCAGATATGCAAATTAATGACCAAAGAAAGAGGCAGATAGCTTCTAGGAGACTCAAAGGAGTAGCATTAGATTGGTGGGAAGTGATCATCACAGGAAGGCCAGAAAATGAGATAACATGGGATCAATTCAAGGAAATGCTTGAAGCAAGGTTTGTCCCAGCAACAGCTAAGGCAACATTGCTTGAAGAATTCATAAGGCTGAGGCAAGGACCAATGAGTGTGACTGAATACACTCAAAAATTTGAGAGTTTGTCCAAGTATGGAACTATGCTCATAGGGGATGAAGAATCAAAGAATTCAAGGTTCATTCAGGGACTCAATGCTGGTTTGAGTAGAGCAATGCTACCATATAAAGACAGAACATTTGATCAAGTCATAGATCTTACTCTTTCTTTTGAGCAACATGACAATGCAAGGGAAAAGTTCAAAAACATGAGAACTAACAATCAAAAGAAAGGGAAGAATAGAGCACATCCCTATGACAAAAAGAATATGGATAAGAAAATGGAGGGAGCAGCCACTGGGGAAGCTAAGAAGAAAGTTACTTGTTACAATTGTGGCAAAGAAGGACACATGAGTAATAGGTGTCAAGCAGCCAAGAAGGCACCATTTAGCTGCTACAACTGTGGGAAAGAAGGTCATATTAAAAGAAACTGCCCAGAGTTCAGAAAGGGAGCAAAGGTAGGAGCACTGGAAGCCAAGGCAAAGACAAATGCAGTGGGAAACTTTGGACAATTGGAAGGTATACTTCTAATTAACAATTACCCAATCACAGTTATATATGACACTGGAGCTACACATTCTCTGATATCACAAGACATAGTGGATAAATTAGCTCTCACATGTAATACAGTTGAAAAACCCTTGTTTATTCAAAGCCCACTAGGTAGCTCTTGTCTGCTAGGATTAAAGTGTTTGGGAGTAGAATTAAACATAGGAGGAAATATGTTTAAATATGACTTGTTTGTGTTAAAATATCCTGGAATAGGAATTATTTTAGTAGTAGATTGGTTGAATAAATTCAAAGCAATTTTGAATTTAGAAAATTTTACAATTTCCTTGAAAACAGAAAATGGTAAAAATATCATAGTAATGAGAGAAGTAGCCAAAACAAATTGTCTTAATCAAATATGGAGTATGACTGAAAAGGAATTGACCTTAAAAGACCAAAAAATAGTGAAAGAATATCCAGATGTTTTTGGGGAAGTTGTAGGAATTCCAAAAAATAGACCAGTGGAATTTCAGATAAGGCTGATCCCAGGATCAAGTCCTATCATCAAAAAGCCTACCAGAATGGGTCCAAAGGAATCAGTAGAATTAAAGCAACAGTTGGAGGAATTAGAGCAAAAAGGCTTCATAAGGCCTAGTAGTTCAAACTGGGGTTCTCCAGTTTTATTTGTGAAAAAGCATGATGGTACACTAAGAATGTGTATTGATTATAGAGAACTAAATAAAGTCACCATCAAGAACAAATACCCACTCCCCAGAATTGATGATCTATTCGATCAATTAAATGGAGCAAAGATCTTCTCAAGGCTAGATTTAGCCTCTGGGTTTCATCAGATGAAGGTAGAGGAAGAAAGCATTAAGTATACTGCCTTCAACACAAGGTATGGATTATATGAATTTTTGGTGATGCCTTTTGGATTGACAAATGCACCATCATATTTTGTAGATTTAATGAATAGGACATTTAGAGATTTTCTAGACAAATTTGTGGTTGTCTTTATAGATGACATATTAGTGTATTCTAAATCAGAAGAAGATCATGCAAAGCACTTGCATCTGGTTTTTTCTAGACTGAGGGCACACGATTTAAAGGCCAAATTCTCTAAGTGTACATTTTGGCAGGATGGAGTAAAATTTTTGGGGCACATTGTATCACAACAGGGGGTTAGTGTAGATCCAACTAAGGTAATGGCAGTGCAATCTTGGAGTAGACCCAAATCAGTGACCGAGGTGAGGTCATTTTTGGGAATGGCAGGCTACTATAGAAGGTTTATAAAAGACTTTGCAAGAATAGCCATCCCATTGACCAAGTTAACTAAAAAGGAGCAACCATATGTGTGGACAGAGAAGTGTGAACAAGCTTTTTCATCACTAAAGAAGGCACTGGTGGAAGCTCCAGTCTTACAGGTTCCAGAGGGTAATGAAGGGCTAGTGGTTTACACAGATGCTAGTGGATCTGGATTAGGGGCAGTGCTTATGCAACATGGTAGAGTCATAGCATATGCATCAAGGCAACTCAAGCCAAATGAAACCAGGTATGCTACACATGACTTAGAACTAGCTGCTGTAGTATATGCATTGAAACTATGGAGACATTACTTGTTAGGTGCTAAGTTTGAATTGTTTACAGATCACAAGTCACTTAAATACTTGTTTTCCCAAAAAGACTTGAACATGAGGCAACATAGGTGGGTGGAATTTCTAGCTGCCTATGATCTTGATATATTATATACCCCTGGAAAAGCTAACAAAGTGGCAGATGCATTGAGTAGGCATCAAGCAAAATTGGCAAACTTAATGATGACTGAATTCAAGGATTTGACAATCCTTAGTGAAGTAGAAGTAAAAGAAGGAATGGGGGTATCAGATGAAGCACACAGTGATATGACTGAGTATGGAAAACTAAGCCTCATTTCTTTAAGGTCAACTCTGGTTGATAAAATAGGACAAATACAGGATCAAGACACAGATTTAAAGGAGAAGAAAGATATGATGTCACAAGGCATGACAGTGGAAAATTATGAAGTGGATGAAAAAGGTTACTTAAGGAAAAAGGGGAAACTCTGCATACCAAATATGGAGGAATTGAAGCAAGAAGTTATGGATGAACATCACAAAACAAAATATACAATACACCCAGGTGGTACAAAAATGTACCATGATCTCAAGAGGAATTACTGGTGGCCAGGGATGAAAGGAGCAGTAGCAAAATATGTGGCAAATTGCTTGACATGCCAACAGGTCAAGGCAGATTATCAAAAACCCTCAGGTTTACTGCAACCTTTGGAAGTGCCTACTTGGAAGTGGGAAAGCATTTCAATGGATTTTGTGGATGGTTTGCCAAGAACAAGAAGGGGCAATGATAGTATTTGGGTAGTGGTTGATAGACTCACAAAAACAGCACACTTCATCCCAATAAGTTCAAACAGAAATGCTCATAAGCTAGCTCAATTATTTGTGAAAGAGATAGTGAGATTGCATGGCATCCCCAAGACTATCATTAGTGATAGAGATACTTTGTTTGCTTCAAGATTTTGGAGTAGCTTTCAAGAAGCTACGGGGACAGAACTAAGCCTAAGCACAGCCTACCACCCACAAACAGATGGGCAAACTGAAATTGTCAATAAAGTTTTAGAAGACTTACTTAGAGCATGCATACTTGATTTTGGTGGCAACTGGGAAGATCATCTTTATTTAGCTGAGTTTGCTTATAATAACAGCTACCAGTCCACCATAGGTATGGCTCCATTTGAGGCTTTGTATGGAAGGCCTTGCTTATCTCCTGCATGTTGGATGGAGGTAGGTGAAAGGGTGTTGCTTGGACCAGATAATGTGAAGGAAACTTCTGCAAGAATTGAATTAGTGAGGCAAAGAATGAGAGTAGCTCAAGAGAGACAGAAAGCCTATGCAGATAAAAGAAGAAGGCCAGTAGAATTTGAGGTGGGAGACTATGTGTTTCTCAAAGTTTCACCAATGAGGAGAATACTGAGATTTGGCAAAGCAGGGAAACTATCACCAAGGTATATAGGACCATATGAGATTGTTCAAAGAATAGGAACTTTGGCTTATAGGTTGAAGTTACCAGAGGAATTGAGCAAAATACATGATGTATTTCATGTATCCCAATTGAGGAAATGGGTGCATGATAAGGAGGCCATTCTTGAATCTCCTACACATGTTGAAATTCAAGAAAATCTGGTTTATAAAAAGGAACCAGTGGGCATTGTGGCTAGAGAAGAAAAGAAACTGAGAAATAAAATAATAAAACTAGTTAAAATCCAATGGAGTTTAGATGAAAATGACTGCACCTGGGAGGCTGAAGATAGGATAAGGGATAAGTATCCTAATCTGTTTTCTACTTAAAGGTATGTTTAAAAAAAATTATGATGAGACCTTAAAATTATTTATGTATGTTTGATTGATTTGGAATGAATGAGTTTTTGAAATCTCATTCAATTGAAATTATGCTTTGTATACATTTGGATGGAAATGTATGAGAGAATAATTGTGGGACACAATTCCTTTTAGGAGGAGAGTATGTGAAGACCCAAATTATTGAGATAAAAATAATTTTAATAAAATTAGAAAATGAGAATTTTTAAGAAAAGAAAATATAGTCTGACAATAATAATATTAGGAGTAAGTGAAATGATTAAATAAGAGGATAGAGATTTTTCAATAAAATATAATGGGAAGAAAATGATCAAATATGAGTGAGTTTTTATATACAGATATCTCCTATATATATATATATATACATATATATAAATATATATGTATTAGATATGAGTAGCCAAAGAAGTATAAAATGATAAAGTCCTTTTGATAACTAAATTGCATGAGAACCAGTTTAGTATTATTGTGCATAAATACCTTCTTAAAAATAAATCAGGAAATAAATGGTTTGAAATAATATAAGAGAACCATTCAGGCCTAACAAGGTATACAATGTATCTGAGTCACACAAAGATGATGTGTAGGTGGATCATGCAAATAGCATGTGCACAGAAAAGCAGAGAAGCAACTGCTTTTACTAGAAATAGAAATCAAGAGAAAATGGCACATTTAGCCATAACAACACACACATAATTCTCTGAGTAATGTGAGGATAAAATGGGTTTTTCCTTTAGTAAAACCCTAGCAAAATGATTAAATCAAGAGGGAAGCAGAGGTTTTCTCTGAGGGAAAACAGAAACACATTGAAAAAAAATAGAAAGGAGAGCTCACCCTGTTTTCAAGCTTAGGCATTCTCGGGGAAGAGAGGAGGAAGGTGAGTGATTAATCACTTATGATCTGTAAGGCATTAAGACCCATGTTAAGGGCAGCCAAGTTATTTTATATAAACACTACATTATGTTTTTCTATTTGATTTTATTCTCTGGATGAAAATATGTTGATCATGGATGGTATTCTGGTTGGGTTTTTGGATGAGATTTTAACCTGTTTTGACTTGTTGTGATGGTTTCAGTTTTTGTTTTAAAATATAGATAATCAAACAAATACACTAATCACAGAAATAGATTTTATATATGCTAGTTTTGATATGAAAAATGAATCAAATGTTTTACTGTGGAATAGGGTATCAATGAAAGAAAAGAAGTAGGCAGTGTGAATAATGAGATTCATGCTTATGTCTAGTCTATATTAAAAATGATATGAACAATGCAATATTACAAATATGTGCTGATTTGTTCAGATCATAAACCAATAAGTTTTTACGGGTTTTTCTCAAAAACCATTCCCTATGTTCACAGTAAAAGAATAAATATAGTTTTGCATATGACTTCTTCAGATTTATGTAAGCAATGGAAAATTTCTAGAAATAAAAATATAAGCAGGTTTTAGAAAAATGGGATTAAAGCAAAAATGACCTTGAAATAAGGTGTGCAATTTTACATGAATGCTTTGTATGTCTGGATATGATCTTTGGGTGATTTTAATAATTCTTGACCTATATAAGGAAGGAAAGAATACGAGTATCTCTGGAATCAAAAGAAAAATTCCCCAGAAAGAAATAAATAAGCATGGTCTCTAAATTATAAAATAATTTAGGAGTAGTGCCTTGATCTACTCATCAGCAGGTGGTTGATGGGTATGTGCATGACTTGTTTAAGTCCTGTAGGCCTCTGTGTAAAGGGTTAACAGAACTGAGCCCCTTTGCAATGCACACATGGTGTTCAATGGCAAGAGTTCAGACCAAACAAAATGAAAAGATGAGAAAGAGAAATTATGCTATGGAATTTAGGGAGTTAATCCATAGGAGTTTGTACATGTACAACTGAATGAAGTAAGTGGATGAATGCTTGGGTGTATGTTTATAGATAAACTTAAATATACACATTCTCAGATTTTAATTGGGATTTGAATAGCATTTAATAGAAAAGTTCTCTGTACAGCCTTAAGAATTTACAAGATATTTTGCATACTTGATTTCACTCACACCAGAATTTATTTCTGACCCTATTTGTTGCCTTTGCAATACTTGGGGTGTCTCATTTTATTGGGGCAGTTCAAAGTTTTGCTGCAGGGAAAGATGCATGAATTGCTTGCTTGCTTGCATGGATAATTGGAGATCTTGAGGAATTTAAAGTGTTTAAGAGAAGTAGCAATGTCATTGTAATAAATAAGTTAGACAAACTCTAATATGTTCTAAGTATTTTCATGAGTGTCTTTTGCTTTGTTATCTGGAAAATAGTATGTAAGAAGAAAAAGAAACTTAAGTGTTATATGTGTTTGTGAGCTGTGGACTTAAGTAACAAGTTCTGAAATAGTTTTAGTAGATAATGCTGAAGGAGAAGATGCCATTTAATCTGATGTGTGAAAATGTTTTTCTTGACAGTCTTGAGGCACTTCAGTTATGAAATTAGAACTGATACTAGGTAGGAAATATCTGATACTATAAAACTGATACTAAGTAGGAGAAATCTGATCCTATAAAACTGATACTAGGTAGGAAAAATCTGATACTATAAAACTGATACTAAGTAGGAGAAATCTGATACTATAAAACTGATACTAGGTAGGAAATATCTGATACTATAACTACTGATCTAATACTAAGTAGCAAAAAAATCTGATACTATAACTTCAAAACTGATACTAAGTGGCAAGACAAAAATTAAGAGTAGAAAACATGTATACCAATCAGTAGGCAGGGAAATGTTGCAAAGTGTTTATAGGTTCAGAACACCATTTCTATAAGTTTTAGTCCAGAAGAGTGCAAATATCTTTCAAAAACCAGATTCAACACTTTTCTAGCTCCAGATATAAGAAGTTGTATGATTTATAAAGTAGATCACAACACCATCACTCATGTGATGATTATTTGCTCTGTTAACCAGGAAATATGCATTTTGTCTGTCATGATTGGTTTGTGCTTGTTGTGTCTAAACCTTGATCACATGTGTTGTTTTTCTCTGCTTAGACTTCAACCTAGTTTATCACCTCAGTATTCACATGATAAGTATCAAATCACAAAAGAATTCCGGAAATTAAATGTATGGCTTGTAAACCCAGAAACCAATTAATTTGAGAAGTAAGCAAGAAAATAATAAGTGGCAATATTTGAATTTAATATTAATCAAGCTTGAGATCAAAAAGGGGAATGTAAAAATAGAAATGGCTATGTGACACCAATTCTCTGAAAAATGAGAAATATTGTGTGATTGAATTTTCCTTGTTAATTTTTAATACTCTGATAAGCAAGGAAACATTTATATATCTCCACATATATAAATGACTTGAATTGACTTATATACTAATATTTTTATATTAGTAAGAATTTGGATCTTGGGGAAATGAATTAAAGAAGTGATCACTTGGTTTGAAAAAAAAAATCTCAACAGTAAATCACTGAAGATAGAAAGAAAAAGAAGTGGGTCACTTCACCATAATTAAAGGCATTGTAAGGGGATACCTTATATGGCCTTAATTATTAATTTTGTAGAATGGTACATGTATAAATTTTGTATACATATGAAGTATGACTAAGTTATAGGGATACCAGGTCAGTCCAAAGTTACACGGAAGTCTGCCCTGTTAAATCTAGCCACCAGCAGTGTGGCTTTGCAGACTGATGTGAGACATCGTCTATAATAAATAACCCCAGTAGACACGAGGTTAGCTCTAATTCTATTGGGTAAATCTGTTTGTCAATCTGACTACTAGTACCTACGAATAGTCAGATTAATTAGAGATGTTACGGTTGGGTTATGGGTCATAAGTTACGCTATTGATATGGTAGGTGAAACCTTTAGGAAGAGTTCGTTTTGGATTAGAGGTATTAAGTGGCTATGGTAGGGTTCACCTCTTTCTTAGGAGAAATATTAAGTGACCTGATAAGATTTCTTATGATGTCGGTTAGTGAGAACCATATAGGGACCCACCTTGGATTAGGTCTTAAATGACGGGACCTACCTATGTTATAGGTCTTAAATGGTCAGAGTCCGGCTAAGTTCCTAGAAAAGAGGTATTAAGTGGTTTGGAGGTTCATGCTCTCGCATCGTTAGCGATAGTTTGGAAATGGATTAGGTATTGAGTGACGAGGACCTGCTTATTTTATAGGAGTCTGCCTAACCTCCAACAAAGGGTATTATTAGTTTGGTGCTTTCTCTTGCATCATTGATGTTAGTTGCATTGGAGTTTTGGAATTGGACTGGAAAGGCCTTTGGACTTACAGTTAAAGTTTTTAGTATAGTATAGTTTTAAATACGTAAGACATATTTCTTATCTAAATAATATTACCCAAGTGCAATTATTGTAAAACTTGAGATTTTCATATAACCAAACATTTGTTGTTTTGACCCACTCCTTATTACAACACATAAATTAGAGGAGACAATGCTGATTTATGATATGAAGATGGTGATGAAGACTTGTGGCAGATATGTGTCTATTTATGCTTTTTAAATATTTTATTATACCTAGTTAAGACAGTTAAATTATTTTGGAATATTGTACTACACAGGCTTAATGTGAACATTTTATAATATTTAGCATATTATATTTTTGAAATGGTTTTCTTTATGAATTGGGTACTTATTTCTGATATTATATTTTATCCATTTCGTAGTGAGATTCTGAAAGAAAAGATAGATAGCTCTGTATACTATGTATTGTTAAAAATTTATCAACTTAAAACTCGTCTTGAGATGGGCCTAAGGTTCGATGGGCTTTTGTTTGGTCAAATTAGGTCCATTTCGGGCGGGTTATTGCAGCGTCCATTATGAAAAAATTGTCAAAACTATGTATGCAGTACATAACGACACAAGACTGTCAAAGGAAGAAAAGGAATAGAGGGGAGTGCAGAAATACTATGAGCGTAAGGCTGATAAAGAAGAACAAAGAAGAGTGGATCGTCGTTTGCTAGAAGAGTATTTATAGTTGAAAAGAGAGAAAATGAGGCAACGGAAAGAAGACTCCATATTGGCTATGATGACTTATGACCTCTCTGAGCTCCAACATGAACATCATGAGGTAATATAGAGAAAAATAATAGAATATTATGCTAGTTTAGAGGGTTTAACCAATTGTTAGTCATATTGTTGTACGTTTATGAGTAAGTGTAATGTTGTTTATGTTGTATTAGTTAATTTCGAATTTAATTTCAATTGAAACTTATGCATGCTATAATGAGGATTGTTTTGCATTCCATTATTCATAATTGTAGTATTTTGATAAGATATTTATTAAAGTTTTTAATATATGTTTAGATATTTACCATAGCTTGTTCCATCTAATCAGATATGTATATGGCAGTACTGCAATATCAATCGCAGATAAAGGATAGAATATAATCTTAGATAACATACTCATAAATAATCAAAGTGCGACATGAATAAAACAAGATATACTCATAATAAGTGCAACAGAGTCCAATACGATACAACACAGTCTAATAAAAATACATAAAAATATAGTCTCATGCATGGAACAAAGGAAATAATCCTCAAATATAACTATGTAAATGAAACAAACTAACAAACTAGATAAATCAACTACTCATCATTGTCGTAATCATCCTCATCATCATCGTCTCATTGTCATAATATGGAATCTCGTTATCAGAGTCATCCCCACTAACTCCAGTATTCTTGTAATATGAAGCAGCACCCAAATCAACTTCGTATCTGGGTGAGGAACATGTCTTGGTCAATGTTGGTATCTGCCTCACCCTCAACGATCATCCATTGAACATGTCTCTTAAGATCTAGAACTCTCTCCTCGTACTCATCCATGTTGCGTCTGTGCTCTCTATATGTAACATCCCTAAGTCCAACCTACATCTAAAATAAATTCTCCTATGGAAACGATGCTGGATCTAGATAATCAGTAATCGGTAGATGTGGTATGTCAACAAATCGATCCTGGTTGAATGAAGTAGGTATATCAACAGACCATCCATATACTCCACTTGGAATCTCAATAACAAACCTCTGAGTGAGTTGAGATAAGTCATGCACAACTGGGGGTGAAACATCGAGACATATAGCATATGGCTCCACTAAACCGATAGCTCCTCCATATGTAAAATCCACAAACCACGGTTGTAACGACCCGATATTTTCAACCATTCGCATCCATTATAAGTGTATAGGTAGACACTCATGCCGGAATTGAATTGCTCAAAATACCGCGTTGTAAATAAAATTTGGCAAATCTTAGAATATACAGTAAATAAATATAATCACATATCACAGACACAGAGTAAAATAATGCAGCGGAAGTAAAAGAAATAGTAGTTCATGAAGCTACTATATAAATATATCAGAGTTACATAAGATATAACAAAAGAAATAGAGAACAACAGAAGTCTCAATAAAATAACCAAGTACAAGCTGAGTAGGACAACGGAACTGAAGTAGATAGGACAAAACAAGCAGATAATCTCCAGCGATTCAAATCTCCAAGAGAGTGGAAATCCAAATCTATGAATAACTCAGGCTGACCCGAGCGTAAAGCAAAACACAAAACACTCGAGTCAGGACAATATATACTTATATAATGTAAACCAACTCAAGTGAACTGTAATAAAGGTACAAGTAACTCAAAGAATGCTTGGGATCGCCCATTCTTTAAGGATCCGTTAAACTATTTACTATGCAGTAATATACGCTATATATAGTAGTGTCTAATTAGTAAAGTATAATTATATAGAAAATAGCGTTAAGGGGATGGAGAACCTTAACGCGGTCGGATCTTTAAATCAAAATCGTAGTAAAGCTCGATATGGTATGTGACACGACACAACTAGGCAATGCCAGGGTAGATATACCAATTACGCATCCGGACTAGTGGTGATGCATAGCAGCCACTACCGCCCACCTCGAACAACACTCCCAATCAAGGGTGGCCACCAAATCAATCACAAGTAATAGAATGGTATCGAAGAAGTGTGTCCGATAAGAGGTGCTAACTCCTTGGTCCGTCAATCGCTCCTGTTTTAGCCACCTTATGCCAACTCACGGGAGTTGGGTCCACGTATATACCTTAGGATCGTCGTCACCATCCTACTTCATTCTGGAAACTCAACCGCGTACACAGTTGTCAAAGTGGTTTTCGGTATCGATAGAGAGTATGTCCATATCCGATCCCGGTATCTTTAACAACCAATCGTTATTATAACCCATGGTTATAACTTTTAAAACAGTTTATACTTCAAAATAGAATATCATTTCAAATCCAAATCTTTATCAAAATAAAGATTAAATCAATTCCAAACCAGTTCCATATATTTAAATTTTCATATCATTTCAAAACTTCATTTCAAATCATTTTAGTATAATAAAATATCCTATCAGTTCAAATCTAAATATTCAACTTTAAATACCTTTTAAATTCAAGGATATCGTTCATTTACTATCATTTCAAATCACCTTTAAAAAAATTTATATTCCAATCAAAATAATTCATTTAAACCTTTTAAAAGTGTAATTATTATATTTTCAAATCAAGTATTCAATTTCCAAAGTTTCAATTTAATTTCAGTTTATCATCAACCATTTCAAATCTTATCAATTTCAAATATAGATTTAATCCATAAAATACAATATTCAATCTTTAGTATATTTCAAAGCTTAAATATCCCACATTTCATAAATCCAATATCATTTAAATAAACTCAAATAATATATACTTCAAATATTCATTTATCAAATAAATTACATAAATCAGAAATCAAATATCATTTCAAATCCATTTCAAAGTATCAAAATATTATTCAAAACATCATTCATTTTAATTCATTTAAAATACCATTTAATCCATTCATTTTATTGAATTTAAATACCATTTTAAACTCACATTAAAAATCAAATTCTTCCATTTAAAACCATTTAAATGTCTCTTCATTATCTTTAGAAATTTAACATTTAATTTCCAAAGTTGTATCATTTTCCAAAGATTAATTTTCATTAAAATATATTAAAACAACAAAATATAGTTTCCGTAGCACTTATAAAATGCTAAGTTATAGTTTAAAACAGTTATTTAACAAAAGACAGCGCTTAAGTGCTGTAATAGATTTCTTTTATTTTCGACTAAACTTTAGTTATCTTTATCAACTATAGCACTTACAAAGTACTATAATAGATTTTAGTTCAAATTAACCCCTTTAGTTCATTTAAACAATTACAGCATTTACAAAAATGCTGCAATATCATTTACATTACATTTCAAAAATGCAGTCAAATCAATTCAGAGTTAAATTGCAATTTCACAAACAATTAACTTTTAATATAAATCATTTTAACTTATAAAATCATATAATTTCACACTTTAAAACAATCATTTAAATACCATTTATTCTTATGATTTTATAAAGTCAAATTCCCATACAAAATCAAATTAAATAACAATTTACTTATTTAAATTCAATTATTAAATTTCCATTTCTTAAATTAAATTCTTAACTTAACCAATAAGTTTAAATTCCCAAAATATAGCTTATTTCCCTTTATTTTACTTAAATAAAACTTCACTTTTAACAAAATTCAAAATTTCCAATTTTAAGCTATATTTCAAAATTTACTTAAACATTCATTTTATTTAACATTTTAACTTATTCAAAAATCATTATAATTTTATAAAATCATTTAAATTACATTTTTAAATCAAAATATTATATTTTTCTTACTTCATAAAATTTCCTTTCTAAAACAAAACATAAATTCCAAAATTTTCTTATAATTCAAATTCTACTTTACCATTTACTTAATCCATTATTTAATTTATAGAAAATCACTAATATTTATAAAAAAAATCATTTTACTTAAATTTAAATCAAAATATCATAATATTTATAATTTTAAAATATTTTATAAATTTTAGAAAAATATATAAACCACGGGTCTGTATATAATTTTCTAGCCTAGGTCAAGTGATACGGATGTCTATCATTTCAATCCGCAGTTTACAAAGAAAAACCGGTTTTTATCATTTCAAACCCGCAATCCCAAGTAATATAATAAGTAAAAACCATTCAGGCCTATCATTTCAGCCCATAACGATTTTTCCCTATTCTATAGTCCGTTCGGGTATGTATCATTTCAACCCATAGTGATTCTAATCTACGGGGAACTTGCAATGGTGATAACAGATATAAATAACAGAATAACATTAAATAACAGTAACATATGATATAACTGGTGTAATAACAGGTGTGAACACATATGATAATAATATGAGCATATATAACATGTTGATATACATTACAGATTCAAATGGTGTCGGTTTATCAGTTATATAGGTACATATTGTCTGGTGAGAATAACTCACCTGTTTGTGCTGGAGATATCAAAACCAATGACACAATGGAAACAAAAGCACGATGACAAGACTACGGACTTGAGTGGAGAGCGAATCCAATCTACAACTCTTGTGTACAACCCAAAACAAACAATCAAAACAACAAAATTCAATACGACTTTAAAATGCAATAACATTGAAATAAAAGGAGATACGACTACGCAGTATTTTGCTTTGCCTTCTCTATTGTTTGGTATGGCTTTGGGGTCTGATGTGGTTCAGATGTGGTCAAGTTTTGGCTCAGGTTTGGGCTAACATAGCTCGGGTTCAAGGCAAGACAAGGTGGAGTTTGTACATGAGGAGGTGATGTGGTTTTGAAGGCAACTAAGTGGTTTTTGGTCAAAACAAGGGCTCAGCCATGGGGATTGGGCTCGGCCTGTGGTGCACCATGACTGGAAAGAGGTGGGGAGGGGTGTGTCATGGTCAGGTCAGAGGAGTGGTGGCGGCTATAGTGGTGGTTTGGGTGGTGGTTGAAGTGGATGAGCATGTAGAGGTCAAATAAGCATGGATCTAGGCATCTAGGTTGTAGTTTGAGGGGTTTGACCATCAAAAGGGGTTCGGCCATGGTCAGATATGGTGGGGTAGATGGTGGTGATGGTCGGGAAGAGATGGAAGGAGGTGGTGGCCGTGGAATAGGGGGAGAGGCCGATCTTAATCAAGGGAGAAGGCAAGGCAAAATTGCATAGAAAAAGTAAGAAAAGGTAGAAAGAAGAGAGGGATTTACCTATTTTTTTTTTAGATGGAGGCCATGACTTTTTTTTAGGGTTAAGAAGCTTTGAAATTCGTGAAAGATATGGGGAAATCGGCTGAAACAAAAAGAATGAGGAATAGTAATGTCTAATTGATGATAAGTTAGGTTAAAACGTAAAAAAGGTGGACTATAAAAGCCCATAGGAAGATAGAAGGTTTAGGGCCTTTCATATTACTTTATTTTATTTTTATAACTTTATATTTCTGGAAAAAAAAAATCCCAGATAAAATTTCGAAATTTTATCAAAATATAATAGTTTATATAAATATTTATCAATCATATAAAGTTAAATTAAGAAAATAGCTAAAAATAGTACTAGTCTAGAACATTTGAAATTGAATAGAATAAATTTTAGAAACATTCATATGAGCTTGTAATATATTTCTAAACATAAATAATAACATAAAATAAAAATATATTCACAAAATAAATATTTAAAATTTAATTTACATATAATTTTTAATGAAGAAAATAGCAGAAAATAGGGAAACAGCCTTTAAAAATAGGAAATCATCATAGTAAATTTTGGAAAAATTCTATTATTATTTTTGAAAATATTTAGAGATGAAAATATACATGAATTAACATATTGACACATATTAAAATAAAATATAACAAAGAAAAAGTAATTTATACAATTTAAAATAGACAAAATTGTTAAATAAACAGTTTATACTCAAAATTGAAATGTACATAACTTTTACATTTTTACTCCGTTTTCAATGAAACGAAAAGCAGTATTCATGTTATTAAATCTATTTTCATAATAAAAGATAAAATTTATAATTTCAAATATTTAAAATTTAAATTTAAAAATCAAAGTTTGACTATTTTAACAAAAATTCACTTTTTGGAAAATTATTCTATTCAGTCATATTTGAAATTCTAACCCATATCAAAATCAAAGTTTATATTTAAAATAATAGAATTTATTCTTTTTCATAAATAAAGCTTTTAAATCTGGAAATATCAATTTAAAAATAATTGTAAAATACAGGGTTGTTACACTCTCCCCCACTCAAAACTTTTCATCCCCGAAAAGGAACGAGGTACGGGAAAGCACAGACAAAGATAGAATGAAATAGAATTAAAACAAGATGATAAGAAGATTGGAATTACACCTGATAACTATTGTTATAGGTAAGTTTAACAAGATGGAGGTGATCAAATCAAGAATATAAGCACGAAAAAGATCCTCTAGAGTCTGAATCTTCCTTTTCACTTGACCGACGGTCTATGAATGGAAAAACAGTGTTCATATCCAGATGAGTAACAAAGATTATCAAAGATTACAGAAAGATTTCTAAATAGACTGGTATAAGCAATAGCCTTCCCATTCTGTAACAAGATAAGACAAATGAGGACAACCAAAAGATAGTTTGGGAAAAAAACAAAATAAGATAATAAATTTGAAACCATAATGCTTTGAAATCATAACAATTTAGGGAAGTTTATCATTTGGAAATCATACTACTAAAATCATAACACTTTGGAAATGTTATTCTTTAAAAAAAAGAACATAATACTTAGAAAATCATAACACCTTTTTTAAAAATAATCTTTATTTAAACCATTTTAATTCAAGGTCGAATAATATTCATTTTAAAGTTGTAACATTTCTAAGTTCATTCAATTATAAAAATTTCCAAAACATTGTATTTTCAAAATAGTAGCACTTATAAAATGCTACAGTAGATATATTAGTATTTCAAATCAGTTCAATTTCAGAAATATTCATTTGGATATCATTTAACTTATGACTTATTAAAACAAACTTTTATGAATGGAATATCCAAATTAAACTATACTTCGTTTATTAAGTCAAAAGTTCACTATTTTACTTAACTCTTAATTTAACACATAGCCTAACTCTTTATTTAAAATACCCATTTCATAAATAGATATTCCTTTAATAAGTTACACTTAAAATTCCATTTGAAAACCAAATTCTCAATTATCAAATTTTAGTGATGTTAAAATACATTTTAACTATTTAAATCATAATTATTCATTTTTCAAGACTTATCTATTTCATAATTAAAATATTTATCATAGCAAATATAATAATCAAATTTCTTTACACATTTATTCATTTAGACATCAATTAAACTATGAATTCAAGTTAAATAAACTTTATTACAAAATGTCCAATTCAAATGTATTTTACTTTATCTATTCAAAGATACATTATTTATTATACAACATATTCATTTCAAGAAATAACCTTTATTAAAATTCCTAGGTTAGACTTAAGGTTCCATATTAAATCAAATTTGATTATTAAGTTATTTAAATAAAATCTCTTTAAATTCCCTTTTTTCTCTATTTACCTCTGTTAATCTTTTTATAACTTAAAATTCAAGTGTATAACATTTATTGTAACCACTCAAATTTTATTTATAAAACCCTTTTATGTTGTATATTATCCAATTACATATTCAACTTCTATGTAATTTAGGTAAGTTATATTGGAATGAAATTGTGTGTTATACAAATAAAACTTTCCAATTCAATTATCTCAATTTTGAATCATTTATCCAAATTTTTGATTTTTTTCTTTTTATAATTGAAATTATTCTTCAAGATAAAATTTAAGAATTTGAATCTTCGAACATCTTCAAACCATTTGGAGATAAGTAATTATATATACATAATATGTCAAATCAAATTTAAATCATATATCTCTATATATATTATAAATCAAGTCATATTTTAGAAATTCAAATTAATTAAATTCCCCAAAACAAAGCTGTAGCAAGACTACAGAACAGTCTCTTCACTTCGAAACTCGAAAATGAACGTCGATGATGCTGCAGTCATCACCGAAATTATTTTCCAGCGACAAAGAGAAGAGCACTAAATTTTTAAACTTAAAAATCCTTTAGAAACAAATTTCTACTTGGAAATACTTTAAATAATATATCCTTTTTAAAACTTTAAACACAAGGTTTGAAACCATCGAAAATTAAATTCTTAAATTTCTTGTTTTAAATTCATTTCAATTCCCAAATAAATTTATAAACAACTATTTATAAATTCATTTGTAGAACAATAAATGATAAATCAAGTATTATCACTTCAAAGTTCCATAAATTATATATCAAAATTTATTTCATAAACCAAATTTTTTTTTATAATATTGTGTCAGTTTGTTTTGTCAAAGTGTTTTAGAGATCATATCGATAGCGTTGATCAGACGAATCGATCGGAAACCCAAATCAACATCAACAACTCAAACAACACAATATAAAACAAAATATTAATTACATATTTACAAATACACTTCAAAATGTTTTGAAGGTAGGTTGGAAACAAAAGACAAGATGATTAAATAACAAAGTAGGGAGATGGGTAAGCTTAGATAACCGCGGACAACCTTAACCAGGTTAACCGTGAGTTAAAGAATAAGATCGATGTGGATTTTCCTGGGACAAATCTACGTTCGATCTCAAGAGATAGAGTTTGGAAAAATAAAAGATATTAGCATCTAAACCAAGGATAGATATAAATCTCTGGTGAATCGATGCAAATTTGTAAAGGAGTTTCCCCCTTTACCAGAAAATTAGAATATTGGCGAGACAGCCAATTCACTATAAAGATCATTCGAAGTGGAGTTATGTGATACTCCAAAATCAAAAGAAGATGAATAGTGAGGGACAAGAATGAATTTTGGAACCACAGGGAACGTTCCAAAAATTTAAAGGAAATTCGAATCAAGAGGAAAAGATTCAAACTCGAACGAAAGTGATTCTGTAAATAAATCTACTCCATATGCTGAGTTTTGCCTCAAAGCCAAAGCTCTGATACCAAATGTAACGACCCGATATTTTCAACCATTCGCATCCATTATAAGTGTATAGGTAGACACTTATGCCGGAATTGAATTGCTCAAAATACCACGTTGTAAATAAAATTTGGCAAATCTCAGAATATACAGTAAATAAATATAATCACAGATCACAGACACAGAGTAAAATAATGCAGCGGAAGTAAAAGAAATAGTAGTTCATGAAGCTACTATATAAATATATCAGAGTTACATAAGATATAACAAAAGAAATAGAGAACAACAGAAGTCTCAATAAAATAACCAAGTACAAGCTGAGTAGGACAACGGAACTGAAGTAGATAGGACAAGACAAGCAGATAATCTCCAGCGATTCAAATCTCCAAGAGAGTGGAAATCCAAATCTGTGAATAACTCAGGCTGACCCGAGCGTAAAGCAAAACACAAAACACTCGAGTCAGGACAATATATACTTATATAATGTAAACCAACTCAAGTGAACTGTAATAAAGGTACAAGTAACTCAAAGAATGCTTGGGATCGCCCATTCTTTAAGGATCCGTTAAACTATTTACTATGCAGTAATATACGCTATATACAGTAGTGTCTAATTAGTAAAGTATAATCATATAGAAAATACCGTTAAGGGGATGGAGAACCTTAACGCGGTCGGATCTTTAAATCAAAATCGTAGTAAAGCTCGATATGGTAGGTGACACGACACAACTAGGCAATGCCAGGGTAGATATACCAATTACGCATCCGGACTAGTGGTGACGCATAGCAGCCACTACCGCCCACCTCGAACAACACTCCCAATCAAGGGTGGCCACCAAATCAATCACAAGTAATAGAATGGTATCGAAGAAGTGTGTCCGATAAGAGGTGCTACCTCCTTGGTCCGTCAATCGCTCCTGTTTTAGCCACCTTATGCCAACTCACGGGAGTTGGGTCCACGTATATACCTTAGGATCGTCGTCACCATCCTACTTCATTCTGGAAACTCCACCGCGTACACAGTTGTCAAAGTGGTTTTCGGTATCGATAGAGAGTATGTCCATATCCGATCCCGGTCTCTTTAACAACCAATCGTTATTATAACCCGTGGTTATAACTTTTAAAACAGTTTATACTTCAAAATAGAATATCATTTCAAATCCAAATCTTTATCAAAATAAAGATTAAATCAATTCCAAACCATTTCCATATATTTAAATTTTCATATCATTTCAAAACTTCATTTCAAATCATTTTAGTATAATAAAATATCCTATCAGTTCAAATCCAAATATTCAACTTTAAATACCTTTTAAATTCAAGGATATCGTTCATTTACTATCATTTCAAATCACCTTTAAAAAAAATTATATTCCAATCAAAATAATTCATTTAAACCTTTTAAAAGTGTAATTATTATATTTTCAAATCAAGTATTCAATTTCCAAAGTTTCAATTTAATTTTAGTTTATCATCAACCATTTCAAATCTTATCAATTTAAAATATAGATTTAATCCATAAAATACAATATTCAATCTTTAGTATATTTCAAAGCTTAAATATCCCACATTTCATAAATCCAATATCATTTAAATAAACTCAAATAATATATACTTCAAATATTCATTTATCAAATAAATTACATAAATCAGAAATCAAATATCATTTCAAATCCATTTCAAAGTATCAAAATATTATTCAAAACATCATTCATTTTAATTCATTTAAAATACCATTTAGTCCATTCATTTTATTGAATTTAAATACCATTTTAAACTCACATTAAAAATCAAATTCTTCCATTTAAAACCATTTAAATGTCTCTTCATTATCTTTAGAAATTTAACATTTAATTTCCAAAGTTGTATCATTTTCCAAAGATTAATTTTCATTAAAATATATTAAAACAACAAAATATAGTTTCCGTAGCACTTATAAAATGCTAAGTTATAGTTTAAAACAGTTATTTAACAAAAGACAGCGCTTAAGTGCTGTAATAGATTTCTTTTATTTTCGACTAAACTTTAGTTATCTTTATCAACTATAGCACTTACAAAGTACTATAATAGATTTTAGTTCAAATTAACCCCTTTAGTTCATTTAAACAATTACAGCATTTACAAAAATGCTGCAATATCATTTACATTACATTTCAAAAATGCAGTCAAATCAATTCAGAGTTAAATTACAATTTCACAAACAATTAACTTTTAATATAAATCATTTTAACTTATAAAATCATATAATTTCACACTTTAAAACAATCATTTAAATACCATTTATTCTTATGATTTTATAAAGTCAAATTCCCATACAAAATCAAATTAAATAACAATTTACTTATTTAAATTCAATTATTAAATTTCCATTTCTTAAATTAAATTCTTAACTTAACCAATAAGTTTAAATTCCCAAAATATAGCTTATTTCCCTTTATTTTACTTAAATAAAACTTCACTTTTAACAAAATTCAAAATTTCCAATTTTAAGCTATATTTCAAAATTTACTTAAACATCCATTTTATTTAACATTTTAACTTATTCAAAAATCATTATAATTTTATAAAATCATTTAAATTACATTTTTAAATCAAACTATTATATTTTTCTTACTTCATAAAATTTACTTTTTAAAACAAAACATAAATTCCAAAATTTTCTTATAGTTCAAATTCTACTTTACCATTTACTTAATCCATTATTTAATTTATAGAAAATCACTAATATTTAAAAAAAAATCATTTTACTTAAATTTAAATCAAAATATCATAATATTTATAATTTTAAAATATTTTATAAATTTTAGAAAAATATATAAACCACGGGTCTGTATATAATTTTCTAGCCTAGGTCAAGTGATACGGATGTCTATCATTTCAATCCGCAGTTTACAAAGAAAAACCGGGTTTTATCATTTCAAACCCGCAATCCCAAGTAATATAATAAATAAAAACCATTCAGGCCTATCATTTCAGCCCATAACGATTTTTCCCTATTCTATAGTCCGTTCGGGTATGTATCATTTCAACCCATAGTGATTCTAATCTACGGAGAACTTGCAATGGTGATAACAGATATAAATAACAGAATAACATTAAATAACAGTAACATATGATATAACAGGTGTAATAACAGGTGTGAACACATATGATAATAATATGAGCATATATAACATGTTGATATACATTACAGATTCAAATGGTGTCGGTTTATCAGTTATATAGGTACATATTGTCTGGTGAGAATAACTCACCTGTTTGTGCTGGAGATATCAAAACCAATGACACAATGGAAACAAAAGCACGATGACAAGACTACGGACTTGAGTGGAGAGCGTATCCAATCTACAACTCTTGTGTACAACCCAAAACAAACAATCAAAACAGCAAAATTCAATACGACTTTAAAATGCAATAACATTGAAATAAAAGGAGATACGACTACGCAGTATTTTGCTTTGCCTTCTCTATTGTTTGGTATGGCTTTGGGGTCTGATGTGGTTCAGATGTGGTCAAGTTTTGGCTCAGGTTTGGGTTAACATAGCTCGGGTTCAAGGCAAGACAAGGTGGAGTTTGTACATGAGGAGATGATGTGGTTTTGAAGGCAACTAGGTGGTTTTTGGTCAAAACAAGGGCTCGGCCATGGGGATTGGGCTCGGCCTGTGGTGCACCATGACTGGACAGAGGTGGGGAGGGATGTGTCGTGGTCAGGTCAGAGGAGTGGTGGCGGCTATAGTGGTGGTTTGGGTGGTGGTTGAAGTGGATGAGCATGTAGAGGTCAAATAAGCATGGATCTAGGCATCTAGGTTGTAGTATGAGGGGTTTGACCATCAAAAGGGGTTCGGCCATGGTCAGATATGGTGGGGTAGATGGTGGTGATGGTCGGGAAGAGATGGAAGGAGGTGGTGGCCGTGGAATAGGGGGAGAGGCCGATCTTAATCAAGGGAGAAGGCAAGGCAAAATTGCATAGAAAAAGTAAGAAAAGGTAGAAAGAAGAGAGGGATTTACCTAATTTTTTTTAGATGGAGGCCATGACTTTTTTTTTAGGGTTAAGAAGCTTTGAAATTCGTGAAAGATATGGGGAAGTCGGCTGAAACAAAAAGAATGAGGAATAGTGATGTCTAATTGATGATAAGTTAGGTTAAAACGTAAAAAAGGTGGACTACAAAAGCCCATAGGAAGATAGAAGGTTTAGGGCCTTTCATATTACTTTATTTTATTTTTATAACTTTATATTTCTGGAAAAAAAAATAATCCCAGATAAAATTTCGAAATTTTATCAAAATATAATAGTTTATATAAATATTTATCAATCATATAAAGTTAAATTAAGAAAATAGCTAAAAATAGTACTAGTCTAGAACATTTGAAATTGAATAGAATAAATTTTAGAAACATTCATATGAGCTTGTAATATATTTCTAAACATAAATAATAACATAAAATAAAAATATATTCACAAAATAAATATTTAAAATTTAATTTACATATAATTTTTAATGAAGAAAATAGCAGAAAATAGGGAAACAGCCTTTAAAAATAGGAAATCATCATAGTAAATTTTGGAAAAATTCTATTATTATTTTTGAAAATATTTAGAGATGAAAATATACATGAATTAACATATTGACACATATTAAAATAAAATATAACAAAGAAAAAGTAATTTATACAATTTAAAATAGACAAAATTGTTAAATGAACAGTTTATACTCAAAATTGAAATGTACATAACTTTTACATTTTGACTCCGTTTTCAATGAAACGAAAAGCAGTATTCATGTTATTAAATCTATTTTCATAATAAAAGATAAAATTTATAATTTCAAATATTTAAAATTTAAATTTAAAAGTCAAAGTTTGACTATTTTAACCAAAATTCACTTTTTGGAAAATTATTCTATTCCGTCATATTTGAAATTATAATCCATATCAAAATCAAAGTTTATATTTAAAATAACAGAATTTATTCTTTTTCATAAATAAAGCTTTTAAATCTGGAAATATCAATTTAAAAATAATTGTAAAATACAGGGTTGTTACAGCGGTGCAGTGTAGAATCTACGCCAAAAATGAAGATAATCTAAAGTAGGAATACTGAAGTAACTCGCTTTCCACCAGCCGTTTGCCGCTGCAAGCTGTAAGGAGGCCATGAAATACACTCCGAGAAAAGGTGTATAAGGATGAGGATCCTCGGGAACCATGTCTCCTCCGTATATCTGGCGTCAACATCACTCACCATGATACCACATACAACCAGCCATATGAGGAGATGATATTAATGGGAATCGTCTTTCCAAAAATAATGCGGGTAAAGTACTAGGATATGTCATATATGGAGATCCATTAAAAGGCTGCCAAATAACTCGGAGCGTGCATGCCGTAACTCTATCCAGTTGTGTGCAACCGCAAAAATATGACTAGCCTTACCGCCACGTACTCTTTACCTATTCTGCGGTGACCATGCACAAATCCTTGGAAAGAATAATGATAACTGGTGGTCTCTAGTTGGATGAGCCAGATTGTGGCTATACTCGTACCACCAATACTGCAAAACCTCCTAAAAACTACATAATGATGTACTATGACTAGTCACCACACACTGTACGTCCATTGACCTATACAAGTAGACCATGATAATCGTTCCCAAATTGTAAAGAACATGGGAAGAAAGATCAAAGTCCACAACTACTGGAATATGTCCTAATGGAAGTGTACTGGACCGATTTGAAAAGAAAAGGTTCCCCGTCATGTATAGGACAAATAACCTAACTATTTTCAAGTCTTTGGCGAAGTTGTACCGTCAAAGCAATCTCCTAATAATGTATCTAAGGGAACTATATCTAATATGTGTACTCCCTGATAAGCACGATGGAATAGGAACACTAGGTAAAACATGTAGAAGGTTATCGTGTCATTGCTACTGTTCATCGTAAGGTAAAAGAAAATATAATCCAATAGAAATCCCGGTAAGTATAACAAAATCTAACGGGCTAATGTCCATATCTCCAAAAGCAAAATGAAATGTGTGGGCGCCTTCAATCAAAAAGAAGCTAATGCACCACACGATTGTACATCAAAATTTAAAGTCAAATGAATGCTTATAATTAGGAATATACATGGCTAAGAAAAATTCAATGCAGTTTATATGTAAGTATTTATGATTAAAAAACATACCAAAAAATCCTGAAATCCAATGTCGTCCAAAAATCCAGTAATACGTCAATTGACATCAATGAAAAACGGATGAAAGAGACCTACGAGTTTTTTCTTCCCTCGCCTATTGAGAAAATTATTTTGACTATTAACTTCGTAAATTAAATGTATAACTATATAATTTATAAACTAAAATGTCAATGTTTTACCAAAACAATTAATGTAGAACCATACACAATATATTCCATATTTTTTAAATACGTAAATAATTTATAATAATTGATGCTAATCATTATCGTTGTATTTGAATTTCAAATTCTACCTTTAATGATGTCGACACGGGTAGAAACGTGTACTTGTTCATCAAGCAAAACAAGAAAATTGATCAACTGCTTCCCCGACCTTGAGTTTCGATCGATATTCGAACCAAAGCAGAGTCTTTAGAAAGAACCTCCACGCACCGCCTTCGAGATACCCTTGTTCCATCATCCCCGTGCCTTCTCGAAGAGCTAGAGCTAGGAATTTTGTCACCATCATCTCCGACGCCCCCACGATTTTGCGAAGATCTAGCGCTACCCCGAACTGCACGTAATATTCTTTTCATTTTTGGAATTTTTTTTATGAAAATATAGTATAAAATAAGGTTGAAAATATATGAGTTTGGAGAGTTTTTCAAATTGAAATATGAGCTTTGAAACTATTGTTTGAGAAGGAAAATAGTCGACTGAAGAAGAAGGTCAATTATTCTATACTAGTTTATCCGACATTTATAATGTTGGATAAACTAACGGCTAAGATTACTCTAAAAATTCCAAACTGATTGTCACTGGGATCTTTTATTTGTTATTTATTTATCCGGCATTATAATGTTGCATAAATCCAAATTTTTTTTAGCAGTTGGGTTAAACTGCTTGTGTCATTGAAATTTACTAACGTCACCCCACCGTTAACTATGCTAGAGTACGCTGAAATTAGGATATGAAATGCAATTTGCGTGAAGGCATTGGAAGAGAGCTGAGGTTTAAACCGGACGTTGCTCCGATCAAATAACTCACAAAATGCAGTCTCCGATCATCCTGCGGCGCCGCTTCTTCTCTGCCTTCCATTCAACTCCAACCAAATTCCCAAACGAAAACCCAAATCAAAACCCATACAATTTGATGAAAGAAGACGCAATTGAAGTTCTCTCCAACTTCTGGAGCCGCTCCTTCTCCAACCCCACTACCCACAAATATCCTAATTTGCTAGGGTTTTTGAAAAAATTCGACCTTTGGATCCTCTCTTACCAGCTCTCCGTTGCCCATCTTACCGGCCTCCCCTTTCCGCCGAAATCTGCAATCCCCTCCTCTCATCTTCACTCTCTCCTTGCTCTCTCCAACTTTGTCTCCTCCAATAATCACTACCCATGGGGAGCTCGCACAGTCCTCCTCGTGCGTTCCCCGACCGACCGCCCCCGCACCAAACTCATTTCCAAGAAAAAGTTCCTTGATGAACTCGGTAAAGGTCCCACCTTTCAGGATCGGGTCGTTCAGGAGATGCTTATGTTGGTACTGGAACCCATCTTTGAACGTAAGTTTTCAAATAAGTCACATGGTTTTAGACCTGGTAGGAGTGCTCAGACAGTTATCAGAACGATCAGGACAAATTTTGCTGGATATTTGTGGTTTGTTAAGGTTGATCTTACGCCTATTGCAGATGATTTCGGTGAGGATGTAATTTTCGATGGTTTAAAGAAAGGCATTGGTTGTAAGAGGGTGTTAAATTTGGTTAAGTCAGCTGTTAGGAGTGTGGTTGGAAGTGATGAGTTGAAGAGGAAAGAAGAAGAGGATAGGCTGTCGAAGAAGAGGTTGACGAGGAAGGTCTTGAGGAGGAAGAGGAGGAAGAAAGTATTGGATGAGGATGATCCAAAGCCTGATCCTTATTGGTTGAGGACATTTTTTAGTTTTGCACCAAAGGAAGCAGAATGGGAGCCGAGTTATGGACATTGTGGAATTTTGAGCCCGTTGATTGCTAATGCGTGTTTGGATGATTTGGATAAGTGGATGGAGGAGAGGATTGCAGAATATTTTAAGCCTTCGAAGCTTGATTCGATTTGGAAGGAGTCAATCGAAGAGGGAAGTCATAATCCAGCTTGGCCAGAGTTTGTTCCTTCTAGTGGAAAAGAAAAGACGAGAAGAATGGATTTCGTGAGGTATGGGTCACATATCTTGATTGGGATTAGAGGACCAAGAGAAGATGCAGTGAAAATTAAGCAAGATTTGGTTGATTTCGTTGAGGCTAAATATGGGTCAAAAATAGATAATTCAAGAATTGAGATTGAACATATAACAAGGGGTATTGAGTTCTTGGATCATGTTATATGTAGGAGAGTGATACACCCAACACTTAGATACACGTCCTCAAAAGGAAAAATAGTCAGCGAGAAAGGAGTAGGAACTCTACTTTCAGTAACCGCTAGCTTGGATCAGTGCATCAAGAAGTTTAGGAAACTTGACCTCGTCAAAGGAGACAATGATCCCGAGCCTTTACCTTGTATTCCAATGCTATACGCAGGCCAGGCGCATACCAATTCTCAGATGAACAAGTTTCTTGAAACCATGGCTGATTGGTATAGATATGCAGACAACCGGAAGAAAATAGTTGGGTTTTGTGCATACGTGATACGAAGCTCTTTAGCTAAGCTATATGCTGCTAGATATAGGTTAAAGTCTCGGGCAAAGGTGTATAAAATTGCATCACGTGATCTCAGCCGTCCATTAATTGAGAGTACAAGGAATGATTCACCTGAATATTCTGACCTTCTGAGAATGGGGGTTGTTGATGCTATTGATGGAGTTCAGTTTTCTCACATGTCTTTGATACCATCATGTGATTATATGCCTTTTCCAAGAAATTGGATACCTGAGCATGAGCGGATCTTAAATGAGTATATCAAACTACAGGATCCTAAATTATTTTGTGAATTGAACAAGTCTGTAAAACGTGAGAAATTGAGTTCACCACAAGATGATATAGCAAAAATTGTGTGGAACTATAAGGTATGTGGCATATACAGTTTGAAATCCTGTGGAAGCAATCCAAAATATTGAGAACCTTGAGCAAAAAAATTCACATGCTGTTTAGTGGAGTTTTGTTAATCATGTAAAGTAAATCGTGATTTCTGCACATCAAGGACATGAATAGTTCAAGTTGATTTTGAGGTCATGCCTAACCTGTACGCCATTTGAGCAAAAGGTTCTGTTGCGAGTCTATGTCCAGTTCCTTTATGTGAGTTGCGTGTATAGGCAAACTTGTAAGGGAATTACTATACTGCTATGCTTTCCAAAATTCTGAAATCCATGTCATAGGTTCTTTGATTTAAAAGCATTGGAACCGATAATAGATATTATCTCATTAAATCGGAAAGAATGATTTTGATATTGTTGAAGTTCATCTCACCTAGACTTCATTGTTTTTTGGTCGTTTAGTCTTTTTCTGCAGTGTAAAATATTCATATCTCCTTCAATTTCATAATTTTACTATTGCTACCACCTTCCTTAAACATTTTTTTATGTAAATCTCGTATCCCTATATTATATACAACTTAATGATTCATAATTATCTTTATCGTGCAAATGTTATCATTATTATTATGCTAGTGAGATGAGATGTATATTCTTTGAAATATAGCAGCGAAAAGTATGTAGGCAAAAAATGTGGCGGTAGCCCATGGTATTGTGAGGGTAATGTCCATGACTCATGTGGAATTGTTGATACAATATTGTTAATATTCACTTTAATCTCTCAGGAGTCTCTTTGTTGCATTTATTTTCCAGCCGTTGTTACTTTAACCCTGAAGGTAGCTCTCATATAATACACTTTTTGGAGGCGTCACAAACAAATATATACTACAACCGTAAACCATTGATGCACTTCAGTCAGTTCAGATCTGAACTTGAGAAAGTGGTGCAGTAAGTAATCTAGTTAGTACTTTTCCTCTTTAAATTACCAAAACTTATTTCCATATTAAAATTCAATGGGCCCCTTTTCTCGAAAAATTATGTCAATGAGCATTTATGTACCACGGAACTAAAATTGTTAATTCTCTCTTTGTTCACACTTAAAGTTGGTCCATTGTGTGATGATTATCCATTTCTGTACCTGTACTTCTTTTTGTATTTAGTTATATGCAGCATGTAGTGTGTATCATAACTTCTTTTTTTAATTAATGCATTAAATTGTTTCCATATAGACAACGACATTGCATGAAGATGGGGAAGTTATAACACTAGTGGCCTTAGTGGAAAAAGGGTGCTTTTCTCCATTTGCATATTATCCAACAGTGATCAACATTTTCACGGCTAGTCCTGTACCTATTTGTATGCGTAAAAGATTTACCAACTAAGTGAAAGAAAACTCTCTAATATATTTCTTCGCCGCAGCTGCAATTCTTATACCTATAAATATTTATTATATTAAGCTGTGGTTTCATATCAATTAAGAAATATGGTTAAATAACAAATGAACCTTTGTCTAGAAATGAATTGTTATCAATTATGGTGGTGTCTTAACTAATTCTATTTCTTACAATAATGTAACGAAGAACCCTATGTCATGTCATATTGGCAAGTTAAATAACATTATTAATGCTGCACTTAATTGATTTTACATATTTTGTAGCTTATTGGCATGTTCTATTGTCATTAATCTGCAGATAAAAGAATGAGACTGGGATTATTGGGAAACCGCGATGCTATTACTCAATATAAATCTGCATATGCTAATCAAAATGTCAATATTGAATTTCTCCTTTTATACGTAAGAATGTACAAATATATTTCATACTTTTGTTCTGTTTGAATGTACAACTATTGCTACTCAAGTACAAAATTGGCTATCTCTTTGTGCTTATTTAAGCAAACTGCGATGTAGATTGTAGGCTGCCATCTTAGAAGATCGATGAAAAATTAAAACAAAATTGCATGTTTCCCTTCCTGTGGTAATTGTGTGTGGTTATTGTGTACTACTGTTCGAGTGAGAATTCTGATTTTTTTGAAGTGAGTAACACATTTGTTGTTACTCCTCAGGGAAGAACAAATGATCTCCATCTCGAATAACAGAAATGTCATCTATTTCTGCGTTCTCTTCATTTACTACTCTTTTTGGAGTGTGACCTAATTTTTGACCTGCAATATATATGAGCACAAAATGAATGATAGGCTATTAGATTGATTCAACAAAGTACTGTGTTTTTGTCTATCCTTTTCTATTCAGATAAACTAAATTGTAAGAAATCCCTTCACTTTGGCCATATATTATGAAATTAATCCTCTTTCTATTTTCACATCGTCTTTGACTTATGTCATGAACTATCCAGTTCATACAAGCTACATAATTTCCCTTTATGAAGTAAACAAAACTAGAATACAGAATAGACATTGGAGGCAAAATTGCATGAGTTATGTAATGTCATCAAATATGGGGGTACTGTGCATGACTACTCAGTTACTTGCTTAATGTGACATATCCAGGATATAAGATCATATACTGCCAAATTAATGACATTCCATTGTATTTTCAGGCATCCAATAGATGAAATCAACCAGTACTTACCACCAATATGAAGGAGCTCTTGAAGAGAACCTGGTAAATTTATTAGCTTCCCATATTTTTCTGATTTCATATGTATTGTGACCCTTATATTATTCTTTTTGAAGGCAGTGGTATCAACAGTATGTTCTTCACTCTTGGGACTTGCATATCTTAATGGCGCTCTCAAATTTTTTCTGCCGTCTGTTATATCTGTTTGATCATATCCAAATGATACTTTTCTTTTTTCAAAACTTGGTGATAAATCATAATCTTCACTTCTACCAATGGCATGTTCTGTAAGTGTACTCACACTTATTATATCATTTTTAGATCGAGTTACTCTCTCGATTGTTTTCAGAACAGACAATTCTGTATAGTCTTCGTCCTTTCGAATTGGTTGATTTTGGCTTTTGTTTATCTCCTCTATGAATATCCGTGTTTCTTCATTATGATCCCCTGTATCTAAATTTTGATGCAACCCCATCTTCTGTAAAATTTCGCACAGAAGTGTCAGCTCCTACTTCTTTTTGCAATGACAAAATGTGATTTATGTGATCAACACTTGTAGATAAACAAATCTAATTTACCTGGTAGAGGTTCTTCATTATAATGGCTCCATCCTCCGTATTTTCGTGAATAGCATTCATAATAGTTGTCCTACTCAACTTCAATATTTGCGATAGCTCAGTGGTACGGACGGTAAATTGTTGTGGAATGTAACATAATGCTCCTAATTCACCGAACACATCACCAGAAGATGCTCTTCCATGTACCTAATTGATTTGGGAACATATAAATTCATATAAAATGTAATTTAAACATATGTAAATTGTGAAAGTTGTGGATATAATATGTGCATTTTTTATATTGTATAAGTTGTGAACAAACACGCGCGCGCGCACACACCAATAATTGTATAAGCTGCTAAGTGCCTGTACAAAAATCTAAGAATATGTGTTGTTGATGTGTTTATATTTAAATGGATGTTAAAAAAATGTATACATACTTGTTCGGTCCCATCTGCTTGTGTTTTGTATTCCTGTAGCAAATGTCAATGTTATGATTATATGAGATTAGAGGGGGAAAAAACAACTAAGCGACATTTTTATGTTATGTAAAGTTTTTGTACTAACCACTGCTCCAGATACTAATATGTAAATCTCAGTAGGAACTTCATTCTGTAAGATCACGTCTTCCTTGGGTGGAAAATACTCAGCTTGCATATCTGTAACCTATATAACACTTCCAATCATGTAAATTTGCATTATTAAAATAATCTCAAATAGTTATATATGTGACCTAGTAAGCATACCAGTTGAAATGTGAAATCATAAGAGACTCCTTGAAAAAGATAAACTTGTTGTATTATTGGCAGAAATAGGTATTGAGCTATGTTCGATCTAATGCCTTTTGGAAGGTCATTAACTGTTTCTTGCTGTTTGAGTCCTTCAGTTTTGAACCTTAAACATATGTGAGCTAACATTTGCTCTTTTATGTATCCAGGCAGTTGGTTTCTTGCTGCGAATTCTGATGCAGCTTGAACTGTATCTCTCTGTTTTTCAATGTAAATGTCATGAATAGCAAAAGTGTCAATAGGTGACTAATGGTTATTGGATTATGAGTACAAAACAGATTAGTAGAGAGAGACTCACAAAATTTCTTGTACGGCTAGTCCCATGAACAACAAGATTTGTCATGTTTCCAATGATATAAGCAGTCAACCCCAGATTAAACAGCATGTACCAGATGTCAAACAACATTTCTATAGTGTTCTCGGCATGTAAGTCTCCATATCCAGTTGTAGTTAGTGTTGTTATAGACCAGTATATCGAAGTTACATATCTTATCCACAAGCTTTCTTCTCTGAAATTGGGAATTTTGCTTCCTATCCAGGTATTCCTTGGTGTTGGATATCTGTCAGCAAGCAAGTAATTGAAGCATCCTGCACAATGTACTGCGAAAAGAGTTACCTGCATTGTAAGGTAGATACATATGCTAAGCCACTATTACTGAACAAAATATTAGAGATACAATGATGTTTTGCTGAAGCTTACGGAGGTAAGTTTTATGCATCGGGTCCAGAAGTAATTGAACCTTATATCCTTCTCAAGCCTGCAAAAGAAATGCGACAAAATGAGCGATCCTCTTGCAATTTACCACATATGCTTGCATGGTGTGGGTTAATTATTATTCTACGATCTATTATGGGATACAACTTTAGAAGATGCTAAGGAAGAAGTGCTAAGGAATCCAGCAATTCAACTTTGTCTATATGGAGATAGAATAAAAAAAAACCTTGCAAATAGAGAGCTGACTCTTCTTAGTCGCCAAAGTCTAAGCATATTAAGTACCTCAAAGCCAAAACTATTGCCGTGTCTTGTAAATAGCATGCTGATTTGTTGAAATGGAACTGTCGAACATACGTCAAATATGAACCATGAGGAGATATACCTGTTGAACTAAGCTGTTTAGTTCTCATTGCTAGTACAAAATTATTAAAGGGAAAAGGAGAAGGAGAAAAATGAAATGCATGCTACCTGATTGCTATTTTCTTAGGATCATCAATCATGATATAAGATTTACGGTCCAGATATGCAACAAAGAAGGTAAGGACTATATCTATTGCGAAAAACAAGTCCACGATATTTTCCACATGAAATAATGTCTTTGGCACGTATCGGAGAAAGGCCAGTTCAAATGGACAGACCCATGCTGAGTATATTACCAGAAGAATCAAGAATATTTCCCAAGCTCTGCAAACAATGTTAAGAAATTATCTTAGCTGTGAATCTATTTTATATGACATATAATATAATGATAGAGTTATATGCAAATGTACCTATATCGAGGATCATATGGAGAAATGATTGATTTCCTCAGCTTGGTAGATTGATCTACACGTGCTCCTAGAGAGGGTAGCAGATTATTGAAAAACTTGTCTCCACCCTCTATTTGATATCTGTCATCATAACCTCTCTGCAAGCATGTTTTCATGCATGAGATCATGTTTCTTTATATAACACAACACTACTTTTACTTAATGCAGAGTGGGGGAAGTGGTATTATATAAATAGCAAAAGGTAGCAAAGACAATACATAGTTGACGTTCAAGATACTACGGTATTCTTGAGTCAGAAGAAAAAAGAAGAAAGAGTTCTATATTGGGCCTACCAGAAAGATCAAGAAAGCTTGCAGAGAACGTGTGTTTTTATATCAACTAACTTTTTGACAGGTTGAATTCTGGATTAGTACACTAGTGGGATGCTTAACATATTATAATCAAGATTTTTTTAAAGAATTTCAGGTAATTTTCCAAGTGTTTTCTTTTTGCTAGTAGATACTCTCTTTAGCGATATATATTATTATTCTAGAAATGTGATTTTCCATCAAGTTGTGGCTTAAAAAAAATACCGACGTGTCTCATTTGTATGGTAGTGATTAAAACCTTGCTTTTATACTTGAATCAAATCATTTTGAAAGCTGATGGTAATTAGCTGAAACCGCGAACTTAGAATGCTAAGATGCTTCCAAGTCCGAATCATGTGGTTTAGATTTCAAGGGCAAAATTATATTGGTCTAGAACTTGGAGGTTGAAACCGATCATGATAGCAACAGAAATAAAATAAAATATACAAGATAAGAAGCATTTTATTAAGAAAGCATTTAATCTGGTTCAGTTGCTTATCTTCATATTTCATGTGATATTATTGCATTTGAATTATGAATTTTAAATAAAGCAAATGTTTATCCAAACAGATATCACGATGTTGGCTTTCACACGAAATTGAACCTCAAGCTTCACATTTTGGCCTCTCTCTGCGCAAGTGTTTAGCCTTCAGATTTTCAACTGTATTGGGTCCATTTTCTCATATTGGCCCCTCTCTCTTTGTACAGGACCCTCTATTGGGTAGAGTTTTTAAGGTATGTCTTAGTCTTGTGATCTTCAGCTTTATTTCCTTGTTTTGGTTGGTAATGCAAATTCCTTATTGAATAGGGTATGTATGAAATGTCGGTCTATTACAAGTAGAAGGCTTTATCTTGGGATTCATCGAACTATATGGAATTATTGTAAAGAACTAGAGATTTTTTTTCTTCTTCATTTTTTGCAAACCTTTATCCATAAATACATAGCTTTGGAAAATTTAAGCACGAAAATTTTGACTTTTCATTGTGTTGTAGAAGTGTATGGAGTAGATATTGTATTAAATAGTTGGATATTAAGATAGCGTTTAGATAGTGGGATTTTCCATAAGGTGATATCTTTTGTTATATCTTGCAAAAAGCATAGCGTCTTACTAAGAGGCATAAAAATAGCAAACAGTAACCAACTATATTACATGGAAGTAGTTCTTCAGACATATATATTTAAAAGGGGGAATTAATTTAAAGGACAAAAATTTGAATATTTTTTGCCTCAAGAACACAACCTCAATATTTTTACCATAAGGACAAACATTGTTCTAAAATTTATTCATAAGGACAAATATTTTCCAAAATTATTCATAAGGACAACAAAACTGCTACCAAGCTAAAAACTGATACCTAAAAACTGCTACCGATAACTACAAACTGATACTATCAATGATTAAAAATTGATACCTAAAGAAAGTTGTCCTTCAAGATAAAATATTGAAGGTCTGTTCTTGAGGTAAAACGCTGAAATTTTTTGTTCTTGACAATAATTTCCTGTATTTTTAAAATACATAGAGGATGTATATAGATGTATATGTTTGTGTATAATATATACGTACGTTCCACGTGTAGTGAGAAGTTGAACAATGATGACTTGAGGATAGCCGTGTTGCAGTGGGTAGGAAAATTCTCATTTTCTGCGTGTCATTAACGAGCACATGTCTAGACTAATTTGGCTTCCTTGGATCTTCCTTTCGATGGCAATTTCTAAAGAATTTTAGACTTTTTAGATAAAAGCAAATAAAAATTGCGGAAAGAGGCAGTCACATAGGAACAGAATGTAATGGATTGGACTGAATATAGGTCCACAGTTCAAGTTGCTATTTCTTTTGGAGAGGCTAATAGGCTAATGTATTGGGGTCTACAGGAGTGTCCAAATCATGATTAATCGTTGGTATATTGCATATATGCATGTGAATATTCTTTTTGGGTCTAAACTAAGGTGTCTACATCTTTTCTATGTAGATGGATGAAGGTTTTTGAATGAAGAGTATGCTAAGGTTACATTCTTAGTGAAGCCAAAAAACTGGAAAATGGATTAGGAAGGAAAAAATAAATATTGTTTCTTTTGTATTTGAAAGGGATTGAGAAGAATTAGAAGAAAAAAAAAGTAATTTATAATGTTATATTTTAATTAATTGTATTTCATAGTTAATAATGGAAAAGTAGCTAATCCTAAATTCATTAGTTAATTAGGGATAATACGTCATAATATTGTGGATACAGTTGTGCATTAAATAAAATACCAATTTAGAACCAACACTAATCAAACTTTGTATAACATCCGGAGGTGGTGCAAAAACAGCAGCTCTGCATGTGGGGATGCATGGGCGATTCCCTTGGGAGATGATGTTCAATATAACTGGATAGATCACTGGATAAGGTTAAATCACCATTACCTTAGGGCATCTCCAGTCGATTACGGGCTGAATAGCCCGTAATTGGGGAAACCCCGTCGTCCCCCTCCCCTCCTCCATTTCTTTTCAAATTTTCAACTTTTAATTTTTTTTAAATAGAAAATTTAAATGAAACGCCGCCTCGTCCAATTAAAATCGCCAGAAGAATGGTTCACAGCCATCTAGCGGAACAAGCTGGACCATTACACGTTCCGTCAGCACCAGGAGTTTCACCAGATGATCTATGTGTACTGCATGATCTTTCAGATGGTTATCGGCACAGAGCCGAAACCGTTTTGACCACGGTACATGTATAATTTACACATTAATATATCTGGTTATTTTTTTATGTACATCACAACCATATTAAATAACGGTTAGCCTATCTAAAATTATTGATTCATAAATTATCTATAGAACCATTACATTCATTGTCGAGGTAGTTGGGCAAAGTGCATTATCCAGTTTTATGACTCTCTTCCCGGTCCTATTATAGAGAGGCTACAGGCTAGCTCTTTTGGTCTGTTTTTTTCGATTAGGCTTGTCTAGTCCTTTGATCGACCTCTCATTCAAGCATTAGCTGAGAGGTGTTGGCCCACCACACATACATTCCACTTTTCAGATTTTGATCTTGGTATTACCTCGGTTGATTTCTACATGTTCACTAGCATTGAAATCGGACGAAATGGCTTTCGACCATTTCCATTTGATGATTATTACGAGTCCCCCAATCTGTTTACTGTTTTTCTACCACTTATAGATGTTAGCTGCGTCTGTTTCTGTTAAGTTGACTTACCTACAACAGTACATCACCACATATATAGATAGAGCTGATATAATGAATGCAGTTACTAGAGCATTCATGTTGTACTTGTTTGGTTCGACCTTTTTTTAGAACAAAAAAGGTACGGTTCGACTAGGCTATCTAGCATCTCTTATCAGATTAGACCAGCTTCATACTATTGATTGGGGCACAGCGATATTGGGCACCCTTTATACCGCTCTAGATTCATTTGCGCTAGGCGATGTCAAACAGATGCATGCTTTTTGGTACATTTTGCCGTTATGGTACTACGAGTACACGGTAAACATGCATCCCCGCATCCAGTTAATGGCTAGTCAGGCCGCTGAGCAGTACTTCCCTAGGATGAGACGATGAGAGACTATGCAATAAGTACATCATGTTCTCTTAGGTGTTCGACATGACTTGATGGAGGCTAAGTCACAGCTTGATATGCGTAGTTGGAGTAACATCATACGACTCCTTGGGCCTCACATTGGACTCACCTAGCTGATGTAGGTCTTATGATGGACGACCATCCCTTGATGGTTGCGTATTCACTATACAGACACAGGGTGGCTTTGCATACACCTGCATTTATGCCTATGTGGTATTTGGGAGAGAGATGTGCTTATCAGATCACGGGTGATCGTCTATACCATCTGATCCTTTATCATGCGAGGACATGTTCGGTAGACATAGAGTGATTGGAGATCAGTACCTGGATGCTTTACGTCAGGTTGGGTGGGTGTATAGTAGTACATTCTTCATCGATGGAGATTACGATTCTTATTGGGCCAAAGTAGCACCCCGTAGATTCATAGTACTAGATTATGTTTGTGGGGTCAACTCTGATCATATAGGACCTCACATTATAGCCGGTAGAGTTCAGGTACCGTAGATTTCACTTGACCCGACTCCGTCCTAGTTCTTCCAGACTCCGATGCAGTTGAAGCCTGATACTATTTTAGAGCATATGACGTCACAGATACTTTGATTGAGCAACCCTTAGTCTTTCCAGAGAACCCCGACTATCCTGGTGTGCCTTCAATCGGGTTATATCCTCCGTATGAGGTACGTTTGTTGTTTATTGCCATTTTTTCTTTATTTTATGCTTAGTTTCTTATCTATGTCAAATTTCATCTTTATGCAGTATGCAGCTAGATTGGACCAGACCAGAGTTTCACTGGGTGTGTTTCGCGATATGACTCTTGCGCATACTCACACCATGCATGATATGTACATACATCATACACAGATGCTAGAGGCGCAGATTGATCAGCTATCAGCTAGACTTACTGTATATGAGCCTTTCAGACCACCAGACGGAGGTGATGCTGGTCCCAGTGGGTATGACACTGGTGGTGTAGATGAGCACGATGGGAATGATGTCGATGAGGATGATGACGATGGGGATGAGGACAACGGGGAGGATGAGGACGAGGGAGAGGATGGTGATGATGGGGATGATGACGACGACGACGTTGCATCACTTTAGTTGTATAGCTTTTACTTTATGCACAGTGGACATTTTATTATATGTAACAATACCTATAGCTTATGTACTTATAATATTGTTTGAGTATAATGTGAATTCTACACGTTTATCTAATTTCATTTTCCTTGAATTAGGACGATAATGTTTAAACCATTAATTCATCAAATTAATAGATAAATCGATTACAATTGCAGACATACAAACATGGTACACCGATTATAATATGTAGCTCTAACTTAAACCGGTCATTCTCAATCTCGGTCAATTATTTTATCACTGCAAGTTTTTCTGCGCTGCCTCTTTGACGTTCTGCATTTTCTCTCGCATGTTTTTCATGCATTAGGGCTAAACGAGAATCGATTTGGGATTGAACAGCAATTTTCTTCTTAGCTGCTCGCTGCCCCATCGGTCTAGTATCTTCATCAAATGCGAGTTCTGCTTCTTCGGCTTCGTTATCTGGGCATACATTAGAGTTCATATGAGAAGAATCGCCTGGGCTAGAACTATAATTAGTTCGACTTGCTTTTTTCTTGCCCTTCAACTTCGTCTGGACATCTCTTAAGCTTTTTGAGTTGTTCGAGCTCCATTTTTGATGACTAACAAGCAAGTTATAGCAATTTGCAAACTGATAGTAATGTGATTTCTTTGCACCATTTTCTCTTGGAATAATTTCAAGAATTGATCGTTCGTCATTCTCTTCTAAAAAAACAGAAAAACAAATTGATATTTTAACAAATTAATAAAATATGAATGTAAATAAAAAATGATATTTTTCAGAACGTTACCAATTCAGCTTCGCTACACATTCCACTTGGATTTGCTGTTCTTATGTGAATCTAAGACTCATAGAACTGCATTTGTCGATTAATCTTTCCAAATCGACCTGTAATTGCAGACATTGATCTAGTCTTTTCAACATTATTTTTATTGTACGCAGTTATGATTTTCCCCCAAAACGCCTTTCCACTTTGGTCATTTCCCTTGATCGAGTCGTAAGAAAAATGACAATAGATATAACACAGATCTTTGTCTTCATCCCCAGTCCATGGAGCAGAAGAATGGAAGGATAGAGGGGGAGCAGTTTGGGGATGAACATTTTGAACTGGTTGGAAATCAAAATCCCAGTTATCCATATTCATCGCTTCGGTATATGATTGAAACGGATGAGACATACTTTCAATATTATGGAATTGAGAATACAATTTTAGTAGTAGAAGATATGTGTGTTCTACAATCTCAGAATTAGTCCAATATATATAATGAAATCAGAAATATGACCGTTTATAGCCGTTGTAGTTCAAAATATGACCGTTTATAGCCGTTGTAATTCAAAATTTGACCGTTTATAACCGTTGGGTTAAAAAAAGCCGATTATAGCCGTTGGGGAGGGAGGGGTCGGAGGTGCAGGTAGGGGGGGGGGGGCTTGGGCGCCCATTTATTGGGCGCCCAAGCCCTAACGCTAGGGCTTAGGCGGCCAAGCCCAATTCAATTTCCTGAATTCAAAACTGAATTTTACCATTAACATTCAACTTTGAATTGACGACTGGGAGACAAAATTATAATATTCAACTGTAACGACCTGCCTTTTTGGACGGTTTAAATCGACACACATGCCAACTCAAACCATTCAAAGGGGCAGATTGCTATGTGGTAATAAGAAAAAGCAGAGAAAGAAAGAAAACAAGCATAGAATCTCACAGTAGAATGATAAAATATAATAATCAAATAAACAGTTCATGAAGCTGTTTTACAAATAACATTTGATTACACTTTTACACTATAGATAAGAGTTACATACAACATGAATAAATAAATAAATGCAGCGGAATAACGTGATGCAGTGGTATGAATATAATAAATAGTTATAGTACAAATCTTCGTCTTCGTCCTCTAGAAAGCAGTCTTCGTTGCACTGAAAAGCTCAGACTGACCCGATCAAATTGAAAAGGTAAAACACTCGAGTCAGAACTAAAAGATCTTACGTAAGTTAAATCAACTGTAAATAAATATGAGTGTGATGACGTCAGAGATGTTTACGGGGTTTGACATCTCCTATCAGTGTCAACATGAGTGCAATAACTTAAGAGATGTTCGGGATTTACATCTCTTAAGGAACCGTTAAACTATCTACATACATAGTACAATATGCTGTTATAATAGTGTCTACAGTAAAGTATTAAAATAGCGTTAAGGCGTTACCCATATCCCCCTTAACACATTTTATATATTACCATAGTCTATACTATATCGTAAGCTCCTCCGTGAGGTTTACTCAGAGTGCACTCCATAGGTATGGTACAAACCAAACTCGTAGAAGGCGCGATAGGACATGTGAACACGGCACTCGAAGCAATGCCAGGGTAGATATACTGTTTGCGGATCCGGACCGGTGGTAACGCATAGCAACTACTACCGCCCACCTTGGAACACACTCCCTAATCAAAATCAAGGGGTGGCCACCAAATCATCACAATGTCATAATATGGCATCGAAGAAGCATGTCCGATAGGAGGAATGATCTCACTTGGCCCGGCGTGGCTCCTATTTTAGTCACATCTAAACTGACTCACGGGAGTCAGGATCACGTAAATACCTCATACGGAATCGTTCGCCAAACCATCCTACTTCATTTCTGGAACCTCCACCACATACACAGTTGCTAAAGTGGTTTTCGGTATTGATAAAGAGTATGACAATATCTGATCCCGGTCTCTTTAACAACCAAACGCTTATTACACACTGGATGGTTCTTTTACATTTCCAAAACCATTTCATATTGATATCAAAATATCATATTTAATTCAATCCATATCACTTTCAAAATTATACTCACAATTAAGTTAAATTCTCATTTCAAAATCATCATATTTACTCAAATATGTCGTTTCACCAGCAAATATCATTTCAAATCCCAACTTATGTTATAAAATTTCAAACCTTATTCGCTTTAAAATTAAGGTTTTAATTATAAACACTTCCATTCTACACCACTTGAAATTTAGAAAATAATTTAGATAGTTATAAATAGTTTAATTAGTTTAACATAGTTTTAAATATATATAAATTAGGCTAAATAGGTTTAAAATAGATTAAATGAATTTAAAATAGATCAAATAGAATTAAAATAGATTAAATAGTTTAAAATAAATAAAAATAGTTTAATATAGTTTAATAAAATTTAAATGATTTAAAATAGATTAAAATAGTTTAAAATAGTTTAAAATAAATTAAAATAAATTAAGATAGATTAAATAGGTTACTTAGTTTAAAATAGGTTAAATTAGATTAAAATAAATTAAATAGTTTAAATTGATTAAGTTGGTTTAAAATAGATTAACTTATTTTAATAGTTGAAAATCTTAAAATTAGAATTTAAAAGAACAGTTTATATTGAGTTAATAAATTTGAAATTAACTTCAAATTTAACTATTTCTTACATTTCAACAAATCTGGACCATATCCAAATTTCAAATCAAAACCCAATTTCAAATCTTAAAATATCAAATTTAACTATTCCAATTTTAATAGATTTTCAAAGCTACAGTATCCAACATTTCAATAACTCAATTTCGATGAGTGTCGTTTATACTTCAAATTCAACTTTAAAATTTCAATTTAAATCCTTTAAATAATTACTTAAAACAATTCAGTTTCTATCAGTCAAATTCTATTTCAAATATCGTTTAACTGGATTCAAAGTTTAAAGATTTAAAATCATTAAATTTAACCAATCCGGTGTCCGTATATAATTCTCTACCCTATGATCAAGTAATACAGATATTTATCATTTCAATCCGCAAATATTTAAATTTACGGGTATATATCATTTCAACCCGGAATCCCAAATTTATTTCAATGAAAATTGCTTGGCTTTATCATTTCAACTCATAACAATTTTCCACTAATCTATATGATCGTTCGGGTATGTATCATTTCAACCCACAGGGAACTTGCAATGTTATAACAATATAAAATATAACATTCAGTCATCCAATATCTGCAAATCAAAAATACATCATAATCATCATCCAAATCAACCAATAACATCAATAGATAACTGATTATCAATAACAGATATTAAATTGACAATTAAATTCAATATTAAATTAAACGATGATTAAATGCAATAAAAGTCAAATTTAACTAGAATGACGATTTAAATATACCAAACATCAACCAATCAATTTCAGATTACATCATAAATTCAATTTAACTAGCATAAGATAATTTAGTAATTGTGAGTGGGTTAGAACACTCACTTTTGATTTCAAATCGATTTGAAATCCAAAATAAGGTCCAATATTGAACAGTCTCAGAATTAATCCAAACTAGTTCCATAATGTCCGGAATTTCGATACAATCGTAGCGGAACAAACCGCGTGTAAATCCGACCTCGTTTGCAAAAGTTATGATTATTAGAACGATTGAAATATTAATTTTAAATAAATAGAAATAAGGGTATTATAGTAAATTCTCTCTCACTGGAACCCTAGTCCATCATTCACGAGGTCGAATACGCACGACCGTCTCACATCAGCCTCCACGATCTATCATCGCTCGTCACTGCCATGGCCAGCCGCGCCCGAGCGCGCCACTCCTAGATGACATGTCCCCTCCTCCGTAGCCTCCCACGATCCAAAGTTGATGATCGGCGTCGCCAAACCGTCCAGTCGCGGCCATGGGTTTTAAACCTTAATCAAATTATTCCCCTCGATCCAACCATCTGATCGCCCTCTAACTTGCATGGATGAACTCCCTACGTGAATCTCCACAACCTAGTATCTTCCAATCGACGATCGGTCGAAGTTGATCAACGCGCGATGAACGGTCGAGATTAATTCATTGATTTGTGGACAAACGATGATCCGATTCGAGAAACGAACAGTAGGTTGTGCTCGTCGAGAGATTCGAATCGATATATAATATGATATAATTTGAGGAGTTTGATTTTGAAATTGATTTGGAAATTGAATTGAGGGTTTGCAACTTTGATTTTGTTTCTGCCATTGAGAAGAAGAAACAGACAAATGGAATTGTATGTACAGAATAAGAAAAAATGACTGCTAGAGTTAGGAAAACGAGACTATTTATATTAACAAAGCCCGATAAGAAAATAAACACATATCGAATTGGTACGAATTGACAATAACGACCCGAAAAGCCCGTTTCGCTTCCGAACGAAAGTGGGTCATCCCATATATCAAAATAAATGTTTTCGATATTTCTAAATACAATGGAACAGGTTTCAAGTCCTAATTCTATCGTAAAAAGAAGTTAGCTTTAAAATTAGCTTATTTCAAATTGATTTTAATTAATTTTAATTAAATTGATTTCTACGCGTTTCGAGTCCGTACGATCAAACGACAAGTCCGATCGGTACGAAACTTGAAATCCTACAATAATTCACCTTTACGGATCCGATGAAACTAGTTTCGTTGAAATCCAAGTCAGTGGCCAAAAAAGCTATTTTCGCGTTAATTAAATAAATTATTATTAAATTGATTAAATCACTTTTTAATTTCAAATTTAATAACCAACAATATTCATCAATTTTGATTACTTGGATATTTACAATAATTTAAAACAAATTTACGTATCAATTCAGTGTTAAATATTACACTAATTTCAGTGTTCAATTTCAACTGTAATTAAATACAGTTAATTATAATTTAATCCCAATAAATTGATTAAATTTGATTTCAATCTTTTTATTCAATCAATCATTACTCTGTGAGCATAGTTAACATTGATTTACCTTTTATTACACTAATATTCTACAATTATCATTCTTACCATATTAGTTGCAATATTTTAATTATATTGAATTTTTGTCGATTTTCACATTAACTAAAATTTAAAGTCCCAATAATTTCATTTATCTTGGTTTCACTTTTATTATCAAATCAATTGTTGCCTTATGAATATAATTGACGTTGCTGTATATTTTATCACATTTTACAGTTATCGTCTTAACTCCTGTTAAAGTAACATTTAATTACATTCAGTTGCAATTGATTTTAAATCTAATTCAACAGATTAAATAAATTGGTAACAAATGACAATTGTTACCTTTTCTTAATTTAATAACATTTGTAAGTTTGTTATCTACACACAAATGTCATAACCACTACCACAACACTACCTTTGTCAATTACAATTAATTACATATTATTTCATTAATTTATACATATTTAACTTATCAATTACACCTTTAATCCAATTATCAATTAATACACACATTATTACAATTAATTTACAATCTATAACCAATTATAACCTTTTAATCATTTCAATTAATTGGAATTACACTTAAAGCAGTTATTAATTACCTTAAATTAATACTATTACATTTCATTCCAGTTATATTCTTATTATTAAATCACAAATTTTTATTTCTTCCAACATTAAATCACAAAACCTTACTAAATTAACTATTTTTTATTATTAAAAATTACGGATCGTTACATCAACCCTGAATTACAACGACTGGAGATGCTCTTACATGAGTGCCCCTCCTACTAAAAAACAAGGTCCCGTCATCTCAGTGGAAAAATAATATACCTTAAAAAATGCATGAAATATAATTTACTGTTTTACAGACATTTTCAAGTGGGATGACAAATAGATCCACGGGTCGAACCCTAACTCAACCTAATGTGTCTTAGGTCTGATCAGGTAGGGTTTTGTTAGTTCTAACCTACACGTTTCAAAAACCTAAATCCAATCCAATTTGAGATTTGGTTCGGGAGGGTTGGTTTGGGTTCAGTTAGGTACAACACTAATAAATGCATATATTTATGTGTTTCTCGATTGCATCTTTCGATAATGTTGATTGGTTTAGTTGAGTATTTATGGTGTTTCTCATCATTCATGCCATGTTTGTGACCCTTGGGTTCAGATCGGGTTCAATTTTGTCAAATCCGTTCGTGTTTGGGGTTCTCGATTTTTATTTCCAATCGTAATATTTCAAAATCTTTATTTATAGTTAGCTTGGAAGCGCAATCTTTTGGTCCGACCGCAAAGTTTCAAAATTGCCCTTTATATACAATTCTTTGAAAAAATTCTCCACTAGTTGATCCTAAAAAATAGCATCTAATATTTATTTCTAAACTTACTGCATCTATTAACCGGTCCTAAAAAATAACATTTACATACTTGATCCTAAACTCATGCATATAACACCGCACTTTTATTACGTGCAATATTATCGTCAACTGCATACTGTGGATATTAACAAATGTTAATATCACTTAAAAATAGGATCTAGCTAAATAATCATGAACCAACAAACTCAGATGTAAGTTTGACTCAGTAAGCTAAAGGAGAAATTATGTATGGAAGCCTGCTTAGATATATTTGTCCTTTTGTTATGGACGATAAAATATGCTATGTATCCATAGTTTGTCTTATTCATTAGATATGTTATATTGTGAATTTTTTATTAATACATATGTTTATGAAATAGTACTATATTGTAAACATCACGTGTACTCGGACAAAGTGAAGTAGAAGATATACATTACAGATGCGAAAAATATGTATTATCATGTGTTCAAGAGTTAATATAATAAAGAAGGAGAGGTGAAAGTGAAGAAATATGAACTATATTTTTTCTATTGTTATCCATCATCTACACATTACACCGAACGTTCGTAGCTTTATAAGTGGATAGGTAAAGTACAACATACATGGTAATTGCCTCGTTGAAGGCAGATAAGATAAAACTTATACCTAAGCCCATCAATGGATCCATCCATACAGTTAAAGTGTTCAGCGGTTGCATAATGTTGAAGATTCAAAAGTCATAGCGGGGATATAGCGGAAAACAACGAAGGTGCAAAAAGCTTTATTAGATATAATATCAAATATTAAAGTTAATTTACTTTCATTCTCATATCAATTGGGTATAAAAAAGAAATACCTTTTAATCTCATATAACAAAACCAAAAAATATTATGATATATGCAGTCCAATTTTGATGGCTAGAATAGATTTCTGACTTGTACAGACCATTTATGCATTAAAATTAAGTTTCTATCTTAACTTTGTTAATTTGATTCAAAAGAAAACTAGTCAAATCAACTTTTTTATATTAATATTGGTAAAACGTGTGCTAAAAAACCTTAATTTAACGGGTTTAGAGAAAGCTTAAAGTGGATCTGCTGTTTATTAGTGTTATATTAAAAAAGCGTAGCGGTCGAAGAGCGTTATGCGCTATAGTGGAGATTTTACAAGACTTTAGCGGTGCTTTAATTGCACAACAATAAATAGCCCAAAAATCCAAAATCCATCAGCATCCGTATCCGAAAAGCGATTAAATTTTTGATATTCGGAAAAATGAATACGAAAGGTATTGACATCTGAAAATTATATGTTCGGTTTTTGTCAAGATTATAGTTTATATTATGTGTATTTTAATACAATGACGCACGCACGCGCACGCACGCACACATGCACACACACACATATACATATATAGTTTTATTATGCTAGTAGTTTATATTATATGAATTCAATGTATTTTAACTACTAAAAACTACGTATTATCATCATATTTGTTTTTCCACACTTTTATAATCAATAAAATTAAAATAATAGTTATGTTAAAACTAAAATTTTATATTTATGTTTATTTATCAATTCTCAACGGATAAGACAATTATCCAATATCCGTTTTTGTACCCACGAATGTAGATATCTGATATTCGAAAATACTGAAATGAGAAAAGTTATGCTGTGTAATATGTTTTGCCGTTATATCTACTTCTTTTGCTTTGTGGGTTACGGGTCTTTGGGCCTAGAAGCTCAGCCCGCTAACTCAGTTTGTATTTGTATAAATACCAACCGTATATCTCAAAGATAATGTACACGGTAATCATTCAATTAATCAAAGCATTACTTCTTCTCAAATTATCAATTCAACATCTCTGTGTTTGCTCAATACTAAATCAAACTCAATCATCAAACTATCAAAATTTCAACATGGTATCGAAGCCGATGCAACAAGCCTAACGACATTCATCAAATCAGAGTTTGTTCATCTCAAATTCAAGAAAATCATCAGAATTGCATTCATAAATTCTGGAGCAGTTCTAAAACCCATTTGAAAAACAGAGTTTGGAGCATATCTGAAATCCACTCGAAAAACAGAGTTTTCTCATAATTTAAGAAATCATCAGAGCAGTTTCATCATCTGATTTCTTGAAACTCATCAGGTATTTTATCATCATTTGGGTTTACATATTTGAATTTGCCTTTAAAACAGGTGTCGTGCCAAGGAATTCAAATTGATTCCTGGTTGCAACAAGTTCTCACCAAAGAAAGAAATAAGCAAATTCTCAAAACAAGAAAATTCAGAAAGAACTCAAATCAGAAATCAAGAAAGCATTCAAAGGCAGAAAGTAAGTTATTGCCATGCCAAGAACCTGTCAGAACATTGTCATCATCCAGGATCGGCTGCAACTGACATGTCTTTTCCACTGCTGAAGCTTTCTTGAATCATCATCTTTTTCTGAATTCTCGAGTTTGTTGTTTTCCTGCTAAATCATCATGGCTGAAGGAGATGACACCTCAACAGCTTCATAAAATGTTGCCAACTCTCAACAGCAAGTCACTGATGCCACAGAGAAACTGATCAAGACTGTTATTAGCCCATAGAGTCAGTTAATCACCATACACCTTGAAGAAGACATTTATCTTCTATGGAAATTGCAAGTTGAAACTGCAATGCAAGGATATGGCCTAGAAGGGTTCATCCTTGGCACAATTAAAATCCCACCAAAGTTCATCACTGATTCACAAAACAAGATTGTCAACAATGAAGAGTATATAAAGTACTACAGACAAGATAGATTGATAAGTTCTTGGTTACTATCATCTATCAACACAAGCTTACTGTCTCAAGTTATAGGCTGCAAATCAGCAAATGATATTTGGGTTACTGTTGAAAGAATCTTTAATACCCAATCTGCTGCAAAGGTTATGCATTATAAAAGACAGTCACAAAATGTCAACAAAGGCAATCAAGCCATGAGAGACTACTTGTCACAAGTGAACAATATATGCAATATGCTTGAAGCGGCAGGGCACAAAATGTCAGAAATAGAACAAGTGTTGAGTGTATTGAATGAGCTCAGTGAAGAATATGAATCAATTGTTGCAGTTATTTCATCTCAACCAACTTTGCCACCAATGCAATATGTCCATGTGACTCTTCTTGCACATGAGGCAAGAATAGACCACAAGAAACCACATGATGCAGACCTATCAATTAACTACTCATCCAAGAATAAAGGTCAAAACTCAAGCAAAAAAAGTCAACCATATCAGAGAGGAGGTTATGCAAACAGATCAAGGGGCAGAGGAAGGTGAAATGACAACAGTAATAGACCAAAGTGTCAAATATGTGAGAAAATTGGTCACACTGCAATGAAGTGTTATTTCATATTTAATGTCAACTTTGTGCTAAATCAAAACTCAAACAATCAAAGAAATGACAATATGAGTGTCAATGTGGCACAAACACAACCATAATAAAACATTCAGACAGATAGTAATAGTGTTATCAATCAAAACACTATCACAAGACCAGAACACATTCAAGATGAGGGCTGGTACCCAAACTCTGGAGCAACCAATCACATAACAAGCAATCTTGACAACTTAAATCTTGGCAACAAAGAGTACAGAGGTAAATAGTCTATATGCATGGGGAATGGAGAGTCAATTAATATCACACATACTGGTAATGCTTACATCAGTAGTTCAAGGCAGTTATTTCTAAATAATTTATTGAGAGTACCAAAAATAAGAAAGAATCTTATAAGTGTTTCACAGTTTGTAAAAGATAATAATGTATACTTTGAATTTTATCCTAATCACTTTTTGGTTAAAGACATACTGACTAAGGAAAATCTTTTGTAGGGTGAGGCAGTCAAAGGGCTATACGGATTCAATCTTAAAAACTGTACCAATTTTGGAAGAAAACAGAAATGTTGTAATACTGCTAAAACTACTCAATCAGTGGAAAGTAAGATTGACTTGTGACATTATAAACTTGGTCATCCAAATATAAATATTGTGAAACAAGTACTTAGAGAAAATAAGATTGTGTGTGATGATATTTCTTTACCATATATTTGTACTTACTGCCAAATGGGTAAAAGTCATAAGCTAGCATTCAATGATTCACTAACCAAGTATTCAAAACCTCTTGAATCAGTGGCAACTGATCTATTGGGACCTGCCCCAATCTATTCTGATTATGGATATAGATACTATATATCTTTTATTGATGCTTACTCTAGATATACATAGGTATATTTCTTGAAAAATAAGTCTAAAACTTATAATGCGGTTATACATTTCATATCCTTAGCTGAAAAACAGACTGGTCATCAAGTTAAAACTTTACAGTCTGATGGAGGCACTGAGTACAAAACACTCGGTAACTTTTTTAACAAAAGGAGGATAGTTCATATAACTACAGGTCCCTATACATCAGAACAAAATGGTCTAATTGAGAGAAAACATAGGCATGTAGTAGAAACAGGGTTGACCCTACTAGCACAATCATCTCTACCTTTAAAATTCTGGCCCGACTCCTTTAATACTGAAGTTTATTTAATAAATAGGCTGCCAACAAAAGTGCTTAAAGGAGTTAGTCCATTAGAGAAGTTATATGGGGCCAAACCAGATTATCAGAGTTTAAGAAATTATGGATGCCTATGTTTTCCCCATATAAGACCATATAATACAAATAAATTAAGCTTCAGGTCAAGACCCTGTACATTTATAGGGCATGGAACAAATCAGAAAGGTTATAAATGTCTTGATGACACCGGGAAAATATTTATAAGCAGCCATGTTTTATTCAATGAACATGTTTTTCCTTTCAGTAATACAGGCATAAAAACAACTCAGAAGATCTATAACACAAAGACATCAATACCCGGTATACCTATATATACTGATGATCAGCATCTGAAGGAGTATGAAAGGACTGCTAGAGTTCGGGACTCACAACTCACAATGTCAAGACAACCGGGTCATGAATCACCTGAACCACTCAACTATCACAGTCAATCCCCTGCACAATCAAGAGAACAAACAATTAGTGAAGAAAGTTCAATCAGTGGACAAGTGAAATTTGAAAACAATGACAATCAGATAAGAGCAGAAGCATCACCATAGATAAGAACTGGTCATCCAATGATCACAAGGTCAAAATGTGAGATCTTCAAACCAAAACTATACACAACAATATCAGTATCAGAAAATGAACCACAAACTTTTGAACAAGCTTCAAAAGACAGACACTGGAAGACTGCAATAGATGAGTAGTACAATGCTCTAATAAAAAAATAAGACATGGGACTTGGTATGTCCACCAGACAACAAGAATGTTGTTGGATGCAAGTGGACATACAAAGTCAAGAAAAATCCTGATGGGACTGTGGCCAGATACAAGGCAAGACTGGTTGCCATGGGTTATACTCAACAATATGGGTTTGACTTCAATGAAACATTTTCTCCAGTAGTCAAACCCACTACAATAAGGATTGTTTTAAGTATTGCTTTACATAATCAATGGAATATTAGGCAATTTGATGTCAACAATGCATTCTTAAGTGGTACTCTACAGGAAGAAATATATATGGAACAGCTACATGGATACAGACAGAATCCAAACCTCGTATGCAGATTAAAGAAGGTTATATATGGTCTTAAATAGGCACCAAGGGTTTGGTTGGATAAATTGAGAGCAACTCTAGGTCAACTAGGCCATCAATCAACCAAATCAGATAACTCCTTATTTGTTAAAATTGATAAAAGGTCCAGTATATACATTCTTATATATGTTGATGATCTTGTTATTACAGGAAATAATGAAGAAGAAATAAAGCAGCTTGCTCAATATCTGGATAAGGGATTTTCAATCAAGGATCTGGGAGAACTGAATTATTTTCTAGGCATACAAGTCATGAGAAAATCAAAATTAGAAATAATTCTTAGTCAAAGAAAATATGCATCAGAGTTGCTAATTAAAGCTAAGATGGATAATGAAAAGCCACCACCAACTCCTATGATAAGCCATCAGCATCTAACTAAAAACAGAGGAGAATACATAACAAACACTAAACAATACAGAAGTGTTGTTGGCGCTTTACAATATTTAACTGTTACAAGGCCAAACATCTCTTTTAGCATTAACAAAGTTTGTCAATTTATGTAGGAGCCAAGGGATGATCACTGGAAGGCAGTTAAAAGAATACTAAGATACATAAAAGGAACTACAAACTATGACCTATCTATGAAAAAGTGCAGTAATCTCAACATAACTGGATACGCTGATGCTGACTGGGAGATAGATCCAGATGATAGAAAATCGACAGCTGGATACTGCATATACATAGGTGATAATCCTGTGTCTTGGTGCTCAAAGAAACAATCAACCATATCAAGGTCCAACACAAAGGCTGATTACAGAAGCATTGCAAGTGCAACCACAGAGATTATGCGGATTCAATCTCTGCTCTATGAACTACACATCAAAGCAGAGTGCAAACCGACATTATGGTGTGATAATCAAAGTGCCATATACATGTCTGCAAACCCAATTCTACATTCAAGGACGAAACATATCGAAATTGACCTCTACTTGTCAGAGAACAAGTTCAGAGAGGAAAACTTCAAGTAAATTTCTTACCAGGCACTTACCAGCGTGCAGATACGCTTACCAAAGCTCTATCGAAGCCAAACTTCATCGGATTTAGGAGTGACTTGAAAGTCGAAGAAATTCCAGCTGATATGGCCAAATCTGATGAAATTGATGAGCTTCAAAAAGGAAAGTCATCAACTTTACTGCACGACAGCAAAGACAGGAACAAGCTCAAAGCCCTATCGAAGTCGAACTACATGAGATCTGAGTGCAATCTGAAAGTTGATGAGAGCTCAACTCATACGAGAAGATCTGATGAAGCTTGTAGACTTCGAAGAGAAAAGTCATCAACTTTACCAAAGCATAACAAAGACAATGACGAAATCTGCAAGAATAGAAAGGAAGAAGTTGAGAAGAACTCAAAAGTAGAAGAAATAACTCAGATCTGAAGAGAAACAAAGAGAATTTTGCTGGCAGCGTCAAGGATTTGGAAATCGTGTAACGACCGTAATTTTTAAATTACTGGCGGAGCGAATATTTTAAATAGAAAATCTAAATTTAAAAATAAAATAAAATAAAAAATAAAATATTGATGCAATTCAAATTGCAAAGTTGGTTTAATTGCATTACATTTTATTCGAGGAAAAGAATATAGTGTATACTTTGCATTATATTTTTCCTTTGCATTGTGGCAGTCCAATTTCAAAAGCTTGAACAACTTTTGTACCTTGCTGTAAACTAAGAGTCAAAGTGTGAACACATTTTTTTCGTTACTGGGAAAAGAATTGCCTATTGTGAATTGTGAACGCAGAAGTTGCTCAGGTCAATTTTTTTTTTAACATGTTCAACCAGTTGCGTGGATGAAAACTCCATCCCACGCCATCACATTCTTCATTTTGTCACTATTTTATTTTCAAAAGCAAATATGTGAGCTTTTTAGCTGCCATTATCATTTCTACTAGCCGTGTACCTTCCTCCAACAATAGCATGTTGCATTAAATGAAAGTGTACTCAACTGTAAGCCAGCCGTGTACTTGACTTATACTTTTATTTTTGAAAAAAAAAGGAAGAAAAGAATATCTGCAACTTCCCTGCTTACTTTCAGCTAATTAAAGAATGCATTAATGGCCGAGTGATGACTTCCTCTTTCAGATCTAGGGTGTGTTTGGCTTCAAAACTAACAGTGAGTACTACTCACGTTTCTAATCCTTAGTGGTGCCCAGATATTGATCTCTGCTTTAGTTGTTCTGTTTTTCTGATTTACTTGTTCTGTTCTTTCACTTTTGGTGCATTGGAAAGTTGTTCACTTGATCTTTTGCTTTTCACTGATCTATTTGTTACCACTTGAGTCTTGTTCATTCATGTAGCTGTGTAGGCATTTTTCATGATTGAGTGTAAATAACGCATGCACTAAATATCAAACTCCTAGTCACTTTTGTGTTGGCGGTGAAATAAGAAATAATTTCAAGACCAGGTTGCCTTCATTTTTCGTGTGACCAAGCTCCCATAAACGTTGCTAGGTTACATTTTTCATTCACGTATATTCGTGAAAAACGTTAGTGCTTGGGCCAAGTTTACAGTTTGCATAAATCTTTAGTGAAGTGCAGTTTGCATGAAAATTGTGGTATCAAGAAATCTGGTTCAGATCATTATTTTCATTACTTCCATTGTATGCAAGAGTAACACACAAAAAAAAAAAAACAAATTGCCAGGCACTTTAACTTTATTTTTCCTAGTGCGTGTGCAATATGCTGTTTACTAAAAAAAAAAAAGAATAGGAAAAATTGTGTTCATTTTGGGTTTTGTTTAGAGGTAAGTGTATATGCATGCATGTAACGTGTCAGGGGAAAAATTTAGTTCATGCAGGCGTGAAAGATTTTAGCACCTAGGCCTTGTGTTATAAAATATGTATGCGTGCAAGAGAAGCGTATGAGTCACCCTCCTTTATATTGATTGTACGTGTAGGTTGTTTATTGTATTATACATTTTTGTGTATGATATTTTATGCAATGTAGTAGCATGCGAAAACCTGTTTTAAAGTCGCATATTTTATCTCTTCATTTTCCAGCGCCATATTTGATGCACATATAACAGTGAAATATTTGATGAAAATATAGAGTTGCAGTCCACTCCTTAATTTACGTTAAACCGGTATTTCGTTTTACAACGTAGTTTGTTGCCGTTATTTTTATAACGAAATTTGTACGCCGATACTATATTTTAATGAACGAAAATTCACTATTATTTTAACGTCTGTAACCGTTAATTTAAAGTGATTTTTGAAGCGGTTATCCCGCAACGCTGATTTGGTATCCGTTTTTGCGATGTTTTGAGATACGCAATTTCCTCATCGAAATTGCAATAGTTGTTGCTATTTTAATCACGCGTTTTAAAAATCGTTTTAAATTGAAATTGTTTTCAAAAATTCTACAGTTTGCGCCTTCAAAAGAATGAGGAAGCGATTTAAACGCTTCAGCAAAACTGAGGACTATGAACCCTTACTTTTACTGATCCGCTTAATTCCGGACTTGTCCGTTTGAGAACGTAAAATGTATTTTTATAAAATACACAATTTTGCACTTTCAAGGAAACGATGAAGAGATTTAAACGATTTAGCAAAAGTGCGGAGTATGGAACCACACTTTTACTATTTCGGTTAAATCCGGACTCGTTAATTGAAATATTTGTTGTTTGATGATTTTGATGATTTTGTGCGCTTTCGAGCGACTATGATGGACCTTCGGGTCATATGATGGACCTTCGGGTCAAATACCAGTACTAGACCTTCGGGTCATATGTTGGACCTTCGGGTCATATGTTGGGCGCCAAAATTATGATGACAGTACTTGGTAGGCTTCGGCCATATGTTGATGCACGTGCGGCGAAGCTAAAACTCGCCATTTGTTAGGATCGATCCACTTTTATGTTGATTTTCTAGTTATCTATTTTTGATTTCTAGATTTTGTGAATTGTTGTTTTGAATTCAATTGTGAATTTGAAAGTTGATTTTGATGGAGTTTGATGTGATTTCTTCATTTAACTATGTTGATTTCTTATGTTGAATAGTCTCATTTGAGATTATTATTATTTTACTTTGATGTTATTTATGATGCACTCACATATAAGAATAAATTAGACTGATCCGTTTATTATTTCTTTTTGAATAATACTCGGGTCAGACCGAGTTATTTCAGGGTAGTCTCTATCTCTGATTCTGTAGCAGCTTCAGCTTTTGGGATATCGCATCATCTTTTGTCTAGCCTTCGAGGAGTTCTTTTGGTTATTCGACTCTCATCTTATGTATGTTGATGTATATGTTTATGTACATTTGGTTCATGTGAACCATCGACTGTTGTAGCATATATTCCAGACTTGTCTTCCGCTATATATCTGATATTTCTGTTCTGATGTGATTATACTATCAGTGTTGTTGTTATTATGAGTTGTTCTGAATTTTTCTTTAGCCACTGTAGTTTCGTTTTAGATTTGGATTGAATATATATCTTTGGGAGTAATTTATACAACTCCTATCGATGTAATCAATACTCGTCTAAGGCATAACTTACAGATGGTCGCTCCTCACAAGCCTTATTCTTCGCAATAGCAGACGTTATTCCTTATAATAACCTTTGTTATTGTGAGCATAGAGGTGGGGCGTCACAGCTTGGTATCAGAGCTGAAATTCAGAATAAATTGTAATAAACACAGAACAGAAAAAAAAATGGAACATGTGTTACAACAATTCGGGAGTTTTATTCGTGCCTTTCTAATCTATTCGTTCCACTTAACATATGGAGTACGTCTAGGAATAAATTTTATATTCCGTAGTATTCCGTTTGTTAAACTTCTTATCAATTGTGTGTTGTTTAACTAATCTTTACCTTCTCTTGTCTCTCAGCTTATGGCTGCAAGAGGTAGAGGGAAGCGTTCTTCTGCAGGCCCGTCTAGTAGTTCTCATCCGGACGGTGTCTATATGTCAGCTGATCAGTTTATGGAGCTATTTCGGGGTACTCAGCCTCCTATTGCTACTCCCGCAGCTCCTAATCACAAGTCTGCCTTCGCCCGCATGTGCAGTGACTATTCCCACCTTGGAGGTCAGCCTTTCAAGGGATCGGAAAGTGTTATGGAAGTTCAGACTTGGTTGCGCACTTGTGAGCGCATATTTTCTCGGATGGATCTTTCGGATCATCATCGCGTTCTCGTGGCATCTAGTATGTTGCAAGAGCGTGCGCTTGATTGGTATGAGCTCTTTATTTCAGAAGTTGATGAGTCCGCTCTCTCTTGGGTTCAGTTTAAGGAACGTTTCGAACTTAAGTTCGTTCCTGAATCGGAAAAGGCTAATCTTGCTCGTAGTTTCCTTGAGTTAAAGCAAGGAAAGTCCTCTGTTTCTGATTATGTTGCATCTTTTGAGGCCTTGTCCAAATATGGAGTTGAATTCATTAATACTCCACGTAAGAAGAATCTTCGTTTTGTTGATGGTTTGAAGAAGTATTTAAAGAAAGTTCTTTTGCTTCAGCTTAAGCTCTCTTTTGAGGAGCTTGTTGATTCGGCTCTTTGTCTTGAAGCTGTTGAAAAGGAACGTGATAGTGGTGATGATGTTGAGGTTTCTAAAAACCCCAACAAGAAGAGGTTTCCTTTCCATAGGCCTAATTCTTCTAATCAGAAGAAGAAGAAGCAAGCTACTTCTAGTTCTCAGCCTAGTAGTACACCTTCTGTTCAGAGGGCGTGCTATAATTGTGGTTCTTTGGATCATCTTCTTCGTGGTTGTCCTAAGCCTCTCACTTGTCGTTATTGTAAGAAAGAAGGTCATTGGGTTTCTGATTGTCCTATTGCTCCTAAGGGTTTCAAATCTAGGAAGCTTAATGTTGCTAAAGCTCCTAGTGTTTCTTCTCAGCCCAAAGGTATTACTTCTTCTGTTTTGGAAGGTTTTATTTTATTTCATGGCCGTTCTATTAGAGTTCTTTTCGATACGGGTGCATCACATTCATTCGTGTCGAAGGAGCTTGTTGATATTATTCATTTGGATGTTATTACTCTTTGCGACCCTTTGAGGATCGTAAACCCCATTGGTGGATCCGTTACTCTTGGTTTGTTGTGTGTTGATGTTGAGATTATTCTTTGTGATTTTACCTTTCATGCGAATCTGCATGTTATGGATCATCTTGGTTTTGATATGATATTGGGTATGGATTGGCTCGTTCGTTATGAAGTTCAAATCCTATGTCCCGAAAGAACTTTATATCTCAAGCATCCTGATGCTAGCGAGCAATTATCCATTATATTTCGAGACATGGATCATACTTCTAGTGCTCTCATTTCTTCCTTCGAGTCGGAGGATGTCATTGCTAATATTCCAGTTGTTTGTGATTTTTCTGATGTTTTCGAGCCTGTTTCTTGTTTGCCGCCGAAGAGGGCAATTGAGTTCCGTATTGATCTTATCTCCAGTGCACATCCTGTCAGTCGTCCTCCCACGAGGATGTCTGCTAAGGAAAATGAGGAACTCAAGCAACAATTATCTGAGTTGGAAGCCAAGCATTTTATTCGTTCTAGCTCGTCTCCTTGGGGCGCCGCCGTTGTCTTCGTTAAGAAGCCAGATGGTACTCTTAGGCTTTGCATTGATTATCGCAAGCTTAACGAGCTTACTATCAAAAATAGGTATCCATTGCCTAGGATCGATGACATGTTCGATCAGTTAAGTGGCGCCAAGGTCTTCTCCCAACTCGATCTGGCTACCGGATTTCATCAGTTACGAGTTGCGGAAGATAGCATTCCTCTTACCGCATGCCGTACTCGTTATGGTTCTTACGAATGGCTTATTATGCCGTTCGGTTTGACGAACGCTCCGGCGTATTTTGTAGATCTTATGAATCGGATATTCCGGGAATATCTCGATAAGTTCGTCTTGGTTTTCATTGATGATATTCTTATTTATTCCAAATCTGAAGCCGATCATATTCAGCATTTGGAGATTGTTTTGAGCACTCTTCGTCATCATCAGCTTTATGCCAAATTCTCCAAGTGTCACTTCTGGGAGAATAAGGTGAAATTTCTCGGTCATATTGTTTCTTCCGATGGTATTTCTGTCGATCCTTCTAAGATCGAATCTATTCAGGATTGGAAGAGGCCCGAGACCGTTACTGAGATCCGTACCTTTCTTGGATTGGCGGGTTATTATCGCCGGTTTATTAAGGACTTTTCTCGTATTGCTTTACCGCTTACCACTCTTACGAGAAAAGCTGTTCCTTTTATTTGGTCGGATAAATGTGAGAATTCCTTCTTGAAGTTAAAAGATCTCCTTACTCATGCTCCTATCTTAGTGGTTCCCGAAGGGAATCATGATCTTGTTGTTTATACCGATGCCAGTGGTTTTGGGCTCGGTGCCGTTCTCATGCAAAAAGATAGAGTAGTTGCCTATTCTTCTAGACAACTAAAGCCTAACGAGATTCGTTATGCTACCCATGATTTGGAGTTGGCCGCCATAGTCTTTGCTCTAAAGATTTGGCGACACTATTTATTGGGCGAGCGTTTTATTCTCTTCACTGATCACAAATCTCTGAAGTATTTATTTACTCAGAAAGAGCTTAATATGAGGCAACAGCGTTGGCTCGAATTTCTTGCTTCATATGATTTCGATATTCAGTATACCCCTGGTAAGGGTAATCGAGTTGCTGATGCGCTTAGTCGCAAGCAGCAAGTTGTTGTTTCCATGATGCTAGCAGAGTGGAATATTTTGGAAGCTTTATCTCTTTGTGATAATAGAGACCGTCCTTCAGTTTCTGAGTCTCCCGTGCTTTTATTTAGCATGGAAGCTCGTCCTAATTTGTTAGATCGCATTGCCGATGCCCAGAAGAAAGATCCAGATCTTGCTTATCTTTTTCAGAGTTGTAAATCGGAATCCCGAAGTGATGATCTAAAGGATTTCGATATTGATATTCATGGTTGTATTCGGAAGAAGGGTAGATTGATCGTGCCTGATATTTCTAATCTTAGAAATGACATTCTTGAGAACTGTCATCGTTCTAAGTATACTATTCATCCGGGCAGTAGCAAGATGTATGCGGATATGAAACGCTTATACTATTGGGAAGGTATGAAGCGTGATATTGCAAGTTATGTAAGTCGTTGCATGACTTGTCAGCTTGTTAAAGCAGAACATCAGCGTCCCAGTGGTCTTTTGCAGCCTCTTGAGATTCCATTATGGAAATGGGATCAGATTTCCATGGACTTCATTGATGGTCTACCTCGTTCGAGATCGGGCCATACTAGTATTTGGGTGATTGTAGACCGATTGACTAAATCAGCCCATTTTATTCCTATCAAGTCCAATCGGACTGCTCCTTTGTTGGCTAAGCTGTTTATTAAAGAAGTCGTTCGACTTCATGGTGTGCCTAGTTCTATTGTTAGTGACAGAGATCCGCTTATCACTAGTGGGTTCTGGCGGAGTCTTCAGAAAGCCTTGGGCACTAAGCTCAATCTCAGTACAGCTTATCATCCACAGTCTGATGGTCAGACTGAAAGGGTGAATCAGGTTTTAGAGGATCTCCTTCGAGCTTGCATTCTTGATTTTGGTGGTAGTTGGGAAGACCACTTATCTCTTGTTGAATTTTCTTATAACAACAGTTTTCAATCCAGTATCGGCATGGCTCCTTTCGAGGCTCTTTACGGAAGACCGTGTCGATCACCATCTTGTTGGTTGGAATCAGGGGAAAAGTTAATTCTCGGCCCCGATTATATTCGTGAATCTTCGGAGAGGATTGATATTATTAGACAGAGAATGAAGGAGGCTCAGAATAGGCAGAAATCTTATGCCGATCATCGTAGAAAGCCTTTGGAATTTTCTGTTGGTGATCTCGTATTCATTCGTGTTTCCCCGATGAAGGGTGTGGTGCGTTTTAGTCACTCCGGGAAATTGGCTCCTCGATATGTTGGACCGTTTCCTATTATGGAATGCATTGGCCCAGTTGCTTATCGTGTATTGTTACCTGTTCAGTTTTCGGGAATTCACGACGTATTTCATGTGTCTCAACTTCGTAGATGCCTTCGAGGTTCAGATTCTATTATTGATCCTCCTATGTTGCAAGATCTTGAGATCTCACCCGACTTGTCTATTGTGCAAAATCCTATTCGTGTGCTAGCTTCGGAGATTAAACGTCTTCGAAATAAAGAAGTCCCACTTGTGAAAATTCAATGGTCAGCAAACCCCAAGGATTGCACTTGGGAAACCAGAGAATTTATTGAGCGTTCTTATCCCGGTTTTCTCTCCTCTTCGGGTGGAGGTGAGCATTCGTATCTATCTTTCCTTTTTAATATTTGATTTGATAAATTATTGTGTTATTGACTACTTCTAGTATGAAATTGCGGGGACGCAATTTTTATAAGGAGGGGAGTCTGTAACGACCGTAATTTTTAAATTACTGGCGGAGCGAATATTTTAAATAGAAAATCTAAATTTAAAAATAAAATAAAATAAAAAATAAAATATTGATGCAATTCAAATTGCAAAGTTGGTTTAATTGCATTACATTTTATTCGAGGAAAAGAATATAGTGTATACTTTGCATTATATTTTTCCTTTGCATTGTGGCAGTCCAATTTCAAAAGCTTGAACAACTTTTGTACCTTGCTGTAAACTAAGAGTCAAAGTGTGAACACATTTTTTTCGTTACTGGGAAAAGAATTGCCTATTGTGAATTGTGAACGCAGAAGTTGCTCAGGTCAATTTTTTTTTTAACATGTTCAACCAGTTGCGTGGATGAAAACTCCATCCCACGCCATCACATTCTTCATTTTGTCACTATTTTATTTTCAAAAGCAAATATGTGAGCTTTTTAGCTGCCATTATCATTTCTACTAGCCGTGTACCTTCCTCCAACAATAGCATGTTGCATTAAATGAAAGTGTACTCAACTGTAAGCCAGCCGTGTACTTGACTTATACTTTTATTTTTGAAAAAAAAAGGAAGAAAAGAATATCTGCAACTTCCCTGCTTACTTTCAGCTAATTAAAGAATGCATTAATGGCCGAGTGATGACTTCCTCTTTCAGATCTAGGGTGTGTTTGGCTTCAAAACTAACAGTGAGTACTACTCACGTTTCTAATCCTTAGTGGTGCCCAGATATTGATCTCTGCTTTAGTTGTTCTGTTTTTCTGATTTACTTGTTCTGTTCTTTCACTTTTGGTGCATTGGAAAGTTGTTCACTTGATCTTTTGCTTTTCACTGATCTATTTGTTACCACTTGAGTCTTGTTCATTCATGTAGCTGTGTAGGCATTTTTCATGATTGAGTGTAAATAACGCATGCACTAAATATCAAACTCCTAGTCACTTTTGTGTTGGCGGTGAAATAAGAAATAATTTCAAGACCAGGTTGCCTTCATTTTTCGTGTGACCAAGCTCCCATAAACGTTGCTAGGTTACATTTTTCATTCACGTATATTCGTGAAAAACGTTAGTGCTTGGGCCAAGTTTACAGTTTGCATAAATCTTTAGTGAAGTGCAGTTTGCATGAAAATTGTGGTATCAAGAAATCTGGTTCAGATCATTATTTTCATTACTTCCATTGTATGCAAGAGTAACACACAAAAAAAAAAAAAACAAATTGCCAGGCACTTTAACTTTATTTTTCCTAGTGCGTGTGCAATATGCTGTTTACTAAAAAAAAAAAGAATAGGAAAAATTGTGTTCATTTTGGGTTTTGTTTAGAGGTAAGTGTATATGCATGCATGTAACGTGTCAGGGGAAAAATTTAGTTCATGCAGGCGTGAAAGATTTTAGCACCTAGGCCTTGTGTTATAAAATATGTATGCGTGCAAGAGAAGCGTATGAGTCACCCTCCTTTATATTGATTGTACGTGTAGGTTGTTTATTGTATTATACATTTTTGTGTATGATATTTTATGCAATGTAGTAGCATGCGAAAACCTGTTTTAAAGTCGCATATTTTATCTCTTCATTTTCCAGCGCCATATTTGATGCACATATAACAGTGAAATATTTGATGAAAATATAGAGTTGCAGTCCACTCCTTAATTTACGTTAAACCGGTATTTCGTTTTACAACGTAGTTTGTTGCCGTTATTTTTATAACGAAATTTGTACGCCGATACTATATTTTAATGAACGAAAATTCACTATTATTTTAACGTCTGTAACCGTTAATTTAAAGTGATTTTTGAAGCGGTTATCCCGCAACGCTGATTTGGTATCCGTTTTTGCGATGTTTTGAGATACGCAATTTCCTCATCGAAATTGCAATAGTTGTTGCTATTTTAATCACGCGTTTTAAAAATCGTTTTAAATTGAAATTGTTTTCAAAAATTCTACAGTTTGCGCCTTCAAAAGAATGAGGAAGCGATTTAAACGCTTCAGCAAAACTGAGGACTATGAACCCTTACTTTTACTGATCCGCTTAATTCCGGACTTGTCCGTTTGAGAACGTAAAATGTATTTTTATAAAATACACAATTTTGCACTTTCAAGGAAACGATGAAGAGATTTAAACGATTTAGCAAAAGTGCGGAGTATGGAACCACACTTTTACTATTTCGGTTAAATCCGGACTCGTTAATTGAAATATTTGTTGTTTGATGATTTTGATGATTTTGTGCGCTTTCGAGCGACTATGATGGACCTTCGGGTCATATGATGGACCTTCGGGTCAAATACCAGTACTAGACCTTCGGGTCATATGTTGGACCTTCGGGTCATATGTTGGGCGCCAAAATTATGATGACAGTACTTGGTAGGCTTCGGCCATATGTTGATGCACGTGCGGCGAAGCTAAAACTCGCCATTTGTTAGGATCGATCCACTTTTATGTTGATTTTCTAGTTATCTATTTTTGATTTCTAGATTTTGTGAATTGTTGTTTTGAATTCAATTGTGAATTTGAAAGTTGATTTTGATGGAGTTTGATGTGATTTCTTCATTTAACTATGTTGATTTCTTATGTTGAATAGTCTCATTTGAGATTATTATTATTTTACTTTGATGTTATTTATGATGCACTCACATATAAGAATAAATTAGACTGATCCGTTTATTATTTCTTTTTGAATAATACTCGGGTCAGACCGAGTTATTTCAGGGTAGTCTCTATCTCTGATTCTGTAGCAGCTTCAGCTTTTGGGATATCGCATCATCTTTTGTCTAGCCTTCGAGGAGTTCTTTTGGTTATTCGACTCTCATCTTATGTATGTTGATGTATATGTTTATGTACATTTGGTTCATGTGAACCATCGACTGTTGTAGCATATATTCCAGACTTGTCTTCCGCTATATATCTGATATTTCTGTTCTGATGTGATTATACTATCAGTGTTGTTGTTATTATGAGTTGTTCTGAATTTTTCTTTAGCCACTGTAGTTTCGTTTTAGATTTGGATTGAATATATATCTTTGGGAGTAATTTATACAACTCCTATCGATGTAATCAATACTCGTCTAAGGCATAACTTACAGATGGTCGCTCCTCACAAGCCTTATTCTTCGCAATAGCAGACGTTATTCCTTATAATAACCTTTGTTATTGTGAGCATAGAGGTGGGGCGTCACAAATCGCCTTTCTCTTTGCCCTAACCCTAATGTCAGTTCGAGGGGGGTATTGAAATGAGAAAAGTTATGCTGTGTAATATGTTTTGCCGTTATATCTACTTTTTTTGCTTTGTGGGTTACGGATCTTTGGGCCTAGAAGCTCAGCCCACTAACTCAGTTTGTATTTGTATAAATATCGGCCGTATATCTCAAAGATAATGTACACTGTAATCATTCAATTAATCAAAGCATTACTTCTTCTCAAATTATCAATTCAACATCTCTGTGTTTGCTCAATACTAAATCAAACTATCAAAATCTCAACAGAAAATAATTTCGGATGCAGATATGGATATGACACTATCCACATCTAAAGTGAGAGATGTATCTACAAAAGAAAAAAGATACAATATTCACAAAGCAGTACTTCTTGGTAAGGCATTAACCGTTAATCCTGTAAATCAAATTCTTGGCAATGCATTGGTAAAAAAACAGTAAGTACAATTATGGTCGAAGCATATTTATTGAATTTCACTTTTTTAACTTTTCTTAAACTCGTATGTATAAAAGAAACTTTTGAAGATGCGTTTGGTTTTGTATTCATTAATATAATCTCCTTTAATTCAAATTATGCAGGCAACATCGTCTTTATATATTGCAATAGGAATTTATGGTAGATAATTCAAAGGTAGTTTTGATATGGTTAATAATTGATTTTAACTGTGTGTGTACATTATTAACTTGCTTGAATGGTTTGATGATGTGGCAATAAAAGTTTATTTTTTTGTTCGTTTGGAAATTCCTAACTGTTGCATGCGCGCACTTCATTTAGTATAGAAGAGGCACTACCACTGAAGGAAGCTCTTTTGTTACCAGCGTCATAATTGGATATCCCTACATCCCCTAGAGCACACATATTTTCATGGCAACATTTATTTGTAACAAAAGGAATCCCTTGTTGTTACATGCTACCAGTCCCATATATATGCTCATCTCTTTTAGAATATCTTGCGATGTGAGACTAATCATAATCCAATCTACGCACTCACTCTAATACAATGCGAGGCACACCTAACACTAACCACCGCATTTTCATATATAAGTGCAAATCTTATTTGAATGAGCTTTATGAGAGTTCATAGAGGTGTCTAGCATATGCATAACCTTAGAGTTGGAAGCAGTGGAATGAAACTTTGAGCATGCAACTTAACCTTGTGAGAAATTTTGCTAAAAGCAAAAGTATGGATTTGGTTATTTTTATGTTATATATGTAATATAATGTTAAAAGTGCATTATAACTTAAAAGTAGAAATCCATAGGATGAACTGTTTAGTTGATCACATTTAATGAAAAAATTTGTAACTATAAGAACTGTTTATTATGTTCATTATCTCGCAAAAGCATAAATGGATCTATCAATCAAAGCTCAACAACATAGGCCTGTACATCGCAACTCGATCAACATCATTTTCAACCCAAAAGCACGTCCGCCTCTAGCATCCAATCCGCACGGAGTTGGTCGCCTAGCTTCCATTAGACCTAGGACCTTGCCCGTCATATTCTCTCGATCAACGAAGTGCTTCAAGCCTTGAGGACAGTGCCTCCATGCCTCGTCGTAGAGCTGGCAATTAGAATTGAGAATCGCAAACCTGAACTGAACCTACCCTGAGAAGACCCTGACACAAATCAAACCCAATGGATCTCGGGTCGGTACGGGTGATGAAAAATACCACAAAGACCCGATCAAACCAAAACCGACCCGACCCGAAAGACCCGGCCAAAAAATATTGAAATATATGTACCCAACCGGACCTGAGACGACCCCCTCCAAGCTGGACCAAAGCGCGAACCAGGTCGAGTCTAGGTTTTTAAATGTATAGTTTAAACCCAATAAAACCCAAACCACCTAGAACCAAGACCCACCTAGTTAGATCCGGATTCATCTGGTCAGGTCTAATTGCCACCCCTGTCCCATCATCAGTGGCCAAGTCACCACAAGATAACATTACCTTCCGTGCTTCTTTACCACACGCAGGTCCTATCCATTCTTGGCTTAGACGACTGGCTCTCTACGTGCTCTATTTTTTCGTGACTCGGTGGACCTCTAACAAAAGCCTCTAGTCGCCCCTCCGAAAAGAGACGATAACCGATACTGTTACCATGACAAAAGCGGTATAAAATGACACCATTGATCTAAAAAAGCATCACTATGTAGCAACCACTCTTGTACTTCACTGCATACCTAGCAAAAGTGACACTATACAATAATCACTTCTTGCTCCATGATGTTCTTCTGACACAAGCAAGTCGTAGCATGGCCCATCAACTAGCTTGCATATGAGCTATTCTCTCCATGGGAATCCTAGCTAATTGTCGACTAAATCATATATCACAATCAACGGTCATTGAAGAACTTAGAATCCAAGGCATCTTTTTAAGTCCTTCAAAGCATGATCTCTACCGCTGTACTTAGAGATTCTCATGCACTTGTACAAGGATTGAATCTTCTACTTTTATAAGATATATTTGCTAGCGCAAATGTATCACCGCTTTTACAAGATCAAAAAATGAATGTCAATAATGCTGTAGTCATCACCATAATTATTTTTAAGTGATAAAATGAGATCAGTATTTTTTTTTCAACCCTAAGTAAATAGAGCAATTAAATAATTTTCATTACATAAAATGGTCTTTACATCAATGTCATTACATTTCCATTAACCTATTCGTACCCACGATGGGGTAAATATAATAAAACATAAATAGTACTATCATTCCCAATATATGAAGATGTCGATATGTGCACTTAAACGGTTATGTACCCTGATTTTACAAACAACAGAATAAAATAACTTTTATTAGAAAATAAGCCCCCTGCTTCGTCTTAAGAGTTTTTATTCGTCTTTCTTGAAAGCAGCCTGTTTAAACCATAATCTCATCCTACTCAAAGGAGCTCCCATTAGTTTATAGGAAATAATAAAAACACAGAATAAACATAAAACCCAGTATGAGTAATATTTTACCTTAAATGAACAAATCATATAGTGAGACCATGTCGTTGAAGCATAGAACGGGTTCTCCTCTCACTAATTCAATCAATAGCGATTAGATCATATCATGTAATAATCATCATATCATAATCAATCTTATAACATCCGTTCAAACACAAGTGTGAGCTTTGCTTTTTCACATCATATCCCGACTAGGTGCTATAGTCGATTTACTTAGATTGTCAAACATGCCTTATTCTTAGTAGTTTTAAAATCGAGTTTGGACCTTCTAGGTTGATTTTCAAAACTTTATCGTAATTTCTCATTTTTATCATGAACAAAAAATTAGATTGCCACATATGCAGTTAAAGCCCGGCAAAATCCCCGCTATAGCACACAACACTTTTCAATCGCTATGCTATTTGAATTTAGCGCTATTAAATAGTAGACCGCTTTAAGTCCCGCTATTTTCCATTACACCCGCTAAATTAAGGCTTTTAGCACCCGCTTTAGTAACATTAATGTACAAAGCTTGATTTGACTAGTTCTCTTTTAAACCAAATCAACAAAGTTAGGGTAAATACCAAATTTTAAGGCAAACGCTCATTATAAGTTAGAAATCTATTGTAGTCATCGAATCTTTTTTGCATAAACCATGATATTCTTCGGTTTTGTTATATAAGCTTAAACAATATTTCTTTTTCCTACATAAATGATGTGAAAATGAGAATAAATTAACTTTACATATTTGCTTTTATATCTAATAAAGCTTTTTGCACGTCTGCTATTTTTCGCTATATCCTTGTTTTATCCCCGTTGTAAGTTTTTGCACCTCCACCACTATAGAACCGTTAAATGCTTTAACTGCACAGGTTTCCACTGAGGTCTTACATCAATGTTATCGAATATAATGTTTATTTAGACAAATGGTCATCACTAAAGCCTTACACCAACATTATCAAATATAGTGCCATGTTTAGACAGTTGCCTCTGAGGCCTTATACCAATGTTACGGAATACAATGTCATGTTTAGATATATGGTTGCCACTAAGGCCTTACACCAACGTTATCGAATACAATGTCCTGTTTAGACACATGGTTTCCCCTAAGGCCTTACACCATGTTTTATTATTTCAAATAGTATTGCTTATCATGCTTAGCTTTCTCAATCTTAGTTTCAATTTTTCACTTCTAAATAAGTTACACCATTCTAACATATTTTTCTTTACTTAGGGAATTTCATCACCTACAGCTATCGCAAGTCTCCTTTTCCTTTAAGCTATCAAGTGTCTCAAATTTAAGCTATATCATGTCATAGTTTAAAGCCATCGAATGTTGATAGGGATGGCAATAGGGCGGGTCTAGGGTCTAAACCCGGTTGACCCTAACCTGTTTTGACTCGCCAAGACCCGTCCCATTGGGTCATCGAGGCGGGTAGACCCATGATCCATTCTTCAAAGCTCCGTGTCTAGGGTCGGGTCGGGGCTTAGCCAACCCGCCCCAACCCGACCTGCACTGCTGAGATCACATAAAATCGCTTTATTATTATAATAATGATTTGTTAATATTTTATACATAAGCAGTTATAACATGAATATTCTAATGTTCAATTCAATAAGTTATATGATTTTTATGGTGTTAAGTTGCATCACCAATAATTATATAATAACGTATGCATGTTTCTCTTGAACCGTTATCATGCACCTTATTTTTATTACCTTACTTATCATTATAACGCATTGATATCTATATTTATTATATCACTTAGTGACAATCTCTCTTACAAATAAAATAAATAAATACATGTACATTAATACAAAATTTTGAATGAATATGTAAAGCCTCAACGGGTCTTGGGGTGGGTCAGATCTACCCTGACCCGTATGGGTTCCGTGTACGGGGCAAAATTCCAGACCCGCACCGGGTCTACGGGGCAGGTCTAGGGCAGGGTTTAAAAAACCCGCGGCCGGCTTTGGGCATAAAAAACCCACCCCCCATTTCCATCCCTAAATGTTGAGCTATCACATGCCAACCTATCACATGCTAAGCCATTGAAGGTCGAGGTTTAGGGCTATCAGATCTCATAATTCAAAAGTTAACGCATGTCAAAGCTTATCGCATGTCAAAGGCTATCACATACCAAAAGCTACTTAAAGTTGAGCTATTGCATGCCAACTCTGTAGCATGCTGAACCATTGCAAGTTACAATATAAGGCTATCAAAAGTTGAGTCCTAAAAGCTATCATGGGTTATAAACCAATGCTATCCATGGTTGACAAAATCTATCGCTTGTCAAGGCTATCGCATGGAAAAGCCATCGCATGGCAAAGCCATCACATGTCGAGTTTTTAGAGCTATCATAGCTTAGTTTCTAAAGGCTACCGTATGTTTTCTTTTAAAAGCTAACAAAGGTTGGCAATTAGGTGCTATCAAATATCATAACGGCGATTTTGAATTATTTTGAAAAATGTTTTATTTCCATTAAAAGTAATTACTTTCTAACAAATCCTATTATATGTTGAATTCTCGTTAGTTAACATAAATCGTTGCAATTGTCTTTTTAGGAAGATATAATTTCCCTCGCAAACCAAGTATTGATTATTTCCTTAATTATTTAGTTAAATTACCATTTGTGAGTAACTTTCCCTTTTACTAAATAATTCATATCGATATCAATTTGAAAATACATGGGAAAAATCCCAAAAAATTCATAAAAATCAAACTATCCATCTTTTACCTTATATAAAAATTGCAGGTCAAAATAATTATGTTTTCTATTCTAAATAATTAAAACTCGAAATAAAGTATTTTTTAGCTTAGAAAATTCATATAAAATTCATATATATTCAAAAAATTATAAAATTAAAAATTCTTCTCCAGCTTAATGGTTTAAACATTATATAATAATTTCATGCGAATCGAAGAAGGTATGACTTATGTTTTACACTGTAACAAACCAAAATCATTGTTATTTAATTCCCAAACATGAGTAAATTCATTCTTTCCTTCTAAAACTACTTATTCATTATTATTTTAGCATCATAACATATACAATTCGAACCCAAATAGTTTGAAAGGGATTATAGAATGTTTTACCCACTTAGGCTTGATTGAAACCTTCGTTTTCTTCTTAGAGATGAAAGCTCTTCGTTTTGGTTTGATTTTCTTCTCCTTCTTCTTTAAAATGGTGGCCGACGTTATTTTCTTTTTCTTAGCTTTGTTTTAGTGTGAGGGAGAATGGATGTGGAGGAAGAGAAAAATATGTTAAGGGTATATACTATAACAACCATGTTCTTAATTATTTTATAAATTTAATTTAATTATGAATAACTAATTTTTAATTGTGATTTGTGAATTTTAATTGTGAAACTAAATCCAGTTTTTGTGAATAATTGATTTGGTTTATCTTAATTAATCTTAAGATAAAAATTGAAAATTTTATTAGTTATAATTTTCAAAATTAATTCGATTTGGGATTTAATAAATTGCAAATTCAAAAAATATATCTTTTATGAATATATTTGAAAATATAAGAGTAATTTTGGGAAATAGTGTAAACTTAATTAAACGTTCATGTTGTGATTTATTGTTTAAAATAAGGATTTAATTTTGTTAATGGATTTTGAAAAATGGAGAAATTAACTTATGAATTTGTAAAACATTGTTAGTGTAAAAGTGGTGTTTTATTAAGTGATAAAAATTAGTAACATTTCAGTTCTCTTAAAGATTTTGCAACACTTCTCTTATTGGATATTTACCCAAACCCTATTAGGCCTATGTAGGAGAGAAATAAGAAGTACATACACTTCTTTCTCCCTTCATTCTTCTGCTCAAAAATTTAATAAACCAAAACTTTTTTGTTCTCTAAACACTAGAGTCAAAATCATCCCCCATCAGAATCAAAACAAAGGGCTTTTATTCTATAATAAAAAGTAAGTATTCTAAACCATATATCTACCTTTTAAAAACATAAAAGAGTGATTTTTGATCTCATTTTAATTAGAATTGTGCTCTGTTTGGTTTTTTTTGGGTTTTTTAGACAATTTTGGTGAAGTTGAAGGTGTAGCAAAGCCTAGGCAAAGATTAGCAAGCTATAGGAAGCATTAAAGGTGAGTTAATCACTTACATATATATTTTTAAATCTCTGTTTGCTGCACACAATTGTTTGATCGTTGATTGAATTGTTTGCAATTTGGTTGAAAACTTGGATGATTGTTGTGTTATTGTTTGCTGGAAATTTGGTGTAAAAATCACTGCAGTAAAACAATGATAACTTGTGGTAAAATAATCCAAATTGACTCAATCCTTTTGTGGTAGAAAGTTCTTTCAATTAGCTACAAGTTGTTTTTAATCATATTTCGAAATTTTGCTATTTAGTGGGTCGAAATTGAGTTTGAAACTGATAGTGTAGGTCTGCTCCGTGTAATTTTCTTAGTTGAAACCTGATGTTAAAATAACCATAAATTTTAATTGGTAGAACTAAATTGAGTGAGATTTTTTCAGTTAAAAGGTATTTTTATAAGGAACAACTTTTATGTTCATCATTTTTTTTGAATCTGCAATTTACTAAGATTAATTTGGATTTGAAGAATAGGTAACCTCTTTGTCCTGTGTTTTAATCTTAGCTTTGAAACACAGATAAATTTTCGTTACTTCTCAAAATTTGATAATTCTTGAAGTTTTGGAAAACTTAGACTTTGTGCTACAACTTTTATGTTTTGCGTTTTGCATAATTTTGAAGTTTAGATGGTCAAAAATTCGCTTATTTGTCGCTGCCCTATCAATGAAAGACATAATTAATAAATTTAAATTTGAAAATTTTTCCGGTCATAACTTTTGAACCGTAAATCCAAATTGGATGATCTTTGTCTTGTTTGAAAGATGAAACTTTATGTACAACTTTCATGTTTTAAGTTTTGTAAAATTATGAGATTTAAGTAGTCGAAACTACAGATATTTAAACCATAAATTTGAGTTAAATGAAATAAATAGATAAGCTACGTATACAAGTAATTTTACGAAAGAGAATTATTTATATTTATAAATCTTATAATTTTTTCTAAAATAAGTTAATAGATACTATAAATGATTTTTAGCAAGTTATTTTATATATTAAGCATGGTTAGTAAATTATTTATGGATTTGAAATATAACTTTGGACATACAAACCTAATCTATTTTTACATTTAATAAAAAATGATTATGGAATTGGAATATAAGTATTACAATTTTATTAAATAAATGATTTAGGGTTCATGGAATTAGGAAATGTAATTTTGAAAGGTATAAACTTAGTACTAAATCAAATGGTTATATTTTAATATGATTTAGAAGAGTAATTAAATATGATTCTAAAATATGATTTTGTGAATAATATAACATATGGAAATTTGAGACAACTTTGTGTATATAAGTAAAATCTTGGAACAATTCAGAGTTATGGAATATTTTAGCAAATCTGTGAATATTTTTATAAAGTTAAATAATGAACGGATTTACGGAAAATTATAATAAGTGTTTTAAATAATAAACTCAAAAGAGAAAAATGTTTTGAGAACCTTAATTCTATAATTTAAGGAGTACTAATAATCGACTTAGTGTCATCGATTGGTTTAAATGCTTTCGAATAACGCTTCATCGAATATAGTATAACTCATTGAATAGAATGTTTAGGTGCAAGTTACTAGCCCATTAGAAAATACTCAAATTTCACCGGGTTGTATGGGATGCCTTGGTTAAATTCGTGTGATTGCTATTAGGAAGTATTTTACACTTTAGAGTTGTATTCTCTTTTGGTGTGCGATAAGTGGTTGCTAGATCCTTAAGAGAATGTAGTTCAGGTTTTCCGGTGGTATCCGTAATAAGTGATATTTACTAGCTTTTAGTAAATACTTGGATTTCACCATACGGTATGGGACGTATTGGTTAAGTTCTAGTGATTATTGAAGGTGTAGTATTTGGCACTTTAGAGTTCCTCTCTTTTGGTGTGCGACAAGTGGCTGTTAGATGCTTAAGAAGTTTATTCCTAGATTTCTTTTCGAACATAATAATATTAAATAAATGTAGAGTTATCAAGTCATGGTTTCTACGATCACCTTGATCGGTATGGACTATCCTTGAGATCATTCTGTGATTCTAGGTTCCCGATCGAAGTACGATCCTTGGTATCAGGTCGGTTCGAGTGATACCAATTTGTTTGTTTGTCATGGGTTTTGAGTACAATCATTGCGATTGTTTTGAACGGTCATTACGATCGGTTTGGATTAAGGTCTCTTGGATTCTGAATATTTGGATTCTGTGGTCGTGAAATAAATATATATTCTTGTGTCTTGTGTTAGTGAAATAAATATATATTCTTGTGTCTTGTATTAGTGAAATAAATATATATTCTTGTGTCTTAAGTTCGTGAAATAAATCTATATTCTTGTGTTGTGTGTTCGTAAAATAAATATATTGAAACACCCCACACCCCTTAATATACCCAATAGAACACATTAAAAGGCGTGGTGCATTGTAGGTATAACTGAAACTAATAGAGACTAAGATTCACAAGACAAAAACAGCGGAAATTAAAATAATACTTATTTAAAACAAAAGCTTCATAATTGCTCATAAACCAAATAAGTCAAATACTAAATATAACATACATGTCTCAAAAACCAAAATGTCTCATGAAATAAAAACTCATAGTCTCAAAATCAGAGTACATAATATTCCTCATAATGAGCCAGTACACAAAAAGAGTTAAAGCTAGAATAAAAGAAATACATGGTAGAGATCTTCTCCCAAAATCCTCCAAGCAACCACAATCTACAGCTCTTTCCCTTGATTGCCTATAGAAGGGTGGGGAAAGGGAAAATAGAGGAGTGGGTCAACTAAAAGTCTGGTGAGTGATAGTAACTGCTAGAATCTTTAAGCAAAGTAAAGCTAATAGACTCTTCAATAGTTCTAGTATATACAAAAGGAAACAAAGGAAATAGGAAAGATATAAACTGGAAAATACGATTAAACTATTACAATTGATAAGATAGGTCAACTTTGATTGTTTGCACTTGTCTTTGATAGCTTCTTGATTAGGCTGAATTCCTAATCCTATAATTAGGCTAAAATCCTAATTCTACCCTTTGATCGGCCTGCTACTCCATAGACCTTACTGCGGACTAGACACTATATAACTCCCTACACAGCAGCCAATGGTATCTACGAAAGATACACAAAGCACCCACTGTGGACTAGACGATACATAGATCCCTACACAGAAGGCAATGGTGTCTACAAAAGACACACATACTAAGCGCTTGGAACTCATAGCGATTACTGAGCACCGAAATGGAAGTCGCACGCGTAACTACCACCATGCTCATACTACATGTTGCTCCACCTATTGGGTCGTATTATTACCTCGACTCAGCATAAGCATGCCCCTCATCTTACTTCAGGAATATGTGAAACACCGTGTCCATAGAAAATATAGGGGAATGCTGTCGGTGTTGGCCCATCATCCAAACAATATCTAATAGTGCCCTTGTCCAAATCCCCGTGATTTGAACATCTCTATATTGACCAATTACTACCACTACTAGCATAAGCGTACCCCTCGTCTCACTTTTGGTTTATGTGAAACACCATACCCATAGAAAATAATAGGGAAATGCTATTTGGTACATGTCCTACTTTAATTCTTTGCTTATTAACTTAGATAAATTATTTAAATAAGCCTTTACTATTGTTCTTACTATCCATGCTTATTAATTTATCCTAAGTCTTAAAATAAGCCTTATTCTATTCTATTTCTTATTATAACCTATGTTGTATTCTTGCTTGTTACTTAACCCAAGGTCTAAGTGTGAAAATAAGCTTCTTTTCTTCTTTTATTCTTTTTAGTTATAATTCTAAGTTATAACTAGGCCAATCTCTTTAATTCAGTCCAATTAATATCATATTTAGGCATAATTTCAGTCCAATTCCATTTATATTACAGTCTTTATAGTTTATATCTTATATTTCATCATTTCAGATTTCTTATAATTTAATCCAATTTCGCGTTAATTCTATTCTAATCCATACGCGAAGAAGAAGAAGGAGGAATAAAAGAAAACTGAAAATAGAAGGAAATCCAAGGCGTAAGAAGAAGATGTAAATAACGTATAAATAACAGTAAATAAACTAAAATACTGTAAATAAACTGTAAATAAATGGAAAAGCTAAAAATATACTAAAATTAACTGAAAATAATTCTGAAAACTGCAAATAAATTACTAAAAAGGTTACTCCAAAAATCGTAGTAAAACTACAACTATTGGAAACCCTATTATTTTAAATTACTTAAAGAAATTTAAAATAATTACAATCACTCACCTCTGGTCCTTAGCTCTTCCCTTTGGGCCTTCACGGATCCACTTGGGGTTGTTAAATATTTTTATTTAAAACGATTTCCTCCTTGAAAATTATTCCGCTTAGGGTTCTTCCTGAACAGGTGAACCCAATTGGAGAAAATCTTAGAATGAGAAAAAGTGTTAGGCCCAGGGTTCTATTTATACAGGTAGAAGTGGATCTCAGACCGTTGGATTTGGGGATTGAACACGTCATAGGCTGAATAGGAGCCATCAGATGCAAGAATAGAAGGACTGGATTGAAATAAAGAATGCAAAACACGTAATATGAAGCCTCTGGAACGAATGGAATGAATAAAACTTTTCTTCATTCTTGAACACAGGCGGGTCGACCGCCCTTGTGCCCAAGTCGACCGGCGGTTGACCTGGCATATATATATATATATTTTCTTTTTTCTGCTTATTTTGTTTAATTCATATCTCGTTCATTTTAGCTCGGATTCTGACGTTCTATATATGGAAATTGACCATAAAATTACCACGGACACAATGGTGCAACTTCCGTGGCTCAATTCTAATAATTTCACAAAGTTATTTTATTATTTAATTAATTAATGAATTAATTATCACGGGTTAAAATTTTGCGTTGTTACATATATGTTCTTGTGACTTGTGATGGATGTTAAGTTAATTCTGTTATTTTGTGTTTAGTGACTAGTTCATGTTTATGGCTTAAACTTATAACCCTGTTCTGAGTTAATCATTGATATTTATGTGCTTAGAGATACCATGTATTGTTTTGTGAATTCAGTGTTTAGTGACTAATATGTGTTCGTGACTTAAATGTATAACCATGTGCCTTGTGATGAACTGTAAGTATAATTAATTCACGCGACTCATCATTTCATGGACATTTGTATTTACTTATATATTGTTTATTCTTGTGTTATATTCTGTTCTCACCATATTGGATATTTAGAGATAGTCTGACCCGGGTGTTATTTTGCTCGGATCAGGCCGAGACTTTTCAGGTTACAGGACAAGTTGACCTTTGGATGTTTGGGCTAGCAAGGAGATAAACACTTTTAACTTTTTAGTTTATCTCATTTAGGAAATTTGTGAATATGTTTGTAAGATGTACAATTGAAGATTAGAGAATTGTAAAACTTGTACAACAATCAAGTTTAGTATTTCATTTTGTAAACTCAAAATTTGTATATGTATAAGTTGAGATTTATTTCGTTGTGATCTATGACTGTTATTTATATGATATATTGTTCTGATTCTGAGAAATCAGTGTGTCCATTACTTTGTATTAATACTGTATACGTCAAATTCATTTTAGATATTAAGTGAGAAAGGTATAAATGACGTGTCAGTGTTAGTATAAATATATATTCACATTCGATCGCCCTTAACAAGCCGTATTCTCCGGATTAGCAGACGACATTACTTGTAACGTTCTTTGCTAATCTGGGTATCATAGTGGGGTCGTTACAATACATTTCCCTTAATACATATCCTCTTCATTTACTTATTTAGTTCTTACTCCTTTATATTTATATGGCTAACTATAATTGCTTTAATTATTCGTATTCCATTAAATTACCCATATTTAAAGTATTCCATGATTATTCTTTCAAATCTCATTTGATAATTCATTTAGTTAAATTCTCTTAATTATTTCTTATTTAATTATATTATCAATTATCATTCCTATATTATGGCTGTCTAAAATATGAGGTGTTACAGTCTCCCATCCTTATAAGGATTTAGCCTTCGAAATTTCGACAAGGTAGGATAATGGCCACTATCATTAACTCAACGTACACGCAGGTACAACAATCACGCTAGTTCTCTACTAATGTAAATCATAAATTAGCATTCAAAATGTATTAGTTCCACTACTGACACATAATAATATCATATCACAAAATCATGCTAGTGTCACCACTAGTTTATACAACAAAACATATCAAAGTCTTTATGCTCAAATGATTAGAGGTATGATGTTTTAGACATAGGTTCTAGAGGTCATGGTTCGAGCCCTTGATACATCATAATAAATTCTCACTTGAATAAAATATCACACATGTTATCAAAAAAGAATTTTATACAACAAAATATACATGTCCAATCATACATGTCAAAACAACTTAGGATAGATATTCCTAATCTTATCCTCTACTTTGAAGGTATAGTCATCTACATTGTCACCCCACTGGACATGTATAATATTCTTGTTTCTTAACTTTTTCATATCATCACCTGTTATTCCTTTGGGTCCTCTAACATATGTCAAATCTGGTTCTATAGACAAGTTGTCGGCCACCCTCGGTTGCACTACCGTATTTGGGTCGAGTACACATTTCCTTAAATGTGATATACAAAAAATTATGCACACCTACCAAACTAATTGGTAAGTCGACTCGATGTGCGAGTTTATCAATCATCTCAATTATTTGAAACATACCTACATATTTGGGTGCCAATTTCCCCGCCTTTCCAAAACACATAAATCGCAACACTTCGTATCAGTGAGACTTTCATAAACACATGGTCATCTATTACAAACTATAGTTCTTTTCTCTTTTTGTCCGCATAATTCTTTTGCCTTAACTGCATAACTTTTATCCTAGCATGAATCAATTCTACCTTCTCAGTGGTATCTCTTACCAAATTAGGTCTTTACAATAGCTTATCTCCCGTATCCGACCAATAAATATGTGACTTACATAGTTTACCGCAAAGCGCTTCAAATGGTGTCAGGCCAATACTTGATTGGTAACTGTTGTCACAGGAAAAATCTGCCAAGTGCAAATGATCTTTGCAAGATTCTCTAAAGTCTAAAACACATGCCCTCAGAAAATCCTATAATAAATGGTTCACCCTTTACATTTAACCATCTGTCTGTGGGTGACAAACCATACTTAAGTTCAATTTTGTATCTAATGCACTCTGCAAACTTCTCCAGAACTCATCGATGAACAATGAGTCTCTATCACTAACAATACTGCTCGAAATCCCATGCAGTATTCTAGAGGACCAACAACATGTCCATCATTAACATCAACTTCTCCTTAAGCAGTCCTATTACCATCCCCTCTCCTTGATTGATCGGCATAGGTCCATAATGGAAGATTTGGTGATACAATATTTTGAATTGCAGAAGATTTGGAAGATATTATTGATTTCAGTGATACAATTATTTCAATTATAGAAGATTTGAAAGATATTTGAGATAATACTCAAATATAAATTGCCTCTTTAATAACATTAAAGAGAGTAATAAATTACCTACGCGAGAAGAAGAATTATTTTGGGAGATTAAGGTAATCAATTAATTTCCTAATTAGCTGATTAAAGAAGGAACCTTATCAGGTGCATGTAAATTAGGGAACTGGAAAATAAAATGGATAAACGTATCCTGTATGAATAGGAGAATTGACGAGGCATTGATTTATGACCATAAATCAATTACTTCAACCCCAAGTAATAATCTCTATATAAAGGTAGAGAGTAGCATTAGTAGAATTATCTCTCTCAGTTGTATTTCTTATTCTTCTTCTCCATTATCAATCCTGTAAAATTTTCTCCTTTTAGAAAATAATAAAATCTTCTCTCCCCAAGTGAATTTAACTACCTCGCGGTAGTGGAACCACTATAAATCTTGTGTGTTACTTTCTTTTATTGCTTGATCTGTGATTGTCTTTAGTTGGTCACTATCTGTTGTTTGTTTTGCCTCACCATCAATCTGATCCTATTTTTTTCCACAAGGTTGAACTTTTTGTTCCTAAGCCGATCTTGAGGGATTTTTTCCCAACAGTTTGGTATTAGAGCGATAAGGTTGATTGAGAAAAGGTGTTAGGCATTATGGCAGGAGATGAGGAGACTCCGGCGGTTTTACCAAGACCCTATGTTGGAGGGACATATATTGCATCAGGATCTAGGTTAGCAACAAAGAAGTAGAACGGTGATAAAGACTTCGAGAAGTGGCAATGGTGGATGAAAGCTGTTCTAATGAGAAACGAAGTTCAACCCATGGTGTTTGCTCCTGAGGAGTTGACGGCTAAAATTTCAGCCGTAGAAAGGAAGGAGATGGAAAAATGGGCATTTACTACTTTGCAATTAGCTATAGGAGAAAATGTTATTTTTGAGATTAGCGGTGAGACTACTCCTAAAGGCATTTGGAACAAGCTGAAAAATCTCTATCTAAAGAAATCTTTGACTAACCGTCTGATTTTGTTGAAGACATTTTTCACCATGAGGATGAGAGATGGTACTTCTGTCAAAGGGCATCTGGGGTTTTGGACAATCTAGTGATGAAGATGAAGACTGTGGATTTGAAGGTAGATGAAGAGCATATGGCTATAATGCTCTTGTGTTCCCTTCTAGAGTGTTACACAGGTTTCGCTAATAGCCTTATCTTTGCGACAGATACTTTGACCATTGAAGATGTGAAGTCGGATCTTCAATCTGAGGACTTGAGTGATTAGATGAAGGAGATGGGTGAAGGTAGAGGAGGAAGTAGTAATCAAGGCCTATTTGCTGGGAGAGGGAGAGAGGAGAATAAGAATTGGAATTCCAAGGGTCGTTCCAAATCTAGAAAGCTCGGTAATAATTATAGAGAAAATTCTAAGAAGGGAAAGTGTCATCATTGTAAGAAACTATGTCATTAGAAAAGAGACTATCCGGATTGGAAAGAAGAAGAAGGAAGAAGATGGTTCTTCATCATTTGCGGTGGAGAAAGCTATATCTGATGATATGTTATCTACAACAGTATCGGATGTATCAAACCATTAGGTGCTTGATTCGGAGGTTTTTTTTTCATATGGCGCCTAATAGGGATTACTTTAGTTCTTTAGTCGACAGAGAGGGAAGTGAAATCCTTATGGGCAATGATGCTATTGTAGAGCCATGGGAGAAGGTACAGTGTAGATTAGGATGTTTAATGGAGTGATATGCACTTTGACAAGTGTCAGGTATGTTTCGGGTCTTCGGAAGTCCTTGATTTCTTTGAAGTAGTTGGCATACATGAAGCGCGAGGTCACTTTAGAGAAGGATGGTTTGAAGGTTTTTAGGAGTGCCCTTGTTTTTATGAAGGGAGATGTGTTCCGGAATCTGTATTTGTTTAAGGGACCATAGTTCTTAGAGAGTTATGTGTTGGGGTTGATAGTTCTCATGCTTTGGATGCCAAGCATCTCAGGTTGGGTCATATTTCTAATAAGTGCTTAGAGTTGCTTCGTGTATGAAAGATGATCAAAGGTGACTTCAATAAGTTGGATTTCTGCCAGGAGTGTGTGTTAAGTAAGCAGACTGAGGTATCCTTTAGAGTTGGACTCTATAGATCAGAGAGGGTACTTGATTATGTGCATACAGATGTTTGGGGACCAGTTGCTACTACTTCCATTGGGGGAGTGAAGTATTTTATCTCTTTTATTGATGATTTTTCTCAAAAAGTTTGGGTGTATGTGATGAAGGCCTAATCAGAGAGCTTTGAGAAGTTTAACGCTTGGAAGGTGCTTGTTGAAAACCAATCTGATTCTAAGTTGAAGATGCTGAGATTTGATAACGGTGGCGAGTTTGTCTTTGGGGAGTTCCTCGACTTTTGTAGACAACATGGCATTGAAAGATATTTCACTACACCAGGTGATCTGCAATCCAATGGGATTGCAGAGAGGATGAATATGACTTTACTTAAGAAGGCTTGTTGCTTAAGATTGACGGTGGGCTTATCTAGAGGCTTTTGAGCTAAAGCATTATCAACTGTGGCGCATACTATTAATTTGATTCCGTGCTCAGCCATATATGGAAAGATTGTAGAAGAGAAGTGGAGAGGTAACCATGTACCTTGGTTATTTTCGTATTTTTGGTTGTCCTGTGTATGTTCACTATACTGGTGATGATAAGTTGGAGGCTAGAGCATACAAAGGCATCCTCTTGGGATACACAGATGGTATCAAAGGGTATCATATTTGGCACCCTGTTGATAGAAAGATTTTTCATTCCAAACATGTTACTTTTGATGAGTCAGCAATGTTCAATACTAAGAAATACTTACCTACCACATCAGATGTTTCAGATAGGCCTAAGGAGATGGAAGAGGTTCCTATTTTACAGGTTAGTAGTAGAGTTGTTAATGCTGTTGAGAGTGAGATAGATGCAGTTGATGTGACATCACATAGTAGTCCACATGTGCCTTCTAGTAGTGTTGATGATGTGCATGAGACTAGAGGAAGTTCAGTTCAAGGTGGAGCTGAAAGGAGTTTAGTCGAAGTTGTACCTACTCGGGCCAGTCGTAGGACTTTAGGCCGCCTGAGAAGTATGGTGATTGGCAGTATGCAAACCTTAGCCTTAGTGATCAATTTGATTATGCCCTACATGTGGTTTATGAGAAGCTGTTTGACCTTGATGAAGCTTTGAAGTCATGTGACAGTTCAAAGTGGATGTGCACTATGGAAAAGGAGCTTTAGTCATTGAAGAAGAACATGACTTGGGATTTGGTACCTCCTCCTCAAGGAAGCCGAGCCATAGGTTGCAAGTGGGTGTTCAAGGTAAAGGATGATGGAAGATACAAGCTAGACTTGTTGCTAAAGGGTTTTCATAGAAGAAGGGATTAGAGTATGATGAGATTTTTTCTCCTGTAATGAGATACACCTCCATCCGTATTTTGCTAGCTATAGTTGCTGCTCATGACTTGGAGTTGGAGCAACTTGATGTGAAGACTACTTTCTTGCATAGAGACTTGGATGATACCATTTACATGAAGCAGCTTGACAGATATGTCGTAGATGGAAAACAGAATTGGGTTTGCAAGCTAAACGAGTCATTGTATGGACTTAAGCGGTTGCTTAGACAGTGGTACAAGAGGCTTGATTTCTTTTATGCTTTCACTTGGTTTGGATCGTAGCATCAAAGACGCTTATGTGTACTTCAAGCATTTGAATAATGGTTATTGGGTGTATTTATTCTTGTATGTGGATACTATGTTGATTGCTTCAAAGGATAAAACCGAAATTGATAGTTTGAAGTTGAAGCTTTAGCGGAATTCGAGATGAAAGACCTCGGAGAAGCAAGGAAGATTTTGGGTATGGAAATCAAAAGGATAGGAAGCTTGGACTTTTGAGGCTCACTCAAAATGAATATATTCTAAAAGTGCTTGCTCAGTTTAGCATGAAAGGAGAAAAGGCAATAAGCACACCCATGCCTTTGCACATACAGCTTTCTATTAGACGCTCTACAATCTTGAAGAAGGACAAGGCTTATATGGAGAAGGTTTCCTATGCGAGTGCAGTCGGTAGTCTAATGTATGCCATGGTTTGCACTAGGCCTGAAGTTGCATAGGCAGTTGAATTGATGAGTAGATTCATGTCAAATCCAGGAAAGACGCATTGGGAGGTAGTGAAGTATATTTTCAGATATCTTAGAGGGACTCCAGACCATGGGTTTGTCTTTGGCGGCAGAGATAGAGATTTCAGCTTGGTTGGATTTTGTGATTCTGACTATGCCGATAATATAGATCGAAGGAAGTCAACCTCAGGTTATGTGTTCACCATTGGTGGGACAGCTATTATTTGGAGAGAAAGATTGTAGACGATTGTGGCTTTGTCTACTACAGAGGCAGAGCTTATAGCTGTGGTTGAAGTAGCTAAGGAGGCACTTTACTTGAAGCGTTTGTTGGGTGACTTGGGCTTCGTGTATGAAAGTATATAAGTGAATTGTGATAGCCAAAGTGCAATTCACTTAGCTAAAAATCTGGCTTTCAGCTCAAGGATGAAGCATATTAAGGTGAGAAAGTCCTTTCTGGTCTCTATGGATGAAGAGAAGCTGTATGTCTTCAGAAGGTTCACAAAGAGGAGAATGCAGCAAATATGTTTACCAAGTCATTACCTGTTGCAAAGTTCGAGCATTGCTCAAACTTCATTCGCATGATAAAGTGCCAGGTGCCACAGGGTGGAACGAGGGAGAGTGAGTTAGTAGATGGAGACATTTGTTTTCATTGTGGAGATTGATAGGTCCTACTTGGAGAGGGTATTTTCAACACAAAGTGCAATGGGTGATGGCTATGCAAAAGCTCATTGAGAAAGTATCCATGGTGTCTTGTCCGAGAGCTACTTGGACTAAGAGGATGTAGGTGGCGTTAATAGGCTTGCGGGGAAATATATTATCAAGGTGGAGATTGTAAGATTTGGTGATACAATATTTCCAATTGCAGAAGATTTGGAAGATATTGTTGATTTTAGTGATACAATATTTCCAATTGAAGAAGATTTGAAATATATTTCAGATAATTACTCAAATATATATTGCCTCTTTATAGCATTAAAGAGGGTAATAAATTACCTTCGTGATAAGAAGAATTATTTTAGGAGATTGAGGTAATCAATTAATTTCCTAATTAATTGATTAAAGGAGGAACCTTATTAGACACATGTAAATTGGGGGAAACTGGAAAATCAAATGGATAAACGTTTACTGTATGAATAGGAGAATTAATGAGGTATTGATTTATGACCATAAATCAATTACTTCAACCCCAAGTAATAATCTCTATATAAAGGTAGAGATTAGCTTGAGTAGAATTATCTCTCTCAATTATATTTCTTATTATTCTTCTCCATTATCATTCTTGTAAAATTTTCTCCTCTTAGAAAGTAATAAAATCTCCTCTTTCCAAGTGGATGTGCACTACATTACGGTAGTGGAACCACTATAAATCTCATGTGTTACTTTTTTTATTGCTTGATCTTTGATTGCTTTTAGCTGGTGACTATCTGTTGTTTGTTTTGCCTCACCATCAATCCGGTCTTATTTGTTTTTCCGCAAGGTTGGGTTTTTTGTTCCTAAGGCGATCCTGAGGGATTTTCCCCAATACTTCATGGATCGATACCGATCCATGGGAGAGTTCTTCCTTCTCCATCTTATCTTCTTCATCGTATACCTTCAACTTGCTCCTTTCTAGGTCTATGCCTTTCTAATGTACTTCTTATATCTAAACAATATGAAAGGATTCCTTATGTTTCCATTATCTTTATGGCGTGATCCTTCTCCAACTTAGGGTTGCTTCATTGATACGAATTTCTTTTGAATCTCTTCCATGATAGCATTTTGTGTCAACTCCAACTTATGATCAACAACAACCATTATCCTATCTATCTCTTTTTTCATCACAAGATCTAGAGGAGATTGTCTAGATCCATCGCAATCTTCTTCATCTACTCCAACATCTTCTTCTTATATCATTGTTTTACTATTATATCTTTTCAGTCCTATCTTTCCATTGGATCCAATTGGAGATTTTTTTTAAATCCTAGTAGCAAGCCGAAATCTGGTCTTGGTGTTCAATATTGTTCGTGAAAACATTGAAAAATGCTAGTCTTATTTTTAAACTAATACCCCCATCTATAGAGAAAGTAAAACTAAAGTTAAAATGAATGGAATTATAAGGAGAAATAAGAGAATTAACAAAATATTTTTTGGAGTGATTTAGCAAATTACTGGCCTACATGAGCTATTTTATTTTTTTTTGTTTATTTCATGCTAGAATGGTCAAGGGTATAAAGGAATGCAAAAATGCAGTAATATATCTAAATTTTTTACAGCTTATCCTTTAGAAAAGTTAATAAGATGCTAAAAGTTCATTTCAAGTTGAAGAAAATTGTTATTTTTTGAACATGGTTCATTAATGCCAATAAGTGTTGATCTCGAGGATCAAACTCGTAATCTTCAATCCCGAAGTCTAAACTACCAATCAATCGAGCCAACCCTATTGGCGAAAAAGATTGTTTATAGTTAAATTTATCGATCAGAATTTTTGAAACTAGTTTGAATTTATCGGTTAACCTACCTGAAAAGATAAGAGGAAGAACAGGTCGATTTTGGACTAGATCCCAAGTTTTGATGAATCGATATCGGTCCATCCATGGATTGGTACTGATCCATGGCATTGGCCTAAAATTGTATTTTTCCTCTATATTGCCTTAGTTTTCAGGGGAAAACTGGACATTCTGATGGATCAGTACTGATGCATCTCCAAATACCGAAACCTGTCTTTTTCATCAAAATAGAATGTAGATCATTTGTTCGAGAGATTTGGCTAAAATTTGCACTTTTGATGGATTGGTACCGATCCATCCATAGATCAGTACCAATTTGTGGACTTAGAAAAATCCCTTTTCTTATCTCCTTTTGATCGTTGAAGTCGATCTTCTTCATGTCCCAAGTCTATTTTATTACTATTTTGTAAACCAAATCCATCAAAATGACACTTCGGTGAAATACCGGATGACATTAGGAAATAAAACATTTACTATATATATCATAAATTATTAAAAGGAATAGTTTTACTTAAAAATGAATATATATATATACCGTTATCCAATTATATAATTAAGCTATATCTGGATAAGTCGGATCAATCAAATGGTCGGATAGTAGAGCAAAAATCCAGAGTGATAACTTAAAATTTGAATTTCGGTTGAAGTCCAAAGATATAGCTATAAGCATGACTAGAACCTATGAACACAACCTACATGCCAAGATGCTTCATATAACAAAAGCGAAAATACAAAAATTCAAGATTCAGTCTTGGATCGATACTGATTTGACCCCTTTGGTTTGGAACCGATCCAAGAAGGTTGCTCACTGTCGGTCCCATCTTAAGCCCGACTATTTGGAATGGAAGCAACATGATCCTACAAACCTATTTAAGATGAGGGCCTTGTCAATCTAGTCAAGGTGTACAAGCAAAATCAAGTGGAACACTTTATGTCCTTGGTTCGTCATTGACCCAGAAGGATGACTCACAAGTGCATGAAACTTGCATCAAGTTAGTTTACATCCAAAGTTCAATGACAACCAAACCAAGAAGAATGGATCACCACTGATCCATGCCTATAATTTCAGGAAGCAAAGGATCAAGTCATTGCTATTAGAAACTCAGGTCGCTATTGATCCAAGACACTCAATTCGGTACCAATCTATGGAAGTTGGTGATTTGGCCATGATCTTGTCAGACCATCTTCTTCACGACATGGAGGACATATAGGAAACGTGGTAGAGATAAATTTGTCAATCTTCTTCTATAAATAGGGGATGATAGGCACATTTTCAAGATCCTTTTTTTGACATTCTAAATTTCTACACTGTTATTATAATTTCTTGAATCATCATCGATCCATAGATTACCGATCTATAAAATCACGTTTGTAAATACTTTGCAGAATCATCAACAAAGCTCAATTGGATGTAGGCCAGTGATTAGTCGAACCACTATAAATCATTTTGTGTTTTTCTTTCTCGTTTTAATTTAATTTCTTCACTTTATTCTCCTTTATAAATTTCTGAACTATTTATGCCAACTTTTGATGTAAATATACATACACAAACACACACACACACATTTATATAAATGTGTGTATGTATGTATCTTACGAATAAAATTATATTAACCTTATTGACGGTCGAAATTTTAAATAACATATGTATATATTTTTCATTGCTTACTTTTATAATCTATGCGATGACTAAACTAACATATCTTCATAACATACCATAAATGTAGTAATCATAGATCCCAATGCTTATTTATTAACATGTGTCATTTGTTGGATTATGTATATCTTATGTTATATGCCATATTTATAAATTACCGTGTTTGTGTTACGAACACAAACACATTATGAATCAAAATAAAAAATTAATCCAAAGTGATATAACATAATATTGGATCAAAAATTTAGTAAATACAGATCATACTATATAAATATGAATGTTTTAATTTAAATCAATCAAATTTAAATTAATCGAATTTAAATTAAAACAAAAAATTCTTTTAGCAAAATTCACAAAATATAATTGGATGAAAAGCATATTGTTCATGTTAACAAAAAATACAATGTAGTGGAAACTAATAAAATTATTTACTTTTCAAATATCCTCTTTTTATCCAACTACTAATGCACCTGATCCAGTAATATATAACCGAGCATTGAACTTAAAGATCCTTTGATATTTTTCCGAGAAAATCGAGCAACATAGTTGTCTAACACCTTAGTATATTAGTTTTCAAAGCTATAAAATTAACTAAAATTTTCTGCTCAAAATATATTGAATTGATGGAAATTTAGTAAAAAAAGATTGAGGTTGATGTGAGTTAAGTTCATGATTGGTGTTTATTGTTATGATTTTAAAAAGTTTAAAGAATGAATGCTAATTTTTATAGAAAACTAAGAAAATGAGAGGCGGGTTTATAAAGGTAGAAGATGTTACATGAGAAAAGAGGTGGCTAAGAGAAGGAGAAAAGTCAGTATATATAGTAGCATCCTATAGAAATTGACTAAAAATATGTGAAAGATGAAGAGAACTCTGTTAAGATGTAAAAGAACAATAATGATGGTAAGTTTACCAAAAGAAATAATGTGCATTAAAGTAGCTGTTAAGAATTTATGCACTACATAATTTAGGGCTGTTATAGTAACGGTAAATTTACCATTACCATACCATTACTAGTGAATCGGTTACCATTTCTGAGTGAAATCAGTATACCATTTTAATCGGCATGGTAATGGTAAATTTACCATTTTCTACTGTAAATTATCGGTAATGTTTTTACAAAACCAACAGTAATGGTAAATTTACCTGCCAATTTATAATACATGGATATGTATGGAATATGCTTTATTATAGACATTGAGAACCAAACAAATGATAAATTTAATTCAGTAATTTAGATCAAATAATGCTAACTACACTTATTTCGTTTCTTATCGATGTCTTTTATTAAGTAACACTATAAATATAATGAAGCATTATTATAGTGCAAAAGCATATCAAGTACTGACTTCTTTTAGAAAAATGGTAATTTACCATTACCAGTGTAACAGTTATCAGTTTTTCGGTACACCAGTCTACGGTATACCAGCAAATCGGTAACGGTGAGTAATTTTAGCTTACCAGTAAAAATGATACGGTAATAGTATTTCCAAAATGGTAATGATAACCATTACCATAACAGCCTTAACATAATTAAGGTTAGATATCTTTAACTGTAAGTTAATGATACTATGTTTCGAGGAATTAAGAAATTTTCTTAGAGGCCAAAAAGAAAAAAAAATGCAACTTTCATAAAAACACCCTCCTTAAGTTTCAAAGTACTCAACCATCCTTCATCAAAAATAGGTTATAAATAAATTAATCCTCAAGTTTTGGAGTATCTATAGAAAACTATGCAAATATCTCCACGGAAATATTCAGATATTTAAAGTTACTGGACTATAAAGGATTGCAGATTACTTTGCAGATATTTGCAGATTTCTTTGCAAATATTTTTTGTTTCAAAAATATTTAATAAAATATCATAAAAATTTGTTCCAATCATAGAAGCATGCGATTAATATTTGAGTTTAATTTTTGAAAAAAAAAACAAATTTCTTTTTATCGAAACTAAAAATAATGGTGTAATTTAAAACATGTTTTTGGAAAGGGTTGTTTACATACCAATTCTGAAAATAAGGAGCATAGCAAAATTTCCACAAGAAAAAACATACCAAAAATTAAGGAAAATGCACTACTAACCCTAAGGGTGAATGAGAAATAAGAATATAAAGAGCTCGATATTCTCTTTTTAATATAATAGAATATGTTTATACGTAACAAAGCGATCTATATTGATATAGGTAGAAGATAAGACCTTAAATGTTCTGCTCAATGATTAAGCACACTATAAACACGTAAACATGTATTACTTATTTAACTAGGAATAAAGAATTAACATATAATTAATTAGTACTTTTAAAATAGTTACTACGATCGATTTGTATATTGTATGGTGATTTGTACACGGTAAAGTTTATCCATATTTGGGAAATCCTGATAATTGAGCATGATATTTTAAGAACAGAAACATACAAGTATTAAACATGCATTGAACATAAATAGTGCATATAATCTTAACTAGGAATGCATAAACATATAATAATTAAAAAATGCATATTCATTAAACATATTAGATGTAAAATATTGTAGATAAACTTAACCAGGATGGATGCATTCACATATATCTTACCAATTAATATATATTCCTAAAAATCTTTATAAGATTTATTTATGTCCAATAGAGTGATTTCTTTACTCCAATACATTCATGAATTTGTAATCAATATTTCTCTATTTATCTGGCATACAAAATGCTATATAAAGGACGAAATCCATTCAGTTTAAGCATGCCAATCAACAGGTAAAAGGAAGAAATTTCATAATCAATGGCTGTTTAACTCAGGAAAGATTTATCATCTACTTTCTAGTTGCCTTGGCTCTTATGTCATTTGTTCTCAATTCAGGTGAATTTCCTTAACTTGTATGTTAATTAGACGCTTAAAATTTATAATTAGTAACTATTATATTTTAATCAACCTAATAACTTTCTTCTCTACATAGATTTTGTTGATGCCGGGTACGATGGAAGAGGAATAACCAAATTCTCAAGGTTTATGTGTGTTAATTAAAAACTGCAACATGGCTTGTACCAGAGCTTATTTTTCTGGTGGAAATTGTGTTAATTCATCCCTAGGCAACGAGGCTACAAATTATTGTTATTGCTTTACTTAAGTACTCTTTTTGTACACTGATCTAGTATGCTTATTAATCAAGATAAATTATATTAAAAATATTATTTAGGTTTCTAATGGTTAGCATAATATTTGTCAAATCTAATCAGATTATTACAAAATTATCCATGATTGATCATAATGGTTTTATTATCTAGACTAGACAATTATTACAAAAAAACTATCCATGATTTTTTGTAGTACTTAGACAATTATGACAAAACAATTATTATGTGCCTCTGGCCCCATTAATGCACGATCACAACCATTAGTTTTAGGAGCATTGATTTTATTAATTATTTCAGAAATAAAATGAATGGTGCGGGACAGGGAGGTCATAAGATTTAAGAAAAATTGGTCCTTCTTTTATTGTTACTGAAGCCTACTTGGACTTCTTCTTTTATTGTGTATTCATTACAATTGATATTCCTTTACAATTAATCTTGTATTAGCCATCTCATCTTAAGCATCATACCTAAATTTGTATCGTACTACACCTTCATCCTAAATTTACAAGAAATCATTGTTTTAGAGGAACGGAATTAGAAAACCCAACCCTATATTCAATAACATGCCATACAAATAGAAATGGCACACCTTATAATTTATCAACATTAAATATAAAAAGGGAGAAAACCAACATTTATTAGTAACCTAGAACATTTAACGATGAAAATTTTGGCTAGAGAACATTGTGACAATGAGCGAGTCAATAAGCACTTACGAGTGGTGTTCATACGTGAGAGTAATGCATTTTATAAAGCTGAGGTAGTGTTTGACTTGAAAATTAAATTTTTGTTTTTGTTTTTAATATGTATGTAAAATGACATAACCGAGAAGGAATGAAAAATCCTAGTCATTTGAACAAAAGGGGGAAGGGGATGGAAGAAAATTGTTTTCGATATTTCCGAAATGGGGGAAAGGGAAAAAATTCATTTTCAATTATATATGTTAGAACAAATTTTCAAATCGATCATTTTCTATCCCTTCTCCTCCTTACATGCATTTTAATAAAGTACATATGGAAAACACAAAATAGAAAACTCGTTTTCAAACTAAAGACTACAATGGTTTATTGTAGCCGTTGGTCCTACTATTAGAGCAAACATAAGTTTAGTTTCTGTGATGGTGATTACTGAAGTGGATGCTTCTTCAATTAGGTAATGTAGTTGAATTTGAGAAGTCATGTGGTTGAGAGAACAAAAGAGAAAGAAAACCATGGCCTGTTCAAGATTTGGACTTAATACAAAATATGGAACTTAGCATAAATTAAAAATGAAAAACGATCCTTTAATTTCACAATAATTTCCTGTTTTTTTAATATGAACTAAAATTAAAAGTTATACTCCAAAAACATCCCACATTTTTTCATCCTCTAAACCCATCCTCGCCTTTTTTCCTTAAGACTGCTATTAACCAAAAACGAATAAATGTTAAGGGGAGCCAAATTATAAGGTTTTCTAGTAGAATTTTAAAAGATTCTAAGGTACACCAAACTCAATAAAAGAATTTCGTAAATGTACTAATCTTCCTCACATATTGTATTAAATAGGTAATTTGGTATATTTATTTTTCTTTCCTTTCTCTTTGAAGTCATGAATTTAAAATAAACTGAAAAGATGCTAATAAGAAAAAAAGCTAAACAATGGTGAAAATTTTGGATAATGCAAAATTCCTTGATTTAAAATTTGAAAATATATTACTTTATTCTATTTAAATTCAAAGTTATTGAATACTTAAAAATTAACAATGTTCAAATAATTTAGGTTCCAGATTTGATTTGAGTTTTAGTATAAAGGGTGATTTAGAAGGGAATTTGCTAAAGTGGAAATCATCTTGGTTATGGAAAACTAATTTTCGAGGAATATTTTGAAAAAAAAATATGTTTATAAATGAGGGAAGCTCCAATACTATATCCATTTTATGCTATAAAATTCTAACCTATTTTTCCAATGATAACTTTATCCCATTTCCATTCAAATTCCGCTAACCCGCTTCTCAGTTCAAATAATGCGACCCTTGATCTTTACCATTGCTATATGTATTTTCAACTATTGATCCACTAGTCACAATCACATAATTTATTGTTCTAACGACATCCATACACCATTAACATACCTCGTCATTTAACTTAAACATTACAACCACACTAAATGTAAATAAAAAAAATTAATTACATACTATAAGTCAACTATATTATAATAATCGACACTGACATCAAATATTCAATAACATGGTTATCACATAATTTCCATTGTAAAATTTACTACCAAATCTTGGATAATTAATTGTTGTAGAATTTTGAAAATTTTGTTATTTGCTATCTTTTGTAGGAAGTCTATTTGTACCATTTTCGATCTAAACACAGAAAAATTATTGACTAAATTTTTTCAACAAATACAAAAAAGTTACATAATTTTGATCATACTTTATTCAAAACATAACATTTTGAAAACCTTTTTAAAACATTGTTTAACCTTGAATAAAAAGGAACACCTCTATCTCTAAATTCTCTTATGTTGGAAATTCAGACAAAGACTAAAATAGTAAAGATTGGGATGGATGAAGACCATAGGGGGTCCTCTTCCATTATAATAGTATTTTAAAGTAGGAAATTAAATGTTATACCCTATTTTTACGAAGAAAGAGAAAGACTTATAAGATAAATATTACAAAGGACAATTTGGATAATTATGGCACAAAGGGCAGTGCACATGTATACAGGAAATAGTTTAGTTTTGAAGGGATTTAGACGTTTGAGAATACATTTTAGACATTTGGAAATAGTTTAAACACACGTATGTGAAGTTCAGACGTATGAACAAGGATGTAGAGTAGAACTTATGTTTTCTAAAAGGGATTCAGACGTTTGAATATTTTGATTTGACATTCGAGATTTGTGTTCTAAGGTCTGAAAGTTTTATTCGGACGTTTGAATGAGAATCTAGACGTCTGAATGGCTTCTCCAGGCATTTAATGTTTTACGATGGATTTTTTCCTTTAGTTTTGAAAGAAATTTCGAGAAGCGATATCTTTCGCAACGAAGTTAGAATGAGATGTGATTTGGACCAGAAGTCTTCATTTTTTGAGGAAAATGTTCCATGATGTTTTGTTAGTTTTTGAAATAGCTTGATTTTAAGGCCCATATGAGACCCACTCCAACACGTATTCCAAAACCTTAGATTTTGAGATAGACCGAAAGAATTTATCAAAGAAATAAAATGACATGAAGGTTTTAGGTAATGTAAGAGATGCGTTTGATTTGTATGGTGACTTTTATAAAGTCATCCAGTGATTTTAGTGACATGACAACTAGGGTATTGTTATATACATTTGCATACAATATTGCATATATGGAATAAGTCTAGGTCTCTTGGCTTTGACCTTGGGATTAGATATATATGACTATTTATTGCATGGGAGAGTATTGTATTGAATGTGCAACTTTGGGAAATCAACGCGTATGATAGAAGACATTTTATCTCAGTAACACGACTATGGATCTTTGCAATGATGTAGCATGGGTAATACACAAGAAGTACCTGTCACATGTTTCTCATGATCATCAAATGACAGCGGTTAGGTACATGCACGTTGATTCAAGTTTGATACGATTATAAGTGGTGGAGAATAAAGCACAGTAAGTATTGGTCTTGTAACACCCCATAATTTTGCATAAATAAATAAATAAATAATATGGGAAAATAGTAATTTTATATATAAGGCATAATATTAAATCTTCACAAGAGCTGGAATTGGGTCTTGGGACCTATCCGATTGCATTTGGAATGTTGACACACAGTCAGAAATCATCTATATAACTTGTCAAACTTCATAAATATGGTCGAAAAATAGAAAAAGTCAAAACCAATGGCATATTCGTAATACATTGATTTCAATTTTCATCCAAAATATTATCGTTCTCTATCTCACTTTCACTAAAATCTCACCTCTGCTTAAAAAACCATAATCCCAAAATAAATCATAATTTCCCCAAATAAAATCCAAATTAAAGAAATTAATGTATGACATGGTTCATTGTGGAGAAAGCTATACAAATAAATCAAAGCTATCATGAAAATTTTGAAGGTGAAGAAATTATGGACAGCGAAGGAAAAGTAGTATCTACAGTTGATTAAAGAGGACACATGACTAATTGTTGAGTAGAATTATTTATATTTGCATATAAACAAATAAGACATAGTAATTCATCGTCCTTAATGATTGAAATCAAAGTATAAGTGATAAAATAAGAGAGTTACTATTTTTTACTGGAATAACTCATAATTAGGATAATAAGCTATGGCTAGTTGATTAAAAAGTCGATTTTGTCTAACTATTATTAGTGAAGTTGATATCCCCATAATCTAAAAGTGTAAAATACAAAAAGTGCCCAAAAATAGAAATATTATATATAGCTCTTGATGACACAAATCTGCTAATGGTGTTCATTTGTTGATTGGGTTAACTAATTGACCAGAAATGTATGAGAAGTTCAACAAACATGGAATGCCCATTTTAGTTCAATGGTGAAATGGAGAAGATACAACGATCAGGGAATATGATAGTACATACGAGGATGTACTGGTGCTCATGTCGGTCCTTGATCATCCATCATAGGTGTTGACTGCCATAGAAAAAGCATGGAAGTTGGTTGTGGAGATGGTATAGAGACGAATGAAGGCGATATGGCATGAACCGTTTGGAAGCACGCATGATAAGGAGTGTTGGGTTGGTGTGCGACCTGGCTATGGCGGTCCTTAGGTGGCGAAGTGACATTAGAAGTCGGGTGGCGGGGTTGAAAGGTCATGATATTGAGTTGATTGAATCTCTATAGCAACAAGAATTACACACACACACACACATGTAACTATTAAATAATAATAAAATGAATAATATAATTATAGAAATGCCCCTACCTTTAAATGTTTACAACTCTCGCACACGACCTTCGGTGCATGTGTGTTCATGGCATCATGATCGTCATGAGACAATAAATATTTAGAGATTTGTTTGTTGTGTTTTGAGATGCTTCAGAAAAGTGCCTTATTGGGTTAGATTCGTTATACGATTTTACGATAATGGGTTAGGGTTTGACCTCAATAGTGTCACTACCACTTTTTATGATTGCAAATTGAAACTTTTAGCTCAATAGTGTTGCATTTAGGTCGTCACATGTTTGGGAATTTGATCTCAATAGTGTGGCACATAGTAGGCGTATGATGCCGTTTGGTGTGACCAGTGACGTCTAGCGATAGTGTAACAACCCACACCCTAGTGGGCCTGAATTTTCGCTAAATTGAAAACCCACCAAAGTATAGATCATTGGTTTGGTGTCCTGCAAATAAAACAAAAGAATGCATATCAGAGCTTTAATGAATTAACTTACAATGGAATAATTTAAATATAATACGTCACATAAGCACTGACCAAGGTTTGACACTTCCTAAAATAGAGTGTCCTTGTCAGCATCGAACACGCCAAGCACCGGTACCTGTCCTTTTAACTATCATGTAGGTTGTAATAAGAATAGGGTTAGAACAACGTTTTAGTGACTGGTAAATTATACATCTTATACATAACACTAGCTTATGCCGATTGTTGACTATTTCATGTTATGTCTGATTATATTATTAGTCATTTCGAATCCATCTCCATGTACGAATCATTCCCATCAACCTATATATATCCTACGGCCCCTTAATGTGCCTAGATACTATCTCCACTAGTATCCCTCATTCAACACCTCGTAAGGACCCATTGCCTCATTGCATCACAATCATCGTATAACTCAAGGAAATTCTACAGTGTGCACCGACAACCTCTACTCCATTATGCCATATTCTCTTTGGGGATTTTCTACCTTTTCTGTTTTCTATAACGTGGACTTGGCTCCACTAACCACCCCGTCCATATATTGAAGGAAACCCTGCATGAGTTAACTAGCATTGTCCTATCAAACAAACTAACAAGCAACTGTCGCGATGCATAACCTAACTGAATCGACCGTGGTAGGCGGCATCATCCAATTAGGTGTAACCCTATCCTTCCCATTGACCGTAAGGGACTGATGACGAGCTCACAACATATGCAACCCTACCCCTAGTTTGGTACCACACGCGTTGCATAGCATCCGACCCTATCCATCGTCCGTTAGATTGCCTAGTGCAATCAAGGCAATCCTCCCCTCTAACAAATTTGAAGCAGACCTACTTTGACTGTGCAAGTCCAGCCTCGACATCCACCTAACGATCAATGTTCATTATTGGCTGCATATGACCGTTTACGTAGATTTTGTTTCAAGCATAGTCTCGAGGGTGTGACGACCCGTATTTTGGAAGGTTTAAATTGACAATAATCCACACATGTCCAACTCAAACAATCCGAAACATAGATAATCAATGGGGTTAGTCAAGAAAAATAAGAAAAGAAGAAAACTAATACAGAATCTTGCAGCGGAATGACAAAATATAATAATCAAATAACAGTTCATGAAGCTTTTTATACTATACATTTGATTATAATTTATACAACATTTATTAGTTATATATACAGCAGGGACAAATAAAATAATGCAGCAGACAATATGACGTAGGGAATAATACTAGTAATAATAATATACCAAATCTTCATCTTCGTCCACCAAAAATGATCTTCAATACGCTGAAAACTCAGGGCTGACCCCAGCGTAATGAAAAGAAAAAACACTCAAGTCAGGACTAAAATATCCTTATGTGAGTCAAATCAATATCACATATAACACGAGTGTAATAGCATTAGAGATGTTTACAAGATTTCACATCTCCTATCCAGCGTATATCGTGCATGCAATAACTCAAGAGATGTTACGGGATTTTCCATCTCTTAAGGAGCCATTAAAATATTTATATATTGTAGAATACGCTACATATATAATGTCTAATCAGTAAAACAAATATTTTTCTTAGCGTTAAGGCTTTACATTAATCCCCCTTAACGCGTTTTTAAGCATTGTCATACATTTTGCATATAACGCCCCAGTAGCACGTCGGGGGATAGGGATGCGCCGTGATACGACAACACTAAACCAAAATTGTGGTGGTCTCCTATAGGGATAAAAGTATGACAAGGCACGTGAGGCAATGCCCAAGGTAGTATACTACCAGTTCGGGTCGCAGGGCCGGTGGTAACGCATCGTAGCCATGATCGCCCACCGCGTCCATCCATCCCATATCGAGTCAAAGGGAGGTTATACCAAAATCAAGGTGCACCAATCGAAACCAACATAAAAAGTAGTAGTATGGACCAAGTCCAAGAAAATCGAAGAACGGATGTCTGCTAAGGGTAGCTAGCCTAATTGGTCCTGTCAAGCCGTCCTGCTTTAGTCATTTCAAATTGGCACAAGTGTTGGGGTCTATACATCATTGTTCTCAGTCTTCAAATCCAGCAAACGTAGGCCAAATCCAACTACTTCATTCTAGAGTCTCCTCCTCGTATACAGTTGTTAAAGTGGTTCCAATACTGACAGAGAGTATGCCAATAAGAGGCCTCGGTCTCTTTAACAACCAAACGTCGTTTTACACACCGGTTGGTACTTTTATATTTCAAAATCGATTTATACTCGATATCAAAATATCATGTTCGCTTCAAATATCATTTATTTCAATATCAACATATTTATTTAAATATGCCAATTTCGCTTGAAAATCATCTTCACTTCAATATCTCAATTTCGCTTCCAAATTCGTTTCGAATTTCAACTTAGGTTATAACTTCATTTAACCCAATTCGCATTTGAATCCATGATTTAAATATAAACATTCCACCCTTAACCAGTTTGAATTTTTAGAAAATAGTTTGAATAGTTTTAAATAGTTTAAAGGTTAAAATAGTTTGATATAAAATGGTTTGGGTATTGAAAATGGTTTATATGGCAAACTAGTTTGGAAAATCAAAATAATTTGAATATTTAAAAAGATAGATTTTAAACTGTTTATATTAAAATAATTTAATTGAAAATAGTTTCAAAGTCAAACTGATTCAATTCCAAATCTTTCAATTCAAATCAATTTCAATTTCCATTTCAATTTAAATCTATTCAATTCCGATTTGAATTCGAATTAGTTTCCATTTCAATTTCAATCCAATTCTCGATCTTAAACCATTTCAGTTTATATAAAGTTCGAGTTCGATTTCAGAATATTGATTTAAATCACTTAATTCAACTTAAACTTCAATGTTCGAATTTTGATTCAAATCTCTAAATTAATTCCCTTTCCAAGCCTAATTTGGAATATCGATTTATATCCCTTTTACTTAAATAACTTCGAAGTTCAAGTAAAAGTTCAAATATTTTAAAAAATTCAATTTTGATGATTCAAGCCATATGTCAATCATGACTTTAAATTCCAATTAAAATCTTTTAGAACAATTTCTTTTAACTAGATTTAATTTTAACATTTCAAACTTGAATTCGTAATTAATTCAATCTCCATATTTCCATTCAATTTTGTTTTTACCAAACAAAATCATTTGAGTAAATTCAAATCCATGAATTTTAAAACCATTTAATTTAACCAATCCGGTGTCCGTATATAATTTTCTATCCTATGGTCAAGTGAATAGTTATTTCAATTTAATTTCAGGGATGGGTATATATCATTTCAATCCAAAATAATGTTATAGGTATATATCATTTCAACCTATTTCTTAATATATTCGAAATAGTTCAATTACCAGTTTTATATACTGTTAAATAATTTACAGGGTGATACGGGATATATATAAAATAAATAAACATCCAATCATCCACAATATCAAGCAATTGGCATCCATCACAATCAATCATCCAAACAATCAAAATATCACAGCAATTTACTGGTAATCAATAATCGGGAGTTTACTAGTACTTTAATTCCAATTCAAATTAACTGTCAAATTTAAATTTCTATCGGTTCAAATCAGATGTCAATTTTAAATGTCAGTTAAATTACCAATCAACAGTCAAAAAAATAAATTACTTCATAAATTCAATTTAACGAGCATAAAAATATTTTAGTATGTCGTGAGCGTTATAAAACACTCACCTATTTGAAACTGAAAATTTTTCAGTTTCAAATAAATTTCACTTCGATTCCATGCCGTAGACGACTTCGATACGATCCCAATGCAACTCGTTTCGTTCGAAACGGACCTCGTATGCAAAAGTTACGCAATAATTAGCATTAACGATATAATTAAAAATTTAATTAACATAAAAACTAAAATAATTAAACAAACCCGTTACCTAATCCTCTCCCCCTCGTTCGTTCACCCAACTCATGAAACCCATAAGCACGCAACATCATCGTCGACGTGCACGCTTCCAAGTCGTCGCATCCCCATCCAAGCACGCCACCGTGACCGCTCGCCTCCTAGCCATCGCCGCCAAAGGCGCCTTCACCTCCGCTGCCACTGATTGTCCTCGAGAAACCAAAATACATGCGGACTTCGAACACAGATCCTGACGATTTCATGCAAGTTGGCAACGATCCAACCGTACGATGTCTAGAGCTCATCAAGCTCTACATTTTCCTTTTTGGGGTCAAATGATTTCGATGAACGGATTTAGAGATATCGAGGATAGAAATTGGGGTGATTTCGGTTATTAAATTGTTTTGAATGAGAGCGGCCGTGTTTTTATTAGATTAGGGTTATGCGAATGAAAACAAAACGTGGCTTATTATATAAATTTCCAACCCGATTGACCGACGAAATTTCCGAACTCCAAACAAAGCGTGCTGCCTGGCGTTCTAAATGTTATACCTCTATTCCAAACACAATGGAACTAGTTTCGAGGCCTAATTCAATCATATGCAGAAGATTGCTTTTCGAAATTAAATAATTTTAATCGAATACCTTTAATTAATTTCTACGCGTTTCAAGCTCGCATGACCAAATGATAAGTCTGATCGCTACGAAACTTGAAATTCGATAATAACTCACTACTACAGATCCGATGAAACTGGTATTGTCGAAATCCGAGACAGTGCCCAGAAAGGCTATTTTTACCCGTTAATTAAAACGAGATATTTTCCAAAGTCAAATTATTCATTTTAAATTCAATTTTAGCAGTTAAAAATCTTCATTCTTGTTTAAATAAAATTTAAATCAACTTTCAACATCATTCTCATTCATATTAAATTCAGGATTCAATTATTTAAATAGTTCCAATAATCCAATTTCGATCAATTCCAATATTAGATTCCAAATAAATGTCAGTTATCAACACTTATTTTATTTAAATAATTCAACTTTTATTATTTAGTTTCAATTATTGATTATAAACACATTCAATATATAAAATTTCATTTCAATACTAGTTATTGCCTAAATCTTCGAAATTGTTTATTTCAAAATTTTATTCAAGTTCATATTAAATAAATTGCATAAATAACACATAAATTTTTATTTCTAACCATTTTTATTCAATAATCATATTAAATTTATTAATTTAAAATATTTAAAAATACGGGTCGTTACAGAGGGCATCCCATCCCTATACGCAAGCTTATGCTCTCCATAGGTCATATGGTTGGATGTGCTTTTGCATTCCAATTTATTGTGATGACGTATGTTATTTACTTTATATAATTTATATATTAAATTATGATTAGCCATACCCATCATAAACGTATTTTGAGGCTACATGTATACATATTTAATATTCATGTAAATTCCTTCTGCTTATTTTTTCTTCATGGTCTTCACATCTTTTATATCTGACCCTAGGTCTTCATTTTACTTTGCGTTTAAATTTTCTTCGTCAAATACATTTACTGCTTCTTATTTCAGTAACTATAGTGTTGTTACTATATTGATTAATTTCAACTTTAATTTCCATTCCTTCTTATTCATGCCAATAACTTCACATTATCTGTTCCATTACTTTACATCATATTAGTATTTTTGCTTCATTCTTATTTTCATATCTTATCAAAAGAGGAGATGTTTGTGCCGTGTTTGTAATTACAAGGAATTTCCTTGTTATTTTCTTTTGAAATAGACAGTAAAAACATGGAATTTTTCCCTTTTTTGTACATCTCTTTGTTTTTGTTTTTATATAGACATTCCTTGTTATTCCAAACGTCACACATTTGTTTATTTTAAACTTGATAATATGTGAAAATCTATTTGCAATATTTTAAATTCTGATGCATTAAAATACAACAAAATCCCAAATATCTAAACAATTTCTTTTCAAATTTTATTTATATCGTCAAATAAAAACAAGTCCCTAATCATTATGCATTCATTAAGATTCCATTAAGTTCATATTCGTCAAATAAAAATAAATTTCCTAATCATTACGCATCATTAAATTAATATCCGACATAAAAATAACAATTCTTATCATTACACAATTCTAACATTTTAAATTCTAATCATTACGCAATTCTAATCAATTTCACATAAAATTGTAAACTAGTTCATAACAGGTAAGTACTTAGATTTATAAATATAATATCATAGGCAATATTAAATTCAACATTTCATATACTAGGTATTAACTTGCAATTTAAATTAAATTATCAGACATATAGGAATAGATCTGTAATGATATAATCTAATACAATATAAAAATATATAATATTCTCACTCAAATTTTATTAGCGCTCCCAAATCCCCAGATCTAATCTAGATCTAAACCATATTATTCGTATTCTCTACTTTTGACTCTTTATTAGGATCCACAAATAACATTTATACAGACCTATTAGAATTTGAATTAGAGAAAAGATATTTAGATTTAATTTATTAATTAGAACCAAATTTAAGTTTACCTTCGATGTAGCACCTTGGTTTGAACCTATTTTCTATTCTCTATCATCTCTTATTCCTTCTCCAAAGTGTATATGTGCAATCTAAATCTATTTCTGTGTGTTTAGAAATTTTAAAGGGGAAAAAATAGTAGAGCTTCCATACTCATTAGAAAATTATGAGTTGGAAGTGATACCCTAGGTTCTTATTTATAGAGGTTCAAATCAGTGCTAACCATCGGATCAAACTAGTTTAAATCTGGGCCACATGGACATTCTAAATCTCATGTTTTGCAAGTATGCAGGTCGACCGCCTTGCCCCTTTGGTCGACTGCTCATGGTCGACCTGGGCTTATTCAGGGTTAACATACGCCCTTTCAAATTAGGTAACTTTGAATGCTAACTAATTTTTTTTAGCAAAGGCTAGCGGGGTTAACAGGGCCCCTACCTGATTTTATTGCAACAAAACAATAAACTACAAAGCTTGTTCAAAGAATAGAAACAAGCAAGAAAAAGCACACAGGGGTGAACAAGAGCGAAAATAAAAACAAAAACAGCACACTGAGAAAACTAGAGACAGAAAAACACCAAGACCACCAACTATCTCCACACATCTCTTTGGACAGGTGGAAATGAGGGCAGTAACATCATAGCTTGATAAATATCTTTCTTCAAAACTTCCCATAACACATGCCCATCCCTCCTCTTCTTTTCAAAACAAATCAAATTTCTTTCAAGCCACACAATTGACATATATTTCTTCAGGCAGATAGTTAGGCATCTTGCTTTCAAAGTACGCCACCTAGTAGCTTTATATATCATGTCTAGATCCACTGCCCTAAGGCTGGACAGCAAATTACAACCAGCATGTTGCATCATTTTGTCAAAAAGCATCATAGTATAGGTACATTGAAAAAACAAGTTTTGCGTGGTTTCCGTTTCATTATCACAGAAGAGGCAAGTCATACCAACATCAAAACCCATCTCCATCAACCTACTTTTAGTTAACAAGGCATTCTGAACAACTTTCCAAAGCATCAGATTATCTTTGGGAGAAGAATCAACAGACCAAATGACATCACACCATTTAAACACTAAGCTACTGGATGTTTGCAAATGTTTGTACACAAGAGAGACTATGTGAGGTTTGGCATTCCAATGCACAGCATCAACATCAACAGCAGGGTAGCATTTACCTTGGATTGCATTCCAATAAGACCTGATGACTTGATTTGAGGAGTAAGGGAGTTGCAGGTATCCATGGTTAATATAATCAGCAGCAAAAGCATCAAAGGGAATACCAGATTGAATCAATTGTTGATTGCTGAGAAGTTTATGCAATAACACCCCTTTGGCAACCCAAGGATCGAACCAAAATTTAACAGCAGAAGAGGCAGCCATTCTATGATGTTTATTTAATTATTTAACCAATTAATGTTATCTTATTCCTTAATTTCAGTTCTTAAACGTTAAGAAACAATAAAGTTTAATAGTGTTTAATTAATGTTAATTACATTCAAATTACTTCCTTAATTACATATTTATTTATTTCCAACTTCAAAATTCAAACGCTAATAACTTTTTCATTTGAACTCCGATCGGAAAAGTTTATATATGAAAGTTGATTAGAAAATCACCATGAATTCAACGATGTATGTTTCATAGCTAAATTATGATATTCGTAAAACTCCATTTTTAACTGTTTATTTTAGTTAATTAATTTTCTTTTTAATTAATTACATAAAAATCACGGGGCGTTACATTCTCTCTCCTTAAAAGAATTTCATCTCCGAAATTCCGCAAGGGTTCGATCATGTAAACCAATTCACATCCATTCTATGCTAACAATCAATTAGTGTGCAATCAATTTTGCAACAATTCGTGTACATGTGCACAGTGCATCACAATACATATAATATACATGGGCAATAATTTCTAGTTGGCACCTCCTATATGAATGATTTCTTTTAAATCAAAATTTGAAAATATGATGCTAACATCATAAATATACTGGCAGTTCAACGTGAATGCAACTTTCTTTTGAAAAATCAAAAATGGCTTTTCATTCAAATTTTCCCACACTTCTGTAAATAGAAGCGGTTCAACTAATGTTTCTTCCAATTCCGACCATCCAAATTCCTAGCACACCATCGCTAACATCCAAATTTAAAAAAAAATCAGATTTCTAAACCTATTTTCTTATGCTTGGAAAGGGTCTAGATGGAAATTTACTTATTCCATCCTTCTCTTATGTGCCATGTTTCCACTGTACCTTGGGATCTACTCTTTTACCCTCAATCCTTTCCAAATTTTCCCAAGTACAGTTTGCATAAATATTTTTTTTTGAAGTTCAAAAACATTGCTATTTTCGAAGTCATCTTTTTATTTATTTATTCACTCATCGACAAGGTACATAAAAAAACATTGCATAGACAAAACAGTTTCCTTGTCGCTCACCGTACTAATTTATATTGTAACTACTGCTGCATAGTAAAATCTATACTAACCCACTTGTCATCTATTCCCCGATGTCAATATGCAGTATTTCAAAATCATAAAATTTCAGAATTCTTAGCTTTTAAAATATTTTCCATAAATTTTTTTTTCAAACTTGCACTGTTTATAATGAACATCTTCAATAAATAAATTTTCACAAAAATTTTCTTTTTCAAAATATGCATATTTAAATTTCATAAATATTTTTTTTGGCATGTCCAATAACGGGGTTCAGCCAACAATTCATTGTCCATAACGGACCTCACTTAATTGTGCAGTAAATTTCTAAGTTCTCAAAAACTTTTCTCTCTTATTAATATCAATCAACACATAAGTTAAATTTTAAATTTCAGTTTTCGAGGAACATGAACATTGACATGTGGCTTGCCTTACCATACCCCTGTCCTCCGTCTATTGAAATTTACTTTTTGAAAAGTTTCTTTTCTTTTTGGAACCTACATTTTCCATTTTACTTTTATTTAGTAGTTAGTTAAATAAATTTTCTTAATTTATTACTTAACTTCCAGTCTCAATTATTTTCTTTTCCCTCGCATTAATTAAGCGACTTTCTAAAATTTCCTTCTTTTTTCCGTTTTTTTTCAAATCATAGCGGTCCACATAGAAAACACATAAAAAAGAACATTTCCATAAATGTCCCCAGTTTCATAGTAACAGTTAATGCTTACTAACCGTAAAAAGAAAACATAATGGAAGAAAATGCAATACTACTAACTACCATAACTACTGACTAGAATGGACCTTATTAACAGGTTATCCTTCAACAATCTTTAATAACTTATTATTGGCACTTGGCTTAGCGGAATAACTTTCCCAACCCCTATCTTGCCTTCCATAACTTGAGTCTACCAATATCCTCCATGTGTGTTTGCCATCTCATTACCCTTTGTTACTTTCTTCTTTTGATCTAATTTTTTGGACAGTGCTCTCAATCCTTAGTACTTTTCTTATCCAAGCATATCCAAAAACTTGCGGAAGTGTGTTGAATACACTCTTTATGGCTTGTACACATATCAACATAAAATTTCTAGGCTCTTTCCAGCGTCCTTTACACTCTATGGGGATTCCTTGTTACTATTCCAAAAGTAGTCATTGTTATTTTCTTCATAGCCTTATCCTATATCCCGTATTACCTAGGCACTCATTCCTATCTATTCTATATTTGAAATTTAAGTTTGGTCTTTGCCATTTTTTTTCAAAAATTAAAAACTTCAATTTTTTTGAAATACTTAATCCCAAAATATTTGTCTCTAAAAGTACAACTTAGAAACCTATTAACCTACCTTTTTCTTAGGCAGTAGATAGGCGGATTTAACCCAACAGACTTCGCGATTATCAAGGCCAGTAGCCTAGAGCGATGATTGTGTGGTCCATAAATCAAGTGCAGGCAATAATATGAAGCGACGATCAACCGAGACCAAGAAATGGACTCTTCATAATATTCTAAGTACGAATTAGTATCTCTCCCAGGCTAGGGTATTAGTGCCTACCCCTTTCCTTGGAGGATCGGTACACATCCTTAATTATTGTCCCAAACTGGGTGAGATCGGTATAAAATGACAAGGAAGGCCCCACGCGGCTACATTTCAAATCTCAAGTCGTTTGGAGTTTGTATGCTCAAGTTATGGGCAAATTACTTCACTTAAGAAAGGGATCGGTATAAAATAGATCGTATAAAAATGGATCGATATAAAAGGGACCGGTATAAAAAGGGGTCGGCATATTTTAGCCAATTAAGTATAACTCAATCGAAAATAATCAATATATCATCATCTACACATCCAATTGACATGAAACTTGGAGCACAAGCTAACTATAACAGATGGAACACCCCATAGGGATCGCACATCATTTGGAGCAAGCTGGAGGGACCGGCCCCTATCCTTTATAGCGATCAACTATAATTAGTCTTCGCACCATGTTGCAACAAAGATCGATCAGTAACTCAAGTTCTACTAATCCAGTTGGCATGAAACTTGGAGGCTATATATAATATAAATGGAGAAGTTCCCCTAGGGATCGCATGTCATATGGAGGAGTTTGGAGGGATCGGCCCCTATCCCTCTAAAGGGATCGATTGAAATCAGAATATATGCAACACCACTTCACGAAAAACATGATATCTCACAAACCGTAAGTCTTAATGGCACGAAATTTGGAGGGCAAGTAGCTAACATTGTAGGGAACCTCCCCAGAGGGATTGCATCCCATTTGGACATCAAAATAAGGATCGATACTGATCCATATTGTGGGCCCCAATGGGCTTGAAACTTCTTGGGTGGCCTCGTCATGGCCTGGTGGTTCTTTTGCCAAAATTTTAGCCCGATCCTTACACATCTTCCTCTATAAATACAGCAAGCAAGGCGTAAAAAAAGGATCTTCTTTCTGCTTCCCTTTATCTTGAACCTAGGCTACACTCTATCAATTTTAATCTTAGATTTCAAATTGTAACTGTAAACAAACTACAATATAATAAAAAGGATTATTCTGGAGTGGACGTAGGCCGGAGTTAGCCGAACCACTATAACTCTTGTCTCTTTTTACTTGCTTTCATTTTTTATTTGTTTGCTCTTCATATTATATTCTCTATATTAGATACTATCTGAGATCTGTAACTGAATATTGGTGCTTTCACATAACTGGGTGTTGGTGGCTAATTTTGACGCCGACATTTTGGTACTTTAACTGAGAAGGCTTGCACCTATGGATTTGGAAGCTAGGATCTTAGATCTAGAAACTTGGATACTTGGATCTAGGAAGCAATGGCTAGGCAGTCAACAAGCAGAGTGCTATTGGAAAGGAGCCACCATGGAGGGAGTCAGGAGGCTTCCTTAGGAGGTGGATAATCAAGCATATATCAACATCACTAGGGATGAAATGGAAACGATGATGGATGCTATGAAGGAGAGGATGCTTAAAAGGTAGGAGGAGATGATGCAGAATTTACTCTGACAGATTGGACAAGCTAGAGTACAAAATCAAGGGAATAGAGCATCATAAATCGTTGTAAATCAGAACCAGGAATATGGAAATGGAGCCAATGGACAAAGGAACAGAACAGAGCAGCCGGGGGCAATCTTTGGCCATCTTAGAAGGAAAGACACAGGTCCCCCAAGGCCAAGGGCATCCCCTCGGGTCTGGTTGATCGCGATGATGGAGGACCTACAATCAATCCCATGGAGCTTTATGCAAATTGAAATTTTGATGCTCATTCGGAGGAATACGTTCCATAATTCCCTTATAAACTCGGGAGGCAGCTTGGATATGATGATAGGAGACTACCACTGGAAGCCAATGACAAGTTTGTAAGATGATCGGGCAAGCTATGCGTGGAGGATTGCTGAACAAGGATCTGGAGTATGTAAATAAAAGTCCATTCGCTCCTAATATCAGGAATGCTAGGAATCCACCAGAATTCAAAATACCAACACCGGAGTTTATGATGGAAAGTCGGATTCGACTATATATATAATGAGGTATATACGGCACATGGAGTACTAGGGGCATCGATAAAAGTCTTGGCACGATGATTCCCCCTGTGCTTAACGGATGTAGCTGCACTATGGTTCAGATAGTTGGAAAGCGGTTCTATTTGCACATGAACAGATTTGGTTGAAAGATCTATGAAGTAGTTTCGGGTTCACATTATGAGATACAAGAATGTAATGACATTGACATCAGTAAAGCAGTGGACAGGATAATCACTCAAGAATTTCTTAACTAGGTTCAATGCGGTAGTTATTTCGGTGGATCGACCAGATCCATCGATGGTTTTGATGGCGGCAGCGTCAGAAGTTGTAGATAATTCATATTTTAAGATATCACTTATATGGGATCCATCGATGTATCTTATGGAATTCTACCATAAAGCAGAAAGGTTTCTACGATAAGAAGATGTGAACGTTGATAGAGAGGCCATGGAAGTTAATACGATACGAGGTGGAGAACCGCCGGGTGAATGCTCAAGAGTATAAGGGTAAACGAAACATGGACAATAACTTCGATGGATCGAAGCGGCATAGGGAAAAACCTAAATCCTCTTCTTATTTGAAATTGAATGAAACCCTAGAACGAATATATCTGTATACTCAAGGACGCCTTCCATATCGAAGGTCGACAAGGAGGGAACCCTCCGAACGCGAACGGACATCAGGAAAGAGCTGCATATTCCATGAGCTGGATGGGCACAATACAGATGACTGCAATCATTTGAAGGATATCATTGGGGAACATGTGAAGAATGGTCAGTTACAACAATATGTAAGGACTCGAGCTGTGGCGGTGGAACATGAGCAGCCACCGTCCACCTGAATGAAAATGGCACAGGATCAAGGCATCATCATCAACTTGTCATCAATTGATCGGGATGGAACAGAGTAAGTAACAAACTCCATAGTAGGACGGCTAAGTCACTTACACATGTACGGGATTGAGGACGGTCCCTAGGCATGCTCCGAGATGATGATAAACCGAAGTGCTAGGGTTGTGCAATTTGTTTTTTCTTCTTGTTTGCTTCGAACTCTTATGTTTCTAGTTTTATTTGATCTTTGGTTTATTGGTTGTTTGAATTCTTATTTTATATTTTGGTAAATGGACTTAGAAATGCTTAAATTTGGATTAATGTAATAGATAACACAGGCCGCGGTTGTGATCCTATCCGGGGAGATAGGAAAACAATTGCAAGGTACAGGTCTTTTCGTCAGGTGAACACGATGAAATAGACTCGTGCATCATTGATTATGTCCTCAACTGGGTATCGAGGCTAAAGAATAAAAACCATCAGGTTATTAGGTATGGAATATGTCTAGCAAGGGGTAGGTCGCTTCGCTTGAATGCGATGGATCGACCTACTCGGTTCATTGAGTATGAATTATGCTCGACAAGGATCCGGAGAGATTAAGGTTGTAAGGTATGGACTATGCCTGGCAAGGGGTAGGTCGCTTCACTTGAACGCGATGGATCGGCCTACTGAGGTCATCGAGTACGGATTGTGCTCAGCAAGGATCCGATGAGATCGAGGATTTGGATTAGGTTAACAACTCAAAGAGGTCATGGATTTGGATATCAGTTTCGAATAGTAATGGATTTAGCTTTAGATGGATGCAGATTTGGGTAGAATTATCCAGAGCGACCGTGGATTTGGATTGGATTGGAAATAACGGCTATCAATGGATTATGGATTTCAGATTTTGGATTTATGGCAATTCAAAACACACCTTCTTATCACAAGGCATGTTTTGGAGGGCAAAGTGTTAACCCACCTTTTGCCAAGGCAGTAGACAGACGGATTTAACCCAACATACTTCACGATTATCAAGGCCAGTAACCCAGAGTGATGATTGTATGGTCATGAAATCAAGTGCAGGCAATGATATGAAGTGATGATCAACCGAGACCAAGAGATAGACTCTTTAGAATACTCTAAGTATAGATTAGCACCTCCCCTAAGCAGGGGATCGGTGTCTATCCCTTCCCCTGGGGGATTGGTACATATCCTCAGTTTTTGTCCCGAACTAGGTGAGACCGGTATAAAGTGACAAGGAAGGCCCCACAAGGCTACGTTTCAAATCTCAAGTCGTTTGGAGTTTGTATGTTCAAGTTATGGGAAAATTACTTCACATAAGAAAGGGATTGGTATAAAAGGGATCAGTATAAAAGGGATCAGTATAAAATGGAAAAAGGGGTCGGCATATTTCAGCCAAGCAAGTACAACTCAATGGAAAACAATCAATATCTCAACATCTACACATCCAATTGACATGAAACTTAGAGCACAAGCTAACTACAACATGTGGAACACCCCACAGGGATCAGACATCATTTGGAGTAAATTGGAGGGATCAGCCTCTATCCCTCCATAGGGATCGGCTATAAGCAACCTTCACACCATATTGCAATAAAGAACGATCAATAACTCGAGTTTAACTAGTCCAATTGGCATGAAACTTGGAGGCTATACATAATATAACATGGAGAATCTCCCCTAGGAATTGTATGTCATTTGGAGGAGTTTGGAGGGATCGACCTCTATCCCTCTAAAGGGATCGGCTGAAATTAGAATATATGCAACACCACTTCACGAAAAAAGAGATATCTTACAAACCGTAAGTCGGAATGCACAAAATTTGGAGGACAAGTAGCTAAAATCATAGGGAAGCCCCCAAGGGATCGCACCCTATTTAGACACCGAAATAGGGATCGGTACCGATCCCTACTGTAGGCCTCAATGGACCTGAAAATTCTTCGGTGGCCTCATCATGGCCTTGAGGTCCTTCTGTCAAAATTTCAGCCCGATCCGTGCTTGTCTTCGCCTATAAATACAGCAGGCATGGCATCAAAAAAAGAATCTTCTTTCTTCTTCTCTTTATCTTGAACTTAGGCTACACTCTGTTAATTTTATTCTTAGATTTTGAATTTTAACTGTAATCAAACTACGGGATAATAAAAAGAATTATTCTGGAGTGGACGTAGGCCGGAGCTAGTTGAACCACTATAAATCTTGTCTCATTTTACTTACTTTCATTTTTAATTTGTTCGTTATTTATATTATATTCTCTACATTAGATACTATCTGAGATATATGACTAGATATTGTTGCTTTCACATAACTAGGTGTTGGCGGCCAATTTTGATGCCAACAAAACCTTTTATTAAATTCAAAAATACTTGGTGTCTTGAAGAGTAACAGGGGTTCAGGGACATGAGGGCGCGAAGAGCTACATGCTAGGGAACTCCCCTCTAGGTGAGGGTGCATGGGGGTGTTTCTCCTTGGTTAGGAGGGTGGAGGGGGTCGAATGAGGAGAGAAGACCTCGATCCGACATTAATTCCTATTCCCCGTCCAATGCCTATTCCAAGTATACCTATATGAGTTGATCTCGGATATACTAGACAATAGGAAACAAAGGTGACATAAGAGAGATGCAAGAGGCGGCCGACCGATCCAAACCTAGAGCTAGAGTCCGAGACGCAGTCGAGCAACTCAAGCCTTGTATGAGCCGCTTAGAGGTTGTTTTTTTAAGAAAAATGATAGTTTTGACTTTACACATCTCCATATTTCATTTCTATTAATGGGCTCTAATATTCTTGGATAACTTTTATAGTTCCATCATTTGATTTTCTTTAGTTTCCTCGTCGAGACAAAGCATAATGATAAGTAATGGAGATCCATGAAGCCATGATAGAGTTTGCACCTGATTCATACAGAAGTACGATAGCCTTTAGTACAAATTACTTATAGTAAGTAAATTTTGACCCGACTTTCACTTCTTATAATAAGCTGTTGTTTTCAACCTCTTCCTCGAGAAGTTAACATGAAACCCATTTGATCTACAAACTAGGACAAGAGGCCTACCCGTTATGCATTTTAGACCATGTCCGGTTTGTTTTGTAAATAAGGCACACTGGCCCAACCCTAACTAACAATAGTTGCATCAATTGCAGGCCAGTTCATAGATCGATTGGCTAGGGGAACAATTGCATCTGATAGAGTATCAAAGTCAACCCATCATAGGTCTGTTGTACGGGAAAAGCATCACAAGAAATTCCTTTATTCCTATCCTTTGTGGCAACACCTGCAACTGGCATGGCCAATGATCTATAAAGGCGAACCAGATCGATGAAGTTGGGGATCCAACTCCCTCCGGCCCGCCGGTAATAGGTCTTGCGTATTATAGCACCATCTTTTTTTTTCCTATTTTAATCTTCCTTCTGATGCGGACGATGATATAGCACATGCTTCAGGCAGGGAACTCGTTAGGAAGGCTACTTGGAGAAGATCATGTTTCTTTCGATGTTGTAAATCAGAAGCTTGGTTTCAGTAAGGGCACTCGCCCTAATGACTAATGGCTGAAACTCTCTCTTTTCGGTGGAAGCCCATATGCAAGGTCTCACTTGACTTTTCCACCCGGCTACGTAAGGAGTTCTTCCTTGACATTATTACCTGCTCTCTTACCCTTCCTTCGCTCTGGCTGCTGCATAGGATTTAACGATCAGTTCGGTGGCGCCACTGGCGATTGGTCAGCCATCTTCTCTAGGGAGAATCCTTCCCGCTCTTAAGATATGTTCGCCGAGAGCCTGGCAACTGGATTTAACGATTGCTCCCCGATATCTGGTAAGTCCCGTTAGCGAGCTTCTGTTGTTGTAATTGGAACTTCTTCTTGCACTTCCTTAGTGAGCTTAAGTGAACTGGATGTTCACCCAAAGTTCCCATAAATAGATATTTTTTTATAGAACCTTTTAACTTTTACTTCTTAAAAATTGGGATTTTTAACTTAGACCATTTATTAAGTTTTTCTTTTAAAATCTCAATTGTCATACCAAACCATTTCTTTTCAAAACAGCGCTTTAAAACATCCTTTATGAATTTTAAAAATTAAAACTAGAGTAGATAAAAACAACTCTCATTCTATTACTCTTTCTATCCCATTGCTCATCTTTGGTGGAGTCTCTACTTTCATGTTAGGGGGACTTCTTGGAACGTGCAATCAATGTGCATGACTGTAGAAAATATTCATTTTTCTATGTTGCTTCTAGTCAGATTACTAGTCAAATTTCTTCTTATGGACTCTTACATAATTTCTAATTACTTCACTTCTTATTATATTTAAGGATCTTACACTTAAATGTCTTGGAATTACCTTCCGCTATCAAAAGGAATAGTCAACACTATTATTCTCTATGAATCAGTTAAAAGTGGATTTGTGTTTTATATGAAATTACAAGGAATTATACATCATTTTATTGAAATAGACAGTACAAAATATAGGATTTTCCATATTTTGTACACCTCTTTCTTTACATTTACATTCCTCATTATTTCAAACAATATGCCTTTATTTGTAACTTGATTGATTCATAGAAACTTATATTTTTATCCCTTTTCATTCCAATGAATTAAAACCTATTAAATCATAATTTAATTACAATAAATCAAATCGTGTTTCTATCTATATTTCATAAATTTTCTACTATTCAACTCCTCTACCAAAACTGCACTTATCTCGATTGTTCTTCTCTTAATTTACTGTCTTCTCACTTGAACCATTGTAATGTGTTCGCCTACAGCTTTATTTTAGGGTTCTAAATCTTCGTTTCTATTACCACTTCCTACTATCCACCCTAAAAATGTCTTTATAGCTTAAAAATTCTCATTACATAGAAAAATTCATGAGCTATGTTGCTCTACCATTTCTTCTCAAAAGAAAATAGCTTTCTACAAAATTTCCTTTACTGAAATTCTGGATTTTGACAAACTAAATCTTTTTATTTACACTTCTCTTTCTTTACAAAGAAACTAGCGTGCCATATACGCTCTATAATTGTTCAACCATTGATTTTTTGTGAAACCATTTATGAAAACTTTTCAATTTAACAAATTATTTGTATATTTTAAAGTCCAATATTTGTTTACTTTTTCAAACATATATTTTTCTCAACTTTTAAAACTATTCTATTGGGTTGGACTCAAAGTGGATTTCTATAACACATGGATTCTTATTTACACTTTTTTTGGAGTTATTGTACATCATCGATCGACAATTATAAGAGGATCTATAATCATTGGGCTATTAAGGCCCGACTAGGGAGTCATGTACCATCCAACTTCAAGGGTTTTCCAATATGCAACTACTATATAGTAGGAATTCTTAGGATTTAACATATATTATATTTATATTCATAGACAAATACAAATACGTCCGTCCAATGTTTCCTAATTTTTTTAAGATCGACTAACCTAAGCTCTGATACCAAATGTAACAACCCGCACCCCAATGGGCCTGAATTTTTGCTAAATCGAAAACCCAAGTCCACCAAAGTACAGACCATTGATTTGGTATCCTGCAAATAAAACAAAATAAAGTATATTAGAGCTCTAACGAAATAACTTACAATGGAATAATTTAAATATAATAGATCCAATAAGTACATGCCAAGGTTTGACACTCCCTAAAATCAAGTGTCCTTGTCAACACCAAACATGCCAAGCACCAGTACCCATCCTTCTAACTATCTTATTGGTTGTAACGAGGAGGGGGTTAGAACAATGTTCCAGTGATTGGTAAAATATATAACTTAAACATAACACTAGCTTATGCCGATTGTTCACTATTTCTTGTTATGTCTGATTATATTATTAGTCATTTCGAATCCATCTCAATATTGTGCATATGTTTAGGAAATAACTAGTTAGTACTTGATCCCAATATTGTCGCATATGGCTTAGCGCGATTTCGGACTTTGAGCTCAATAGGGTGCATATGTTTAGACATGGGATAGACTATAGTGAAACATTAAAACTAGATGTTTCTATAGTATTGCACCATGTTTAGATGACTTGTGTTAGAACTGGGCTAGCCCGCAACAGAAGTTATAGGTGAATTTCAATTTTTTTTACCCAATTGGATCTTTGTTAGGCCTATGAAGTCTAATTTATTTAGAACTTTTCTAACTTTTATTTAAATAAAATCTCTTATTATATTTGAATATATATATATAATTTTATTTAATTTATATTTTAATACATATAAATATACACATATGTATCATATACATATATGTATGTGTGCATGTGTAACATATAAGCCCATGCAAGGTATAACATGTCCGTATATAGACGTTGGAATTTACATCGCAACAGACATGATAGCTCATCCGATATGTATTGTATGTTGTCCAAATATATGTATGTATTTGAACTTGTTACTTATATAAATATTATAAATATAAATATATGTTAATATTATTTAAATAATTTTATATATATGAAAATATTTAATATATATACATATATATTTATATTTATCTATATGAATATATAAAGTTTGCATATATATAAAATATTATTAATATATATACATATTATTATATGCGTATTAAAAATAATATATACATATGTATACACATAATATATTTTTTATGAACCAAATATATATATATATAATGACTAAAAATATTTTTATTTTATTTTATAAAAAATATATGTATATATGTGTGTGTGTGTGTATTTATATAAAAACATATTTATAATATCTATGTATATATATATATATTAACAAAATAATTGTTTATAATTCCAGATCGTAAGTACATCACTATAAATTTTATTATTAATTTCATCATTTTAAATATACATTAATTGATTTTTCACTCAAAACTAGATAAGGCATTATAAAAAAAATGTCTACGAAAGATTTTATTCAAATTTTAAATTTCCAAATTTTTTTTATAGTTTGAAATTCTTTTCATAATTTTTTTTGATCAAAATCTATTTTTTATCAAATAATTATTTTTCGGCCATTAACTGTAATAATTTTAAAAATAGCAAAATTGAGTTTTTACTTTTCATTTTTTGGACAAGAGCTTTGCTTATGATAAGATAATTTTACGACATTTAAAAAGTAATTTTTGAAACATATTTTAGTTTATATAATTTTTTACATGTGGAAATTAGCCACAAGGGCCTCTCTAGCAAGTGCAATTAGTTTCTAGGACACACAGTTGAAATAATTACTTTTAAGGACAAAATGCAAAATAATTAGTTTCTAAGGCCAAAAAACTTATGAAATTATGTCCTTGAAAGTAATCGTACGGCTGACTTTGTCCTTAAAAGTAATTATTCTACTGAATTTGGCCTTGAAATTAATTTCTATGGATGTGTGTCCTAGAAATTAATTGGACTGTAAAGTTTGTCCTTCTGGTGAGATGCCCCTTTTTACATAGTATATTGATTTACATATATAATATTTAAAATAATAAATAATTATAAAAAATAATTTATTGCCGTTCAAAATTATTATTACTATAAATATATATGTATAAAATTATAGGATCAATTTGCACCATAGATTGATATTATAATTAAATATAAATCATATATATATATAATTAATATATATATATATATAATAATAATAATAAAATAATATTACTATATTTAAAAATCGGCTATATATATCTGACATATTTACATAATTTTTTAAGGTGAATACACAGATATAACCAATCTAGATTGTGACAACAACAATACATATAAGAATCTCACATAAATAACAATATAATAATAATAATAATATATAATGAAAAATTAATCGGAAATTATATGCTATAATACAGTGAATAATATACCTGAGGACCAATGCCTTGTAGCACACCTTGTAATGATGAACTCTCTCCTCTTATAGGATTATCGATTTGGCAGACTGCTATCCTTGAACCATTGACCTTTGACTATCAGATAATAATTGATCTTGAATTGATTTGAGCTTGATGTGATGGGGTTCCTAGGGATTGAAATTGGCTTGCAATAGAAGGTAGAAATGACAGTCAAAATTTATTTGCAATCAGGGTTAGAGGTTTTTAAATAGTGGATGGAAGAGAGAAAATAGTGGATCACATCTCATACCGGTTCTTCCTTAACACGGGCCATCCAAAACCCACAACTCTTCTCTAATTGAGCCACCCCTTATCTTCCTGTTTAAGCCGAAAATCATACCCATTATGATGGGCCAAGTGCCTATTTAAGCCCATAGAAAATGTTATTTAATTAAATCCAATTTAGTGGCTTATTGGTATCGTATATCGATTGATATTTTCATAATTATCATAAATATTTTTAATAATATTTATTCCTTAAATCATAATCAAAATTTTACAATTAATATTTCATAAATATTAATTAATTTATAATAATCATAAACTAATTAAATTGTTTGGTTAAAAGAGAATTCATCATTTTGGTTATGTGACTCGTCAAGTGTAAATTTGGTCAGCGATTAATATCAAACTATTCGAATTTTAACGTTCACACGCCACTTAGTAGGTGATGTGACATTTTGGCCAAATTTATCACTTACTTAGTTTCGATAATATCCAATTTCACTTGTTAAGCATTACTCGGTTGTGACTTTTAGTTACACCAATTCTCTTCGTCAAAACTATATCACTTTGGACTTATGGAATTTGGTAATGATCAAAATTCCAATATTGTCCATATTCAACTTTCATGTCAAAATACAAAGTCCTTGGTTCAATAATAATAATTATTATTAGCCGAACTACTCTGGCCAGAGACTTTGACTTTGAGTTGACTTTGAGTTGACCGTAATACTAACTCCGTATAACTAAGGAGACGAATCCTCCCTTGAATAGGGTTTCACTTCCAATACTTCCACTCGACCTAACTATAGTCACTCGATGGATGCCATGCCATGATTTGACTATAATCAAAGCGGAGCTTTCATATTGAAGGTCGATAGTTATATTAAAACAGAAAAATATGGAGTGATTCATTCCATAGTTATCCAATAACTATCAGTACGTAAAACCTTGGTGCCCCCGACAACCATGAATAATACACTGCCCAACGTTTGGAGAGCGTTACGTACTCTAGTCTCAATGGATACATCAATATCCAATCTCGATGCATCTTGACTAGGAGCATTTAAAATGGTTTATTTATTTTTACTGTGATAACTTACTCACGGTTACAACACTTTGTAACTACTATCACAAAACATACCATTTATGGATTTTCTATTCAATATACTATGAATTAAATTAATTAATTAATATAACACATTATATCAAGTATATAATAGAAAGGTAACACCATTATTTCAAACAAGATTGGTCAACTAGTTAGATATATGTAACAAATTACATAATTGGCCCTAGGGCATACTCCTAACTCTATCAATCTCCCACCTGCACTTGTGGTCAATTATGGAATCTTATTCCAACTTCTCCAATCTCTTTTCTCAAAATCAATTGGGTCAGTCCCTTACTGAATGGGTATGTTATTATGCTTTAATCGTCTACTCCGTCAATTAACTATCTTCGGCACTGATAAACTACCTTTATCATATGAAACAATTTGAAGTACGTTTCACGACTTCTAGTGAACTCTAAGTTCTATTAGAACTATATCATGACATTGTTATCATATAGCGATGTTATGAGATTCTTAACATTTGGAATTGCCCTTAGCTGAGTTATAAATTTATGCATTTATATTTATATACATTGCTTTTTATTGCATTGTCATTTAAGGTGTATACTTAGCATTTCTCATTGAATCAGCTCTAGTCTTTCATTTGGAAAATTTCCAACTTAAAGATTCTTAACTCAAATTTATTATTAACATATTATACTCAATAAAACTTATGAAGTTTGAGTCCAAACACTCCTTCATCAAGAGTTTGTTGTTTATGTAAACAATTCTCTAGTATTTCATAAATACACGAAAACACTTCAAACGACCATTTAATGGTATCAATTTGGATCTGATATTTGCTTCATGTATCAAATTCATAAACAAATCTCGATATCATAGATAACATAACATGTACGATAATGCTATTGCCAATGCATAATGAATACATCTTACATGTTCTGGATTAAACGTTTTAATAAGGTGTCCATGCATATCATTTGGGACATTCGCAACATCTTTTATACTTAATATAAAAAACATCATTTCTAAATCCAATGTCGAGTATTAAAACAACTAATCTGATTTTAACACATATACATTGTTAACAATCAATAGTGTGTTGTTTACTTGTGGTTTAGAAATATCTATATACCTTTTTAACTTTCTTTCTTATGAGCACATGCTTTCTCTGCATTTTGACCAACAATCAAACTATTTGATATTATTATCAAAACATTTGTTCAATTTTGATGTTCGTCGAATGACACTTTCATATCTGTTCTTAGATTATATCCAAAAACTCGTAAACTCAATATTGCTCCCACTGACTTCGAGACACTTTGTTTATTATGTGTAAATAGTTTACTCTAAATCATTATTTATAATTTTTTGTTTCAACACATACATACCAAAACATAAAGACATACCATGCGTTAATTTTGTGAGTAAAATCTGAACTAACTTGAGCACATCGAATGGTGAATATGTTGTGTGATTTGTAACAATTTAAATTTATGGTAATATTCTTATCAATGTGGCTTACTATATTCCAACTGCATTTTTCTTTCTCATAAAGACACTTTTGCGGTCAATGGATCATATTCCTTTGGATACAGCTATCAAAATTATATTTTGGTAATGTACTTGGAACCTATTTTGGATTATCGCATCAGACCATATCATAGAGTCGGTACTCTTAATGGTTTAATTAAACCACCAAGGATTATTTATTCTTGACATCGACAAGAAACTCATAGTTTCTCTTTAATGTACAAGAATTCGTACATTCTAATGTATTACGTTCATTTAGGTATGGCAAATTTCATTTCATCGCTTGCAATCAGCTTTATCCTTGGATCAATCCAAATCCATTTTATACCAATAATTTTTTAGAGAAATTCCTTCGCTACGAAATTGGTGTTTCTTGAAACAGTGGTTGTTTGTTAGTGCAATGGAATAGGCGTTCATAAACATTTTATGAATTTCCTTATATAAAAACTGATTTGGTTCTAATTTATAAAACTTATGTTCAAAACATAAATATGTCATCCAATGACAGTCTTTCCCAAACTCCTTCTGGGGAGATTCATACAAGACCCTCACGAATAATTATTACGTACAAACTTTTGAATCGTGCAACCTACCAACTCCTTAGCCTAGGATATGTTGGGGTTTCTTATAAACCCTTATCTTATTTGATTTTATAAACAATTATTTATATGAAATAATATTAACCCTGCGAACTTCACTTAAGCACACAATCTTATAGAAAGAAATTGACTCAACTACACTAATAATTAACCGTACTTTGTCCTACAAAGTTCGATTACTCCTTATTAATACATCATTATGTATTATAGGGAGTAGTGACCTTTTGATATAGAATCATTGTTCATGATACCCATTCGATCAAATTAAATCATTTCTATCACATGTTACATTATTTACTTTTGTTGTATATTCTATGGGCTTACCATGGTATACATGTGTATCAAATACACATGTCCATGTCTGTGATAACTCGTCGGTTGATATAATGAAGTACGTGGAACCATTTTGGTATTAATAGACTTACAACCGCATTCATCTATATGTATCAATCCGAAGAGTTCATGAACTCTAATGATGCTCCCACTAAATGGGTGCAGAGCCCTTTAATTGCTTAATATAATTAACCTCTATCATATGATCCATAATCATATGAAAAAAATTATTTTTCAAAACTATGGCTCAGTCTATAATTCCAAAATAATTCTAAATAATTTAAGATACTTCAGTATTTTAAATTGCATCACTTTTGTTGAGAAAAATACCATATTATAGTTTTATTTCATAATGAATATTCATAATATTCACATCGAAATATAACTATGTCTTTTTTTCAGTTGACATTGAAAAATAATCATTATCCATAAATAATGTTCGGTATGTTTTACGAAAATAATTTTCATAACTTAATGCAATCAGTAAGTGCTATGTGGCATGCTCCCACCATTTCCGCCATTACTATAATAGCGTACTAAATTCGGAGGTCCATCATTCACTTAGTATAAATTATTTGTTTTATATATTGCAACTATTTTACAGCGATGAGTTCTTTGATCAAATATCTTGAACTCAAAGAAATAAATCTCATAGAAAACAATTTTCTGTATGAAAATACATTTTGGAATAAAAATCATATTTCTCATTTCAATGTTAGGTATCAATTAATATTATTACAATATTCGTTCTCGATTTTTTTATGAAGCAGAAGTGACTATTCACTCTCTTCATCCCAACTAACCTTAAATCACATATATTCTTGTTCATTTGTTTCTCTTTCCAAATGATCGAATCGTTTCAAAAGAATGCTCATACTACAACATCATAACGAACTCTTTACAAAAGTGCACTCGATCATCCTTAACATTTAAGGACATCAACTACATTGCACCTTGCATAAACTAATCAAACGGAAATTTCAGCGATCTAGTTATTTGATCTATATTGTAGTTTTGGTCCTGCATTACACAACACAATGTAATCCTTTTGTAATCAATTAAATTGAACACTCGATCTCATGGTACTATTTATTAGCTTATTTCGAATGAACTAACTTCATCGAAGTATTGTATATTACGAACTGTCACCGTTCCTCATATAATACTTATGCGATAGTATATGGATCAAATATTCATAATCTTGTATTGCTTTTAGAGTTAGAAACTCATAGAATAAAATCCACAGTCTCGATCCAATAAACACGTATGCAACCAAATTACGAACTTATAAAGTAGTTGTAAGATTAGGCACTTGTAGGGTATAGACACATCAACATGCACGAATCATTTAGTAGTAAGTATAAATTATATTTCTATTTGTCAATCTTCAATTCAATTCATTTGTATATCTTAATCGATAAACTTTTTTCAATAATATTAAATACACAAATTTATCAATTTAGATTATTATAACATTATATAGCATATCTTCTTGCAATATTAGAAAGGTTACATGCTATCATTTTTTTAATAAGGCTCCCACTAGTCTTTTATGTTTTACCAAACCCTAAGTGACACATAGAAGTCTTTCGACTTCACTAGTGGGTGTTAGGACTTGTATGCCTTGGGACGTTAACCTTAAGGAAAGCTCAACAAATCATAGGCCCACATATGATGGATAACTCCTTATCGGTTGTATCACATACAACTCCTAACCCGACGTTCCTTGTCCTAATCTCGCCTTTACCTTGAGAAATGCTCAATAAGTAAAGTGGGACTATTCACTCGAATCTATCATTTTACGACGGCCTAAGTATAATGCATGTACCTTGAGGAAAGCTCAACATATATGTGCAGGTATCTTGCCTTATCTATTCAATATATTAATATTACTTCCCTAACATCACCAGCTTGAGGAAAGCTCAACTACTAAAGAGTAAGTAATCTATTAATATATAAATGATAGAGGACAACCTTATATTAAAGATTCATAATCTTCAATATATTATATCAAGTGATATCGACTTATGGAATAATGTATTTCTTATGAAATACCCTCGTGATTCAAGCGTCGGACACATCAGAAATCACGATATACGTACATTTACGTATGTATTTATTCCTCAAGTCTATTTGGGTTTCTTTGATGTTCCACCTTTAGTTTATACATTCATATTATATAAGTTTTATATTTTATATTACTTATATAATCATCTTATGTATAATATTATATTAATTAAATCATATTTAATTAATTATAATTAGTTTTATATTATTTTAATATAATGTTTATATTAAATATTTATTATATACTATAACCTTTATAGTATGACACATATATCATATATATGTGTATATTACTTAATTAATTAACCTTTAATTAATTAACCTTTAATTAATTAAACTTTAATTAATTTATTTAATTAAACAATCTTAATTAAATTATATTAATTTCAAAATTTAATTCATATACATTATGTATACTTATGTTATTTTAAACATTTTAAAACAACATAACATATATCATAATATATAATACATGTATACAATTATTAATTAGTTAACTTATTTAATTAATTTATTTCATTAATCTTATTGATAAACTTTTTAAAAATTTCAAAATTAATATATATACTTTCAAACATTTTGAAAATTTTACTATATTATAACTTTTATAATATATTTATATTTTATTTTAAATTTAAAATCTCATATTTTTAATCTTTAAATAATTTTGAAAATTTTGCCCATGTCCCAATTCAAATTGGGTCTCTTCTATTAGGGGCAACCTTTTGGGCTCATATATCTGTTCGCGCTAGATTGGTACCTAGGTAAGATAGAGTACTTGATTAACCAAACCCCAATCCTTCGACACTACCTTTCTTAGACACACTACTAACTGGGTTGTGAGCTTAATTGGTTAACTCTAACATGACTAATTAGACCGCATAGACTATTGGGCTCTGATACCATGTTGGAACTGGGCTAGCCCACAGCGGAAGTTATGGGTGAATTTCAATTTTTTTACCATATTGGATTTTTATTGGGCCTATGAAGTCTAATTTGTTTAGAACATTTCTAAATTTATTTAAATTAAATACATTATTTTATTTAAATTTATAAATATATGCATAATTTTATTTAATTTATATTTTAATACATATAAATATACACATATGTATCATACACATATATGTATGTGTGTGCATGTGTAACATGTAAGCCTGTGCAAGGTATAATATGCCCTTGTATAGATATTGGGATTTACATCGCAACAAACATGTTAGCTCATCCAATTTGTATTGATGTTGTCTAAATATATGTATATATTTAAACTTGTTACTTATGCAAATATTATAAATACACACACACATATATAAGTATATGTTAATATTGTTTAAATAGGTTTATGTATTTGAAAATATTTAATATATGTATATATATATTTGATGAAAGAGTGGTCCTCTTATGAGGAGAGCACTCATACTTTTATTAACTACATAACCAAAAACCACACACGAGTCTGAATGAATTATTTAGTACAAAATGTAGGATCATCACTATGATAATCAATTAAAATTGTATGGAATGAGTGATCAAAAGGAATATATTTACAATCATTTGAAATAAAAAGGTAAATAGTAAATGTTAAAGCTATCGAATGTTGCTGCAAGGAATTGGAGCTGCTGCAAGATAGTTGATGTAAGAGAATAATGAGATGTTACTACGTGAAATGCTTCAGGCTTGCAAGAAATGTTGACCGGATGGGAGTGAACTCTGGTGCATTGCTAAAATATAGGAAATGCTAAGAATGATATTGCATGTGACATGGTGAACTGGTGTGATGTATAGAATCGAACATCTGTACATGAGCTGCTGCATTGAACCAAAGTGAATCCACATATTTCAAACTAAATGACTTAAAGGTGATCGTGCTCATGAACACGTGCACCTAAACTGAAGGAGAACCGCTAAAGCACTGCTGCACTTGGATGATGTAAGCTTAGTTGAGGTAAGAGGCACAATTGAGGTTGCAAGCACTGCTGCACCTAAACTTGAGCTCAATGAGGTAGGATGTTAGAAGCTGAAGCTCTGGACGGAGATGCACGAAGGGAGGTGAGTGGCCGAGTCAAAGATGGATTGCATTAAAAGGAAAATGCCTGTAGCTGAAGCACAAATCAAAGACTATTCTGATGCCTCAGCTAGAAATGTACAGTGTGAAGATGGGCCTGAATGGTCGAAGTAGGGTCGTATTGCATGAATTTTACTGAATGTTTGAGGCTTGAAGCTTTGATCCAAGACAGTGTCAAATCCTAAACTGGAACCTAAAAAAACCTCCTACTGTATTTATATATATAGGAATCCATTTTTAGGTATAGAATCCACTATATTTAATACATCTTATAATTATGAACCTATGTAGAAGTTATTTGTTATATGTATATTCAAATATCATAGTTATGGTTAATAATTAACTCTATGTATGAAGCAGCTAATATATAGATAAAGATGTACTAGATTTATAACGGGTTTGGTAATAAAGCTATTTATTATATTTATATGTCTGAAAGTGTGTTTGTGTATATATATATTATGTATATGTATACGTATATGTATATGTGTGTGAGTGTCTATATGTATGTATTAAAATATACATAGACACATATATACATACATATACATATACATATAAGTATATATATATATATATATATTTGTATGCTTTATGTATGTGTGTGTGTGTATTTAAATATATATATATATACACATATGTACCTATATATTATTATATAGCCATATATGTAGTTATATTTAATTTTTAGTTAAAGCTATGTATAAAATGTTTAAGCTATATGAATAGGAATATAAAATATTTGACGGATGTGTATGTGTGTGTGTATATATATATATATATGTATATGTGAATGTATGCCTACTGATGTTACGCCTAAACATATCTAACTTTAAAGCTATATGTTTGTTTGCGCCAAAATTGGTCACAAACCCCAAATGTCGTAAAAGCACCGGTGTATGAACACAAATCAGCAATATATATTCACAAATCATAGATCTAAGTATTGTAGAGGATAAAAGGTGAAGAATAATAAACTTAAAACGGAAAGAGGTAGACAGAGACACAAGATTTATAGTGATTCGGCGATCTTGCCTACGTCCACTCTGAAGTTGATGATTTTATTGATGTTCACTTGATGATTTCAATTGATTACAGCAGATTACAGCAGACAATGATGATCTACAGCAGTGAATTTCGTTTGCAGCAGCTGTGGAGTTTAGATCTGGATCCGGCAGTGTCCGGGCGTTGGAGAATTCCAAGAAGAAGAAGATCCCCCTTTTCTGTTGACTCTGGGGCTCTATTTATAGGTGTAGGAGGCTGATATTTCGCTCAAATCTTAGGAGACACCCTCTGGCACGTGACTAGGCCCGCGCGCCCAAGCCCGCGAAGTTTCGGTCCGATCCGTGACTAATACGAACAGATTACGTATCGATCAAGATTGTGTCCGATGGAGTCGAAATTTGGCGTGGACAATCTCTAGCATGCACGTAGGCTTCTGTGAAAATTTCATATCATTTGGACTTGTAGATTAGGAGATATGATCGATATGAATTAGGATCTTTGGTTGGCTGTTTCGCTCGACTCCCTCATTTTGACTCGGTCCTGTTCGAATCGATCACTTCGATTCGATGGGCACGCGTAACCTGGAGGTGACGAGTTAGCCGAGTCATCGTTGATCTTTGCCTTGCTCGCATTGAAGTCCGTTACCCACTTCGAATCGATCAACAGCTTGTTCCTTCGCATCGATCTGTAGCACGCCTTGTTCGAATCGATGGAGGTGGTTCGTTTGTATCGATGATAGTGACTCTGTTCGTATTGATGAAAGGTGCACAGTTCGCATCGATGGTGGTAGCTTCTGTTCGTATCGACAGTTGTGTTTTGCTTCGCATCGATGGATACGAAGTAGAAGTCTTCGGATGGATGCGAAGTTGACCATGGATGATCGAGTCGAAATGTGGCTCCCTGATGGTTGTAAAGCGGAGCGAGTCGAACAGAGGCTCCCTGATGGTTGTGAAGCGGAGCGAGTCGAACAGATGCTCTCTAATGGATGCGAAGCGGAGCAAGTCGAAGTAGACCCTGGTGATCGATGCAGAACTGATCGAGTCGAACTCAATCGATTCGAACAGCGGCTCTGTGATGGAGTCGAACTCGATCGAGTCGAATAGTGGCCAGTCTATGGATTCGAACGCGAGGCTATTGCTTATCCAATTTTTCATTGATCATAACTTGAGCATATTAACTCGGATTGACTTGAAATTTGGAACGCTGACTTTTATGGCTTTGCTCCTTGTGTCATATCAATTGTAGCTTAATCCGGGCTCGGACAAAATTCATCGATATCCATAGTGAGCCTGCGATGCATAATCGATATTCGGGAAGGCTAATCTTTGTTTTTCCGCCAATTTCTTGATATCTCAACTTTGTTAAAAAGTGGGATAACACTTTGCCTTCCAAAATGCGCCTTGCGGTAGGAAGGTGTGTTTTGTAATGCCATAAGCAGGATGTTCATATCCTGTTGATGACCTGCAAAGAAATTGATAGTTTTATCTGACCGCGAATGACGATTGTTCGGTATCGTATGTCATTCGAGGTAGTACGTGACTGTTCGGGGTCGGATGCCGATCGCGGCGAATGATGATCGTTCACAATCGGGGTGCTGTTCGAGGCGAATTGTGATCGTTCACGATCAGGGTGCCGTTCGAGGCAAATTGTGACCGTTCGCGGTCGGGTGCCGTTCGAGGCGAATTGTGACCGTTCGCGGTTGGGTGTCGTTCGAGGCGAATTGTGACCGTTCGCGGTCGGGTGCCGTTCGAGGCGGTTTGTGTGTGCCCGGGGGGGACTTAGTACCATTAGTGCCAGATTTCACGTTCGAGTGAGTTTCTGAACTTGTTTGTTATGACGATTTATCGCCATCTCAGAGCATGCCTAAGGACCGTTCGCGACCCCGTGCATGTGTAAGTGGCTTAGCCGTTATGGAATCATAAATGGCATGCTTCTATCCAAAATAAGTCTTCCAACAGAAATCTTAAACAGTATCGAGTCTAAACATAAGAAACAGAAAACAAAAGCAAAACAGGAACGTCAAAGTGCAAACACCTACATCGATGCGGTTTATAGTCATATCAGAGCATGCCTGAGGATCGTTCGCGGTCCTGTACATGTGTAAAAAGACTAAATCGCGTTGGTGTGGAGTTTGCTACTTATTCGTCATTATCTCAATCAATTGATGACAAGCTGATGCCTCAATCCTGAGCCGTCCCCAGTAGGTGCAGGTGGTGGTCGCTCTCGTTCCACCGTTGTTATTCCCCTTCTTACATACTGCGATAGCAGACCATTCTGGATATGCCCCTCAACCTCATCCTTCAAGTGTCGGCAATCGTTCGTGCTATGGCCATTCAGCTCGTGGAATAAGCAGTACTTGTTCGACCTTCTTTCATTGTTGGTCGGATCCCTTCTCATTGGCTTTCGATAAGGAATCTGCCCCCTGGTGTCCTAGTAGATTTGCTCCAAAGTCTCATTCAATTCCGTATAAGAGGTGAATCTCGGTTCCTTTCATGGTCGCGTTGGTTCATCATCATTGTCTTTAGCCTTCCGTTTCCCTCGGTCAGTTCCTGAATCCGCTTTAGGAAGATTTTCGCCCTTGATGGCATAAACATCAACTCCTTCTCCTTCCTCTCTCTCAGCATTTGCGTCCTCTAATCGTAGAAATCCTTCAGCCTCGTGATAAAATTCTCCTAGATCCATAGGGGGATCCCTTGTTAACGAATTCTTGAACTCTATGCCATCAGCTATGCCGGATACAGCTGCCATCAAAACCATGGATGGATCGGGTCGATCCACTGATGCTGCTGCTTCATTGAATCGCATCAGAAAGTTCCTCAAAGACTCCCTGGTTCTTTGCTTCAGTGCTGCAAAACTCATCACATTCTTGGGTCTTGAAATGTGAACCCTGAACTGCCTCATGAATCTTTCAGTCAAATCGGTACATATTCCAATGGAGCCACTCTCCAGTTGTCTGAACCATAATGCTGTTATGTCTGTCAGATACAATGGGAAGCACCTGGCCATGACTTCCTCCGATGCCCCCCAGCACTTCCATATGCCTCATATATTTCGTCAGATGAACCGTAGGATCCGTCCTTCCATTATACATGTCCAATGTTGGTAACTTAAATTCTGGTGGATTCCTGGCTTGCCTGATTGTAGGAGCAAAGGGACTCCTATTCACATTCTCCATATCTCTGTTCACTAGTCCGCCTCTCATGGCTCGTTTGACCATCTCCGCCAATTTGTCACCATCTCCAAGTTGTAGTCCTTGTCTATTGCTTCTGATTTACCCCCCGAGTTCGCGAGGGATTCCTGGAATCTGCTCTCCTGGCGGAGCATTCATTTCTCTATTAATGTCGCGTTGCGCAGTTCCACTTGGTACTCCGCCCGGGATTGGGCCAACATGCTCTGGATTATTGCCCCCTAGTTCTGGTGTTGCGCCAGATGGTCCTGCTCTGTTCTGAACTCTGGTTGCTCCTTGCTCTTGCGCTCCAAGCTGTCCAATTTGAAGAAACAAATTTTGGATCATTTCCTCTTGCCTTTTCACCATTGTCTCTATCTCATCCCTAGTGATGAAGATCGATGTCTGATTCGCACCTGAAGAAGCCTCTTGACTCCCATCATGCTGGCTTCTCTCTGGCCTTGGTCTTCTGCTTGATTGCCTCATCATAACTTTTCAGATCTGAATCTCTAAGCCTTCAAACTCAACTTCCAAACAATAGGATTCCTGAGTTCAATTCTCAGTGAAAGCACCAAAGTGTTTCGCCAAAATTGGTCACAAACCCCAAATGTCGTGAAAGCACCAGTGTATGAACACAAATCAGCAATATATATTCACAAATCACAGATCCAAGTATTGTAGAGGATAAAAGGTGAAGAATAATAAACTTAAAACAGAAAGAGGTAGACAGAGACACAAGATTTATAGTGGTTCGGCGATCTTGCCTACGTCCACTCTGAAGTTGATGATTTTATTGATGTTCACTTGATGATTTCAATTGATTACAGCAGACAATGATGATTTACAGCAGTGAATTTCGTTTGCAGCAGCTGTGGAGTTTAGATTTGGATCCGGCAGTGTCCGGGCGTTGGAGAATTCCAAGAAGAAGTAGATCCCCCTTTTCTGTTGGCTCTGGGGCTCTATTTATAGGTGTAGGAGGCTGATATTTCGCTCAGATCTCGGGAGACACCATCTGGCACGTGGCTAGGCCCATGCGCCCAAGCCCGCGAAGTTTCGATCCGATCCGTGACTGATACGAACGGATTTCGTATCGATCAAGATTGTGTCCGATGGAGTCGAAATTTGGCGTGGACATTCTCTAGCATGCACGTAGGCTTCTGTGAAAATTTCATATCATTTGGACTTGTAGATTAGGAGATATGATCGATACGAATTAGGATCTTCGGTTGGCTGTTTCGCTCGACTCCCTCATTTCGACTCGGTCATGTTCGACTCGATCACTTCGAATCGATGGGCGCGCGTAACCTGGAGGTGACGAGTTAGCCGAGTCATCGTTGATCTTTGCCTTGCTCGCATTGAAGTCCGTTGCCCACTTCGAATCAATCAACAGCTTGTTCCTTCGCATCGATCTGTAGCACGCCTTATTCGAATCGATGGAGGTGGTTCGTTTGTATCGATGATGGTGACTCTGTTCGTATTGATGAAAGGTGCATAGTTCGCATCGATGGTGGTAGCCTACGTTCGTATCGACTGTTGTGCTTTGCTTCGCATCGATGGATACGAAGTAGACGTCTTCGGATGGTTGCGAAGTTAACCATGGATGATCGAGTCGAAATGTGGCTCCCAGATGGTTGTGAAGTGGAGCGAGTCGAATAGAGGCTCCCTGATGGTTGTGAAGCGGAGCGAGTCGAACATATGCTCTCTAATGGATGCGAAGCGGAGCGAATCGAAGTAGACCCTGGTGGTCGATGCGGAACTGATCGAGTCAAACTCGATCGATTCGAACAGCGGCTCTGTGATGGAGTCGAACTCGATCGAGTCGAATAGTGGCCAGTCTATGGATTCGAATGCGAGGTTATTGCTTATCCAATTTTGCATTGATCATAACTTGAGCATATTAACTCGGATTGACTTGAAATTTCGAACGGTAACTTTTATGGCTTTGCTCCTCATGTCATATCAATTGTAGCTTAATTCGAGCTCGGAAAATATTCATCGATATCCATAGTGAGCCTGCGATTCATAATCGATATTCGGGAAGGCTAATCATTGGTTTTTCAGCCAATTTCTTGATATCTCAACTTTGTTAAAAAGTGGGATAACAATGTTTATATTTATCTATGTATATATTAAGCTATATATAGATGACCTTATTAATCCAAGATATATTTGTTATGCACACACACATAGTTATTAACTAGGGTATAATATAAAACATGTAAGATGTAAATATATTTGTATCACATACGGGTTTGCCAATTGATTTTTAATCGAATTGCCAAATGTATTTTCGTTAATAATTTAATTTATATAATGATTCTAAGATCATACTAGTTAGTTGATTGGTATAAGTACTAAGTGATCATTAAAAATCGCTATATATTAATATCATAAAATATAAGGTATTATTATGTATATATTTGTATTTATATTAATATATATATGTATACACACACACACACACGTTTTTTTATTTTTTATTGGATTCATCCCCGCTTTATAAAGACGTCCGTAACCATTGCAATCGTGTATGGAACTTAAGAGGTAGGCTTTATGTTCAGTATATCAATACCATATTCTATCTCAATTTCTCAAATAGAGATGATAAGCTTCGTACTCTTCAGGCGGATCCATCGGTCATTGAAGGAAAGCCCTTTATTATCACTCCTTGGAGCTTGACGATTAGCAAAGCTATGGAACAAGTCCTCTTTATCCCGGTATGGGCCACCTTCACTCACATCACATCTGTCCTGCAACCTTTAATTGGTTTAAATTGGTTAGCTAGTCTTATTGGCAATCTTTGACGAGTACAGTAGACCGGAAGAGCTTGAGGTATGCTAGAGCTTTAATTGAGATTACTCCTTCATAGCCTTTGCCAACTAAATTAAAAGTGACATTAGCCGAAGGGCATGATGTGAATGTCGATGTTCTCTATAGCTGGTATCCTGATATTTGTTCATCTTTTTAGTCTTTTGGTCATTCTATAGACTCCTGTCCATCTGTCTTGTTACTGTCTTCCAGCCTCCTTCAATCACGATCCCTCTCCCTAGGCTGGTCTTAAAGTGGGTTCCTAAGCCCAAGGTTCCAAATCCTCCTATCATTTGTGTTTCTCATCCTGCTGATGCCGATCCAGTTGTTACTGCTCCTATAGATACTGCTCCTATCGAGGAGGCTTTTACTGCTATAGTAGATTCGAATGTGTCTCTTGTTTTTGACTCGGCCGTTGCTATCTCCTCTAAGGCACCTGCTATTATTGATTTGTCTATTGACTCTACTCCCGAGGAGGTTTTCTACCTAGACTCAATTGAGCATGCTTGGATTCATTTTGATTCGAAAATGAGTTACAATCTGTCTTTTGATAACTATCATATGTTCATTGGTGAGGAAGGTGAAGAAACGCGTCTCGTGGATCATGTTGAAAGGGAAGACTTGGTTATGACAACTGAAAGTAATGATGATATAAACAATAGAAATTTATTGATAGATGATACTTAGGACCGACTATATCTTTATTCCAAGGACTCGGAGCTCTTTGTTCCTAATTTTGCTTCTTTTTTCATAAATTTAGGCATGTCATATGCCCTAGCACTGATGCTGTTGTCAGTGATGCAGTTGGGAGATAGTTCTCCCTCGCTTGATAGTAGTATAGACCCTTCTGTATATCTCATGTTCTTTTTTGCTGTTGAATTAGTTGTCTCGGAGTCTATTCCGAACACCTGTTCTATAAATCGTTTGAGTAAAAATAGTGGACGACACACTTTAAACGTCAGCTAGCTTTGCTAAATATATATACACACACACATCTATATGAATATATAAAGTTTATATATATATATATATTAATAATATATATATATATGCGTATTATTATAATATGTATTAAAAAATATATATATATATATAAACCAAATACATATATAATGATTTTTTTAATTTTATAATATATATATATATATTTACACATAAACATATTTATAATATCTAAGTGTATATATATATATTAATTAATAAAATAACTTTTATAATTCTAGATTGTAAGTACAACATTATAAAATTTTATTATTAATTTTGTTATTTAAAATATATATTAATTGATTTTTCACTCGAAAATAGATAAGATATTAATAAAAAATATCTATGAAACATTTTATTCAAATTTAAATTTTTAGAAAATCTTATATGATATTTAAAGTTTAAAAAAATTTCATAATTCTTTTTGGTCAAAATCTAATTTTTACTAAATAATTATTTTTGGCTTATAATTGTAATAATTTTAAAACATTGCAAAACTGATATTTTAATTTTAATTTTCTAGCCAAGTGCTTTTCTTGTGATAAGATAATTTTACAAAATTTTAAAAGTTATTTCAAAACATATTTTATATAATTTATTTAGATAGTATATTGATTTATATAATATTAAAAATAATAAATAACCATAAAAAGATATTTTATCGCTTTAGAAAATTATTATTACTGTAAATATACATGTACAAAATTAAAGAATCAATTTTTTCCATAGAATGGTATTATAATTAATTATGAACCATATATATAATTAAAAGAGATATATATACACACACACACATACATATATGTGTGTGTATATAAATATACACATAAACATATATATAATAATAAAATAATAATATTATTATATTTAAATATCGACTGTACATATCTAACATATTTATAAAAAAATTTAAAGGTGAATACACACATATAGCCAATCTTGATTGTGACAACAACAATACATATAAGAATCTCACCTAACTAACAACATAATATATATATATATATATATATATATAATAAAATATGAATCTGAAATTATATGTTAAAATACAGTGAATAATATACCTAAGAACCAATGGCTTGTAGCACAGTTTGTAACGATGAAATTTCTCCTTTTATAAGCTTTTCGATTTGGCAGATTACTAATACTTGAACCGTTGACCTTTGACCATCCAATAATAATTAATTTGAGCTTGCTATGATGGGGCTCCTAGGGATTGAAATCGACCAGCAATAAAAGGTAGAAATGGCAGCCAAAAATTATTTGCAATTAGGGTTAGAGGTGTTAAAATAGTGGATTGAAGAGAGAAAATAGTGGAACACATCTCATACCAGTTCTCCCTCAATCTGAGCCTTCCAAAACCAACAACTCTACCTTAATTGAGCTGCTCCTTATCTCCCTATTTTAGATAAAAATCGCACCTATCATGATGGTCCAAGATCCCATTTAAGAATATAGAAAATATTATTTAACTAAATCAAATTTAATAGCTTATCTATATCGTATATCGATTGATATATTTATAACAATTATAAATATATTTAATAATATTTATTCCTTAAATCATAACCAAAATTTTATAATTAGTATTTCATAAACATTAATTAATTTATGATAATTATAAATTAATTAGATCGTTTGATTAAAAAAAAGAATTCATCATTACGGTTGTGTGACTCGTAAGGTGCAAATTTGAACAGCGATTAATGTCGAATTATTTGAATATTTTACACGTTACTTAGCAGCTGGTGTGATATATTGGCCAAATTTATCTCTTACTTGGTTTCGGTAAAACTACTTGTTAAGCATTACCCGGTTGTGAATTTTATTTACACTAATTCTCATTGTCAAAACTACATCACTTTGGACTTATCGAATTTGGTATCGTCAATGTTCTTATATCATCTATACTCAACTCTATAGTACAAACACAAATCCTTAGGTTTAATAATATAAGTATTATTAACCGAACTGCTCTGGCCAGAGACTTTGACTTAGAGTTGACTTGAGTAGACCGTGATACTAACCTCATATAACTAAGGAGATGAATCCTCTCTTGATTAGTGTTTCATTTCCAATACTCCACTCGACCCAACTATAGTAAGTTGATGGATGTCATGCCATGATTTGGTTACAATCAAAGCGGAGCTTTCATATTGTAGGACAACAACAATCTCAAGTCGAGAGAATTGTGTAAATCAGTCATATCGATATTTTCTGTTTGACCTTAGTTGTATTAACCAACAAAAAACTATTGAGTGAGTCGTCTCATAGTTATCCAATAACTACTAGTATGTAACCTCTTGGTGCCCCTAGGAGTCATGAGTAATATACTACCCAACATCTAGAGAGCATTATGTACTCTAGTCTCAATAGATACATCGATATGCAGTCTCAATGCATCTTGACTAAGAACATTTAAAATGGTATATTTATTTTTATTTTGATAAATTACTCACGGTTACAACGCTTTGTAACTACTATCACAAAACATACCATTTATGGATTTCCTATTAAATATACTTTTAATTAAGTTAACTAATTAATATAACACATTATTACAAGTATATAATAGAAAAAAACACCTTTATTTCAAACAAGATTGGTCAATGAATTAGATATATGTAACAAAATACATAATTGTCCCTAGGGCATACCCCTAACTCTATCAACTTGTTAGGTGCAGGTGACATGGATTAAGGTATGATTTTCGAGCATAAGTGTTGTTTTACCAGCTTATTGATATTATATACTTATATGATGCATTTCACCGACCAGACGTATGTTTCATCCACTCTATCCTTTTCTCTGTTTTGTTTTATTCTAATAGGCAGATAGAGAGGTAAGGTGGTGATTATGGAGATGCACTGGTATGGTTGAGGCATGGATTTATCTATTAGCTATTAGTTGTTTTTTAATTTAGTTGTTTCTATACATAAGAATTTTTCCATCTAAAGTATTGAGAGATGTTATCTTTGGAATTTCAGTTGATACTCCATTGTTTTATTTGTTTAGGATCGTATTATTATTTATTATGTTTTGTTCATTACATCATGAGTTTCGGAAAGTGTAATTTTTTCCAGTAGCTCTTTGATATGTTTTGCATTTTATGCTAAAAAAATTCATCGTCTACAACATCTGCGATGTTAGTGCCACTTTAATATATGAATCGGGAAATTGTAGATGGCAGGTTGTTACATTTAGTTTTAGATCTTAGGTAAAGTGATCCCTATTTAAATTAGGGTTTATAAGAGAGTGTATTCGCAATTATACATACATACATGCGTACATACACACACACACACACACACATATATATAGACACACACACATGCCATAACCTATATATTTTTAAGAGTAATGGTAATTGTTGACTTATGCTTTATAGAAGTAAACAACTATGAGTTAAATAAATGTTAAGATAAAAGCAGTTTGAGATGAAAATAAATACATCACATATGTTATAATTTATTCCTCAAAAAGTTGGTAATAGAAGATTCTTAAACCAACTAGCAATTTTGAATAAATTACATGTGTTCATATCATAAAATTAGTGTGATGTTGAAAAGGTTTAATAGAGGCATAGGAAAAGAATCCTTAAAATAAGAGTTGTGTAGTTAAATGTTCATATATTAGAGTTGCTCATTATATTTGAGCAAGGACTTAAGATGTGTAACCCCCCGAAAATTTTACAAAAATTTAATTGGAAAATTTAACTAAAATAAAACAAGGACTAAAAAGAAAATTTCCATAGATGTCCGAATTCGACTACGAAACTTGCATCATTCTGTTTGAATCAATTTTTCGGACGAGTTTCATACATAGCACTTCGTAATCAGAGTTAGTATGAAAAAGTTGTGGACATTGGAATAAGCGAAAAATAGAATAAAAACTTAAAATAAAAATACACAAGTTAGTATAGGGATCGGTCGACCCAAGGAGGTTGATGATCGACCATTAGTGGTCGACCATGGCTGGGATAAATCGATAGTATTGAGACTTGGATTAAGTAGACTTATTGGCTTGAGTACTACACCTGCTGTTATATTCATTTGGTCATTACTTACTAAAAATTATCTACAATGCCAGTGGATGAAGAGCAAGTATCTTAAGCACATGAATTACTGGATAATGCAAGTTAGTAATAATTTTTCAGTAACTATGAAATGTATGATCAGAAATATTGATATTGCAAAAATACTTATGCACAGAGTTATTGTGGATGGGTCTATCACATCCTTGTGGCTTGATCCTTATGTTATTACGACTACACCCAAGACCACTCGAATACAATCGCAACGCGCAACGCGGAAAAGCTAGATCGTGATAGATAGTGCAAAACAACCAAACACTAACCAATGACAAATAGCCCAACACAAGATCACAACACCAATACAAGCAATATATGAATGCAATAACAATAAGTAAATCACACACGATTTTATAGTGGTTCCACTAACGTTGTGTTAGTGTACATCCACTTGAGAGAGCTTTTATTATATCACCAATAGAAGAGTACAAAAGATTGTTAACAATGATCACAATATTCTAGAAAGAATATAATTTTGTGGAGATTAGAATTGAAGAAATAGGATTTGCCTAAACCCTAGATTTGGAGGATAAAACCCTTGATTAGATGAATGATCAGCTCTTGCCTTCTAAACCTGAACAAGAGAATATATATACTATGGAGAAAACCCCCGGCGAAAGACCACTTTGCCCCTTCAACAAATCACAATGACTCGGCCCAGAAAAACAAGAAAACGCCGTTCCAGACGTCTGGTCTAGGGGTCAGACGTCTGACATAAGTCACTGGAGTGACTGGCTCTAGATCAGACGTCTGACCCACTTGGTCAGACGTCTGACCAAGTGTTCTAGAACCATTCCAGAAAATTTCAGACGTCTGAAGACAATTTCAGACGTCTGAAATTGGTTGCTGTCCCCAAACAGCCCCCTTCGCCTTTTCTCTTATAACTTCCACCTCCGGACACCGATTTGCGAACTGTTTCCTCCGTTACGAAGCTACTTCCGACCTCTACAAATCCACATATAGTGTCGTCAAAATTTAACACTCCACCTCGACACTATATCCATCTCCAAATCTAATGGTACCATACCATCAACAACAACCGATAGCACCAACTATCACTTCTTCTACCTTCAACCAAACATGAATGCTTTCCCAATGAGCTCCGGCAAAGCCACCGGCCATTTCACTTCATCAACGAGTTCAGGCTACGCCCCCACCCGCCAACAAAGTGTTGAAAACATCCGAATCCAAAACCGTCTTACCAAAGAATTGAACACATAGGAGTGTAAACCAGTGCTCACCAATAGATAGAACCACAAACTCATACCCATACTCTTCCACATCTACAACCAAGCTACTCTCTCACCCGTGCCACCTAGTGGAACCTAGCACTTCTCCAAGCGAATCAAGTTCGAGCAATGCTCGAACTTCCCAAACGGCAATGTCTTCGTGAACATATCCGCCGCATTATCCTTTGTGTGCACTTTCCGAAGACTTACTAGCTTATCCTCATCCATGGCTACCAAGAATGACTCCCTCACTTCAATGTGCTTAGTCCGTGAGCTAAATGACAAATTCTCCGCCAAGTGAATAGCACTTTGGCTATCACATTGAACATCGATGCTATCATGTCCAATCCCCAAGTCACACAACAAACGCTTCAAATAGAGTGCCTCCTTAGCCGCCTCCACCGCGGCTATCAACTCCGCTTCCGTAGTGGATAAAGCTACTATGGTTTGCAATCTCGATCTCCAACTTATGGCCGTACCACCTAGTGTGAAAACATATCCGGAAGTTAATTTTCTCCTATCTCTATCACCGGCGTAGTCCGAATCACAATAACCAACTAAGTTGCAACTCCTTTTCCCACTACCGCCAAAAACAAGACCATGAGATGACGTACCCCTAAGGTATCTCAATATAAGCTTCATGGCTTCCCAATGCGATTTTCCCGGATTAGACATAAAACGACTAACCACCCCGACGGCATTTGCTATATCGGGCCTTGTACACACCATAGCATACATCAAACTACCAACCGCACTTGCATATGGCACCTTTGCCATATAAGCCTTGTCTTTCTCCAAGATAGGTGAATCCTTACTCGAAAGCTTCACATGCAAAGGTAATGGTGTATTTGACACCTTTGCATTCTCCATGCTAAACCGGCAAAGCACCTTCTTTATGTACTCCTTTTGAGTCAATTTCAACTCAAAACGCTTTCGGTCCCTTTCAATCTCCATGCCCAATATCCTCTTTGCTTCTCCAAGATCCTTCATTTCGAATTCCGACTTTAATTGTAATTTCTACTTGTTGATTTCATTCTTGTCCTTCGAAGCAATGAGCATGTCATCCACATACAAGAGCAAGTACACCCAATAATCATTTCCCAACTTCTTGAAATAAACACAAGCATCTTTGATGCTCCTATCAAAGCCACTTTCAAGCATAAAATGATCAAATCTCTTGTACCATTGCCTAGGTGACTGCTTCAATCCATATAGCGATTTCTTCAACTTGCACACCATATTTGACTTACCATTTACAAAAAACCCTTGCGGTTGCTCCATGTAAATGTCTTCATCCAAGTCACCATGCAAGAAGGCGGTCTTCACATCAAGTTGCTCCAACCCCAAGTCATGAACAGCAACTATAGCAAGTAATATCCGGATAGAAGTATGGCGCACAACCGGTGCGAATATCTCATCATACTCCTTCCCCTTCCTTTGTGCAAACCCCTTAGCCACTAGCCTAGCTTTGTATCTTCCATCGTCATTCACCTTGTATATCCATTTGCACCCAATAGCACGGTTTCCTTTAGGAAGTGGAACCAAACTCCAAGTTTGATTCTTCATCAATGATTGCATCTCTTCCTCCATGGCACAAATCCACTTCGAGCTATCACTCGAATTCATGACGTCATCAAGGTCCAAAGGCTCATCTTGGACTACATGAAGCGCATAGTCCAACTTATCACAAAAGCTAAGATAGTTCCAATCACCATATCTTTCGGGTGGCCTTATAGCACGACGACCAACCCGAGTAGCAATATTATCACCCAAACTCCTTTCGGCTCCACCTTGAACGGACACTTCTCCAGGCTCGTGTACATCACCAACACTACTAGAGGCACCTTGTGGACTATGTGATGTATCATCAACCGCTTTCTCCTCACAAGCATCTTCAACTAATCTACTCTCTCTACTACTTGGACAAAATGTGGTAATAACTTCCTTCCCCTTCGATTCATCACGAACCAAGACCGGAATATCCGATGAGCTTTCATTCTCCTTGAACATAGCCGACTCATCAAAAGTAACATGACGAGAATTCACTACTTTCTTCGTTTCCGAATTCCAAATCCGATAGCCTTTTACTCCATCCGTATAGCCAAGCAAAATCCCCTTGAAAGCTCTAGGTTCAAGCTTATCATTACCCGGATCATGCACATAAACCGGACTTCCAAAGACACGAAGATAGCTCAAGTCAATACCCTTGCCCTTCCACACTTCCTCCGGAATTTGTTGTCAATAGCCGAGCACGGAATTCGATTAATGATATGCACCGCGGTTGACAAAGCTTCGGCCCAAAATCCCTTAGACAAACCCGATGTCAATCTCAAACATCGAGCTTTCTCTAGTAGAGTACGATTCATCCTCTCCGCAACTCCATTTGATTGCGGATCTCCCGGTGTAGTAAAATGTCTCTGAATGCCATGATGCTTGCAATACTCCAAGAATTCTCCGGAAACATATTCTCCGCCATGGTCGGACCTAAGAACCTTCAAAGACTTACCACTCTCATTCTCAACAAGAGCCTTCCATACTTTGAACTTAGCAAATGCCTCCGACTTAGCCTTCATTACATACACCCAAACTTTCCGAGAAAAATCATCAATAAAAGAAATATAATACCTTGCTCCACCTAAAGAAGCAACCGGTGCCGGTCCCCAAACATCCGTATGCACATACTCAAGAACGCTTCTTGAATCATGTTTTCCTTCACCGAATGAAACCTTTGTTTGCATCCCCATGACACACTCTTCGCAAAACTCTAGCTTGTTGAAACTCTCACCACCAATCATCTCCCTTTTCCAAAGAATATCCAAACTCCTCTCCGAGACATGTCCTAACCTCAAATGCCACAATCTAGTTGCATCTAAGTCGCGAGAACTTTCAACCCCAACGCTAGCTTCACCTTCTATGGTCACACCTTGAAGCAAATATATACCATGAGCCCTAGCACCTTTCATAACCACAAGCGCCCCCTTTGAAACCCTCAAGCCATCTCTCTCAATAGTGATCTTGCATCCCAAAGAATCTAATTGTCCCAAAGAGATAAGGGACTTCCTAAGTCCCGGAACATAGCGCACATTAGTGAGAGTACGAACTACTCCGTCAAACATTCTAATTTGCACGGAACCAATGCCCTTCGACTTACAAATAGCACCATTTCCCATAACAATCGAATTTCCCTCTCTAGCTTCGAAAGAAGAAAAACAATTCCTATTCGGCGTCATATGATAAGACGCCCCCGAATCGAGAACCCATTCGCTACCCGAAACATTTGATGCTACCGCCGTCAATACATCCATGTATCCCTCACCAACACCTCTCTCCACCGCGACCGATGAAGATGTTACTTCCTTCTTGGCCTTCTCCTTGTCCGAACACTCATTCTTCCAATGACCAGGCTTCTTACAAATATAGCACTTGCCTTTCTTCTTCTTCGACTTTCCTCTCCAACCGGGATTCCTGGATTTGGAACACCCCCGATTCTCCTTCTTTGCATATCTCTCCTTCTCCACAAACAAACCTTGACCATTTCCGGCACTACTACCACCAACACTCAACTCCTTCATTTGATCTCTCAATTCCTCACTAAGAAGACCCGTCTTGACATCATCTAACGTCAATGTATCCCGGCTATAGATCAAACTATTTGAGAAACCCGTATAACGGTCTGGCAACGAACATAACAATATCATCGCCTTTTGCTCTTCCTCAATCTTCAAATCTACCGCCTTCATCTTCATTAGAAAATCATCAAACACATTCAAGTGTGCCTTAAGCGAACTCCCCTCTTTCATCTTATACGTGAAAAACGTTCGCAACAAGATCAAACGATTAGTTAGAGACTTCTTCATATACAATTCTTCCAACTTGTCCCAAATTCCCTTAGCGGTGGTCTCACCACTAATTTCGGAGATCACATTCTCTCCCATAGCAAGTTGAAGTGTAGTAAAAGCCCACTCTTCCATTTCCTCTCTCTCGACATCCGAGATGTCCGCCGGCAACAAATGTGTATCAAACACCACTCGATGTACCCGATTCCTCCTTAGAACCGCTTTCATCTTCCATTGCCATTTTTCAAAATCATTATCGCCATTCCACTTGTCGATAACCAATTGCGATCCCGACGCCACATACGACCCACGTACATACGGTGCTATACTACTTGGACCAACCATTGAATTTTCAGAGGTTTCCGTTTCCGGCATTTCAACAACCACCTACCAACTCCAAAGCTCCGATACCAAATGTTATTACGACTACACCCAAGACCACTCGAATACAATCGCAACACGCAACGCGGAAAAGCTAGATCGTGATAGATAGTGCAAAACAACCAAACACTAACCAATGACAAATAGCCCAACACAAGATCACAACACCAATACAAGTAATATATGAATGCAATAACAATAAGTAAATCACACACGATTTTATAGTGGTTCCACTAACGTTGTGTTAGTGTACATCCACTTGATAGAGCTTTTATTATATCACCAATAGAAGAGTACAAGAGATTGTTAACAATGATCACAATATTCTAGAAAGAATATAATTTTGTGGAGATTAGAATTGAAGAAATAGGATTTGCCTAAACCCTAGATTTGGAGGATAAAACCCTTGATTAGATGAATGATCAGCTCTTGCCTTCTAAACCTGAACAAGAGAATATATATACTATGGAGAAAACCCCCGGCGAAAGACCACTTTGCCCCTTCAACAAATCACAATGACTCGGCCCAGAAAAACAAGAAAACGTCGTTCCAGACGTCTGGTCTAGGGGTCAAACGTCTGACATAAGTCACTGGAGTGACTGGCTCTAGATCAGACGTCTGACCCACTTGGTCAGACGTCTGACCAAGTGTTCTGGAACCATTCCAGAAAATTTCAGACGTCTGAAGACAATTTCAGACGTCTGAAATTGGTTGCTGTCCCCAAACAGCCCCCTTCGCCTTTTCTCTTATAACTTCCACCTCCGGACACCGATTTGCGAACCGTTTCCTCCGTTACGAAGCTACTTCCGACCTCTACAAATCCACATATAGTGTCGTCAAAATTTAACACCTTAGATCAACCACAAGAACTTAGTAGATTTGTTGGGTTGGGATAGAGTTTCTATGTTTCCTACTATCTCAAACACAGTTTCATCCATTATTTACCAAAATCAGTTAAGGCTAGATCTGCTACCTGAAACTAGGGATGTTAACCATCATATCTCTAGGATTACAATTGATTATGAGCATTATTCTAATACTGGACTATTACAGAGAACCAAACGTTTAACTTTAGAGCAGTTTGGAATAAAGTTTGTTTTATATCGTCTACTGTTGACTGGCATAAAATAAGTTGGCATCACTTAAATTCAAAGAAAATGCCCATGTGCGCATACAAAGTAGTAAATAAGAGATTACCTTCCACTGATCATTTATCTGAGTGGAGGATTCAAATAAACAACCAGTGTGTCTTATGTAAGCAGGCGGAGGAATCACATCAGCATTTGTTCTTTCACTGCCTCTTCAGCAGATACTTACCCAGCTACTTTCGACTCAAGCTTGGACTTTTGTAAGATTATGGCGGTGATTTATTTGAGGAGATAGCTGATATCAAGACTTCATTAAGACAGAAAGATTTGTTCCAAGTATTTGCCCATGCATCAGTTGTAACTCTAATTTACCATATTTGGTCAGAGAGAAATCGGCCGGTGTTTGATAAGAAGGAATGTACAAATATGCAGAGAGCGTAGATTGTTATAAAGGAAGTTGTAGCATTGGTGATTCAGAAAGACTTAATGGAGTACAACGAAGACGAAATGGCTTTCATGAAGCAATGGGGAGTGGAGCTTTCAGATGCGGGGTGAAGAAGGGCTGCTGCTAGGTTTACTTTCTATTTGTTTATGGGCTTGTTTGGGTCCTATTTGTTTATAGCAGAGGGTGTTTGTTTTTTTATGTATTTGTATAGAGCATATGATATTGATGATGTATATTGTATTATTTACTCATTGTTGCATTCTTTTTCATTACTACTCTGGTAAGGTATTTTAAGGAGGCAAAATCAATAATGTTCTTTACATGTCACTAATAAACAACCTTGTTTTTCTCTCTGTGTGTAAATATATATATATAATCTTTGTGGCGAATTTTGGATTTTTATTCAGATGTATATATGTGTGTATTAATTAGAAACCTTATTCTTTACCATTAATTGAGCAATCAATTACATTAATTGATTGGTATTAATGTTTTTAAATTCAAAAGTCAAACTTACCCCTGTTCTTTGGTAATAAAAAAATATCATACCTTTCTTTTTCTTTAAGAAACGATCTCCTTCCATGAATACACACTTATCTTTTCTTTTCAATTATGTAATATTTATTTTATTAAGTGACTTCTTTTCATACATATATGTTTATGTTGTCTTTCTTTTATATGTTATTTCCATACATTGTTATCTTCACTTTTCAAATATATAAAAGTATATGCATTATTTTCTTTTTAAATATTGTTAAATTCCTTTTTAGCATATTCAACATATCCTTTAAATTAATTACATCAATAATTTCATTATTAATGGTTTCCCCTTGGAGCATTTTCAGATTTGTGCATATAGATAGTTTTCCTTCTTTTCTTTTAAACGTACATACACCACTATTACCCCTTTTTTAGAGTAATTAATACGTGTTCAACTTATTTCTTAACAAACAAGTTTTTCTTTATTCTTGTATTATTTCTCAAACTTAACTTCAAAATAGGCGCAAAACACGAAATGCACGCTACGGTAAACTTTCCGTACTTCTTCATACAATACTCATTTCTAACATTTTATATATGAATAAGAGCTAGAATAATCTACTTAACACAATGAAAAAGCAAGAATACCCATTTACTTCATTTGTAAAAAATATCTGTAACGACCCCGAATTTTAATTACATTTAATTGATAATTAAATGAATTTTTGAATAAAAATTTGTAAAATTAATTTTAAATGGAAGCGAGTTTCCCCGATTCTCTTAGAATCTATATTAAGTCATATGAATTTAAACGATTTGTATATATGTGAATATATATGTATATAGATATATATGAGTAAATTTGAATATATATATGTGTATATATTGTATTTGAAATATAATCTTAAATAAATGATTTTAAAAATAAATAAGACAAACAAAAAAAATAATAAAAGAAAAATAAAGTAAATACATTGGATAAAATTTTAACAACACAATTAAAATAGAAATATTAAGCCATAAGAAAAGAAACAGCACTTAAATACAAGAACAAAGCTAAAGAAAAGAAATACAAATATATATATTTGTACAAGCTGTTAACCCGCCTTTTGGTAAGGCCGCGGACAGACGGGTTTAACTTAATCAACTGCATGTTCGTCGAGGCTATAGTACGATGGATTCAGTCGATTGGATGGATGAATGATGCAATGTGCTTGGGAGATGGAAATATGATTGGATAAAGATGAATCAACTATAATTTGGGTCTAGGAAACATGTTTCGGCGTTAAACATGGTTCGGCATGATGGAGGTTCGGCACATATGGTTCGTCTGGCCTTCACGTTCGAATAGCGTTCAAAGGTACTCGGCATACATAGAACGTCCGGCATACATGAGTGGTTCGGCATTCCATGAAGCATTCGACATCCAGGTGGTGTTCGGCGTCAAGATACGCTCGGCATTTCGGAAGCGCTCGGCATTCGAAAGCGCTCTACATCAAAGATACGTTCGGCATCAAGAGACATTCGGCAGGGTATAACGTTCGGCATGTACGAACGTTCGGCATGGCAGAATTGTTTGTCATAAACTATTGTTCGGCCTAACTATTATTCGGCCTAAGTATCGTTCGGCCAAGAGATGGTTCGGCCTTGATAGCGTTCGGCCAGAATATCATCTGGCCTAAGTTTTGTTCGGCAATCAGTCGTTCAGCACGAGTACATTGGATCGGCCTCCGGTATCGTTCGGCGATAATGCCTCCACGGCATTCAGGGTGTTCGGCCTCACTTCTGATCGGCATGAGGAGATCGTTCGGCATTCACACCTTGTTCGGCATTCAGGGTGTTCGGCCTCACTTCTGATCGGCATGAGGAGATCGTTCGGCATTCACACCTTGTTCGGCATTCAGCGTTCGGCATCTATGGTTCGGCATATGGAGACCACTCCATTTGGGCTGAGGTATTCAGCTACCAGGTCCACAGGGAAGTCCAACCCATCTTTGTCTATAAATAAAGAGGCAGGGGCACAGTGAAAAGGGATCTTCTTTCTGCTCTCTTACTTTCTATTTTCTAAGGCTGAGGCTACTCTGCCATTTTGTAACTGTAGTTGATTCTAACATCAATAAAAAGGGTACTTCTGGAGTGGACGTAGGCCGGAGTTAGCCGAACCACTATAAAATCTGTTGTTCTTACTGCTTTCTTTTTAGTTTTAACTGTTCTTCACATTATTACTCTCTACATACATTCTATCACTGAGCTGTGACTAGTATTTGGTGCTTTCATCTGGATTTGGGGTTAGTGACCAATTTTGGCACTAACACTTTGGTGCTTTCACTGAGAGCTGAACTCAGGAATTTTGAAGTTAGGAACTTGGATCCTAGAAAGCAATAGCTAGGCCACCAACAAGGAAGCAAGCAGCGAAAAGGAGCAATCAGGAAGGAAGTCATGCGGCCTCTTCTGGAGCTGGAGAGGATCATGCATTAATCTACATAACTCGGGATGAGATGCAGGCGATGATGAATTCTATGCAGGAGCAGATGATGAAACGACAAGAGGAGATGATGCAGGCTCTTCTTAGGCAATTTGGACAACCAGGAACTACAGGAGCTCAAGTTCGTGGAACTGGATCAGAGGAACTCAACCAGCGGACAGGTGGAGTGATTCAGCAGGAGGCAGCTCCCAATCAACAAACAGCTAACAATCTAGATGGACCTAGACTCGGGGGCACACCACCAGGTAATGCTAGACCAGTTCATGGAGGGATACCGGATGACGCTACGTGGCCTGGCGTCGATAGGAATACAGGAGTACGTGATGAAGAATATGTGCCAGAATTCCCTCGGGGTCTTGGGGGGCAGTCTGGATTAGTTGGAAACACTGGATTGGCTGGCATTATCAGGCGGACTATTCGCGGAGGTCTGACAAACATGGATTCATAGGGAGTTAACAAAAGTCCGTTTACCCGGAACATCAGGACAGCTAGGAATCCGTCTGATTTCAAACTACCCACTCTGGAAGTATACAACGGGAAGACGGATCCCACCGACCACTTGATGAGGTACACTAGGCATATGGAAGTGCTGGGGGCAACGGAGGAGGTTATGGCCCGATGTTTCCCCCTGTACTTGACTGATATTGCTGCTATGTGGTTCAAACAGCTGGAGGATGGATCCATTGGAAAATGGACAGAACTGGTGGACAAGTTCTTAAGTCAATTTCGAGTTCACATAAAAAGGCCAAAGAACGTGATGACACTAACGTCGGTCAAACAGGGGGCGGATGAATCGCTCAGGACATTCTTAACTCGATTTAATGCAGCAGTTGCTTCGGTGGATCGGCCAGATCCATCAATGGTTCTGATGGCTGCGGTATCAGGAGTCAGAGATAATTTGGATTTCAAAGTATCGTTGATACGGGACCCACCGTTGGATCTTGGGGAATTCTTTCATGAAGCTGAAAGATTTCTTCGACAAGAAGATGCATATTTGGACATGAGGCCAAAGGAAGTAAACACGACTAAGGATGGAGGACTACCCAGCGAAAGCTCGGGTGGGGGCAAGGATAAAGGGAAAAGGAAGCGCTGGGGAGAACCAAAATTCTCCACTTACACAGGATTGAACGCAACGTTGGAGCGGATTTTCTTAAATACTCAAGATCGCCTTTCTTATCGAAGGCCAGCAAGGAGGGAACCCTTAGAACGAGAAAGGGCGTCAGGAAGGCACTGCCTTTTTCATGACCTGGATGGGCATGACACTAACAGCTGCCGGCATTTGAAGGACATAATCGAGGAGCATATAAGGAATGGTCAGTTGCGACAGTATGTCGGAACTCGGAATGCGGCGGTGGAACAGGAGCAGCCACCGCCTACCTTGAACGACGAGGGCATGAGGCCCAGGAATGGTGGCCGATTGGTCATCAACTAATCTTGATGGTTTGGAATAAGTAACAAACTTCGGGCAAACGGTTAAATCACTTACTCATGTACGGGGTCGGAGATAACCCTCAGGCATGCTCTGAGATGATGGCTTACCGAGACGCCCGGGTTTGTGAAATCTGTTTTTTCCTTTGACTTGGACATTTGCTTTTTCTGGTTTGGTTTTGGAGTTTGGTTTGAACTCCCTGTTTTGCTCATTTTCTGGTTTGGATCCTGGTTTGAATGTTTGTTTTTTGGTATGGATTTTTGATATGGGTTTCTGGTTTTCTATTTGGATATGGATTTCGGATTGGATTTTGATTGGATTTTCTCTGGAATTTTGGCTAAAAGGTCGTCGAGTATGGACTATGCTCGGCAAGAGTCCGGAGAGACCAGGATTCGGCCTAGGACTTAGGCCATATATTATCGGTTACTATTTTAGGTCGTCGAGTATGGAGTATGCTCGGCAAGGGTCCGTAGTGACCATGATTCGGCTTAGGACTTAAGCCACGGCATTATTCGACGTTCAGGGACACTGAACCATGAACACTATGGAATTACTTAACATAGGTCATCAAGTGTGGATTGCGCTTGGTAAGAACCCGGAGAGGTTACGGATTTAGATATTGGCTATGAATAGCTAAGGATTCGGACAAGGACCCGGAGCGGTCCCGGATTTGGATATCGACCCGGAGAGGTCACGGATATGGTTATAGGTTATTGGATATGGATGGATTGGAACTCGGTAGTCGGGTTCAGATGGATGTGGAATTGGATAAGGACTTGGTTACTGGATAGGAATCCGACATCGACTCGGAACAGTCGAGGAAATGGATCAGGATATGGCCGTGGCACTCGGATAAGATGGCTTGGTAATGGATTGGATTATGAATCGGAAAGTATGGATGTGGATAACATACATACTTGGGATATTGGACTTGAGGCTATTCAAAACACACCTTTCACAGCAAGGCATGTTTTGGGGGGCAAGTGTTAACCCGCCTTTTGGTAAGGCCGCGGACAGACGGGTTTAACTTAATCAACTGCATGTTCGTCGAGGCTATAGTACGATGGATTCAGTCGACTGGATGGATGAATGATGCAATGTGCTTGGGAGATGGAAATATGATTGGATAAAGATGAATCAACTATAATTTGGGTCTAGGAAACATGGTTCGGCGTTAAACATGGTTTGGCATGATGGAGGTTCGGCACATATGGTTCGTCTGGCCTTCACGTTCGAATAGCGTTCAAAGGTACTCGGCATACATAGAACGTCCGGCATACATGAGTGGTTTGGCATTCCATGAAGCATTCGATATCCAGGTGGCGTTCGGCGTCAAGATACGCTCGGCATTTCGGAAGCGCTCGGCATTCGGAAGCGCTCGGCATCAAAGATACGTTCGGCATCGAGAGACGTTCGGCAGGGTATAACGTTCGGCATGTACGAACTTCGGCATGGCAGAATTGTTCGTCATAAACTATTGTTCGGCCTAAGTATCGTTCGGCCAAGAGATGGTTCGGCCTTGATAGCGTTCGGCTAGAATATCGTCCGGCCTAAGTTTTGTTCGGCAATCATTCATTCAGCACGAGTACATTGGATCGGCCTCTGGTATCGTTCGGCCACAATGCCTCCCACGGCATTCAGGGTGTTCGGCCTCACTTCTGATCGGCATGAGGAGATCGTTCGGCATTCACACCATGTTCGGCATTCAGGGTGTTCGGCCTCACTTTTGATCGGCATGAGGAGATCGTTCGGCATTCACACCTTGTTCGGCATTCAGCGTTCGATATCTATGGTTCGGCATATGGAGACCACTCCATTTGGGCTGAGGTATTCAGCTACCAGGCCCACAGGGAAGCCCAACCCATCTTTGTCTATAAATAGAGAGGTAGGGGCACAGTGAAAAGGGATCTTCTTTCTGCTCTCTTACTTTCTATTTTCTAAGGCTGAGGCTACTCTGCCATTTTGTAACTGTAGTTGATTCTAACATCAATAAAAAGGGAACTTATGGAGTGGACGTAGGCCGGAGTTAGCCGAACCACTATAAAATCTGTTGTTCTTACTGCTTTCTTTTTAGTTTTAACTGTTCTTCACATTATTACTCTCTACATACATTCTATCACTGAGCTGTGACTAGTATTTGGTGCTTTCATCTGGATTTGGGGTTAGTGACCAATTTTGGCACTAACACAAGCCTAATTGATATCTCTAGCACACAAAATCTCTCAGCCGAGTAAAGTAGTATTTTGGCAAATAAAAGAGTAAACAAAGTACAAAACAAAAGTATGTACACCTGCAAAATAAAAATAAAATATAGCAAAGCAAGACACATGCATTTAATACCCATCTTCTCTTTGTACAAACAAATAAAGTAAAATATATTCAAGTGGGTACAAATGAAAATATAAGTAGACTTAGAAAACAAATCAAAGTACATACGAATATGAGGCTATAAGCAAAAATAGAAACATTTGTACAAACTAAAATCATCTCAGCCTCCTTAGCCTGCAAAAGAAGATATATAAATGAGGTATGATGTAAACAAAAAAACAGAAAAGAATATGCAAGAAGAAAAGAAAGAAAGAAAAAATAATAATAATCTTTACAGTAATAAACAAATCAAGTGAAGTGATTCATGTACTTACCAATATCTTCTCAGCCAAAATGAAAATCTGATCAAGTAATAAAATAAAATAAAAACGACAAGGAACCCATACCATAACATACCTACCCTATTTTATAAACAAATATCACCTGTACAAGATTTATACAACACCCAGTAAACTTCTTTTCTTTTCTATACATCAACCTCTTCTTCATTTCAAATTAGTTCACCCCTTTTTAAAACTGAGTAAAAGAAAACTAAGTAATGTCATCATCATTCAAAAACAAAATCTCAACTTAAAACAAACTTCCATCTAAAACTAAAGCAAATCAAACCTGAAACCAAAGATTGAAGGAAAAGATGTCAGCTTGCAAATGTTTCAAAGCCTGGTTTAAAAAGGAAAGCTCTATTTCTTTTCTGGAATCTAATGTGAGTAACTTCACTTTTAAAAGTTTAAATAGGAGATTTTGGTTACAGGCTAGTCAATTTTGAAAAGAATGTGTATCTTATGATATCTGCTGTGAATATATGTATGTCTGGCATGTATGTTGTTTTCATCAGAGTATTCTCTGTTTTTATCTCCCAGTATACAAGTTTTGATTTAAATTCAAACCCTCTTGATTTTGTCATGATTTAAACTTAAGATTCAAATCAAACTAGTTTGTTCCACCACAAACTTTAGTTTAAAAATTTTACTTAAGTTAAAATAGCTTTGCAATATCTCTGGAAGTCATAAACATCTTATCAAACTTCGAAATAGTGAAAATTAAAATATCACGATTTAATGTTCAGGGTTAGGATCTGAAATAACATTCAAAAACATGAATTTTAAACCTAAAATCAAGATTTTTAATATCATATGCGTTGAGAAATTCAAAGTTGAACAGTTTTGGGTTTTTATCAAACTCTGGTGATCAATGAAATGGTGGGTCTCGAAATCATAACTGGAGGTAGCTGGAGTTTAGGGGATTCAAGGAAAAATGCTCGTTGATTTTCTATTTCATCGTGGATGATGAACGAAAATGAATTAGGGTTTTATCCCTTGGTTTAATCACGGTCAGTATCTCGTCGCCCTGGCATCTCCGATGAACCGAGTTGTAGAAGACGGTGGGAATAGCAGCGTGTGGTCAAGACGAAGTTCTGACGAAGTTTTCATGGCCTCCGATGGCTAGAGGTGGGAGGACGAGGTGTTTCCTGGTGATTTACTGTTGGGTTCGTTTGGTCGAGACGACTCGATTTTGCTCTTGAGTTAAATTCAAGATTCTGGGTGTTCGTATTGTTTTGGGGGATGGAAGGTGACTCGTGGATGGCCGCAGCACCGACCAACGACGGCGAAGGTGGCCGTGCACGTGCACGTGTGTACGTTTGGGTCAGGGGGTATTGGGTGATCGGGGAAGAAGCGATGTCTCGGGTTGACTCGAGAATGTCGCGTGTTTTACTCGAAGTGATCTCGAGAAAATTGGGTGATGGGCTCGAGTGATTAATTGGGTTCGTACGCAAGTGATAACATGTTTCAGAATTTTAAAACAAAACAAGTTTTAAAAAGTAAAGGAAGGAAGAGAAGTAGCAGGGTTGTGACTCGAGTTTTACCTGAGAGATTTCGTGATTTACCTGAGGTAAATCAAGTCTGGACTCGAAGCAAAAATTGGGTCGCTCGAGAATAGTTTTGGGTTGCAGGTTTTGATAAAACCTGTCACTGTTTTGTTTTCTTTTTGATGAATTTGAATTTTAAACAAAATTAAATGAATTTAAAGATGGTGATAATAGATCTAAAACAAGTTTAAACCCAGTTCTAAGTTTAGTTTCAATAAACTTTGAATTTAAAAGTAAATTTGTTTTCAAACAAATAATTAAACTTGATTTTTGATAAGTTCTTTTATAAAAGGATTTTAAATGTAAGTTAAAAGATTAGATAACTTGAATTTGCAAGTTGAATAGCGATGTATTTTAAAGGCTTAATTTTTAAATAAAATTAAGTAAACTTGTTAAAGGCTTTCCTTATATAAGTTTCCTATGTAAATATATAATCATTTTGGGACCTTAAATTCAAAAGAAAATGTGGATCTAAATTTAGAAGTGTAAGGTTTAAATACACTTTAATACTAATGAAGTTATTAATAAAGAAATGGAATACCTTAAAAATGATTAAGGTATTAAATGATTTAATTAATAAGATAATTAAAGAGTGATTTATTTAATTTATAAATAAATAATTTAGATTAATTTATAATTGGAAATGATTAATAATGAATTAATCTAAGATAATTTCTCAAGAAAGCAATTGAAGAAATGTTATTAGTTAATGAAGTTAATTAACTAGAAGTTATTAAGTAATCAAATTTATGTGATAAATAATTAGATTAATTAATTGAGATAATCAATTATAAATTGTTAATTACTTTATGAAAGCAATTAAGGGGTCAATTAATTATGTAATTCGTTTAAAGGTTAATTAATAAATGATTAAAGGTCAATTAATTAAAATGGTTTATCATTAATTAATGATTAATTAACCAAGATTTGTAGTTATTCATAAGTAATTAATCTGGTATAAATTAATTATGATCAGATATTAATTAATCCTACTTGTGAATGTTTGGACTTGACCGAATAATTGAATTGTTTGACATCCCTGATCTGTGATGCTGTGTGATATGTGTTGAGCTGTGATTTCTGTTTCTGTGATATATTAATATGTGAATATGCAACCCCTTGACCCGTAAAACGGCACTTGAATTTCGATGTGACAGGGAGTCGGATTCCAGTTGGTTATCCGAAACCCACATCGAATTATAATAGTGAATCTTTGTGACCGATAAATTTATTTTATCTATGAATCTGTGAATGAAGATAAGCGTTATCGATTATATCGCTTATCGATATATCTGTGATGATTGATGTTGCACTATTGTGTGTAAAACCCTGGACCATACTTATACACACACCAATATGGATTTCACGTGGAAATCAGTTAAGTCACAGATAATTTAAATTTGATGTTTTTGAAATTGAAATTTTAATTTCAATTGATTTTGAAATTGGAAATTTGGGTTTAAAGTGAAAAGCTTTTGAAATGGAATTTCAAAGATGAAATTTATTTTGAGTAACTTGATTGAGTTTGAAATTTAAATATTTGATTTAAATTTGAATTCAATATTTGAAATTGAATTCTATGATTTGAAATTAGGGAACAAAGATGTTATACCCGTTATATAAGGGTTAAACTATTTTAAAAGTATTGATTTTGGAATGTGAATATAATTCAAGGGCTTTAACTCGTGCAAATATAATTGGATTTTTCTGAAACGAAAATTATTTGTTTTCAAATAATAACAGCTTTCATATAAGAAGTGAACTTCCAATTTGTGTTGAAAGGTTTCAAATTTAAAATGAAATTGAAATGTTTTGTAAGGCTATGAATGAATTCTTTTTGAAAGCTATGAATTGAATCTGTTTATTTTTAACAGATTTAAAATGATGATTTGATTAAACTATTTGAAATGAAATTGTTTTGAAAGCTATAAGTTGAATCTTTGTTTTAAAGATTTAACGAGTTAATCCAATTGAAACGGAAATTGTTTTGAAATCTGTGAATGGATTTTTGTTGAAACTAGGTGAACTTTGTGAAATAAATCTTTTTGTTTAAGAGATTTGAAATGGTCATCGATTGAAACCATTTAAAAAGAAGTTGAAGAATTAAATTGTGACTTAATTGAAATCACATATCCATATGTTTTTGAATATTGCGCTCACTATTCGGGTTAGCCGGGAAAAGACATTTGTGTCATATAACGCATTCCGAATAGTGATACGACGTAAATGGATAGCATTTGAAGACCGGTGGTGAAGACCAGATATTTTCGAAAATGAAAGGACAACTCGTCGAATGTCTCTACATCGACTGGCCCCGATATAGAGATTTTATCACCCTTTGTGATGGGAAGTTCGGACGGGATTGTGAATACCCGGAATTGCAAGGGCTTCGTAAGAAGTTCCTTCGGTTCTGTTCGAACCCGGAACAGACTTGTATGGTTACATGTCTGACATTACACTTTGAGATATAAAGCCGATTTCTTTCAAATACATTTCTGTTGGTGGCAGAGAATTTATTCTCTTAGCTTAACACCCTTCTCTGAGATGTACGAGCTCAGAGGTTATGTAGTTGAAGGTTATCAGCGATATACTCCCAATTTGGTAATGTGACATGCTGAGTGTTGCTGTGAAATGATCATTGTTTGATCATTTGTGATATGATCATTTGTTTGATCATTTATCTTTGTGATCATTACTTTGATCATTTGTTTGACCCGAAGCATAGCTTTTGTATAAAGCGTAGCTTTGTGGACGAGACTTCGTCGGACCTCACACCCCGAAATGGTCAAAACAGGAAGGATGCAGCAAGGTTATTAGGGGGTAGCGCCCCTTTAGTGTATGTCATTCCTTCTGGATAGAGGTGGTATCATGGTATGGAGCCCAGATATTTAACCTATGTTGTTTCTGCAAATTTATTACTTTGTGGTTGTTGGAATCGAGGATCCTCGGGAAGATCGGTTACGATCGGGGGATGACTTATTCGTGTCAGTAGTTACCCAGTTAGGGGTAACCCGGCCTTGTGTTGGCAGAGATCTAACCGTAATGTTAGGTTATTTCTCGGGTCGTCTTTCCAGATGCGTACCTATGTGGCAATGGGAAGTTCCTTGGCCTGACCATTTGTTGGAAATCCAAAGAAACAATACGAGCCTTGTATGATTTTAGTTGTAGAACCTGCCATTTACTTATGGTGGCGTCCCACTGTTTAGATGGTAGCTATAGTAGGCATAGTTCGAAATGTCTATGCTGGCTAAGATTTATATTCTATTTTCGAAATGTTTTGTACACTATGAACTAATAATAATATCAAATCAAATGATTTGTTTTACGTAGTAAGCATCTTTGGCTATCATAAGAAGAAATCTCCTCCAATTCTGCGTTTGCATTGTGTGTGTGGTGGGAGGTCTTATGGTAGTTTCATTTTCTAAAAGCATTGTGAATTGACTTTAAAATTCTCTGCTATTTGTTTTTAAAGATAAACTGTTTTTGTTGCTCACACTAGTCCCATGACTGATCCGGAGTTTATTGTTTCTTTCCTAAACTCTGGATGCTCAAAATATTTCTACACGAGCAGTCTAGAGTTGGGTTTTTCAGATAGTCAGATTAGTAAACTTTCTGGAGCTAGTTTAGTCTTTGGATATGGACTGCACTTGCTTATCTTTGTGCATTGTTATTGGGAGTTCAAGCTATTTCTGGATTAGTGCTTTGAAGATGGAGATTATCCGCTGCTGATGTTATCGTTTTCTTTTCCGCTGCTATTTCTTGTATCATATCTCTGATGTATATTGATATTCATTGTATCACTCTGTTGTATCAGATATTGTATATCAATGTATTATTCTTTTTCTTCCGCTGTGTTATTTACTTAATTGTGTTATAAGCTCCGGCGACTCGGATTTGAACGGTCGAATCTACGGCATTCGAGTACGATGATGTCGATTTTCGAGCGGGCAAAATTCGTATCGTTACAATATCATTTTGTCATTTTATATTAAATTATATTTTCCCCTTATTAATATTTTAATTTGTTATTAAAATTTCCGAGGTGTTATGACATAGCTCCTTATCTATTTTGTACAAGCCGCGTAAGCCAAAGTGCTTTAGTTTGGTCTAGATTCAATTTGGCAAAAGGAACAAGAACCGGTGGATCGGCTACTAGCACCGGTGGATTGGCGTATAAGCAAATTGCATTATAAACTAATTAACTTGAACTACTTCTTCCCCAATTCGATTTTTCTCCATTGCTTACTATTTTGGTACGTTTATACACCTTCTAAACATCATTTATTATGCTCCTAACATTACTTATATCGTAGATTAACTACATATCCATGAATTCATCCAAACCATCATAAATTCATTATATAACTCTAATCTTCATCTCTAATACCAATTTAACCCTAAATTAATTATCATTAACATTATCTAATCCTATAATTACATAAATATCTACCCCTAATCTAATTACCCAAAATTCAACACTTAACTAACCTATTTAGCAATCAAACAATGCAAACTACTCTCATCTGAAAAATATATAATCCAATAATGATTCCCACTCAATAATCTATGTCACCAATCCATAGAAATTGCCTAATAGCCTCCAATCCTTTGCTATCCAAAAGTACCATCCACCAAAGTTTCTCAAATCCACAAACAATGTACACCTTCTTGTAGCCTTTCTAGTGCTCGTCAATTTGATATATAAGGGGTTTAATATAGGAATGAGAGAGATATTGTAACAACTATGTTTTCGACCATTGAAAGTCAGCACCAAATACATCCACGGTATTAAATGCCGAACATCCAAGCACCGGATAGGCAGATTGCTAGGGTGAAATAAAATAATAAACAGGGAAAACAGAATCTCACAGCTGAAACAATGGCATATAATATGATATAATATAATAAAGACGGTATAAACTGTCACTCCAAGATACAAAGTACATCAGAGTTAAAAACAAACCTCTTCAGCTGGACAATTCTAAATTTCTATCCTTACAATTGATGATAGGTATATATAATAATACAGCGGAAAATAAAAATAGTATAGCAGATGAACATTAGCTTTACTCCATGAGCTCCATGTCCCACCAACAGAAGCTGAAAAAGTACTAGGTCTAACCCAAGCATTATAATAAAATAACACCCGGAGCAGTCTAGAAAACCAACGTGAGAAAACTCAAGTAATATGATAAACATATAATAATTCTATAAAACCATGCCGCTAAATGCGGAATGGGTTATCACCTTACAAAAACAACAACCATAGATGAAAGAATGGAAATAATTAGATTAAAACCCAATTGGTAAGAATGGGTATAAATAAGATCAAAATCTAAACTTAAATTATAACAGACCTTTAATTTAATTACTTTGAATTTGAATATTTAAAATATTTTAAAATATTCAAATAATGGATTTTATAACTCAAATAAACCTCTTTTTAATAATAACTGATGAGGTGAAGTTTTTTTAAAATTTAGGTTAAAAAAATAATTAGTTGGAGAAAAATCAAAAATGTGACCGAAAATCGTTTTTCGGATTTTCGACTTTTACTGTCCAAAAGTTGTCGAAAAATATTATGAACACTAGAAAGTAATACACACACAATTATATAATAACATACTAAATGATTAGAGTTAAAATAGGTTTAAAAATATTTACTTAAGTAAATAAAGTGGCTTTGACTTTTCTTTTAAAATTTCAAATAAAAGAAAATGTTAAAATGTATCACATCACGAAAGTACAGAAGTGAAGGAATGAAGGAGTGAAATTATGGGGATGAGTTGGAGAGGGGGGTGACGTGTAGAACAAGGAAGAAGGGGTGATGTGGCATAAAAATATGGAGGGTAAAAGAACTAAGGGTAGAAAGATAATTTTCCTATTCCATTTTTTATAAAAACAATGTTCTTTTTCCAAATTCTCATTTTCATTTCATTTCATTTGTTTCCAAACTTTATTTTCTCTTTTCCAAGCTTTACTTCTATGTTCATGGCCTCCTCTCTTTTCCACTTTAAAGCCCTTAAAACTTATTAAAAACCATCCTTTTCCTCTCTACATTTCATATACTCCACATTAAAACCTAATACCACCCAAACAAAGCTAGGCCGAGCCCTATACACCCAAGGCCAAACCATCCTAGCCTTCCTAAGGCTTCAAAAATAAAACTTTTAAGAAGAAACTGAAGTTCAGGTGTTATTACAACGCATGGTGCTAGTATGACTTGATTTGGTTGCTTTTTGGTGAGTAAAATCTCACCTTTATAAACCAATGTTTTAAGCTTTGTTATTGTTAATAATAATGGTTGCTAGTTACTTTTTTTACGTATTGTAAAGCGATGATTGTTGGCATGGTTTCCGCTTTAAAAAGATGACATCATTGGTAGTTAGTAAGTAACTTGAGATTAGTCGAAAAGTTTTAAGTAAATGATATCAGTCATACTCTCTCTATGTTTTATGAATGTTATTTATGCCCATACTTATGTTATGTGATGCTTGGATGAAAAAAATGACATATGAAAGTGTTTATTGAAGTGTCTGTATAGCGACTATCGCTATATCGGCACTTTGAAAAATGTCATCTCTTTTGAAATCTTTTGGTTTAATACCGTGCTTGGGTTTTTACAAAGTTAATTGTTATTCAAATAATGATGTGATTAAAGTTAATTGATTATTTTGATAATGATATTTAAAATTAATTAATCATTTTAAATAATGATTATTAAAGTTAATTAATCATTTAAATTTTAATGAGTTTAAAGTTAATTAATCATTTAAATTTTAACGAGTTTAAAGTTAATTAATCATTTTATTAATGATGTTTAGAATTAATTAATCATTTTAACTAACGATATTTAAGGTTAATTAATCATTTAAATAATAATGTATTAAAGTTAATTAATCATTTTATTAATGATTTTTAAAATTAATTAATCATTTAAACTAATGATATTTAAGGTTAATTAATCATTTAAATGATGCTGTACTGAAATTAATTAATCATTTTATTAATGATGTTTTCAGATTAATCGATAACTTTAATAATGATGTTTTAAGATTAATTAAACTTTTTATATTGATGTTTTAAAATTAATTAATCATTTTAATAATGATGTTTTAAAGTTAATTAATCATTTTAAATAATTATTTTTTAAGTAATTAATCATGGTTAAAGCTATTTTAAATAAAGATATTGAAGTAATTAATCGTTGATTAATCATTTTTGATAGTGTTGCTTAAAGTTAATACTTGAAATGTGAAATCCTAGCACAAGTTCGGTTTTAAAAGTTAAAAAGTTTGATTTGGTTACGGAAAGGATAAGAAAATTAATTTTTGTAATCCGATATCGCTTATATGGAAAAGATTTAGATATACTCTTAGCACTAGACGTTGGGGTCTGGAAATTCATCGCTATCTCAAAAATTAAAAATGTCATCAAGGCAATGCCTAGAGGTAGCACTACCTTCACTTGCCCGTTTTCATTTTCAACCATGGAATAGTACAAGTTCGAAATCGATGAGTGGTGATAAGAATATGAGATTTTCTTTCCATATATGGTTATTTTAATTATTCCTGATAGTTGATTTATTGACTATCGATTCAGCTTTCTTCATTTGTATCGTCAATCTAAGACGATTAGTTACTCATTTGAGCGTTATTATCCTTCATCAGAAATGACTAAAACCAAAAGGTGAGTGGATGTTAAGCTATGTGGGGTTGCTCCCATTAGGGTATCTTCATATCTACTATATATTAGTTTCAGTTATATGCATACTAAGAAGCGAAATACTCGGATACTCGGTAAGGTTGGTGGGGTCTAGCTTGTACATTTCCGAGAGTAGTCACAGAAGAAAATGACCCCCTTAAGTATATTGTCTAAAGGTATACATTCGGTAAGGAGGGCGCACCCTCCTAGTCATTTGTTGGAAAATTTCCCTCTCCTTGCCTTTGATTCAAAACCTTTGAATTTAATTCTTTCTTAATTGCATCAGGAAGTGTCTTGCACACTTTAATATATTTAATTATTTGTGTCCATCACTTTTGGTTGGATGTTGTTATTGTGAGGGAAAACTCGTTACACATATGGCAGCGTGGTCTCACATATTGTTGTTTATTTCCACCGTTTGTTTAGAGTTTTACTCATACCAGACTTATTTTTTGAACCGAGTTATTTTTTCTTCCTAAACTCTCAAGTACTCTATTATTTTTGTATAGTCCGAGAGTAGCAGGTTACTCTGGACTCTTTTGAAGATGATGAAAGAGAAAGAGGTTCCTTATCTATTTAGTTATCTATTTCCATTGTTATGTTAATTATGTGTGTATTTTGGATCAGCAACTGTAAAAGTAGGTTGTATAACTACCTAGGCTGATAGTAGTAGCACTTTTATGTAACTTTGGTAACTCCATGTTAAGGAGTAACCTTATATACTATATTATTGTTGTACTATATTTAACCATTCCGTTGTGAGATTTTTCTATTCTATTCTTTTATTTTACCCCACGACAACTTATCTTTCAGATGCTTAGGCAGCGGCATACGAACACCGAGGATGTGTTAAGTGTCATTCTTACGAGCCAGAAAAGTGGGTCGTCACAGTTGGCATCAGAGCCTTAGTTGAGCAAACACCTTAGCCTAATTGGGGTACAACTCATTAGAGATAGGGTAGGTGATGCCCTAGAATGAGCTAATCTTGAGATAGCATATTTGTAATATTTATAATAATATCTATCCTCTAAAGTCTCATTTTAGATCCTTTGGTGTTGTTTCCGTAAACCATTTTAATCCTATTCTTGTATTCTAAAGATACCTGTTATTCATTCAGGTAATAGAAGATGTGTCACGTACCGAAATTTTCGACTTTCGAAAATTCGACATCGATACTCCCTTTATCGACTGCCGAGAACTCGAGTGCCGGAAATTCCAATAGTGAGGGTTTAAGAAAGAAGAAAAAGGCAGAAGAAGAAGAAAAGAGTAGAAGAAGAAGAGAAGAACAACAACAGAGGAAGAAGAAACAACAGAACAACATCAGAACAGAAAACAATATCAGAAACAGAAACAATATCAGAATCTCACATTCGCAGCGGAACAATATATAATAGATAAATGAATAATCTTTAAAACAAAGAACTATATCATTTTATACATACATCAATCATCAGCGTCAATATACAACAATGGAAAGTTATATAACTTGTCCTCATACAGAATACACAGCGGAATAAATACTATCAGATACAAATACTACGTCTCGCCATCCAGCTCATCTCCAAAGCTCCAGAATATCCTGATAACATAACTCTAGACTGCCCGTGTGGAAATTGGTGGGCACCCAGAGTTTAGAAGGGAAACAATAAACTCCGAGTCAGTCATGGTGACTGGTGTGAGATCGTAAAACAGTTATTTTTCACAAAGAAAATAAAACAAATTCGCACTGCTTTTGGGAAATGAAACTACCATAAGACCTCCCGCCACACACACAATGCAAACGCAGAATTGGAGGAGATTTCTTCTTATGATAGTCAAAGATGCTTACTACGCAAAATCAACTCATTTTTGATATTATTATTAGTGCATAGTGTAGAAAACATTTCGAAAGTATAATATAAATCTTAGCCAGCATAGGCATTCTGCACTTATGCCTACTATAGCTACTATATTCAATAGCATGTTACCGCCACATTCCATAGCAGGTAATACAACTAAAACCGTACAAGTCGCGTATTGTTTCTTTGGATTTCCAAAAAATGGTCAGGCTAAGGAACTTCCTATCCACGATGGGTACGTCCCTGGAATAGACGACCCGAGAACCTAACCGGATCTCTGCCAACACAAGGCCGGGTTACCTCTGCAAAAATAGGTAACTACTGACACGCGTATGCCATCCCCCGATCGTAACCGATCTTCCCGAGGATCCCCGATTTCCAACAAACCACATCAAAATAATAATGCAGCAACCACATAGGTTAAGTATCTGGGCTCCATACCATGATACCACCTCTATCCAGAAGGAATGACATACACTAAGGGGCGCTACTCCCTAGAACCTTGCTGCATCCTTCCTGTTTTGACCATTTCCGGGGTGTGAGGCTCGATGAAGTCTCGTCCACAAAGCTACGCTTTCTACAAAGCCATGCTTCGGGTCAACAAATGATCAACCTATGATCACAAAGATATAAGATCAAACAAATGATCATATCACAAATGATCAAACACTGATCATTTCACAGCAACACTTAGTATGCCACGTTACCAAATTGGGATATATCGCTGATAAATTTCAACTACATAACCTCTGAGCTCGTACGTCTCAGAGAAGGGTGTTAAGCTAAGAGAATAAATTCTCCGCCACCAACAGAAATGTATTTGAAAGAAATCAGCTTTATATCTCAAATTGTAACGTCAGACACACAATCCATACAAGTCTGTTCCGGGATCGAACAGAACCGAAGGCACTTCTCACGAAGCCCTTGCACATCCGGATAAATTTCTAATCACGTCCGGACTTCCCGTCACTAAGGGTGATAAAACCTCTAAACCGGAGATCAGCCGATGTAGAGTAACTCGACGGTAATCCTTCCGTTTTCAAAAATATCCGGTCTTCAACACCGGTCTTCGAATGCAATTCATAACGACGTATCACATATTCGGAATGGGTTATACGACCCCATGGTCCTTTCCCGGCTAACCCGAATAGTGAGCGCTTATTCAAAAATAAGTGTGGCATTCAAATTCATCCAATCACAACAAATACCTATTCAAGGTAATTATTGATAGTGGGTTATTTAACTATCAATAAAGATGCGCAACATCATCAGATTCCAAATAATTTTCCAAATTATTTCATCTTCAAAAATATCTTGACTAGATATAAAATTTCCACACTTTAAAAATAAATCAACGTTTATTTTTAAAACGAATTTCCATTTCCTTTATAAATTCCATAGTGAATTTATATTTCAAAATATCAACTGATATATGATTTTCAAATCGATTTCAATATTCATTTTCGATTTATCTTTACAAAGATAAATTCTCAAAACGTTCATTTCATATTGGAAAAGCATTTCCATACTTATTTAATAATAAGTAATTCACAAATCATTTATTTTCAACATTTGAAAATATTCAATATACTTAAATCAAATTCAAGTATAAATTCATTCTTTAAGGAAAACATTACTATAACAACATTTATTTGAGTCAAAACGAATGTTGCGTAAAACATCATTACGACGACTCGAAATCACTAGTATAGGGATTCGGATTTTAAGATAGATATATGTAAATCCCAATACTACATAAAACATTTTCTTTTGGAAATCATTTACTATAACAACCGTGTTATAGTCCACCATTTCTTTTTTTCTCGAAAACATCTATTTCAACAATGAATGTTGAAATCTATGATTTCGATATTTAACACGTTTTAAAACATCTTTTAAAACAATTAACTTCCCTTTATAATATCGCCTTCCCAACATATATTCATTTTACTTAATAATATATTCACTGTCCAAAATCGTGAATATACTTCACTAACCAAATTTCAATAATCTCTACACATTTTATTTCAAGAATTATCCACTATCCAAAATCGTGGATAATATTTCCTTAATAACCTTCTATATTAAATTCATCAAATTTGATTGATTTCGAATTTATAAAACAACGTTTATAAATTCCATTTTCTATTTTCTATAACAACTCCGGTTTATAAATCTTATTTTATTAACTTCTATAATTCACTTATAAAAATAAGTGATTTCGGATTTATAAACAACGTTTATAAATCGCATTTGTACTTTATAACGATTTCAACATTTAAAAAGAATCATTTATGAACAAATTCGATCAATATTCCATTTAAAGGCAAAAATCCAATTTATAAGTAAATTACTTATAAATCCTTTATTCTACAACTTCATTCATTTTTAACTTCACAATATAAATCTATTAATTTCATTCACTTATGAAATCCATTTATACTTCTTTTTAACACTTATAAAAATTCGTTTTATAAGTCCAATATTTTGATTTATAAAATATCAATTTTATAAATCTTTTTATACAAATCATTTATAGTTATTCAAAAATCCCAACCTAAACCATTTTATAAATAAATCAACTATTTATTTCAAAAACGACACTTTGGTTATATTTCACTAAAAATTATAACTTTTATAACTTTAAAATTTTACGTTTATAAATCGATTCAAAAATTCCATAAAACGTATATTTTCAAAAATCACTTTAAAAACCCTTTTAAAGTAAAAGTCGTTATTTTTACATTTCAAAACTGAATCCGATGATGCAACAACACCAATTAGTCCATCACAACAGTCAATATCATATATCAATATGATAACAGAATATATATCAATATCTGTAAATAAATAAATACTGGTGAGGAATCCAGTTGGATCCCTCCAACCTGTTTCCCTGCATCCAAAGACGTTAGCACAATACCAATTCCGCTGCAGTACGGAATTATCGCGGTATATGGGTTTAATAAATATTATCCGCTTACTAACGGCGCAATAGGGTCTCATCCGCTATACGAGGCGGGAAATCAATCAATCCAATATATACGTATGCCAATATGTATATATTGCTATATATAGATATATATCCTACTATATCTAATATCACATCCAAATAACAATCAATAACTGCAATTCAAATTTAAATCTGAGTGAGAAGATCTCACTGTGATTTTCTCGATAGCAATTCGTAGCGTTTTATTTCGAATGAAATTAAACGGACGTTTAATCTCACTCAAAATTTTCACTGACCCCGATCGCTTCCAATCCAGTTGCATCGCGTAGTGTTCGACGATACGATTCCAACGCACTTCGTTTCATCATTTTCTGATAATGTATGAAAGAGATACATCGTTTTAAAGATTACACGAATTATGAATAAATAAATTACAAATTTTCTTTTATAATTTTCAAACCAAATCAGATCTGCCGTTCGTTTTCCATCATGAGATCAAGGCCACCCTTTTGTTCTTCTTCCATCATGTAACCCTCCAGGTATTGCACGCGAGAAACCCATTGCCGTTTGAACAATTTCGATGCCGCCCCTAGCTCGACTCGACCGGAATATGATCAGAGGCCATCAACGCGTTCGTCCCCCTGAGCCTCACCCACGGCCACGTTCCAGTTGAACTCGGTGGTCCCCACGTGCTAAAACGTTCACGAGACGCACGCGTATGCTGCCAGAAATCTCCACCATCGTCGCACCTTATCCCATCAACTCCATATAGATTCGAAGAGCTCGTCACCCTCAACAATATTGCAGTTGAAAGTTTTATGAATAAATGCGTGGATTGAAAGAAATTAAGGGAGGAAGAAGCAAGATTTTCGGCCATTGATTCATAGGTTGGCGGCTGGAACGAGATAACTAGGGTTTTGTTGCAATTTGTGAATAATGGGGTGCTTTTATAGAAAATTTCACGATTTACTATTCATCGAATTTTTTCGAACTCCGATTTATGTGCCGAAACTGGCGTTTCTGGGGTTTACCCCGCGTTTCGAACACAATGGAACAGGTTTCGGAAGCTAATTCGATCGTCTGTGCGAGTTATGAAATAAAACGATCAAATTAAATTAAACCGATTTAAATCGATTTCGAGGCGTTTTAATTTGTACCGGACAAATGGTAAATCCAAAAATTACGAAATTTGAAACCATGCAATAATATCACATTACGGATCCGATGAAACTAGTTTCGTTCAATTCTGAGACTGTTCGAAAATTAGCTATTTTTACAGTCGATAATTAAATATTAAAATATTCAATTTTCATAGATTAACTCCAAATTCAATTTTAAAAGTTCTATAACCTTTCTATAACTCCAGTATGATTAAATAAAATCTTACAAATCATTTTCAATCATATTAACTCGATTTTCAATTATTCTGGAATTTCAATTATTAAATTATCGATTTAATTGTCAAATTAAATCCAATATCCTTTAAATAAATTATTCGACTTATTAAATTCATTTATTAATATTTAAAATCAATTAAATATTCGAATTTTAATTATCAAAAATTCTGGGTCGTTACAAACTTCCCCCCTTAAAAGAATTTCGTCCTCGAAATTACAAGTTAGAAAGAAAGGTCCTTAACTCGTCTACTATTTTCCACAATTCAATAGTTTTATCAATTTTCAAAACAAATCTTCCTACTAAAGATTCGTTATCATTCCAACTATCTTTCTAACTTTAATTATAGGTTTCAAACAACATTGCTTTACTTCAATTCAAATTTAAATTCAAATTTTAAATTTAAACTTTCAAAATTTCTCAAAAATTTTCTAACGCCCTAAATTTCCGAAAAATTTCGCCAGCGTCTCCTTTGCGCGGCTAATACGGCACGACTACAAAACGTCCCTACGGACTCTCAGATTTCAAAAAGAAAAAGAAAAAGCCAAGCGGCTAGAGAAATAAGTCATCAAATCTCATATTCAAATTTAAACACATACCTTTTTCGAGCAATTCAAATTATCTTCGAAATCAAAATTTCCAAATCCTTTATAACCTGTATATCCATCCTACTAGCCATAATATCTAGTTGCATATATTCAAACCATTTTGCACATTTTATTACAAAATTTTCAATATAAACTGCTTATACATTTCTAGCTTACTATTGAAGTTACATATTCAATTTCATTCAATTTTACATTTCTAATCTCATTTGAATTCAATTCACAATTCCAATCTAATTTGGATTCAGTTTAACTTCTGAATATTGAATTTTTATCAATTATCTTTCATTCATAACTGCACTATTTTAAATTAGTTTCAATTACTAATTCATTTCAAATTCTAATCCACTTATTCAAATTTGTTTTCAGTATTCAGTTTCAATTCCAGTTTTATTCTTTCGTTCATTCCCAAAATTTATTTTCAATTTGCCATTTTGGTTTATAACCACTTGTATTAAACTGGATTTCAAATTCCATATGAATTTAATTCATTTCACTTTATTTAATTGATTCACTTACACTTAATTTAATTTAACTCCATCCTTTAAATTTTCTAAAACAAAATCCAAATTTTCCAAACAACTTCCATTTAAAACAATTTGGTAGCAATTTCTCTTTTGGAAACCCGAAAATGAACATCAATAATGCTGCAGTCATTACCGAAGTTATTTTCCAGCGACCGAAAAGAGTTTAGAGCTTTTATCTTTCCAAAATACTTTTCAAAACCTTTGAAATTCATTTTCAAATCAAAAAGAAAAAAATTTAAACTTCCAAATCTCCAAAATTTTCAAATTCTTTTCAAAACATTTCCAAAAACTTCTCTGGAATTCCGTTTCAATTTACAAATCACATTTATAATTTATATTCTCAAATTTCATTTGTACATGGATTTATCTCTTAACTTTGGAGTTATGATTTCAATTTCTTATTCAATTTTAGTGATGATAATTCACTATTATTACTTCCTAACATCCATGCAACCATATACTATAGTACTTTATAGAAAAAACATTTCTTTTCTATACAAATATAGTTTTGGGCAAAATTATTTCATTCACCCTATTTAAAACAATATTGTGCCGAACTGTTCTATATAAGTGTTTAGAGATCCCTATCGATAGAGTTGTACGGACAATACCGACTAGAATCCATATACCACTCAACAAACCAATCATCACAATATAAAACAATTTTATATCCACTAACAAATACGCGCTCATATCAATTATTACACTCAACTCATTCTAGAGTACTACTGACTCTATCTCTAATGATTAACACCCAACAGAGCAGGGTTGTCGCTTAACCATATGCTCTGATACCACGCTGTCACGTACCGAAATTTTCGACTTTCGAAAATTCGACATCGATACTCCCTTTATCGACTGCCGAGAACTCGAGTGCCGGAAATTCCAATAGTGAGGGTTTAAGAAAGAAGAAAAAGGCAGAAGAAGAAGAAAAGAGTAGAAGAAGAAGAGAAGAACAACAACAGAGGAAGAAGAAACAACAGAACAATATCAGAACAGAAAACAATGTCAGAAACAGAAACAATATCAGAATCTCACATTCGCAGCGGAACAATATATAATAGATAAATGAATAATCTTTAAAACAAAGAACTATATCATTTTATACATACATCAATCATCAGCGTCAATATACAACAATGGACAGTTATATAACTTGTCCTCATATAGAATACACAGCGGAATAAATACTATCAGATACAAATACTACGTCTCGCCATCCAGCTCATCTCCAAAGCTCCAGAATATCCTGATAACATAACTCTAGACTGCCCGTGTGGAAATTGGTGGGCACCCAGAGTTTAGAAGGGAAACAATAAACTCTGAGTCAGTCATGGTGACTGGTGTGAGATCGTAAAACAGTTATTTTTCACAAAGAAAATAAAACAAATTCGCAATGCTTTTGGGAAATGAAACTACCATAAGACCTCCCACCACACACACAATGCAAACGCAGAATTGGAGGAGATTTCTTCTTATGATAGTCAAAGATGCTTACTACGCAAAATCAACTCATTTTTGATATTATTATTAGTGCATAGTGTAGAAAACATTTCGAAAGTATAATATAAATCTTAGCCAGCATAGGCATTCCGCACTTATGCCTACTATAGCTACTATGTTCAATAGCAGGTTACCGCCACATTCCATAGCAGGTAATACAACTAAAACCTTACAAGTCGCGTATTGTTTCTTTGGATTTCCAACAAATGGTCAGGCTAAGGAACTTCCTATCCACGATGGGTACGTCCCTGGAATAGACGACCCGAGAACCTAACCGGATCTCTGCCAACACAAGGCCGGGTTACCTCTGCAAAAATAGGTAACTACTGACACGCGTATACCATCCCCCGATCGTAACCGATCTTCCCGAGGATCCCCGATTTCCAACAAACCACATCAAAATAATAATGCAGCAACCACATAGGTTAAGTATCTGGGCTCCATACCATGATACCACCTCTATCCAGAAGGAATGACATACACTAAGGGGCGCTACTCCCTAGAACCTTGCTGCATCCTTCCTGTTTTGACCATTTCCGGGGTGTGAGGCTCGATGAAGTCTCGTCCACAAAGCTACGCTTTCTACAAAGCCATGCTTGGGGTCAACAAATGATCAACCTATTATCACAAAGATATAAGATCAAACAAATGATCATATCACAAATGATCAAACACTGATCATTTCACAGCAAAACTTAGTATGCCACGTTACCAAATTGGGATATATCGCTGATAAATTTCAACTACATAACCTCTGAGCTCGTACGTCTCAGAGAAGGGTGTTAAGCTAAGAGAATAAATTCTCCGCCACCAACAGAAATGTATTTGAAAGAAATCAGCTTTATATCTCAAATTGTAACGTCAGACACACAATCCATACAAGTCTGTTCCGGGATCGAACAGAACCGAAGGCACTTCTCACGAAGCCCTTGCACATCCGGATAAATTTGTAATCACGTCCGGACTTCCCGTCACTAAGGGTGATAAAACCTCTAAACCGGAGATCAGCCGATGTAGAGTAACTCGACGGTAATCCTTCCGTTTTCAAAAATATCCGGTCTTCAACACCGGTCTTCGAATGTAATTCATAACGACGTATCACATATTCGGAATGGGTTATACGACCCCATGGTCCTTTCCCGGCTAACCCGAATAGTGAGCGCTTATTCAAAAATAAGTGTGGCATTCAAATTCATCCAATCACAACAAATACCTATTCAAGGTAATTATTGATAGTCGGTTATTTAACTATCAATAAAGATGCGCAACATCATCAGATTCCAAATAATTTTCCAAATTATTTCATCTTCAAAAATATCTTGACTAGATATAAAATTTCCACACTTTAAAAATAAATCAACGTTTATTTTTAAAACGAATTTCCATTTCCTTTATAAATTCCATAGTGAATTTATATTTCAAAATATCAACTGATATATGATTTTCAAATCGATTTCAATATTCATTTTCGATTTATCTTTACAAAGATAAATTCTCAAAACGTTCATTTCATATTGGAAAAGCATTTCCATACTTATTTAATAATAAGTAATTCACAAATCATTTATTTTCAACATTTGAAAATATTCAATATACTTAAATCAAATTCAAGTATAAATTCATTCTTTAAGGAAAACATTACTATAACAACATTTATTTGAGTCAAAACGAATGTTGCGTAAAACATCGTTACGACGACTCGAAATCACTAGTATAGGGATTCGGATTTTAAGATAGATATATGTAAATCCCAATACTACATAAAACATTTTCTTTTGGAAATCATTTACTATAACAACAGTGTTATAGTCCACCATTTCTTTTTTTCTCGAAAACATCTATTTCAACAATGAATGTTGAAATCTATGATTTCGATATTTAACACGTTTTAAAACATCTTTTAAAACAATTAACTTCCCTTTATAATATCGCCTTCCCAACACATATTCATTTTACTTAATAATATATTCACTGTCCAAAATCGTGAATATACTTCACTAACCAAATTTCAATAATCTCTACACATTTTATTTCAAGAATTATCCACTATCCAAAATCGTGGATAAAATTTCCTTAATAACCTTCTATATTAAATTCATCAAATTTGATTGATTTCGAATTTATAAAACAACGTTTATAAATTCCATTTTCTATTTTCTATAACAACTCCGGTTTATAAATCTTATTTTATTAACTTCTATAATTCACTTAAAAAAATAAGTGATTTCGGATTTATAAACAACGTTTATAAATCGCATTTGTACTTTATAACGATTTCAACTTTTAAAAAGAATCATTTATGAACAAATTCGATCAATATTCCATTTAAAGGCAAAAATCCAATTTATAAGTAAATTACTTATAAATCCTTTATTCTACAACTTCATTCATTTTTAACTTCACAATATAAATCTATTAATTTCATTCACTTATGAAATCCATTTATACTTCTTTTTAACACTTATAAAAATTCGTTTATAAGTCCAATATTTTGATTTATAAAATATCAATTTTATAAATCTTTTTATATAAATCGTTTATATTTATTCAAAAATCCCAACCTAAACCATTTTATAAATAAATCAACTATTTATTTCAAAAACGACACTTTGGTTATATTTCACTAAAAATTATAACTTTAAAATTTTACGTTTATAAATCGATTCAAAAATTCCATAAAACGTATATTTTCAAAAATCACTTTAAAAACCCTTTTAAAGTAAAAGTCGTTATTTTTACATTTCAAAACTGAATCCGATGATGCAACAACACCAATTAGTCCATCACAACAGTCAATATCATATATCAATATGATAACAGAATATATATCAATATCTGTAAATAAATAAATACTGGTGAGGAATCCAGTTGGATCCCTCCAACCTGTTTCCCTGCATCCAAAGACGTTAGCACAATACCAATTCCGCTCCAGTATGGAATTATCGCGGTATATGGGTTTAATAAATATTATCCGCTTACTAACGGCGCAATAGGGTCTCATCCGCTATACGAGGCGGGAAATCAATCAATCCAATATATACATATGCCAATATGTATATATTGCTATATATAGATATATATCCTACTATATCTAATATCACATCCAAATAACAATCAATAACTGCAATTCAAATTTAAATCTGAGTGAGAAGATCTCACTGTGATTTTCTCGATAGCAATTCGTAGCGTTTTATTTCGAATGAAATTAAACGGACGTTTAATCTCACTCAAAATTTTCACTGACCCCGATCGCTTCCAATCCAGTTGCATCGCATAGTGTTCGACGATACGATTCCAACGCACTTCGTTTCATCATTTTCTGATAATGTATGAAAGAGATACATCGTTTTAAAGATTAAACGAATTATGAATAAATAAATTACAAATTTTCTTTTATAATTTTCAAACCAAATCAGATCTGCCGTTCGTTTTCCATCATGAGATCAAGGCCACCCTTTTGTTCTTCTTCCATCACGTAACCCTCCAGGTATTGCACGCGAGAAACCCATTACCGTTTGAACAATTTTGATGCCGCCCCTAGCTCGACTCGACCGGAATATGATCAGAGGCCATCAACGCGTTCGTCCCCCTGAGCCTCACCCACGGCCACGTTCCAGTTGAACTCGGTGGTCCCCACGTGCTAAAACGTTCACGAGACGCACGCGTATGCTGCCAGAAATCTCCACCATCGTCGCACCTTATCCCATCAACTCCATATAGATTCGAAGAGCTCGTCACCCTCAACAATATTGCAGTTGAAAGTTTTATGAATAAATGCGTGGATTGAAAGAAATTAAGGGAGGAAGAAGCAAGATTTTCGGCCATTGATTCATAGGGTGGCGGCTGGAACGAGATAACTAGGGTTTTGTTGCAATTTGTGAATAATGGGGTGCTTTTATAGAAAATTTCACGATTTACTATTCATCGAATTTTTTCGAACTCCGATTTATGTGCCGAAACTGGCGTTTCTGGGGTTTACCCCGCATTCCGGACACAATGGAACATGTTTCGGAAGCTAATTCGATCGTCTGTGCGAGTTATGAAATAAAACGATCAAATTAAATTAAACCGATTTAAATCGATTTCGAGGCGTTTTAATTTGTACCGGACAAATGGTAAATCCAAAAATTACGAAATTTGAAACCATGCAATAATATCACATTACGGATCCGATGAAACTGGTTTCGTTCAATTCTGAGACTGTTCGAAAATTAGCTATTTTTACAGTCGATAATTAAATATTAAAATATTCAATTTTCATAGATTAACTCCAAATTCAATTTTAAAAGTTCTATAACCTTTCTATAACTCCAGTATGATTAAATAAAATCTTACAAATCATTTTCAATCATATTAACTCGATTTTCAATTATTCTGGAATTTCAATTATTAAATTATCGATTTAATTGTCAAATTAAATCCAATATCCTTTAAATAAATTATTCGACTTATTAAATTCATTTATTAATATTTAAAATCAATTAAATATTCGAATTTTAATTATCAAAAATTCTGGGTCGTTACAAACTTCCCCCCTTAAAAGAATTTCGTCCTCGAAATTACAAGTTAGAAAGAAAGGTCCTTAACTCGTCTACTATTTTCCACAATTCAATAGTTTTATCAATTTTCAAAACAAATCTTCCTACTAAAGATTCGTTATCATTCCAACTATCTTTCTAACTTTAATTATAGGTTTCAAACAACATTGCTTTACTTCAATTCAAATTTAAATTCAAATTTTAAATTTAAACTTTCAAAATTTCTCAAAAATTTTCTAACGCCCTAAATTTCCGAAAAATTTCGCCAGCGTCTCCTTTGCGCGGCTAATACGGCACGACTACAAAACGTCCCTACGGACTCTCAGATTTCAAAAAGAAAAAGAAAAAGCCAAGCGGCTAGAGAAATAAGTTATCAAATCTCATATTCAAATTTAAACACATACCTTTTTCGAGCAATTCAAATTATCTTCGAAATCAAAATTTCCAATTCCTTTATAACCTGTATATCCATCCTACTAGCCATAATATCTAGTTGCATATATTCAAACCATTTTGCACATTTTATTACAAAATTTTCAATATAAACTGCTTATACATTTCTAGCTTACTATTGAAGTTACATATTCAATTTCATTCAATTTTACATTTCTAATCTCATTTGAATTCAATTCACAATTCCAATCTAATTTGGATTCAGTTTAACTTCTGAATATTGAATTTTTATCAATTATCTTTCATTCATAACTGCACTATTTTAAATTAGTTTCAATTACTAATTCATTTCAAATTCTAATCCACTTATTCAAATTTGTTTTCAGTATTCAGTTTCAATTCCAGTTTTATTCTTTCGTTCATTCCCAAAATTTATTTTCAATTTGCCATTTTGGTTTATAACCACTTGTATTAAACTGGATTTCAAATTCCATATGAATTTAATTCATTTCACTTTATTTAATTGATTCACTTACACTTAATTTAATTTAACTCCATCCTTTAAATTTTCTAAAACAAAATCCAAATTTTCCAAACGACTTCCATTTAAAACAATTTGGTAGCAATTTCTCTTTTGGAAACCCGAAAATGAACATCAATAATGCTGCAGTCATTACCGAAGTTATTTTCCAGCGACCGAAAAGAGTTTAGAGCTTTTATCTTTCCAAAATACTTTTCAAAACCTTTGAAATTCATTTTCAAATCAAAAAGAAAAAAAATATAAACTTCCAAATCTCCAAAATTTTCAAATTCTTTTCAAAACATTTCCAAAAACTTCTCTGGAATTCCGTTTCAATTTACAAATCACATTTATAATTTATATTCTCAAATTTCATTTGTACATGGATTTATCTCTTAACTTTGGAGTTATGATTTCAATTTCTTATTCAATTTTAGTGATGATAATTCACTATTATTACTTCCTAACATCCATGCAACCATATACTATAGTACTTTATAGAAAAAACATTTCTTTTCTATACAAAAATAGTTTTGGGCAAAATTATTTCATTCACCCTATTTAAAACAATATTGTGCCGAACTGTTCTATATAAGTGTTTAGAGATCCCTATCGATAGAGTTGTACGGACAATACCGACCAGAATCCATATACCACTCAACAAACCAATCATCACAATATAAAACAATTTTATATCCACTAACAAATACGCGCTCATATCTATTATTACACTCAACTCATTCTAGAGTACTACTGACTCTATCTCTAATGAGTAACACCCAACAGAGCAAGGTTGTCGCTTAACCATATGCTCTGATACCACACTGTCACGTACCGAAATTTTCGACTTTCGAAAATTCGACATCGATACTCCCTTTATCGACTGCCGTGAACTCGAGTGCCGGAAATTCCAATAGTGAGGGTTTAAGAAAGAAGAAAAAGGCAGAAGAAGAAGAAAAGAGTAGAAGAAGAAGAGAAGAACAACAACAGAGGAAGAAGAAACAACAGAACAACATCAGAACAAAAAACAATATCAGAAACAGACACAATATCAGAATCTCACATTCGCAGCGGAACAATATATAATAGATAAATGAATAATCTTTAAAACAAAGAACTATATCATTTTATACATACATCAATCATCAGCGTCAATATACAACAATGGACAGTTATATAACTTGTCCTCATACAAAATACACAGCGGAATAAATACTATCAGATACAAATACTACGTCTCGCCATCCAGCTCATCTCCAAAGCTCCAGAATATCCTGATAACATAACTCTAGACTGCCCGTGTGGAAATTGGTGGGCACCCAGAGTTTAGAAGGGAAACAATAAACTCCGAGTCAGTCATGGTGACTGGTGTGAGATCGTAAAACAGTTATTTTTCACAAAGAAAATAAAACAAATTCGCAATGCTTTTGGGAAATGAAACTACCATAAGACCTCCCACCACACACACAATGCAAACGCAGAATTGGAGGAGATTTCTTCTTATGATAGTCAAAGATGCTTACTACGCAAAATCAACTCATTTTTGATATTATTATTAGTGCATAGTGTAGAAAACATTTCGAAAGTATAATATAAATCTTAGCCAGCATAGGCATTCCGCACTTATGCCTACTATAGCTACTATGTTCAATAGCAGGTTACCGCCACATTCCATAGCAGGTAATACAACTAAAACCGTACAAGTCGCGTATTGTTTCTTTGGATTTCCAACAAATGGTTAGGCTAAGGAACTTCCTATCCACGATGGGTACGTCCCTGGAATAGACGACCCGAGAACCTAACCGGATCTCTGCCAACACAAGGCCGGGTTACCTCTGCAAAAATAGGTAACTACTGACACGCGTATGCCATCCCCCGATCGTAACCGATCTTCCCGAGGATCCCCGATTTCCAACAAACCACATCAAAATAATAATGCAGCAACCACATAGGTTAAGTATCTGGGCTCCATACCATGATACCACCTCTATCCAGAAGGAATGACATACACTAAGGGGCGCTACTCCCTAGAACCTTGCTGCATCCTTCCTGTTTTGACCATTTCCGGGGTGTGAGGCTCGATGAAGTCTCATCCACAAAGCTACGCTTTCTACAAAGCCATGCTTCGGGTCAACAAATGATCAACCTATGATCACAAAGATATAAGATCAAACAAATGATCATATCACAAATGATCAAACACTGATCATTTCACAGCAAAACTTAGTATGCCACGTTACCTAATTGGGATATATCGCTGATAAATTTCAACTACATAACCTCTGAGCTCGTACGTCTCAGAGAAGGGTGTTAAGCTAAGAGAATAAATTCTCCGCCACCAACAGAAATGTATTTGAAAGAAATCAGCTTTATATCTCAAATTGTAACGTCAGACACACAATCCATACAAGTCTGTTCCGGGATCGAACAGAACCGAAGGCACTTCTCACGAAGCCCTTGCACATCCGGATAAATTTCTAATCACGTCCGGACTTCCCGTCACTAAGGGTGATAAAACCTCTAAACCGGAGATCAGCCGATGTAGAGTAACTCGACGGTAATCCTTCCGTTTTCAAAAATATCCGGTCTTCAACACCGGTCTTCGAATGCAATTCATAACGACGTATCACATATTCGGAATGGGTTATACGACCCCATGGTCCTTTCCCGGCTAACCCGAATAGCGAGCGCTTATTCAAAAATAAGTGTGGCATTCAAATTCATCCAATCACAACAAATACCTATTCAAGGTAATTATTGATAGTCGGTTATTTAACTATCAATAAAGATGCGCAACATCATCAGATTCCAAATAATTTTCCAAATTATTTCATCTTCAAAAATATCTTGACTAGATATAAAATTTCCACACTTTAAAAATAAATCAACGTTTATTTTTAAAACGAATTTCCATTTCCTTTATAAATTCCATAGTGAATTTATATTTCAAAATATCAACTGATATATGATTTTCAAATCGATTTCAATATTCATTTTCGATTTATCTTTACAAAGATAAATTCTCAAAACGTTCATTTCATATTGGAAAAGCATTTCCATACTTATTTAATAATAAGTAATTCACAAATCATTTATTTTCAACATTTGAAAATATTCAATATACTTAAATCAAATTCAAGTATAAATTCATTCTTTAAGGAAAACATTACTATAACAACATTTATTTGAGTCAAAACGAATGTTGCGTAAAACATCGTTACGACGACTCGAAATCACTAGTATAGGGATTCGGATTTTAAGATAGATATATGTAAATCCCAATACTACATAAAACATTTTCTTTTGGAAATCATTTACTATAACAACAGTGTTATAGTCCACCATTTCTTTTTTTCTCGAAAACATCTATTTCAACAATGAATGTTGAAATCTATGATTTCGATATTTAACACGTTTTAAAACATCTTTTAAAACAATTAACTTCCCTTTATAATATCGCCTTCCCAACACATATTCATTTTACTTAATAATATATTCACTGTCCAAAATCGTGAATATACTTCACTAACCAAATTTCAATAATCTCTACACATTTTATTTCAAGAATTATCCACTATCCAAAATCGTGGATAAAATTTCCTTAATAACCTTCTATATTAAATTCATCAAATTTGATTGATTTTGAATTTATAAAACAACGTTTATAAATTCCATTTTCTATTTTCTATAACAACTCCGGTTTATAAATCTTATTTTATTAACTTCTATAATTCACTTAAAAAAATAAGTGATTTCGGATTTATAAACAACGTTTATAAATCGCATTTGTACTTTATAACGATTTCAACTTTTAAAAAGAATCATTTATGAACAAATTCGATCAATATTCCATTTAAAGGCAAAAATCCAATTTATAAGTAAATTACTTATAAATCCTTTATTCTACAACTTCATTCATTTTTAACTTCACAATATAAATCTATTAATTTCATTCACTTATGAAATCCATTTATACTTCTTTTTAACACTTATAAAAATTCGTTTTATAAGTCCAATATTTTGATTTATAAAATATCAATTTTATAAATCTTTTTATACAAATCGTTTATAGTTATTCAAAAATCCCAACCTAAACCATTTTATAAATAAATCAACTATTTATTTCAAAAACAACACTTTGGTTATATTTCACTAAAAATTATAACTTTTATAACTTTAAAATTTTACGTTTATAAATCGATTCAAAAATTCCATAAAACGTATATTTTCAAAAATCACTTTAAAAACCCTTTTAAAGTAAAAGTCGTTATTTTTACATTTCAAAACTGAATCCGATGATGCAACAACACCAATTAGTCCATCACAACAGTCAATATCATATATCAATATGATAATAGAATATATATCAATATCTGTAAATAAATAAATACTGGTGAGGAATCCAGTTGGATCCCTCCAACCTGTTTCCCTGCATCCAAAGACGTTAGCACAATACCAATTCCGCTCCAGTACGGAATTATCGCGGTATATGGGTTTAATAAATATTATCCGCTTACTAACGGCGCAATAGGGTCTCATCCGCTATACGAGGCGGGAAATCAATCAATCCAATATATACATATGCCAATATGTATATATTGCTATATATAGATATATATCCTACTATATCTAATATCACATCCAAATAACAATCAATAACTGCAATTCAAATTTAAATCTGAGTGAGAAGATCTCACTGTGATTTTCTCGATAGCAATTCGTAGCGTTTTATTTCGAATGAAATTAAACGGACGTTTAATCTCACTCAAAATTTTCACTGACCCCGATCGCTTCCAATCCAGTTGCATCGCGTAGTGTTCGACGATACGATTCCAACGCACTTCGTTTCATCATTTTCTGATAATGTATGAAAGAGATACATCGTTTTAAAGATTACACGAATTATGAATAAATAAATTACAAATTTTCTTTTATAATTTTCAAACCAAATCAGATCTGCCGTTCGTTTTCCATCATGAGATCAAGGCCACCCTTTTGTTCTTCTTCCATCACGTAACCCTTCAGGTATTGCACGCGAGAAACCCATTGCCGTTTGAACAATTTTGATGCCGCCCCTAGCTCGACTCGACCGGAATATGATCAGAGGCCATCAACGCGTTCGTCCCCCTGAGCCTCACCCACGGCCACGTTCCAGTTGAACTCGGTGGTCCCTACGTGCTAAAACGTTCACGAGACGCACGCGTATGCTGCCAGAAATCTCCACCATCGTCGCACCTTATCCCATCAACTCCATATAGATTCGAAGAGCTCGTCACCCTCAACAATATTGCAGTTGAAAGTTTTATGAATAAATGCGTGGATTGAAAGAAATTAAGGGAGGAAGAAGCAAGATTTTCGGCCATTGATTCATAGGTTGGCGGCTGGAACGAGATAACTAGAGTTTTGTTGCAATTTGTGAATAATGGGGTGCTTTTATAGAAAATTTCACGATTTACTATTCATCGAATTTTTTCGAACTCCGATTTATGTGCCGAAACTGGCGTTTCTGGGGTTTACCCCGCGTTCCGGACACAATGGAACAGGTTTCGGAAGCTAATTCGATCGTCTGTGCGAGTTATGAAATAAAACGATCAAATTAAATTAAACCGATTTAAATCGATTTCGAGGCGTTTTAATTTGTACCGGACAAATGGTAAATCCAAAAATTACGAAATTTGAAACCATGCAATAATATCACATTACGGATCCGATGAAACTGGTTTCGTTCAATTCTGAGACCGTTAGAAAATTAGTTATTTTTACAGTCGATAATTAAATATTAAAATATTCAATTTTCATAGATTAACTCCAAATTCAATTTTAAAAGTTCTATAACCTTTCTATAACTCCAGTATGATTAAATAAAATCTTACAAATCATTTTCAATCATATTAACTCGATTTTCAATTATTCTGGAATTTCAATTATTAAATTATCGATTTAATTGTCAAATTAAATCCAATATCCTTTAAATAAATTATTCGACTTATTAAATTCATTTATTAATATTTAAAATCAATTAAATATTCGAATTTTAATTATCAAAAATTCTGGGTCGTTACAAGATGGATACAAGAAGAGGAGGAAGGAGAGGATCTAGAACTAGCATGACAACCAATGGTAGGGTACCTAGAAATGCTATTATGCCAATTTAGACTCGGTAGAGAAAGTGGTAGCGTAAGTTCATCCCCTTATGAACTTCATGGCTCTGTGTAAGAATTATGCCACTTTGGGTGGGAAACCGTTCTTTGGAATTGAAAATATTGTTGGAGTGCAAACATGGTTTTGTTCGTGCGAAAGGACATTTGGAGATCTTCGATTGGTGGATGTGGAGAAATGGCTCTTGGCATTATGACAACTTCAAAAGTCGACGATGGATTGGTGGAATTCTGTAACAACTAATACTCCGGAGGAAGAGTTTTCTTAGGCTCGGTTTAAGGAAGTCTTTGAAGCATAGTTATCCCAGAAGCTGAAAAGACTCAATTGTTTAGGAGTTTCTTGGATTTGAAGATAGGTGATATGACAATGGCATAGTATGAGCATAATTTCAATGCATTGTCCCGTTTCAAACTTGGATTGATAGACACGTTGCTCAAAAAGAATGAAATGTTTGTGAATGAGATGCAACCAGAGTTCCAACGAGAAATGACTAATCATCTTGTGGGTACATCCACCAACCTTATCAGCATTACTTTGAGGTTTGAAGCTCTTGATATTAAGGAAGGAGTCTAGAAGGGAGTAGTGTCAACAACTAGTGCCAAGCCATTGTTAGTGATACCAGTTGGAGGCAAGCTGAATTTCAAGTGCAAGGGAAAGAAACGGTGGTCAAGAAAGAAACCCAGAGGTGGAGCTCCAACATGGAAGAAGCAGCCCAAATGGGCCAACGTTCGTTGTTTCAAGTACAACAAGATCACTTTGCAAATTAGTGCACTGACCCCCTAGCGATCCAATCTACTAAAATTGTCACAAGCAAGGACACATAAAGAATAAGTTCTCTTTTCCAAAGAAGGAATCATAAGGACATGCTTTTGCTATTGAGGAGATACCATCCACTTCTTCAGGATAGAAAGGAAGCAGGTGTTGCAAGGTACATTATCCATCTACGACATTCCTATAGGAGTATTATTCGATACGGATGTTTCCCATAGTTTTATTTCGTATGACCCGATGAGCAAACTAAACCTAAAATATGTTACTTTAAGTAATCGTCTTTGTGTGTCAAATCCAATTGGGGGTTTGACAAATCTTGACACTAAGTGTCTAAATGTGTCTATTTCTTATCGAAATCATCTCTTTCTCTCTGATCTGTTTATTCATGAGTTCATGGGTTTTGTAATGTTGTTGGGAATGTGTTGGTTATCTAAGTTTGAGGCTATCTTGGATTGTAGTAGGAGAAGGGTCATAATGAAGGAGCAGTAGGAAGAAGCATTGATATTTGTTATGAAGATCCTAATGAGTTAATGAGCAGTTTTCTTTATTCACTCAAAGTAGCTAAAGTGGAGCTTAGGGATATACCGGTTGCTCGGGATTTCATTGATATTAATGGTGAAGTGTGAGGGTTACCTCCCCTTTAGAGTTCCATATTGATTTGATTCTAGGAACTAGACCTATTGTACAACCCCTGCATAGGTTGGCTCCAAAAGAGAAGAGGGAGTTAGAAGGCCAGACACTCGACTTGTTGCAAAAGGGACTAATAAGACGTAGTACCTTGAGTTGGGGATCACCGGTCATCTTTGTTACAAATGCGAATGGTTCTTTGAGATTATGAGTTGACTATTGGGAGTTAAATAAAAGAACTATCAAGAATAAATAGCCTTTACTAAGGATCAACGACATGTTTGATTAGCTCCACAACGCTCAGATATTTTCTCAATTGGATCTTACCACCGGTTTACACCAATTAAGGGAAGCAAAGGAGAGTGTGCACTTAATAGCTTTCAAGACTCCAGATAGTTTCTGTGAGTGGTTAGTTATGCGGATGACAAATGCACCCGCTTATTTTGTAGACTTAATGAATCAGGTATTTTGAGACATTCTTAACAAATTTGTTCTTGTCTTTATTGATGACGTTCTTGTCTGTTTAAAAACGAAGGAGGAGCACAAGTACCATCTTCAAGTCGTACTCAATACCTTGGGAAGCTGTAACGACTCGTAGTTTTTTAACCATTTAAAAATATTAAATTGAATAAGATTTTTGAATTAAATTATTAGAAATAAAAATTTTACGATTTTATTAATGATAATATGTTAGAAAATATAAGTTATAATCTTAAATTAAATTCTTAGACGACAAAATTCAATAAGTTAAAAGATGATAGCGTATGTTAAACTGTAAGTTAATGATATTGGTCTATAAATAATGAATAACGGAAACTGAAATAATAAATGTTCATTTTAATAAAGAATAGAATGAATGTTATTAAAAAAAGAAAAGATAGGTTTATTTATTTAAATTGTATTTTTGATAATTTTGATTGTAAATAAGAAAACATTTATTTAGTAAGAAATGTATAAATCTTATTGTATGGAATATTATTATAAAGATGTTGAATTATTGTAGATGGAAAAACAAAAGTTGTTTATTAGGATTCGTTTCAAAACCTAATATTGAAATTAATTGGAATTATATTCATGGAAGCCTTTTAATTAATAGAAAGAGAAGTGAATTTTAATTAACAAGTTTAATATAAGCAACATGTTTTGTGTTAAATAGAATGTGCATTTTAATGAAAACAAAATAGTGTTTGAGAAAATTAAAATGGATAATTTAATTTTGAATATAAGTATGATTTTGTAAAAGAGAAGAATTGAATTTTAAAAAAATTTGTACTGCCGTTAAATAGCAATAATAGGTGACACTAAATTGATTTTAACACTAAACTTAAAAATTAGAATAAATTTAAGCTATATGATTAAAACGTGAAGTTAATTTGAACAGAAATTAATTAGTTGTGAATTTGGAAAACCAATACTATTTCAAACTTTAATTAGAAAATGGTTAATATTTTAAATGAAATTATTATTCTTTGAAATGTAAATAAATAAATTTGATTCCAATGTAATGATAATAAGTAATAAACTGAATATGACACGATTTAGTTTTATGACGTATTTTAAAATGAAAATATTATATTGTCCATAATTTTTAATTGGGATTATTGGAATACAAATTGATTTAATTTTATCGAACAATCAAAATGTTAACTTTTATATACGATGGAATTAGGTCCTGAAACTAGTTCCATTGAGTTTGGAATAGCGGTATTTGTCTAGGAACGCTAGTAAGCACGTTTCGTTTGGGGTCCGTGATTACTACGGTTAAAAAACTTAGAATGATCCACCGTCTCCTTTCATTTGTGTATGCCGAACAAAACATATCCCTCATCCGACGATCATCATCGATCGGCGCCATAGAGGAGTTTTCAAGCGAATTGCCCAACATGAGTTGTTTGTCTCGGCAAGATGTCGAAGATGACCAGTTGGATCATCGAACGATGAAGCGAAGCAATGGGAAATCGACAATGATTGATGCAGCTTGGTTTGCCAAATTCATCGTTGTTGATGATCAATAGTTGGCGGCTCCTGAAGCAAAGATGGAGAGGAAGGCTAGGGCTATGTGTGGGTGAAGTTTGGTGACCAACGATGAATTGCGGTGGTCGGAATTAGAGTTTGAGTGGCACAACGTTGATGGGTTCATCCGTGTTCATGGAGGAAAGATAGTGGATGAGATCGATGGTGTGTGGTTGTTGGGGGTGGCGGCTACCAATGGCCTAGGAGCGGAGCGACGAGAGGAAGATCGCGTATATGGATGATGAGTGTGAAGTTTAGCGCACTGATTTGGGGTTTAACATAATTAGTGAAAGGTAATTAACAATATTAACATTTTAATTAAGTAAATTATCAAATTTACACTTTTAGAATATTCTAATAATCGTATTTCTCTCGTGCGTGGTCGGATTTGGGTGCAGTCTTTTGCTTTGGATTCGTATCGACGTTGTTTACGCTATGGAGTTGGATTCATGTTGATTTCTTTTCGTAAAATTTTCGAATTCGAACAAAAATGAGTGCTTAAACCCACTCACGCAACACTAAAATTTCCTATGCAAGTTAAATCAAAATCATGAAGTAATAAAATTATATTGATTGCTACATGGAAATTTGAGTTGACAATTCAACTGATGTTTGAATTGACATTGAATTTGAATTGGCATTGAAATTGAAACGACATTGAAATTGAATATCACGGCTAGTTGACGCCCTGATATGTGATAACAAATGATTATCGTGATTTATTGTTAATTAAACTGATTGGAACTTTGATTGCATATGCAAACCCATGAATTAATAATATTGTGGTATATGTTGATTGGTTGATTTGAATGTTGATTGCATGTGTATGCCTATTGGTTGATACGATGAATAAGTGGATGTTATATCATTGATGATCATTGGCGATGATATATCCCTGTTACCACCCTGTATATTGTAGAAATTATATAAATTATCATATGAATCATTTGAAAATTTAATACCTGAAATAAGAAATAGGGTGAAATGATATATACCTATGTCATTCAAATATAGGTTGGAATGATATATATCTGTGCAACTAAAATTTATGAAAAACGATAGGGTAGAAAATTATGTAGGAATACCAGAATTGGTTAAATGAAATGGTTTAAAATCTTAAATTTTGGTTTGTTTAAATAATATTTTTAAAGAAATAAATTGAATTTTTATTTGGATTATTTTCAAATGTCGACTTTGAAGTTTTAGTTGATAAATCAAATTGTTTCAAAGAATTTATTTTGAATTTGTTAACTTAAAATTAAAGTTGAATTTGAAATGTTATTCAAATTTATCGAAATTGAATTATTTTAAAGGCTTAAATTTTGAATTATATTTTTTTGAAAGTTATATAAACTAAATTGGTATTAGAATATTGGAGCTGAAATTTATTTAAATTAAATTATTTTACATTAGAATTTGGATTTAAGATTTTAGTCATTAAATCGAATTGTTTTAAGTGGAATTTGAAGTAAGGTTTGAAATCCTTTGAATTGAGGTAAATTTAAATTGAACTTTGGATTTGAATTTGATTTGAATTGAAATGTGAAAAGTGTATTTGTTTTGACTTGAAATTTGAACTTAAGTTCAAATTTGTCGAGAAAGGAAAGAAATTATTTTAATATAAACTATTTTAGTTATTCAAAACTATTTTAATTTAAACTATTTTAATTATTCTAAATTAATATAATATAAACTTTTTTAATTATTCAAAACTATTTTAATATAAACTATTTTAAATACTCAAAACTATTTTAAATTTAAAACTATTAAATTTCGAAACTGATTTAATCTCAAACTGATTGAAAGTTGGAACTGATTTAAATTAAACTTGTTTAATTTAAATAATGATATGAAGTATGATGTAAATTGTTTAAAGCGAATTTGATATTTTGATATGAAGTATGATCTATTTCTTGAAATTTATATAACCGAATCGGTGTGTAAAAATGACGTTTGGTTGTTAAGGAGACCAGGGTCAGCCCATTTGCATACTCTCTATCAATACTGGAACCACTTTAACAACTGTGTACGTGGAGGATGTTCCAAAATGAAATGGTTGGATTGGCAAACATTGCTAGATTTGAAGAAAGAGAATGATGATGGATAGCCCCTACACATGTGTCAATTTGAAATGACAAAAAAGAAGACTTTCTAGGCCATTGAGGCTAGCTACCTCTAGCAAACATCTGTTCTTTGTATTACTATCTCATTTTTGGACCCAATTAGCCATAGTGCTATTTTGATTTTGATCCGATTGGTGCACCTTGATTTGATTATGGGATGGACTCGATTATGGGATAGACGTTCGTAGTAGGCCATTAGGGGTTACCACTAGTCCGACGAATCAAAAGGGTAGTATCCTACCTTGGGTTGTGCCTCATGTGCCTTGTCATACGATTATCCTTATATAAGGCCACTACGATTTTGTTTTAGCATGTGCCTATAGGTGACTCACTGGCCACTGAGTTCTAATGGTTGTGTTACAAGACCTGCATAGACCACATTGCTTAAAAACACGTTAAGGGGGATAATGGTAATGCCTTAATGCTGAGAAAAATATTTACTTTACTATTAGACACTACATATTATAGCGTATCTTACTATATATAAATAGTTTGACGGATACTTAGGAGATGGAAAACCCTATAACATCACTTAAGTTATTGTACTCATGTTGTACACTTGATAGAAGATTGAAAATCCCGTAGCAACTCTAAAGTTATTACACCCATATTTTCCCACGATGTTGGATTAACTTACATAAGAATATTTTAGTTCTGACTCGGGTGTATTGGTTTCTGCTTTATGCTCGGGTCAGCCTGAGTATTACAGTGTTTCAAAGACATTATTTTATGATGAAGATGGAGTTGGAAAACCGTATTTACTAGTATTATTCCACTGCATTATTGATATATCTGTTAAATGTATAACTCTGATTGTATTGTAAAATGGAATTTAATGTATATTGTCAAACAACTTCATGAACTGTTTATGTAATTATTATATTTTATCATTCCGCTGTGAGATTCTATGTATTGTTTTCTTCTTTCTTATATTTCTTTAAATCAAACCCCAATGATAATCTGTCTTTTAAACTGGTTGAGTTGGACATGTGTGGTTTATTATCGACTTGAATAGTCCAAAAAGGTGGGTCGTCACAGAAGCCATGTATTGAAGGCTAAGTTTTCTATGCGCTATTTTAGGAAATCCAAAGTGAAGTTTCTGGGGCATGCTGTTTCGGGAGAAGGCATATCAGTTGACCTGGCTAAAGTTGTTACAGATCAAGAGTGGAAGAAGCCCAAAAGTGTGATGGATGTTAGAAGCTTCTTGGGATTGGCTGGTTTTAACCGAAGGTTCATTAAAGATTGGTTCTCAACTGACGAAGTTAACAAAGAAAAATGTTAAATTTGTGTAGACGCCAAAGTGTTATCAAGCATTTAATGAATTGAAGGAGAAGTTGACTAGCACTCCTGTTTTAACTGTCCCAGATGGAAGCAGAAGTTTAACCGTGTACACAGATGCTTGTATTATCGGTTTTGGAGAAGTTCTTATGCACCATGGAAAGTTTATTGCCTATGCGAGTCGACAGCTAAAGCCACATGAGAAAAATTATGCTACACACGATTTGGAGCTTTTGGCTATTGTCTTCGCACTGAAGATGTGGAGGCATCTACTATCTTCTGGGTGAAAAGTTCGAATTATACACGGACCATAAATCCTTAAAATATCTCTTTACCCAGAAAGACTTGAATTTGAGGCAACAGAGATAGCTAGAGCTTCTCGCTTCTTACGATCTGAATATTCTTTATATCCTTGGAAAAGCACATGCTGTTGTAGATGCGTTGAGTATGAATGTAGTTATGGTTGCAAATTTAGAATTTAAGCTAGTATTAATCGAGATGATTGCATCTAGTCAAGAGGTAGATCCTATTTTGGCTCAACTTAAGAAGGATGTTCAAAAAGGTATTGTTTCTAGTTTTGAGATTGATCCCCGAGGCGTATTGAAAATGAATGGGCGTATATGTGTTCCAAACGTTAATGGACTTAGGACGTTGAATGATACCATTTGGGTTTCTTTTGGTATCTTTTGTTGTGTGATTAATTTCGAGGACGAAATTTCCTGTAAGGATGGGAGGATGTAACGACCCGTATTTTAATCACTTTGGATTTGAATATTTAAAATATTTAGATAACAGATTTTATGACTCAATTAAACCTCTTTTTAATAATAACTAATGATGGTCTCTTTAAAATATAGTTTACAAAAATAATTTGTTCGGAGAAAATCGAAAATATGACTGAAAATCGATTTACAGAATTTTGACTTTTCATCATCTAAAAGTTGTTGGAAAACATTGTGTACACTAGAAAGTACATATATACACACACTTATATAATGACATATGAATTGGTTGGAGTTAAAATGGGTTTAAAAATATTTACTTAAGTAAATAAAGTGATGTTGACTTTTGTTTTAAAATTTTAAATAAAAGAAATGTAAAAAGGTAATATCACATAACAAAAGTAATGATATGATGGAATGAAGGAGTGAAATGATGGCGATGAGTTGGAGAGGGAGGGTGACATGTAGAACAATGGAGCAGGGTTGATGTGGTATAAAGATTTGGAGGGTAAAAGGACTAAGGGCAAAAAGGTAATTTTCCTATGCAATTTTTTTCTAAAAACAATTTTCTTTTTCCAAATTCTCCTTTTCACTTCATTCCATTTACTTCCAAACTTTTGCTTCTCTTTTCCAAGCTTTATTTCGATGTCCATGGCCTCCTAAAATTTTTAAGTTTAAAAAATCCTCTCTTTTCTACTTTAAAGCCCTTAAAACTTAGTAAAAACCCTTCTTTTCCTATTTACATCTCTTATACTCCATATCAAGACCAAATACCACCAAAACAAAGCTAGGCCGAGCCCCATACACCCAAGGCCGAACCCTCCTAGCCTTCCCAAGGCTTCAAAAATAAAACTTTTAAGGAGAAAATTAAAGTTCGGGTTTTAGTACAAGGTATGGTGCTAGTTTGACATGATTTGGTTGCTTTTTTGTAAGTAAAATCTCACCTTTATAAAAAAAATTAAGTTTTGTTATTGTTAATAATAATGATTTCTACTTACTTGTTTTATATGTATTGTAAAGCGATGATTGTTGGCTTGGTTTTCGCATCAAACAGATGACATTTTTGGTAGTTAGTAAGTAACTTGAGATTAGTCGAAAAGTTTAAGTAAATGATATAAGTGATGCTCTCTCCATATTTTATGGATGTTATTTGCTTTTGTATGTATGCCCAAACTTAGGTTATGTGATGCTTGGATGTAAAAAATGACATATGAAGTGTTTATGTAAGTGTCCATATAGCGACTATCGTTATATCGCTATATCGGCACTTTGAAAAATGCAATCTCTTTTGAAATCTTTTGATCTAATATTGTGCTTGGGTTTTAAGAAAGTTAATTAATTATTCAAATAATGATATGATTAAAGTTAATTAATCATTTTAATAATGATATTTAAAATTAATTAATCATTTTAAATAATAATAATGAAAGTTAATTAATCATTTAAATAATAATGGGTTCAAAGTTAATTAATCATTTTATTAATGATGTATAAAATTAATTAATCATTTGAACTAATGATGCTTAAGGTTAATTAATCATTTAAATAATGATGTATTAAAGTTAATTAATAATTTTATTAATAATTTTAAATTAATTAATCATTTTAACTAATGATGCTTAAGGTTAATTAACCATTTAAATAATGATGTATTAAAGTTAATTAATCATTGTATTAATAATGTTTTAAGGTTAATTAGTCACTTTAATAATGATGTTTTTAGGTTAATTAATCATTTTAATAATGACGTTTTAAAATTAATTAATCATTTTAATAATGTTGTTTAAGGTAAACTAATCATTTTAAATAATGATGTTTGAAGTAATTAATCAAGGTTAAAGCTAATTAATTATTTTAAATAAACGAAGTAATGAATCACCGATTAAGGTTGATTAATCATTTTTGATAGTGTTGTTAAAAGTTAATATTTGAAATGTGAAATTCTGGCACAAGTTCGGTTTTAGAAGTTAAAAAGTTTGATTTAATTACGGAGAGGATAAGAAATTTAATTTTCTGTAATCCTTATATGGAAAAGATTTAGACATCTCTTAGCACTAGATGTCGAGGTATATGCCTAGAGGCAACACTACCTTCACTTGCCTGACTTCATTTTCAACCGAGAAATAGTACAAGTTTGAAATCGATGAGTAGTGATAAGAATATGAGATTTCCTTTCCATATACGATTATTTTAATTATTCCTGATAGTCGATTTATTGACTATCGATTCAGCTTTCTTCATTTGTATCATCAATCTAAGACGATTAGTTGCTCATTTGAGCGTTCTTATCCTTCGTCGGAAATGACTAAAACCAAAAAGCGAGTGGATGTTAAGCTATGTGGGGTTGCTCCCATTAGGGTATCTTCATATCTACTCTATATTAGTTTTAGTTATATGCATACTAAGATGCGAAATACTCGGATACTCGGTAAGGTTGGTGGGGTTCGACTTGTACATTTTCGAGAGTAGTCACAGGAGACAATGACCCTCTCACTTATATTGTCTACAGGTATACTTTCGGTAAGGAGGGCGCACCCTCCTAGTCATTTGTTGGAAAATTTCCCTCTCCTTACATTTGATTCAAAACCTTTGAATTTAAATCTTTCTTAATTGCATCGGGAAGTGTCTTGCACACTTCGCGATGTTTAATTATTTGTGTACATTACCTGTGGTTGGATGTTGTTATTATGAGGGGTAACCCTCTCTATAGATGGTGGTGTGGTCTCACATATTGTTATTTATTTCCACTTTTTGTTTAGAGTTTTACTCATACTAGACTTATTGTCTGACCCAAGTTGTTTGTTCTCTCTAAATTCTCGGATACTTAATTATTTTTGAGTAGTCCGAGAGTAGCAGGTAACTTTGTGGTCTTTTGAAGATGATGGACGAGTAGGAGGATCCTTATCAATTTAGTTAATTATTTCCGCTGTTATCTTAATTATGTGTGTATTTTGGATCAGCAATTGTAAAGGTATGGTGTGTAACAGCCTAGGCTGATTGTAGTAATATTTTTGTGTAACTCTGATAACTCCATGTTAGGGAGTAACCTTATGTACTATATTATTTCGTATTATATTTAACTGCTCCGTTGTGAGATTTTTCTGTTCTGTTCTTTTATTTTACCCCACGATAACTCGTCTTTCGAATGCTTGGGCAACGACACACGAGCACCAAGGATGTGTTAAGTGTTGTTCTCATGGGTTAGAGAGGTGGGTCGTCGCATATATACTAAACACAAATAATTAAACATCGAGAAGAGCTCCAGACACTTCTCAATGCAATTAAGAAAGCTATTCAAAGATTTGAATCAAATAAGTAAAGGGAAAATTTCCAACAATGATTAGGTGGGTGCGCCTCCCTTACCGAATGTATACCTCCAGCATATACTTGAGAACTACGATGGCTCTTTGACACGTCCAAGCCGGACCCTGCTAACCTTACCGAGAATCCGAGCACTTCACATCTCCGAGAGTATACCACTGAATCCAATTTTGAGTAGATATGAAGATACCATAATCGAGTAAGCCCACATAGTTTGACTTCCACTTGCTCTTTGGTTTTAGTCATCTCCGACAATGAATATCAATGCTTAAATGAGTAACAAATCGTCTTGGATTGACGAAACACAAAAGAAGGAAAATATTAATTCTATGGTTCGAATCGAAACAAGGAGAATGAATTTATCCAACTTGATTAGGAGGGTGCACCCTCCTACACCGAAAGTATACCTCTAGATAAAATATACTTGAGAGCCCACGCCATACATGCATCGCTCTTGGGAACTTCCAAGCTGGACCCTACCTCACACGAGCATCTAAATATACTCACATCAATGCATGCATGTTATCAACACTTCTCTAGATATATGTGAATATACCCTAATTGGTTCGACCCACATGGCTTGGCTCCCACTCGCTCTTTGGTTTTAGTTATCTGCGATGTTGGAAGCCAATCGATAGTTAAGAAACCAACTATGAAAAGTAAACAAATGATTGTATATGGAGATTAGATCGTATACACTTGTCACCAATAAACGAATCGAGATTCTAAAACATTTGACTTTTACTTATGCTTGATTTCCACATCACAATTATTTGTAATCACTTTTTAAAAATACTCTTTTAAAACTTTTAAACAGTGTTAATTATCCCAAGGAAAAGAAATCAAATTCATGATCTTTTATAAATTTAAAACAACATTAATTATCTCGAAGGAAAATAAATCAAATTCATATCTTTTATAAATTTAAAACAACATTAATTATCCCAAAGGAAAATATATCAAATTTATAATCTTTTATAAATTTAAACAATTTTAAATATCCCAAAAGATAATTAATCAAATTTATAAATTCTTTTATAAATTTTAATCGATACTTATCCTTTATTTTTCAAAATTCTCAAATATTTTAAAATATAGTTTAAACAACTTTCAAAGTGCCAAAACGCGACCAAATACTTATTTTGTAAAAATACAAGCACAAGTTCAATGCACACAAGTGTTTAAGGAGATGATATTTCATAAGCGATAGTATAGCAAAAATCGCTATAACGACACTTACCAATTCAAACAGTATGTCACAAATATTTCAACCGAACATTCAATATAAGCTATAAATGAATATAAATAAATCAGTATTGATAAGAAACCCCTTAAGGTCTCTCTACAAAAGTCCTCTATAAATTTCACACACACACACCTATATATATATGCACTTCGAAATGTCCTGTAGTGAAACGTCCTGGAATTTCACGGCTTTGATTTGTGAATATTTAGTGAATTTTAAATATTAAAATATATTGGTTTTGTAATGAAAATAAAACCTATTTTCATAATAGATAATGATGGTGAAATAGTTTTCAAAATTTATTTACAAAAATATTTAGCTCGAAGAAAAATAGAAAATGTGACCGGAACTCGTTTTCCAAATTGTCGACTTTTCGTCGGATAAAAGTTATTGAAAATGTTTTGAACTCTTTGTATTAATCAAACATATACATTTTTAAATAAGTTAGGCTTGTATAATGTATGTATGCCTGTGTATACACTTAAGTTTATAAAGTTTAAAATATAATTAAGAAAAAAAAGATATAATGTTACATCAGGGGAGACATAAAGTACACTAAGTACTTAAACATGTTTTAACATGAAGTTTTAGGAGGGGGACAAGGTGGTGAGGCGGAAGAAAAGGAGTAGAGGGAAAAGGACAAGGGTAATTAGGTAATTCACCTTCTCTCTTGCTTATAAATAGCCCTTTCCTTCTCCAAATTTTTTGTCCTCGTCCTTCTATCATATCTTCCTCACCTTTTAACCAAATTAAGATTTTCCTTTTTCAAACTAGCTAGAATTCCAATGGCTACAATTTCTATTGGAATCACTTTTTTAAATTTTGAATATTTTCAGGTCAAAAATATATTTCTTTCTGACTCATTTTCGGACCCATATTTTCAAGCCCGAAAATAGTACTCCTTCTTTTGACCATATCTCCCTCAAAACAAGTCCAAATTGAGTGACTATTTTATTTGAAAATATAGAGAAAAGAATTTTTAAGAACTTTTCTTTTGACCATTTTCTAAAATTCCAAGAGGAACATGGCCAAAAATCAAGGTAAGATGACCCATATTCGAGTTGATTTTGTGGTTCTCCAAGCTTTGCAAGTTTTAAAGTATTTCAAAAGAGTTTTGCAAAATTTTCGTGAGTAAATTCTTAAATTTTTGGGAAATGATATTCTTTTATATATATGTTAGTTATATGGTTATATATATATAATGTTGTTTGTTGGATTATTGTATGGTTTGGATGCATATATATATATATATATATATATATATATGTGTGTGTGTGTGTATATATGTTGCTTATATATATGAATGCATGTGTGTGACGACCGCCCATGACCCCTACACCGAATCTAGAGATAGAGCGCTGTAAAGTGTGCCAGGCGACCATGGACGATTGTCAAGGTAAGATTAAAACAACAGGATCTATCGTATTACTCACAGCGCATGGACAAAATACAATAGAACATATGTATAGTGAAGCTTTACAGAATAAAATGACATCATATAAAACTCCATAATAGTTGAATACAAGCATCCACATAGTCAATACATCCAGCCTCACTACATAACTCTCAGAGAATACAAAACAGCGGAAAAATCCAGTACATATAAGAAGATAATATGCAACCCTCTAGCTCGTCTTCGATATCAGCATCGTGAGAAGAGAACAGCACCTGTCACCTGCTACCTAGTCTGCCCGTCCCAAAATGGACGAACAGCCCAAGGCAATAAGAATTAAAACATAAAGCCTTGAGTCAGACAACAGTCTTAGTGAGCAGTAAATTAACTAACAACATACCAAAAGAGCATAAAGGAAAAGGAATAGGAATACAACCCTCCCACTCCAACCTCATTCTACAGTGATAGCCCCCAGACACACACTAAGCAGAAGCAAACATAGCAGAGCATACAATTTAAAGTAAAGCAATGGTCACTCGAGTCAAGAGCGATGTTTTCCAAGTACAAATCCCAAGGTCTAAAACCAAGGTCAGATAAGCACCCAGGAAATACCGCTCTTGAGACCGAATGATGATACAACCAAACATCCATGACTCGGCTATCACTGTTATCATTGTTGCGATATCACCGTTAATTGAATGACCGGCACATTCTTTCAGCCGTCCGTCAAGGGCTAATGGTAACCCCGGTTCTAGACATAACTCCCGCACGTCATCGTGACCCGTGCCTAGGATTATCGAATCTACCCAGAGTACTCGACCATCAACTTAGTCTTTTGGGCGTCCCCATGTACTCTTGCTTAGAGCATGCTAGAACCTTCAACAACGATGAGATCTCAACCTCCTAGTCATCCTCCTCGACGACTATTGCCATACTAGCTCAAGCGCCTCTCGAGCATCCATTATCCTCAACTCGAATCATATCACCGAGTTATCAACATGCTTGGAATGATCCCGCCTGGATTAGACCAAGTCTTCATCATATGATTGCCTCGCTTCATAACATCCTCGCGAAGCTTCATCTCAACATCACATCATCAAATCTATGCATAAGAGCTTCATCATCCCGCTACATATGCCCCGAGCAGCTTTCCCAATCCAAGAGCCTTTCCTTTAGCTTTTGAATCACCTTTGGTCTAAATCTAATCATCAATCATCTAGTTCATAACAATCAATCAAATCAAACATCAATCCAAGCAATCAAGCATTCAAATATGATCTAAGTAGACAATTATAACAATAATGGCATTTTCGTAATTAAAGAGTTGAAAGTCCAATAAGCATGAAAACATGTATTATATCTCTACAAACTTGATGAATGAACTTGCATAGGTTAACATATGATAAAATGGATACAACATCATCATGAACAATGGATCTATATGGATCTACACATAGGATGAAGAAAATGCATGGAAATCTCTATTTTAACACCAAAACGAGCCAACAATCCGATATACTCCTTTGGATCCGTGTGAGAGATAATCACCACTCACCAAATCACCTAAACAATCCAAAAGATATCAACTTCAGATCTGGACAGCGAAGAACTAAGCTAGATCCGACAAGATCTCACTTCAAACGATGAAATCTCTCTTGAAAAGATGAAGATCTTCAATCTAAGCTCTTGAATCTTTAATCTTGATCTTCGATTTGGATGGATGGAAGCACTAGATTAGAGTGGAGAAAAGAAGTGAAGAAGTGTAGAAGTCGAGCTCTCAAAATGGCAGCACTTCGTCGCTTCAAAATCCGGATCCCAAAAAGTGAGAACAACCCCTCCTATTTATAGCTGAAAACTGCCTGAGTCGTAACTCGGCTATCTCCTTAAGTCGTTGCCGACCTAACATATGCCGACCTACGACCTAAAAACCCCCACGACTTAACAGAGCCTCCGACCTAACCCTTAGCCAACAACTCCGACCTAACAGATACGCGCGCCTCAACTCCTACGATCTAACACTTCTGCGCATACGACCTAACTATTAAGTCGACCTACGACTTAACACATACTTCGACCTAACACTTAGACGAAACCCAGCGACCTACGACTTAACAGGTTACGACCTAATTCCTTAAGCCTCCACGCGACCTAACACTTAGCCTAACTCCTAAGGTCGCCAACTTGTTAACTCCTTAGGTCCTTAGGTCGCCAACACTAGGTCGCTAACTCGGCAACTACTAGGTCGCTAACTCGGCAACTACTAGGTCGCTAACTCGGCAACTACTAGGTCGCTAACTCGGCAACTACTAGGTCGCTAACTCGGCAACTACTAGGTCGCTAACTCGGCAACTACTAGGTCGCTAACTCGGCAACTACTAGGTCGCTAACTCGGCAACTACTAAGTCGCTAACTTTCCCAGCCGACCTAACACTTAACAAAACTTAGGTCGCTCACAACATTCTCTTAGGTCGTTGCCGACCTAACTCTACCCCAGAATACTTAGGTCGCCTACTACTCTTCCTTAGGTCGCCTAAACTTCTTAAGTCGGTCAGTCTTTAGGTCGTTAACTCGCCCTGCCGACCTAATTACTTAACTAAATCCTAGGTTGCACAATTTTATAGGTCGCTCCAACTAACCCACGACCTAACACTAACTCGCAAGTCCTTAACTCGGTCACGACTTAGCTCTTAGGTCGTCCACGACCTAGGACTTAGACAAATTTCCCCAAAAATCTGAAATGACTTAAAAATGCAAAAATTCCAGATTTGACGAACTTTTCGATCCGTGAAAAATACGGGTCGTTACATTCTCTCCCCCTTAGGAATTTCGCCCCCGAAATTCCAAGCAAACAAAGCAATCAAAGACTATTCTGTACGCCTACCATCCATAGCAATCAACAAACAATGCATCCAATTCTAACTTAGCGTACAGAATTCTAAAACTTAGAACAAGTTACAATATCGCGAGATGAGACGACACCTTAGGGCCATACCTTGAAGAGTTCAGGATGAGCTGCTTTCATCCTCTCTTCCACCTCCCACGTACAGTCGTTATCATCATCACTCCATTGTATCTTGAGCAACTTAACTACCTTCCTCCTAAGCTGTTTCGTGTCGGTTTCCACAACACGAAGTGGCTTACGAGGTCTTCTATCAACTGGATCAACTTCAAAGTCTTCATAGCTATCAGCAGAAACCACCGTACTCGAGTCGTGCACATACTTCCGTAGATACGATACGTGAAAAACATTGTGCACACTCGACATTTTCTCTGGTAACTCCAATCTGTAAGCGAGCTTTCCAATTCGCTCGATAATCGGGAATGGTCCAACAAATCTCGGAGTCAATTTTCCTTTCTTCCCGAATCGAATAACATTCTTCAGTGGAGAAATCTTCACAAAAACCATATCTCCAACGTCGAATTCCAAATCCTTACGACGTTTATCGGCATAACTTTTCTGACGGTCTAGGGCTGCCTTCATCCGTTGCCGAATGATCTCTATGCAATCCGAAGTCTGTCGAATCATCTCTGGCCCAAGCATCAGCTTTTCTCCAGTTTCCAACCAACATGTCGGAGAGTTACACGGTCTTCCATACAATGCCTCATATGGTGCCATACCAATGCTTGACTGGTAACTGTTGTTGTACGCAAACTCCACCAAATGAAGGTGATCTTCCCATGATCCTCCGAAATCCAAAACACAAGCTCTGAGGAGATCTTCCAAAACTCGGTTGACTCTCTCAGTCTGACCATCTGTTTGAGGGTGATAAGCTGTACTCAAACACAACTCGGTTCCCAAGACTTCCTGGAAGCTCTTCCAAAATCCACTAGTGAACAATGGGTCTCGATCGCTCACTATACTCTTCGGAACACCATGGAATCGAACTATCCACTTCACATACAACTCAGCCAACTTTGATGCAGTCCTAGTCGATCGAACAGGAATGAATCGTGCACTCTTAGTCAGACGATCCACAATGACCCAAATCCCTTCATTTCCCGTTCTGGTTCTAGGCAATCCATCAATAAAATCCATCGACACTTGTTCCCACTTCCATGTAGGAACTTCTAAGGGTTGAAGCAATCCACTTGGCTTCTTCTGTTCAGCCTTTACCAACTGACAGTTCATACACTTGGAAATGAAATCTCCAACATCCTTCTTCATGCCTTCCCAGTAGTAGGTTCTCTTCATATCCCGATACATCTTATTTCCACCTGGATGAATTGTCAACTTCGAGTGATGACTTTCCTTCAGAACTTCACTCCTCAATTCATCTATATCGGGAACCACTAGTCGTCCTTGCTTTCGAAGCCAACCTTCTCTATCGACCTCGAATCCTTTATCCTTTTCTGGCTCCAATCCAGATTCCAATTCACGGATAATCTTGACAAGCTTATCATCTCGCTTTTGACTCTCGCCAATCCTTTCCACAAGAGTCGGTCTTATCGATAAGTTTGCCAACATTTCAGGTTCCAATTCGCATCCAGGCCTGAAGTCAAATCCAGCTAAATACTCGAGACTCTTCCATTCAGAAAACATGGCTCCCAATCCTGCATGTCTTCGACTTAACGCATCAGCCACTGCGTTACCTTTTCCCGGAGTATAAGCTATACCAAAATCATACGATGCCAAAAACTCTAGCCAACGTTGCTGCCGAAGATTCAAATCCTTCTGGGAGAAAAGATACTTCAACGACTTATGATCCGTAAACAACTCGAATCGAACCCCCAACAGATAATGCCTCCACATCTTCAGAGCAAATACAATCGCCGCTAACTCCAAGTCATGAGTTGGGTAATTCCTTTCATGCGGCTTCAGTTGTCGACTGGCATACGCAACAACTTTATCCTTCTGCATCAGCACTGCTCCAAGTCCAGTACCACATGCATCGGTGTAAACCACCATCTCATCATTCCCACTTGGAATAGTCAAAACAGGAGCACTCGTCAATCGCTCTTTCATGATTCCGAAAGCTTGCTCACACTTAGCATCCCAACTGAACACTTGGTTCTTCTTCGTCAATCCTGTTAACGGTGCAGCTATCTTGGAGAAGTCTTTGATAAACCGTCGATAATATCCTGCTAATCCAAGAAAACTCCTCACATCAGATGCATTCTTAGGTCTAACCCAATCCTGGATTGCTGCCACCTTAGCGGGATCAACCGCTATTCCATTTCCAGAAATCACATGGCCTAAGAACCTCACTTCACTCTTCCAGAAGTGACACTTCGAAAACTTAGCCTTCAGCTGATGTTTCCGTAAGATCTCCAAAACAATACGCAAGTGCGTCTTGTGCTCTTCTTCCGTTCTGGAATAAATCAGAATATCATCCACGAACACAAGTACGAACTTGTTCAACTGATCTCTGAACACTCTATTCATAAGATCCACAAAATATGCTGGCGCGTTAGTCAATCCAAATGGCATTACCAGCCACTCAAAGAAACCGGATGGTGTCCTAAAAGCAGTCTTCGACACACTATCCTTTGCCACTCTCAACTGGTGAAATCCCGTTGCCAAATCCATCTGAGAAAACACCTTAGCTTCGTGAAGCTGATCAAACAAGTCATCTATTCTCGGTAATGGATACTTGTTCTTCTTAGTCACCTTATTCAGCTCACGATAATCGACGCACAATCTCAACGACCCATCTGCCTTGGTTGCAAACACAACTGGTGCACCCCACTCGGACACACTACGCCGAATGAATCCTTTCTGCAAAAGATCATCAACTTGCACCCTCAACTCCTGCTGTTCCCTAGGCGCCATCCGCCTAAGAGGCATCACAACAGGTCTGGCTCCTTCAACTAGATCTATACGAAACTCGATCTCTCTATGCGGCGGCAACCCTTTGACTTCGTCAAAGACATCCTCGAATCCATTAGCGATCGGTACTGATGACAGTCCATCCCGTGGAACAACTAGCGAATACATGAAGCTCATGAAGACGCCTTCTTCATGCTTACATCGTATCACAATCTTTCGCCCCTCCACATTCTCGACTGTCACTTCCAACCTTTCGCAATCAACCTTAGCCGCATACTTCCTAAGCCAGTCCATACCCAAGATAATTCCGAACCCCGTAAAGTTCAGAACAAAGCAATCACAAACAAAAGAGCAACCATGACTCGACACAACTAGACCACGGCATAACATACACAAACAAGACGAACCCCCAACTGGATTAGTCACTACCAATGGCCTATCAACAATATCCGGCTTCAAACCTAACCGGCCTACTAGTTCATTACAAACAAATGAATGCGACGCTCCAGTATCAAACAAAACTCTAACTGGAACACCACATAGGAAAAGAGTACCTTGAACAACCACACTCTTTCCCTTTTCTTCAGCAGTAGGAGCTTTCGAAGACGACGGAACAGCTCCCAAAGCATAGGCTTGCACAATCTGCCTGTCCTTCCTTGGTTCTGGACAATTCTTCCTGAAATGCCCCGGCTTGTCACAGTTGTGACACTTCATCGGTGCCTTCGGATTCTTACAATCCTTAGAGAAATGGCCCTTCTGCTGACAATTGTAGCAAGTTACCTCGCCTTTCGGCTTCTTCTGGCCATCCTTACCCTTCTGCTGCTGCTGCTTCCTCTTCTGGTTTCCACCCTGCTGTGGTTTAGATTCTCCCTTGGTAACAGCAACAACAGGTCCTTCCTTAGGAAACAGACTCTCATGCCTAAGAGCTTTCTCCACAAGCTTCTCAAATGAATCGTCCAAATGATCCACCAACTGTCTCCCAAGATAACTATCCAAGCCGGTCACAAACTTCTCATTCTTCTGATAAGCAGATTCAATATACGACCGGGCATACTTGGACAAAGCTTCGAACTCAGAAACATACTCAAGAACAGATCTTCCACCCTGCTTGAGCTCTACAAACTTCTTGAACAGAACAGACTTCTGAGATGTAGAAATGAACTTAGCTTCAAATCTAGCTTGGAATTGCTCCCAAGTAATCTCTTCCTCCGCAGTATCGATGGTAATAGAATTCCACCAATCAGAGGCTCTCCCTTGAAGCTGCCTTGATGCCAACTTCCTCTTAGTTGCATCATCAATTCCCAAATCACCAAAGATCCTTCTACAAGCATCTATCCACCTCTGGACCTCAATGGTAGATTCTGTTCCCAAGAAAACCTTCCCTCCAAGAGCAGTATAATCCTTGCACAGCTTAGCAAAATCCACTGGTTTCGGAGTTTGGACTTGAACTCCAACATCAACTGCCGCCCCCGGAACTGGTATCCTTCTCATGATCGAAGTCATCATAGCTTCGAACATGGCTGCATAATCAGCAGTCTCTTCAGTAGCACGACCTCCCCTAGCAGCTGGTCTCCCTCTTCGACTCATTCTCAATATCTATAAGAAGGAATGATTAGAACATCTAGAGAATCAACTGCATAAAGGACTCAAATTCTACTAAGCCACTATATTATATATAGTAATCATCCATCAAAATACAATTACGTCTCTCATACGTAGTTACGACAGCGAGCGTTGGGTAAAATCGATTAACCAATGCTCTGATACCAAATGTGACGACCGCCCATGACCCCTACACCGAATCTAGAGATAGAGCGCTGTAAAGTGTGCCAGGCGACCATGGACGATTGTCAAGGTAAGATTAAAACAACAGGATCTATCGTATTACTCACAGCGCATGGACAAAATACAATAGAACATATGTATAGTGAAGCTTTACAGAATAAAATGACATCATATAAAACTCCATAATAGTTGAATACAAGCATCCACATAGTCAATACATCCAGCCTCACTACATAACTCTCAGAGAATACAAAACAGCGGAAAAATCCAGTACATATAAGAAGATAATATGCAACCCTCTAGCTCGTCTTCGATATCAGCATCGTGAGAAGAGAACAGCACCTGTCACCTGCTACCTAGTCTGCCCGTCCCAAAATGGACGAACAGCCCAAGGCAATAAGAATTAAAACATAAAGCCTTGAGTCAGACAACAGTCTTAGTGAGCAGTAAATTAACTAACAACATACCAAAAGAGCATAAAGGAAAAGGAATAGGAATACAACCCTCCCACTCCAACCTCATTCTACAGTGATAGCCCCCAGACACACACTAAGCAGAAGCAAACATAGCAGAGCATACAATTTAAAGTAAAGCAATGGTCACTCGAGTCAAGAGCGATGTTTTCCAAGTACAAATCCCAAGGTCTAAAACCAAGGTCAGATAAGCACCCAGGAAATACCGCTCTTGAGACCGAATAATGATACAACCAAACATCCATGACTCGGCTATCACTGTTATCATTGTTGCGATATCACCGTTAATTGAATGACCGGCACATTCTTTCAGCCGTCCGTCAAGGGCTAATGGTAACCCCGGTTCTAGACATAACTCCCGCACGTCATCGTGACCCGTGCCTAGGATTATCGAATCTACCCAGAGTACTCGACCATCAACTTAGTCTTTTGGGCGTCCCCATGTACTCTTGCTTAGAGCATGCTAGAACCTTCAACAACGATGAGATCTCAACCTCCTAGTCATCCTCCTCGACGACTATTGCCATACTAGCTCAAGCGCCTCTCGAGCATCCATTATCCTCAACTCGAATCATATCACCGAGTTATCAACATGCTTGGAATGATCCCGCCTGGATTAGACCAAGTCTTCATCATATGATTGCCTCGCTTCATAACATCCTCGCGAAGCTTCATCTCAACATCACATCATCAAATCTATGCATAAGAGCTTCATCATCCCGCTACATATGCCCCGAGCAGCTTTCCCAATCCAAGAGCCTTTCCTTTAGCTTTTGAATCACCTTTGGTCTAAATCTAATCATCAATCATCTAGTTCATAACAATCAATCAAATCAAACATCAATCCAAGCAATCAAGCATTCAAATATGATCTAAGTAGACAATTATAACAATAATGGCATTTTCGTAATTAAAGAGTTGAAAGTCCAATAAGCATGAAAACATGTATTATATCTCTACAAACTTGATGAATGAACTTGCATAGGTTAACATATGATAAAATGGATACAACATCATCATGAACAATGGATCTATATGGATCTACACATAGGATGAAGAAAATGCATGGAAATCTCTATTTTAACACCAAAACGAGCCAACAATCCGATATACTCCTTTGGATCCGTGTGAGAGATAATCACCACTCACCAAATCACCTAAACAATCCAAAAGATATCAACTTCAGATCTGGACAGCGAAGAACTAAGCTAGATCCGACAAGATCTCACTTCAAACGATGAAATCTCTCTTGAAAAGATGAAGATCTTCAATCTAAGCTCTTGAATCTTTAATCTTGATCTTCGATTTGGATGGATGGAAGCACTAGATTAGAGTGGAGAAAAGAAGTGAAGAAGTGTAGAAGTCGAGCTCTCAAAATGGCAGCACTTCGTCGCTTCAAAATCCGGATCCCAAAAAGTGAGAACAACCCCTCCTATTTATAGCTGAAAACTGCCTGAGTCGTAACTCGGCTATCTCCTTAAGTCGTTGCCGACCTAACATATGCCGACCTACGACCTAAAAACCCCCACGACTTAACAGAGCCTCCGACCTAACCCTTAGCCAACAACTCCGACCTAACAGATACGCGCGCCTCAACTCCTACGATCTAACACTTCTGCGCATACGACCTAACTATTAAGTCGACCTACGACTTAACACATACTTCGACCTAACACTTAGACGAAACCCAGCGACCTACGACTTAACAGGTTACGACCTAATTCCTTAAGCCTCCACGCGACCTAACACTTAGCCTAACTCCTAAGGTCGCCAACTTGTTAACTCCTTAGGTCCTTAGGTCGCCAACACTAGGTCGCTAACTCGGCAACTACTAGGTCGCTAACTCGGCAACTACTAGGTCGCTAACTCGGCAACTACTAGGTCGCTAACTCGGCAACTACTAGGTCGCTAACTCGGCAACTACTAGGTCGCTAACTCGGCAACTACTAGGTCGCTAACTCGGCAACTACTAGGTCGCTAACTCGGCAACTACTAAGTCGCTAACTTTCCCAGCCGACCTAACACTTAACAAAACTTAGGTCGCTCACAACATTCTCTTAGGTCGTTGCCGACCTAACTCTACCCCAGAATACTTAGGTCGCCTACTACTCTTCCTTAGGTCGCCTAAACTTCTTAAGTCGGTCAGTCTTTAGGTCGTTAACTCGCCCTGCCGACCTAATTACTTAACTAAATCCTAGGTTGCACAATTTTATAGGTCGCTCCAACTAACCCACGACCTAACACTAACTCGCAAGTCCTTAACTCGGTCACGACTTAGCTCTTAGGTCGTCCACGACCTAGGACTTAGACAAATTTCCCCAAAAATCTGAAATGACTTAAAAATGCAAAAATTCCAGATTTGACGAACTTTTCGATCCGTGAAAAATACGGGTCGTTACAATGTGGTTAAGTTAGTGTATGCTTGAATGTGAAGTCTAGATTTTTTGTCAATGATGTAAAAGTGTGATCTTGTTTATTTGTGTTCGTAGTTTGAATAAGTAGTTATGGACATAATTATGTGGTTGTTATGCAAAGAAAAATTAACAAAGATAACAATTAGATTTGGTTATCGATGAAGAATCCTTTGTGAAGAGTACAAGTTTTGGTTTGTAACCAAAATCGATTTCAAAATTTAAAAACTTGGTTTCAAATTATTTATTTTGTGTTTTGAAAAGTTAGTAAGCTTTATAGTATTAAGTTTCCAAAGAGCAAAGCTGAAACATTTGCAAGTATGACACCCATAGCGATAATCGTTATGGATGAAATTTTGATAAAGGTCCGTTTTAAAAAAAATTCAGTTACATAATTTAAAATTATTTTAGAAAGGTTTTATAAAGTTAATAAAAATGTTTTAGAAAGTTAATTAAGTTTTAATAATTAATTATTAATTAATTAAGCTTGGTAATTGATAATTAATTAAGAATTACAAGGGTCATTAATCTTGTTTAAATAAAGATTAGTACTGGTTATTTATCCTTTAAAACTAAGATTAATTTTTAATTAATTATCATTTAAGTACACAATTTATTTTTAATTAACTATTAATCAAATATAAGGTCGATTATTTATTTATTCAATTAATCAAGTATATAACTATTTTTAATGATAAATTAATTGAAGTTTTAATTTAATTATTTATCACAGGTTTAATTTATTATTTAAGTTTTAATTAAAAGATTATTTAACAAATCAATTGAGATTAATTAATAGTTAATTATCAATAAAGGTTTTAAATTATTATTTAATAGTTAATAAAGGATTAATTATGGGTTTAATCTATAAATAAATTATTTATTAAAGGTTTAATTATTTATTAATTTATAATTAAATTAAGTTCAATTCAATAAAGATTAATCATTTTATGGAGTTTTAAGTTTTTAATCCTTGTTTTCCAAGAATCAAATTATTTTAAAGGTGCTTATTTTTTTAAAGATGGTTTTGAACACATGGGATTCAAATGTCGATAACATTAAGTAAACAAACAACTGTAAAAGAGTTATGTAAATGGTTTGATTGTGTGGACATGTGTTAACAAAATGAACCCCCATTCTGCTATAAGTTGATTGTTTGATTGTTAGGACATCTGATAGGTGAATAAATCCCCGTTTTGCTATAATGTAATTGTTGTTTGTATGGACATGTGTTTTAGCAGAATAAATTCACGTTCTGCTATAAACTGATTGAATTGTTTAGACATCTATTTAGTAGGACAAATCAACATCCCACTATTATGTTATTTGGATATATATATATATATATATATATGCCGATGTTTATATTGACATGTTATTCCCTATTTTGGATATAAATAGAATTTACATACCCGTTGACCTATTTAAACAAATGTTAAGTGAATTGAAATTCAAATTGAAATTGAAAGGTAACTTAAGTTAGTACCAATGGGATTGTTAAGCCTCTTTTAAATTTATAAAGTGGGTTTTTGAGTTAACTTAAGTTATATTTATAAGTAATAACTTGTTTATAAAAGGAGTTTTTACTAAATAAAAGGGTTTTACTAAAGCGTTTCACAAATGATATTTTATAATTGTTAAAGGAGTTATATTTTTGAAAGAAGTTTGAACATGGAAAATAAGTTGGGTTTTGAATGATTTTAGGAAAGAGGTTTATAAACGGTTTAGTGATTTGAAAAGGGAAGTTTTATAAATGATTTGAGATTTATAAAAGAGTATTTTTCTAAAGTAAAATTGGGAATTTATAAAGAAGATTTATAAATAGATTTGGAGATATTTATGGAATAATGAGATTTTGGAAAGAAATGGTTGATTTTCATGGCGTAATTCGAGGGGCGGAGATCGCCTACAGTTTACTGTGTTTTCTCTGGGATAGAGACGTAACCATTGCATAAACTGCGACCCGTGATTGTTATTGAATGGTACTTTACATATCTATTTTTAAAAGTTTTTAAAAGGAATGGTTTGTGAATATACTTATTCTGGTGAGATAAGTATATGAATAATTCAATAAATATTCCAAAAGGAGATTCTAATTAATGGGAATTTAATTAAATAAGACTTAGTGGTTTCGATGGGAAAGGTGATCTCTGTTTGATCATTTGATAGTTAAATAACCGATTATCAAATCATGGCCTAAATATGTAATTCTTCTTAATTTTGGTCGTAGGGAAGCAATTCCCTACTTAACGCTAAAGGAGTTTAACTCTGGAAATATCTAGAAGAAACACGGGAATTATATGGTATAATTAACGCAGTGGTGCTATACTATACGTATAAACTCATTTGTTCTTCTAGGACAAATGATAAGGAGATCCGTCTACTTAAATGGTTAAGGAGTGATCCCCACTCTTATGTATTGTCTGATTATTTCCTAAAGAACCGGTATTGAGCATTCCAGATATCGACGATTAGTTTTTGGGGTTGCCCGGTAAGCGAGGGAGTGTACTCGTAAGAGATGACTCGTACCGTAACCACTACAAAAACCATATACGGTTCTATGAAGGAGTTTTTTGATATATTGAGACATTAGAATCCATGTGTGGTTTTAAAACCCATAAGGGTATGGGAATTCATGTGTGATTCCAAGATCTATTTGAGATATGAGAATCCATGTGTGATTCCAAGATCTATTTGAGATATGAGAATCCATGTGTGATTCCAAGATCTATTTGAGATATGAGAATCCATGTGTGATTCCAAGACCCGTTGGGGTATTGGAATCCATGTGGGATTCCATGATCTCTTTTGTTGGCGGTGCGTGAGCTGGAATGCCGGATGTAGCCTCACCAGCGTTAATGACTAAAACCATAGATAGGAGGCATGGCCAGCAGGGTTGGCAAACCCATAGGGTGCAGTTGGCTACACCTAGATGTTATCTACAGTTGTTATGCATGCATGGGGCGATGCACTCGGTCTTAGCAAGACCAGCTATGTTTTTCCTATGGTACACCACTAGGGATGTATGCTGCTTTGGAAGGATATCTCTGATCTTTGTGCAGGAGGACTGTTTCTCAAAGTACCAGAGTACTCCGTGGAATCCTACACAACTAGCGAATGCACTTTATCACTTTTTGATTATATACCTATTATTGTTGTGATGTACACTCACAAGCATCACAACTACTTGATTATTATTATTTTCACCCTTAGACATTATATCATTGGATTTTCTGATATAAACATTTTGGTTATCGTAAGGTAAAAACCCATATGTGCTATTGCAGCGTGGTCTTACGAGATACCTTTGATTTTAAAAGGGTTTTAAACATAATAATTCAGTTGTTTGAATTTACTCACACCAGACCCATGTCTGACCCAGAGTTTTATTCTCTTTTCCTAAAACTCTTGGCGCTCAAATTTTTATGGCAGCCAAGTAGTTCAGGTTTTCCTCGGATGCATCTTGGAGAAGCTTGGAGCATGAGGCTTCGTGGATAGTTAGTTATTATCTTGTTTCAGCTGTATTATATATATCTTGTATCAGTTAGGTAGGGATAGGCTGTTATAACTATCCTAGGTTTAAGTTTGTATTAGTATGACTCTGATGTATCATTTCGAAATGACTTTGTAAAGAATGATGTTGATTAATATACATTATTCCATTGCGTTGTGAGATTATGTGATTGTTTAGTTTCTTCTTATCATCTATCTTCTTTCTTTCCCCTAACGATTGGTATTTTCGGCACTTGAATGCTCGTTATGCAACATAGTGGACGTATTAGTGTCAATTTTCGAGAGTCGAAAAACTCTGTTCATTACACGTACCGACCTATTTGCTACGAAAACACCCCGACTTCTACTTTTTTTCCCCTGCAACAAAATAGTTATTTATGTCATCCGCTATCAAGCGGGAATTCAAATCCAAATAAACAATCCGACAATAATATTTTTACTTCGCAAGCATAGAATGGTGATTTATTGTGCTCGATAGATGTCTAAAATAATCTACTCAATTTAGCTTTAGTAGAAAGATGTTTTATTCTGCTAAATAGATATCACAAACAAAGAAATTAATTTAACTACGTTAAACGTAATTAAATTAAATCAGTATAATTTTATTATTAATTTATAGTTCATTAAAACTATCAACTATCATCCAGGCATTCAGTAGCAATTAATAACAACACAGAAATCATATAGTTTATTATAAGCCACCGAAATTCAAGTAGACACTTACGCGTTCAGGTTTGGTCTAAATTGGAACGATGTTCAATTTGAGCCCAAAATTCTACTAGCTCCAAATCTAACAAAACTAGTTCCAACACGTAGCTAACATTCCTACGAGCTTAACGTAAGTGACCACGTCCAAATCCGACTTTGTATGGAGAAGGTAGCGAATTTATAATTTATCAAATCAATTAAAACACTTAATTACTCAATTAAATTAATTAATCACCAATCCCCTTTAAATACCTTCTTCTCCAAATCAGGCATTTTTACCCAAATCCATTTATCGTATATATTAGTGCATACCTCATGCACAAACTCTTCACTCTCTCCCCTCGTCATCAACTACTACAGCCAACAATACCGCAAATTGATCGTACCACCAAACTCCACTTCGGGATCTCGTCACAACCACCAACCGAACTCAACCTCCAATCAATCATAATAAAATGCGACCGGCTACCACGTCCATGGTCAGTAAATGTCCCATCTTCCTACAGTGTACCAAAGTGCCTCCAACCAACGCCGTTCATCATCTCTTGCCCCCTAAAGCTCCGCCATGCCATCAATTCAACGTCCATCTTCACCAATCAATTCGCGACCGAACCCTAGCCTAGACTGCTCCCAATGTCAGCGAGTTCCAAACAATAGCCGCACTTTACCAAATGGTCCCTTCAAGCTTGCCTTCCCTCAACAAGCACCGATCCACACTCGACCGTGCCTAACTTCACCTATAACTTACACAAAAACTAACCCTAACTCACGTCTGTTAATGGTCGAGTTCGACACAGTGATGCCACAACCAATACTATACATATGGAGTTGTAGATCTCACAAAAACAAGTTCAACGAATTTACTTTCATGATTTTTAGTTGAATATAAGGTTTGATTTGGATTTTTGAAGGCTTGAGGCCATTATTGAGTTTACTGGGAAAATGAAAATAGGAGAGGGAGGGGGAAATGAAAATGAAAATGGTAATGTTTGACTTTGATCACATAAAAAAACAATTTACCTTGCTTAAAATACAAGTAAACCACATATCTCAAGTTAGACAATATTCTCAAGTAACCATCACATCACCGTCAACATTTTTAAATTTTGATTTGATTTAAAAAAATTCTTGAAAGAAGGTTTTATGGCATTCCCCTACACAATATTCCATGAGCGCACGAACCGCGAACGACAGAGATAAAAATACGATCGTGCACCAAAATGCGATACGATCACAAATAAACAATAAAATACATAGTATTTTTTATTCTGTGAAATTTCAAAAATACCATCATTTTCCGTAAAACACATCAAATGATAATTTAAATATTTTTCAAATTAAAAATTATGGAAAAATCCAATTAATTCATTCAAAAATAAGTCAATAAAAATGAAGTCATTTTATTAATAATTGATTTTCTTTTCATTTACTCAACTATTTATTATTGTAAATGAGTTTACAGAATAAGTTCACCGTTATCATTTATTAATTAGAAGGAGTTAAATAAGGCTACTAAATCCATTTAATTAATATTTAATTCACAATTCAAATATTAAGTCAATCCTTGTATTTGAATATAAGTTATTTAAAATTTTAAACAACACCAATTATTTGAATATTTGAAATTCATTAAATATTCAAAATTAAAACAATAAATTTTTGAGATGTTACATTCTCCCCCCTTAAAAGAATTTCATCCTCGAAATTCCAAAAGGAAGAAAATGTCTCCAAACCCTTATGTTTTAAAAATTACTAACTAATATGAGTTCTTAAATCTTCAAAGACCCGTTATGTTATGGAAAATTTCGATAGCACCTCTTTTGTGCGGCTGATCCGAAAAAACTACAACTCGCTAAAAATGGCCCAAATCGACAAAGAAACAAAAGCCAAGTGGCCTCCCATATCTGAGGCAAAAAATCATCAATCAAAATACTAATTCCTCAATCTACTACATACCGCTTTTGCATTTGATTTTTATTTCTTCAAGCAATTTACAATCTCGATGTGATTGTAGGTGCACAAGAAATCAAATAGTAGTCTCTTGCATCCTTGTACCTATCTTTTACTTACATAATTCGAAGGAGGATCATGCTGACAAGAGTAATAAACTAGCTATTTCTATCATAAGCTCAAGCAACATAAACAAGATAATAACCATATGCACTAAAAGTACATAGAATACTCTGTAATAAAATGTTGTGCATCAAATCTTCTCAAAAGATAAATTTAGAACTAAATGCCCGGGTTTTTATATTTAAAATATTTTTTTCCAAATTCCTCCAAGGAGAATAAATCAAAACCAAAATCAATTATTACAAGAAGGGGCTCCTTCTACCAAAGCATGTTATAACTCTAAAATCAAAATGATATGGAGCATCCAGTGGTATTTCAGTTCCTCCTAAAACAACAACTAGAGTAAACAAATATACCCAGTGAGTCTTCCAAATTGGAAAACTCCCAATCTCCCAACTTTAGTCATAAAAAAATAGTTGAAAAATCAATTCACAAAACCCTTTTCAAATATCCTGATAGAATAGTACATCACTAAAATTTTCAAAATAATGTTATTATTTCTTTTACAAATTCTTTCAAAATCAATTTTTCAAAAGCATAGGGATTTAAGTCCTAATAAACAACAACTTTATAAACCGTAGTCTATAATATCACACTATCAATCAAATCAAATTCCATGAAGGAATAAATTGACTTTTAACATTATTTAAAATGTCAAACTACTAACAAACAAGATTTATGATTTTTCTTAGGTTCACAACTTTCTCGATCGTCCAAGGATATAGTAATTTCCTAAGCATACCATTACACTCATCGGCCTTTGGTTATTGCATAGAAGATTATTTAAGCTCCCTCAAACAAAATTGAAAGTCACTCCCTAAACTTTCCTAAGCTACAATCTCATACAAATATACTTAAGCTCATATGATGTACATAAATCATTCGTACGCAATATCTGATCCGCACACTTTCCCGGATACATAGACTTTACTTATGAATTAGTATCGTCCACTCTATCTCTCTAGTGCAGACTCCAATCAGGTTCCTTGATCAGAAATCTCCATCCTCCTTACATAGCCATATACTATAGTAAAAAAACCTCAGTATCATATTAAGAATATGTGACGCCCCACCTCTATACCCACGCTAGCCAAGAACACTACGGAGTAATGCTGTCAACTAGCGCGGAGAATAAGGCTGTTGAGGAGCGACCATCCGTGTAACTTCTTTGTGCGAGCACCGATATGTCAGATAGAATAGAATGCATATCTTTTAGGGAGGAAATCCGACATACCGTTACAAACACAAAGCTATCACACGGTGGCTATATATAATCTTCGGAAGCAAATATAGAAATAAACGTAACATAAATCAGTCACAGACAATTCATATCACAAAGGCGGAAATAGATATGAATATGACACATGAAAGTGTACATCAGAGTAGTGGACAAATAAGATCCACAATAACACAAATGAATAGATACAAGTGCAAGATAATAGATTATGTATACAACAAGGAGTCTAATCTCAAATGTATACAAACAAAAACTACTAAACTAGAGTAGTTAGCCAAAAGTCAGATGATGGCTCCAGATAGGAAGTCATGAGGAAGCACCTGTAAAATCTCAGTCTGACCCGAGTATTATTTAAGAAGAAAATAATAAACGGATCAGTCTAGCTATAATTATCAGATAAAATGAGATAGAATATGAGATATGATAATAGAACGTATTATAACAAAAAGGTGTCATACTATGATAAGTATACATTAGAAATCCCACAAAAGTCATACTATATCTCAATAATCTCAAAACAGAGAAAAGAATGTCATATTCTTAATTTAATTCACCAAGCCACCATAAAATGACATACTCATCAATGTCAATGGTAAAAGCTGGTGAAACATAAAATTCCAGAAATCAATAATTAGAAATCCAGAAATCACAATAAAAGAGGATGGCCAATCCTATGAAAATGAGCCGGAGCTCCTCCTGACTGGGTATAGTCCCCCATTGCGGACTTTGAGCCGAAGCTCCTCCTGATTGAGCCGAAGCTCCTCCTGATGAGCCGAAGCTCCTCCTGACTGGGTATAGTCCCCCATTGCGGACTTTGAGCCGAAGCTCCTCCTGATTGAGCCGAAGCTCCTCCTGACTGGGTATAGTCCCCCATTGCGGACTTTGAGCCGAAGCTCCTCCTGATTGAGTCGAAGCTCAATAAAATGAAGTACAGTCCTTCACATGGACAAAGAGACATCGCTCAATCGCTAGTCTAAATCACAAGAATGATCATCATGATCATAAGGAAGTGTCGATTACACTAAGCTAGTAAATATAAGAGTTTAGCTTCATGTCCCATAACCACTTGCTTAACTCAAATTTTTACGAACAAATTGTAGATCTGCACTAGAAAATTGTCACAAGAGGTTCAATCGAACAAGTCCATAAATTAACCGACGAAGTAAACGCAAGCGTTTCATACCACTTGTTTTGCTAAGCCGTTTAATTAGATTTTCTCATACGAATGAGGTAAAGGTTTGTATATACTAATAGATTGGAAAACGGTTTTAAGAAACGAGCTTTGATATTGAAAATAGAGTTGAAATCGTTTTAATGAAAGAGTTTTGATATTTACTACTAGTATAGAAAACCTTTATATTTTGAAGTGACAAATCATAGAAGTGATTGTAGAAACAATCAATCATAAAAATTCACGTTCGAAGACGTGAGTAAAGTTCAAAGAAATCAATTCTCAAAACCATCAAAGTAAGAAGTTCGGTTAAATGGCTTTCGGATAAGATTGCCTACGCAGAGTAATACGGGGTTCGACCTGCGGCGGGGTGCGGGGTGCGGGGCAGAGCCCCGTCTAAACGGTACGACCTAGAGAGGACAAAATGAGGTCTAACGACCTAAGGGAGGTAGGGTCGAGCGACCTAACGAGGTACCATCCCGAAAGAGGAGTCATCAAAGTCTTAGAGATGATAACAACAAATAGGAGACCACACGAATCGATTAAAGTTGGAAATTCGAACAAATAAGCAATATAGGAAAAACTGGCAAATAGGAGCAGGTCGGTCAACCGGACTCCCTGAGTCGGCTGACCGGACCAGAGACAGAAGTGCTCGGGTAGCAGGTCGGTCGACCGGACACTGAGGTCGGTCGGCCGAAGCCTGTAACCTGCACTTCCAAACAGAGGCAGGGAGATGCTAGAGTAGCAGGTCGGTCGACCGGACCCTGAGGTCGGTCGACCGGAGCCTGTTTCCAGCACTCCCATGCCAATCAAATGAATGCCAAACACTTCCGAAATGCAATCGGTCGAGCAACGGCACTAAGGGTTTACGCCAATCGACTACCCGGCCATATACGCTCTTCGATTCATCACCAAAAACATGATTAAAACATCAAAGTTAGGATTTTCAAAGAATTGAACTCAAAACACTAAAAATTGGAATATTCACCAAATCAATCCAAACCAAAAGCAATTGCACAAGAATAAGTGTTAGGAATTCATACCTAACAATCGAAGATAATTATAGTTTAAGATGTGAGATAAAAATCTCACCTTTGAACCCAAACAAATGAAGAAGAAGCTTGAAAGCAATGGCAAGGGCGATCACTCTTCAATTCCAACACAACAAGCTTGAATCAAAGCTTTAAAGAAGGACATTCCCAAAGTTAGGTTTAGGAATAAACTGAAATTGAAGAGAGAATGTGTTGGAGAAGAAGGAGATGAAGCTTACCAATGGGTTCTCTTTGAATTTGGAGCTAGAACAAGAGTTTGCAAATGGAACTAGGGTTTTGTAATTTCTAATTCCTCTTCCTCCCCACCATTTTTCAGTTTGCTTGAGGAAATGAAATGAAATGGGAGTGAATGGATGAAGAGTTAGAGAGGTAGGAGGTTAAGTGGGGTTATTGGGCTGAAACCCAACCCAAAGCCCTAAGTGAAAAGTGGCAAAATTCTCCTAACTCCAAACATATCGAAGCTTACACTCAAAAAGATCGCAAACGACATTTTGAACTCAATGGAGGTGGTCTCGAGTCCCAATTCGACTGTTTGCAAAAAGTAGCTTTTCGGACCAAAATCCGACGAACGACGAAATATTTAAATAAAATATTTAAATATAAAATCGACAAATATGCGGGTTGTTACAGAATATGAATTAAGCGTTCGATGACAATAATCAAGGGAGAAATCCTTTTTCGGACTAATATGAATCACCTCAAAGTTATGTACTCGAATCCTAGATCGAGAACCATACGAATAAAATGATCTATGTACAACTTACGTACTTAATTTTGTTGGTTTCTTAACTACGCCAATCATTTCTAAATCACCTTCATTTTCATTTCTAGTATTTCATTCAATATTAAAATTATATACGAATTATTTTACAAATTTCCACTTAAGTTTATAAACATTTATAAAGACAAACCTTTATAAAACATAAAATTAAAAACTTACTCCACTTTTATTTTCCTGTGTGATACTCTTCTATATCCCAAGGATACATACCAAATATAAATTTTAGTTCATTTATTTATTTTTATTTTTAATTTTATTTTTCAAAATTCAAATAAAGGCCCAAACAAAATATTGGTCTTAAAACTGAGTTAACTACTTCGACCTTTTACAGTAGAGTGTCCTAAGGAAAGATGTTTAGTAGCTGGCCAATTAACAACAAACAGTTTGTATGGCTAAAATGATGACAAACTATGGTTTTAGTAAAATAATGCTCATTAAAACCTTACTATCCAATTTAACCCACTTAAAACTTGAGTTAAATGATCTCTTTTCTATCTAAGAGTTCAAAATTTTCATTTATCAAATTATTATTCAAAATAACTTTTATTTTAAAATAATTTCCTTTAAGGAAACTTCAGACTAATTACCTAATTATTTTTTTCAAAATCCTTTTGAAAATCATACTACATATATATATACACACACACACATAACAATTTTAACAATTTAGTCACTAACACTTGCTTTAGGCTCGTTCGGATTTGAACTCATTTCGATCATACAATGATAAAGAGAATAATTTACTAAGTGCACTACAACATTCGCCTAAGCAAACATCTGATCATCACTTAGAAGATTATTTAGATTACCACAAAACTAATTAAGATGTTTCCCCGAACTATCCAAAGAAAGTGTATTTTTCCTAAAAAATTCTGTTTGAAATATTTACTTTTATGAATACTTCCAAGTAATACGACCATTCCTTTTCTCAAAATCATTTTGAAATTATTACAAGAAATACCTGGATTTAAATTCTCAAAATTCTTTATAGATACTATTTTATAAACCAAATCTATATAAAATTGTCTTTATGTAAAATCATTTCATTTTGTAATAATTCTCCTTTATTATATTGAACTGTTCACCAATATTTATCCTCTAAATGTCTTATCTCCCTATTTAGATTATATTAAACAACTTTTATTAAAAGTTTTACTTCTCCACATTATTAAAAGATGATTATTAACTTAACATTTTCTTCGAACACCTTATAGTCAAATTATGAAACTTAATTCACAAAGGGTTTGTTTTTAAATCAAAGAAATAAATGCTCATTAAACCGATCGAGGATAAATTAATAACCATCAAACGATAGTCAATGCTCCTAACTATTCAAGCATGACAAACCAAACAAAAATAATAATAAATAAGTATTATCGTTTTTAAACAAACAAAAATAAATAACTATATAAATTTGAAAATTATTCCTTTATATATATAAAATATATTCCAAGCTAAAGTATTTCATTTACCAATTTTCCAAAACCAACATAATGTCCGTTTGTCTTATTCAAGTGTTTAGAAATCCCTATCGACATCATGGCGGCCCATGTCTCGACAAGAATCAATAAACAACTCAATAGACCAATTAACACAATACGTCATTATAACAATAACAAATACGCTCTTGTATAAATAATACTTTCAACTCATTCTAAGGTGTCACTTATCCTATCTCTAATGAACCATACCTTACCAAGGCAAGGTTCTCACCTAACCTTCAGCTTTGATACCAAATGCAACAACCCATATTTTCGACCATCGAAAGTCAGCACCAAATACATCCATGATATTCCAATGCCAAACATCCAATTGTTGAAAACACAGATTGTTAGGGTAAAATAAAAGGAACAAACAAGGAAAATGGAATCTCATAGTGAAAACGACAACATATAATAAAATAAAGACAGTATAAACTATCACTCCAAGATACAAAGTACATTAGAATTAAAGAAACCTAATCAGTTGGAGAGTTATAATTTTTTAACCTTACAACTGTTGATACGTATATATAATAATAAAGCAGAAAATAAAAATATTACAGCAGGTGAACATCCATCTCTGCTCTATAAGCTCCATGTCCCACAAAAGATAACCTGCAAAAACACTCGGTCTGACCTAAATGTTATAATAAAATAATACCCAGATCAGTTTGGAAAACCAACGTGAGAAAACTCAAGTACTATAATGAACATATAATATGTGATAACCTACCTATTTGGACGGCTTAAATCGACAGTAAATCACACATGTTTAACTCAAACCATTCAAAAGGAAGGATTGTCAATGGAATTTAATAAGAAAATAAGAGAAACGAAGGAAAATAAAACACAGAATCTCGCAGCGGAATGACAAAATATAATAATCAAATAAATAGTTCATGAAGCTATTTAACAATATACATTTGATTACACAATTTTACAACAAAATCAGAGTACAATCAACAAACATACCAAAATAATGCAGCGGAATAGTAATAGTAAATACAGTCTAGCAATCTCCATCTTCATCTTCAAGCAATATGTCTTCAGCACTGAAATACTCAGGCTGACCCAAGCGTAATGAAAAGACAAAACACTCGAGCCAGAACTAAAAGTTCTTATGTAAGTTAAATCAACAACAAGTAAATATGAGTGTAATAGCTTCAGAGATGTTTACGGGATTTCACATCTCATATCCAGTGTATAATGTGAGTGCAATAACTTAAGAGATGTTATGGGATTTCCATCTCCTAAGGATCCGTCGAAGTATCTATATGTAGTAAGATACACTATATATGTAGTGTCTCTCAGTAAAGTAAAGTATTAAAATAGTGCTAAGGCTTTACATTGATCCATATTAACACATTTTTAAGTATTGTCCTACAATTTGCCTTAGTAGCATCACCAGTAACGTCGATAGCCAGGTAGGTGTCGTGATAAGACAACGCTAAAACAAAGTCGTAGTGGTCGCGTATAAGGATAAAAGTATGACAAGGCACGTGAGGCAATGCCCAAGGTAGGATTCTACCAGTTTACTCTTTCTGCCTGGTGGTAACACATCGTAGCCACGACCGCCCACCGAGTCCACCACCCCCAAATCAAATCAAGGTGCACCGATCAAGTCCAAAATCAATATAATAATACAAAGGGGTGATGGCACCTAAAGGTTGCGAACCCCTTGGCAGGACATAGGCTCCAGTTTTAGTCATTTCAAATTGACACAAGTGTCGGGGTCATCCATCATCATTCTCTTTCTTCATTCCAGTAAACGTTGCCAATTCAACCTCTACATTCTGGAAAACATCCACCGCGTACACAGTTGTTAAAGTGTTCTGGTATTAACAGAGAGTATGAGAATATTCAGCCCCGCTCTCTTTAACAACCAAACGTCATTTTTTACACCGGTTGATTCTTTTACATTTCGACGATTCATATTTGATATCAAAATATCATATTCACTTCAAAAATATCACTTCATTTCAAAATACCATATTTACTCAAAATATGTCATTTTCACTTGAAAATATCATTTCTAATTCCATCTTAGGTTATAATCTCATTTAACCACATTCGCCTTTAAATCAACGATTTAAATTTAAACATTCCTACTTTGCATAGTTTGAATTTTTAGAAAATAGTTTAAGTAGTTTAAAATAGTTTAAAGATTCTAAAGCAGTTTGATATAAAATGGTTTGAGTATCAAAAATGGTATAGTAAAATAGTTGGAAACTCAAAATAATCTGAATATTAAAAAAAATTAAACAGTTTATATTAAAATAATTTATTTTGAAAATAAAATAAAATCAAACTGTTTCTTTCCATTTCAACAAATCTGGACCCATGTCCAAATTTCAAATCAACAAAACTCAATTTCCAATCTTTTAATTCAATTGACTCAATTCAGATTTAGTTTCAAATCAACTTGATTTTGTCTTCAATTTGAATTAACTTCAGTTTTCAAAATATTCATTTTTAACTTCAAATTCGATTCAACAATTCAATTCAATGATTTAAATTCAAACCAATTCTTATTTTAAACCATTTCAATTCATATCGATTTCTACTCCAATTTCAATTTACTGATTCAAACCCCTTAAATCAATTTAAACTTCATTGTTCAATTTAAGGTTCGAATCTTTAAAGTAATTCAATTTTCCGAATTAAAGTCATTTATCGATTATAACTTCACATTTCCAATTCAATTCTTTATAACAACTTCTTTTAACCAATTTCAATTTCAACATTTCAAAGCTTGAATTAGAAAATAATTTAATTCATATAAATCCACAATTTTTTTTAAAACAAAATCCTTTAACCAAAATCCAAATTCAAGATTTGAAAACCATTTAATTTAACCAATCCGGTGTCCGTATATAATTTTCTATCCTATGGCCAAGTGAATAGTTGTTACAATTTTTAATTTCAGGGATGGATATATATCATTTCAACCCAAATCAAAGTGTCATAGGTATATATCATTTCAACCTATTTCTTAATTCATCCGAAATAATTCAAATAATAGTTTATATACCGTCACTTAATATACAGAATGATAACAGGGATATATAAAAATAAATAAACATCCAATCATCCAAAATGTCAACAAATAAACATCCATCACAACCAACATCTAAACCAGCCAATAAATCACAACAAATAACTGGTTATCAATATCAGGTACTTAACTAGCAATTCAATTTCAATATTAATCTAAATGGCAATTTAATTCAAAAAAATTCAATTTCAATTAAAATGTAAACTTAAACTATCAAACAGCAACCAATAACATTCTTATCACTTCATATATTTAATTCAACTAACCTAAGAAGGTTTAGTATTGTGTGAGTGGGTTAAATCACTAACCTTTGATTTATAGCCGATTAAAAATCCAATAAAAGTCCAAAATTCCAACAGTCTCCAAATTCAACTGAACCGGTTTAGCGTTGTCCGGAATTTCGATACGAACCCAACGGAAGAAACTGCGCAAGAATCCGAGTTCATATGCAAAATTTATTAACGTTAGAAACTGTAATTTAAATTAATCAAATGGCAAAATGGTAAATTTTTACCTCTCCCGAACCCTACGCAAATCAAACGTAACCGAACCCAAATGCAACATCTAGCCGCCGCCCTAAATTCGCCGCCATCATTTCCTAGGGGCTACCGTGCCCAGATTAGAGCTCGCCACCGCCTTGCTCTCCAACGGCCGACCTCCTCATGGCCACGCGACCACCACGAACACCGCCAGAGCAGTTGTAACAACCCACATAATTTACGATTATATATTTAAATGTTTTATTTAAATACAGCATCGTTTGTTGAATTTAAAGTCTGAAATGTGACTTTTTGTAAACAGTCGAATCCGGACTCGAGACTACTTCCATTGAGTTCAAAACGACGTTTACAACTTTTTTTGAGTATAAACATTGATATGTTTGGAGTTGATTAGGATTTTGGTATTTTTATTTGGGCTTTGGGTTTGGTTCTAGCCCACTAACCCAATAAGAGAACCCAAACTTCTCTACCAAATACCCTAACTTCTCTACTCTTCATTCATTCTACTCATAATTTCCTAACACTCAAGCTAAAAGGAAAATGGGGGGAAAGATAGAAAATTAAAATTCCTAAACCCTAGATTATTAGGAAATTCAAAACCAAGTTCCAAAATCAAGGAAAAGCTTAGGTAAGCATCCTCTTCATCTTCTTCATCTCAATTCCTCTTCAATTCTTGATTTTACATATAACCTAACTTAGGAAAAACTTTGCATTTGATCATAGTTGAAGGTTCTTGAAGTGAAGTTAAAGAGAGATTGATCTTGCTTTGTTCTAGAGCTTCTCATTCCTTGTTTTTGAATTTAAAGGTGAGTTTTTGAACTCACATCTATGTCTATACCTTTGATAGTTGTTAGGTATGAATTCCTAACATCTATTTCATGTTCATTTGCTTTTGATTTGAATTAGTTTGGTGAATTTTCCAATTTTTGGTATTTTGAAGTCAAAATCTATGAAAATCCTACAACGGATGTTTGGACATGTTGTTTGGAGTGTATTGAAGAGCCTGTATGGCTGGGTTGTCGCTTGGCATAAATCCCTAGCCATCGCTCGTTCGATCGCTTCCGAGTTGATTTGGCCATCACTGGCCTAGGCAAATTTTGCCCTGAGCTTCAGCTCAAACGTCTAGTAAAACACTCAGACGTCTGAGACAAAGGAATAAACGTTCCAGACCTTAAGCTCAAACATCTGAGTGTTCTAGAAAAATTCCAGACCTTCAACACAGACGTCTGGGGAGAACCACTAGACATCTGGAGCTGTTAAAATCAGCCAATTTGCCTGTTTTTATGCAAATTTCCGTTTTAATCGATTTTTGTTGATCCGGTTGGTTGTTGTCATTCATTATCGACTTTGATGACTTCTTTTTTGGATTTTTAGGAATATCCAGTTGATGGATTTGATATCGATTTTTATGGTTTTAATTCACGTCGTCGAATGTGAATTTTTGGTGATAGATTGTTTTTACAATCGTTTATATGATTTGTCACTTTAAAATACAAAGGTTTCTATACTAGTAGTAAATACTCAAACTCTTTCACAAAAACGATTTCAACACTACTTTAAAATACAAAGCTCATTTTTAAAACCATTTTCCAATCTATTAGTATATACAAAACTTTACCTCATTCGTACGAGAAATCCAATTAAACGACTTAGCAAAACAAGTGGTATGAAACGCTTGCGTTTACTCCGTCGGTTAATTCTTAGACTTGTTCGATTGAAATCTTGTGCTAATTTTCAAGTGGAAATCTACAATTTGTTCATAAATATTTAAATTAAGCCAGTGGTTATCGAACATGAAGCTAAACTCATCTATTTACTAGCTTGGTGTATTTTACACTTGTATAGATCTATGACGATCATTTTTGAAGTTTAGACTAGCGATATGCGATGTCTCATTGTCCACGTGGGGGATAGTACCCCGTTATGTTGAGCTTCGTCTCATTTTTATAGGCTAGCGACCTACAAGTTTTATGGAGTTCGGTTCATAGGCGTACCATTGTACTACGTCGTTGTTTCGGCTTATTTGAGTTTCAGGTTCCTCGGGCATACCGTTGTACTACGTCGTTGCACCGGCTCTATGGGTTAGCGACCCAAAGGATAGCGTCCCATTTGTGATACACGTGTTGGTGAGTTTTCATGCTCCCGTTTATGATAGGCCTCCCCCTTTTTGTGATTTCTGGATTTCTAATTGATGATTTCTGGAATTTGTGTTTCACCAATTTTTGTGATTTGTATTGATAAGCCCTATCAATATTTGTAGTTTGGTGAATAAAAATAAAGAATATTGCATTCTTTTTGGTGTTTGAGGAGATTTGAGATATTGTATGATTTTTGTTGTTATCATATATATTTGTTATATATCCTATCTCATCTTATCTGATATTTATAGCTAGGCTGATCCATTTATTATTTTTCTTCTTAAATAATACTCGGGTCAGACCGGAGTGTTTCAGGTGCTTCCACTTGACTTCTTAGCAGGGACTAGCTTCTGACTTTTTGCTAACTACTTTAGCTTAGTAGTTTTTGTTTTTATACATTCGAGATAGAGACTCCTTGATGTATACCTATTCTTTTGTCTAGCACTTGTACCTATTCTTTTGTGATGTAGAGGATCTTGTATGACCACTACTTTGTTGTACACTACTATGGGTTATATTCATATCTGTTTCCGCCTTTGTGATATGAATATCTGTGACTGATTTATGTTATGCTTATTTTATATTTGTTTCCGAAGGCCACATAGCCACTGTGTAGTAGCTTTTAGTTTGTATTTGATATGTCAGATTTCCTCTTGAAATGAAATGCATGACATACTATCTGACACATCGGTACTCGCACAAAGAAATTACACAGATGGTCGCTCCTCAATAGCCTTAGTCTTCATACTAATTGACGACATTACCCAGTAGTGTCCTTGGTTAGTGTGAGTATAAAGGTGGGGCATCACAGCTTGGTATCGGAGCCAAACTTCGGAACAATGTAGAATAATCTAGCAAGAATCATTGTCTTAAGTCTCTCTTAGGAATCGTGCCTTAGGATTTAATTCGAGTCTTAAGACCCGTTCTATCCTATTTTCTTTTATGATGCCTTGTTTTATCAATCAAGTTTGTTTGATATTCATTCTGAGAATAACCTTTTTCCTCTTCTTTCTTTCTTTCTTAAAGAAGAGAAATGGTTAGACCTGACCGTCCTAGCGTCGGTCAATCTAGTGCTACTCCTCAGGATGGCGTATTCAAGTCTGCCCAACAGCTTTTGGATTTTGTAAAGAATGCCCAAGCTACCAGACCCATTCCAAAGCCTACTCATCCTAAATCCGGGTTTTCACGCTTGTGCAATGATTATACCAATTTGGGTGGAAGGCCATTCAAGGGTTCTGAAAGTGTTACAGAAGTCTAGGCTTGGCTTAGAACATGCGATCGCATCTTTTCTCGCATGAATCTTGTGGATCTACATCGAGTTCAAGTGGCTTCTAGCATGCTCCAGGAGAGAGCATTAGATTGGTATGAGCTTTTGATTTCGGAAATTGTTGAAGCGGATCTTACTTGGGGGAAATTTCGGGAAAGGTTCGAGTTAAAGTTTGTGCCGGAAGCTGAAAAAGTAACTTTAGCCTAACGCTTTATTGACCTTGTTCAAGGTGAATCTTCAATGACCGACTATGTCGCATCTTTGAATCCCTCTCTAAATATGGGGTCGAGTATATTAATACCCCATTGAAAAAAAATCAGAGGTTTATATATGGGTTGAATAAGAACCTTAAAAAGCTTTTACTTCTGAAACTAGAAGTTTCTTTCGATCAGCTTGTAGATATCGCTCTTCGACTTGAAGAGGCCGAGAAAGAAAGTGACGTTGAAGTTGTAGGTGCCAAATAGAACAACATCAACAAGAAGAGGCCTATTAAGTTCAAACCTAATCCCAATAAGCAAGGAAGCAAGCAACTTCGGTAGCAAAGACTCCTACCTTTAGTCGTGGAGAATGCTACAATTGTGGTTCTAAGGACCATTATGCAAATGGGTGTCCGAAACCCCTTCGTTGTCGCTATTGAAAAAGTTTGGGTCATCTTATATCTTCATGTCCCAAACTTCAAAGCAAGAAAGAGGGAAAGCTAAATGTTGTGCAAGCCCTTACACTACGCCATAGATGGCCTATTGCAACGAAATTACAAGGTGTTGCTAGCTACAATGTAACGATAGCTATGCTGATTTTTGTCTATTGCAACATTCACTTCAATGTGTTAGCATAGATATCAGCAAAATGTTGCAGTAGCTATAAGTATATTCAAATTAAAAAAATTAATAAAATTTTACACCTCAGCGATCCACACCATCATTTAAAATAAAATCTCAACCATCAATCCACACCATCAATCCACACCTTAGCAATTTCCATTTCCCGCTTTACTTTTCTTTCTCGTTCCTCTCTGTGTGAAAATTAGGGCATGTGATTTTTCTTTCTAATTCCTCTCTGTGAAAACTATGGCACATGATTCTAGTTGCTTCGATGCTCTGATTGATCGAATCTAGTGTGAGAAACGTTCCTGGTAGCTTGCTCCTTCGTTCTCCTTGATTGATTGCTCGAATTGCTTTGACTTCATCGTCGGGTGCGATGTGATATTATTTGGTATGTTTTCTGCCTTCTGGTTTACTTGATTATTCTCGATTTTGGTTACACTCGCACGCTTTTGCCGATGATGAATTGGGATTTATTTATAGGCTTTATTTCCTATAATCTCGAGTTTAATCTTTCTGTTGGACTTTGAGAAATCTGGTATGTTGGATTGCGATGATGTATTGGTATGTTGGATTTTGGTTCACTGGCTTGATTTTGCTTTGTCGATGATGAATTGCGATGTGATATTATTTGGTATGTTGGATTTTGGTTCACTGGCTTGTTTTTTATTTCTGATCTGAGCTTGTTAGATCCTTTCTGCTGCATTTGTTAAACCAAAACTTCAACCTTTGTTAAACTTGTTCACATACCTTTGTACCTTGCTGCATTTGTTAAACCAGAACTTGAAGTATTTGTATTCTGTTGTCCTCTTGAAAACTGCTTCACTTGAAAACTTCTGCATTTTTGAAAATTAGAACTTTGAAAGTGATCTTTGGTTTTCTAAAACTGTTGACTAATCTGAACATTGAGTTTTGATTTCCACGATATATACAAACATATGTGTGTTGAGCTTTGTTGGTTTTGCTTGGTCTGGACTGAACTGGTACCATGCTAACCTTGTTCTTTAACATGAACTGATGCTCCAAGTCCTCTGTATATCATATTACTGCCTATGTTTCTCTTGTACATGCCTGATGCATTCACTGTTTTTGCTTGATGGGCTGCCCATGTGTTGATGATGTAATTTGATGAGGCAGTGAGTGGGTGTTTTGTGAAAGAGGTTGGGAGTGTGGTCAGTGTTTGGTAAATGGTCAGTGTTTCAGGCAATTGTGTTTCAGGTAAGTGGTAGATGGGAGCTAGTTCCGATGGGTGATGAAGTTGCTGAGGATGGGGTTTGCAAGTTTGCTAAGTTCAGTCTTCATTAGTGCATCATTTTACGTCGTTTCAAAGAAGGCTCGATCCCCGCCGGGACTGCGGGGCCCCGGACCCCCGCCGGCGCTGCGCCCGGACCCGCTACTCGGCTCGCCTTCGGCTCGGCACTCGGCTCGTCATATATTTGTCAGTGTCGGTGTTTGTATAAATTGAAACTGCATATGTAATGAGTGAACTGAGTGATGTAGTGAGGAATATCTGTATATGTGAATATCAGTGTTATATATCATTGAATTGTAAAATAGTGGAGTCAGGAATTTGTACTATTTCAAATGTTGAAATAAAATATTTATTTAAATAAATTACTGTTTGAATATCAAATTCTGTGCAATAGCATTTTATTAAATAAATATTTATTTCTATTAAAAAATCAAATATGCTCTACATTGTGGGCCCCACAAATTCAGAAAGTTAATATCTATAGCAACATTTTGGAATGTTGCTACAGACACCTATGGATGTTGCTATAGACCCAAATAGGGTTCTATTGCAACAATATTACTTATGTTGCCTTAGATAGTCAAAATGTTGCCTTTGAGGTCTAAGGCAACGACACAAATTGCATCACCCGAAAAGTGTTGCCATAGACCTATGGCAACATTTTTTGGGCCTGACCCAACATTTTTTTGTGTTGCAGAAGGCCATTTATGGCATAGTGTTAGTAACACTTCTCTTGGTCAAGGTATTTCTCATTCTGTCCTTGATGGTATTATTATGTTTCGTGGTCATCCTATTCGAGTTCTTTTTGATACGGGTGCATCTCACTCTTTTATATCAAAAGAACTTGTTGATACTTTTTTTTAAATGTTATGGGCTTGACGACTTCATTAAAAATTGCGAATCTAGATGGTGGATCCGCAACACTCAGTTTGTTTTGTACAGATGTCGAGATTAATTTATGTGATTATGCTTTTCGAGCCGATTTGCATGTTATGCGCTACCTAGGTTTCAGAAAGATTTTGGGAATGGACTGGCATAATCGTTATGAAGCCCACATCTTATGTCCTGAGAGGACTATCCATCTTCGACATCCTCAATCTGTTAAGAAGATTTCTATTGTTCTTAAAGATTCAGATTCCAATTCGGTAGCGTCCTTATATTCTCTAAACCCGCATGATGATGATAATGATGACGAGGAAGATGTCATTTCCCTCATTCACAATGTTTGTGAATTTCCCTATATATTTGAGCCCGTTTTAGGATTACCACCTAAGCGAGCAATTGAGTTTAGAATTAATCTAATCCCTAGAGCTCTACCTATCACTCGTCCTCCTTATCGCATGTCCAATAAGGAAAATTAGGAGATGCATAAACAATTATCCGAATTGGAAGCAAAACAGTTTATTCGTTCTATTTCCTCTCCTTGGGGAGCTTCAGCTATCTTTGTGAAGAAATCCGATGGAACACCTAGGCTTTGCATTGACTACCGCAAGCTTAATGATCTCACCATCAAGAATAAATATCCCTTACCTCGGATTGATGATCTATTCGATCAACTTTGCAGTGCTAGTCTTTTCACAGTTAGACTTAGCAACCGGTTTTCATCAACTTCGTATTGCAGAGGATAGCATTCCTTTGACATCGTTCCATACTCGTTATGGATCTTATGAATGGCCTGTTATGCCATTTGGTTTAACGAATGCTCCAGCTTATTTCATTGACCTTATGAATTGAATTTTCAAGGACTTCCTCGATCGATTTGTTCTTATCTTTATAGATGATATTCTTGTTTTTTCGAAAACTGAGGAAGAGCATGAAAAACATCTTCGAATTGTGTTGGAAACTCTTAGGAGCAATCAAATGAAAGGAAAATTTTCTAAGTGCCACTTTTGGCAATCTCGTGTGAAATTTCTAGGACATATTATTTTTGAATCCGGAATTTCCGTGGATCCTTCAAAGATTGAAGCAATTCAAAATTGGAAGAGACCGGAGATTGTGACGGAAATCCGTAGTTTTCATGGATTGGCGGGCTATTACCGTCGGTTCATAAAAGACTTTTCTAAAATTTCCGTACCTCTTACTAGTTTGACAAAGAAGGGAGTTAAGTACATTTGGTCAGACAAATGTGAAGCTGCTTTTCAGAAATTAAAAGAACTCCTTTCCGATGCTTCTATTCTTGTGATTCCCGAAGGGAACCAAGACTTGATTTTTTATACCGATACTAGTCGTGTTGGTTTGGGGGCCGTTCTTATGCAAAGGGAACGAGTTATCGCTTATGCTTCTAGGAAATTAAAGCCTGCCGAGACTAGATATGCCACTCATGATTTAGAGCTCGCGACCATTGTTTTCGCCCTTAAATTTTGCGTCATTATCTTTTGGGAGAGAAATTTGTTCTCTACACCGATCATAAATCTTTGAACTATTTATTTTCTCAAAAGGAACTTAATTTGCGTCAGCAACGTTGGCTCGAATTCCTTATATCTTATGTTCTTAATATTCTTTATACAGATGGAAAGGGAAATCGTGTTGTCGATGCTATTAGTCATAAGCAACAAGCGGTTGTTTCCATGATGATATCCGAATGGAATGATCTCGAGACCTTGTCCACTTGTGAGATTCGAGATCGTGAATTCGATTCATGTTCATCTCTTGTTTTATGTAGCCTTGAGGCTCATCCTTCTCTTTTAGACCGCATCCTTGAAGCTCAAAAGCAAAATCCCGAATTGGCTCATCTTAGTCAAAGTTGTAGGGACAGAAATATTAATGGTCTAAAAGACTTTGAAATCGATGCTCATGGAGACATTCGAAAATTTGGTAGACTTATTGTGCCAAATATTAGTGATCTTCGTAAAGACATTTTAGAAGATTCTCATCATTCTAAATTTACCATTCATCCCGGTAGTAGTAAAATGTATGCGGACATGAAGCAACTTTATAATTGGGATGGAATGATATCTGATATTGCTAACTTCATTAAGTGTTGCATGACTTGCCAACTCGTAAAGGCCGAGCATCAAAGGCCCGGTGGGTTATTGCAACCTTTGGACATTCCAGTTTGGAAGTGGGATCAAATTTCCATGGACTTTATTGACGGTCTTCCCCGTTCTCGTTCGGGTCATGACAGTCTATGGGTGATTGTAGATAGACTTATAAAATCCGCCCATTTTATTCTCATTCGGTCCAATCGGATCGTACCTCTTTTGGCCAAACTCTATGTTAAAGAAATTTTTAAATTGCATGGAGTTCCTACTTCTATTGTTACCGATCGTGATCCATTATTTACTAGTGGATTTTGGAAGGGTCTTCAAAAAGCTTTGGGAACAAAGCTTAATTTTAGCACCGCTTATCATCCTCAGTCCGATGGACAAATAGAGCGTGTGAATCAAACTCTTGAAGATCTCCTTTCATGCATATATTCTTGATTTTGGTGCAAGTTGGGAAGATCATATGTCTCTTGTTGAGTTTTCTAATAATAATAGCTTCCAGCCTAGTATTGGTATGGCACCTTTCGAGGCACTGTACGGAAGGCCATGCCGATCTCCTTCTTGTTGGCTTGAAGCCGGTGAGAAGCTGGTTTTAGGTCCAGATTTTATTCGTGATTCCACAGAAAAGATTGACCTTATTCGTCATAGGATGAAAGAAGCTCAAAGTAGACAAAAATCCTATGTCGATAACCGAAGAAGGAATTTGGAATTTTCTGTGGGAGATTTGGTATTCATTCGTGTTTCACCCATGAAGGGTGTTGTGTGTTTCAGTCGATCGGGAAAATCAGCACCTCGATATATTGGCCCATTTCCCATCACCGAACGCACTGGTTCCGTGGCTTATTGCCTTTTATTACCAGCTCAATTTTTTGCTATTCATGACGTTTTTCACGTTTCTCAACTACGGAAATGCCTTAGAGATTCCGATTCTATTCTTGAGTCCAGTGTTATTAAAGAAATTGAGGTTTCACCTAATTTGACTTATGAGCGACATCATATTCGCATCATTGCTACGGAGGTTAAACGTCTTCGTAATAAAGATGTTCCGCCTGTGAAAGTTCAATGGTCCTCAAATCCTAAGGATTACTCTTGGGAATCCAGAGAATTCATCGAGCGAACACATCCGGACTTACTCTCTCGTGCTTTATAAAGTGAACTTCTGGCTTCAAAATTTTCTTTCGTGTTGTTATGCCTTAAAGTGGTTGTTACTCTTTATTTTCTTCTTAAATATTGCAAGGATGCAATTTCTTTAAGGAGGGGAGTCTGTAACAACCAGCATATTTTACGATTATATATTTACATGTTTTATTTAAATATAGCATCGTTTGTTGAATTTAAAGTCCGAAATGTGACTTTTTGTAAACAGTCGAATCCGGACTCGAGACCACTTCCATTGAGTTCAAAATGACATTTACAACTTTGTTTGAGTATAAACATTGATATGTTTGGAGTTGATTAGGATTTTGATATTTTCATTTGGGCTTTGGGTTTGGTTCTAGCCCACTAACCCAATAAGAGAACCCAAACTTCTCTACCAAATACCCTAACTCCTCTACTCTTCATTCATTCTACTCATAATTTCCTAACACTCAAGCTAAAAGGAAAATGAAGGAAAAGATAGGAAATTAAAATTCCTAAACCCTAGATTATTAGTAAATTCAAATCCAAGTTCCAAAATCAAGTAAGAGCTTAGGTAAGCATCCTCTTCATCTTCTTCATATGAATTCCTCTTTAATTCTTGATTTTTCCTATAACCTAACTTAGGAAAAACTTTGCATTTGATCATAGATTATAGGTTCTTGAAGTGAAGTTGAAGAGAGATTGATCTTGCTTTGTTTTAGAGCTTCTCATTCCTTGTTTTTGAATTTAAAGGTGAGTTTTTGAACTCACATCTATGTCTATACCTTTGATAGTTGTTAGGTATGAATTCCTAACATCTATTTCATATTCATTTGCTTTTGATTTGAATTGGTTTGGTGAACTTTCCAATTTTTGGTATTTTGAAGTCAAAATCTATGAAAATCCTAATATGGATGTTTGGACATGTTGTTTGGAGTGTATTGAAGAGCCTATAGAGATGGGTTGTCGCTTGGCATAAATCCCTAGCCACCATCGCTCGTTCGATCGCTTCCGAGTTATTTTGGCCATCATTGGCCTAGGCAAATTTTGCCCTAAACTTCAGCTCAGACGTCTAGTAAAACACTCAGACGTCTGAGGCAAAGGAATAAACGTTCCAGACCTTAAGCTCAAACATCTGAGTGATCTGGAAAAATTCCAGACCTTCAGCTCAGACATCTGGGGAGAACCACCAACGTCTGGAGCTATTAAAATCAGCCAATTTGCCTGTTTTTATGCAAATTTTCGTTTTAATCGATTTTTGTTGATCCGGTTGGTTGTTGTCATTTATTATCGACTTTGATGACTTCTTTTATGGGTTTTTAGGAATATCCATTTAATGGATTTGATATCGATTTTTATGGTTTTAATTCACGTCGTCAAATGTGAATTTTTGGTGATAGATTGTTTTTACAATCGTTTATATGATTTGTCACTTTAAAATACAAAGGTTTCTATACTAGTAGTAAATACTCAAACTCTTTCACAAAAATGATTTCAACACTACTTTTAAATACAAAGCTCGTTTTTAAAACTGTTTTCCAATCTATTAGTATATACAAACCTTTACCTCATTCGTACGAGAAATCCAATTAAACGACTTAGCAAAACAAGTGGTATGAAACGCTTGCGTTTACTCTGTCGGTTAATTCTTAGACTTGTTCGATTGAAATCTTGTGACAATTTTTCAGTGGAAATCTACAATTTGTTCGTAAATATTTAAGTTAAGCCAGTGGTTATGGGACATGAAGCTAAACTCATCTATTTATTAGCTTGGTGTATTTTACACTTTTATTGATCTATGACGATCATTTTTGAGGTTTAGACTAGCGATATGCGATGTCTCATTGTCCAGGTGGGGTACAGTACCCCGTTATGTTGAGCATCATCTCATTTTTATAGGCTAGCGGCTTACGGGTTTTATGGAGTTTGGTTCATGGGCGTACCGTTGTACTACGTCTTTGTTCCGACTTATTTGAGTTTCAGGTTCCTCGGGCGTACCATTGTACTACGTTGTTGCACCGGCTCTATGGGTTAGCGACCCATGGGATAGCGTCCCGTTTGTGATACATGTGTTAGTGAGTTTTCATGCTCCCGTTTATGATAGGCCTCCCCCTTTTTGTGATTTCTGGATTTCTAATTGATGATTTTTGGAATTTGTGTTTCATCAATTTTTGTGATTTGTATTGATAAGCCCTATCAATATTTGTAGTTTGGTGAATAAAAATAAAGAATATGACATTCTTTTTGGTGTTTGAGGAGATTTGAGATATTGTATGATTTTTGTTGTTATCATATATATTTGTTATATCTCTTATCCTATCTCATCTTATCTGATATTTATAGCTAGACTTATCCGTTTATTATTTTTCTTCTTAAATAATACTCGGGTCAGACTGGGGTGTTTCAGGTGCTTCCACTTGACTTCTTAGCAGGGACTAGCTTCTGACTTTTGGCTAACTACTTTAGCTTAGTAGTTTTTGTTTTTATACATTCGAGATAGAGACTCCTTGATGTATACATATTCTTTTGTCTAGCACTTATACCCATTCTTTTGTGATGTAGAGGATCTTGCATGATCACTACTTTATTGTACACTTCTATGTGTTATATTCATATCTGTTTCCGCCTTTGTGATATGAATATCTGTGACTGATTTATGTTATGCTTATTTTATATTTGTTTCTGAAGGCCACATAGCCACTGTGTAGTAGCTTTGAGTTTGTATTTGATATGTCAGATTTCCTCTTGAAATGAAATGCATGACATATTATCTGACATATCGGTACTCGCACAAAGTAATTACACACATGGTCGCTCCTCAACAGCCTTAGTCTTCATACTAATTGATGGCATTACCCAGTAGGGTCCTTGGTTAGTGTGAGTATAGAGGTGGGGCGTCACAGCAGTCCGCCGCCGTATTCCTATGATCATCATTTCTGGCGAAATCCTTCGCCTATGCAATGATCGACTCTGGTTGATGACGACTGCTCCTCCTCCTCTACACGCCAGTGCCCTTCGATCGTCGATTGGTCATTGATTTGCAAACCCTACAACGAACGGCTGAGAATGTTTCACCCAATTCTGGACAAACGAAGCCTCCAATCGAAAAACGAATTGCAGACACAGATTACGTTCATCGAGAGCTTCGTGATGATATATTATATGATAGGATTTGAGCAGTTTGGATTTTTTGATTTGATTTGGAATTGTAATTTAGGGTTTTGAGATATCTGCCATTGGGAAGGAACAGATTAGAACTGAATTGTACATATAGAAAATAGAATAGAAGGCTGCTAGGTTTATAACAACATATATATAGGCAAAGATGGATAAAAATGGATGGAACAGATCGATTGGGCCAAAGCGATAACAAAGACCCGAAAAGCCCGTTTCGTTCCCGAAATGAAAATAGGTCATCCTATATATCAAAATATAGGTTTTAAATATTTTTAAACTCAATGAAACTAACTTCAAACTCTAATTCTATTGTATATAGAAGTTAACTTTTAAAATCAAATTATTTTAATTAAATTCCTTTAATTGATTTCTACGCGTTTCAAGTTCGCATGATCAAAGGATAAATCCGATCGCTGCGAAACTTGAAATCCTATAATAATTCACCATCACGGATCCGAAGAAACTGGTTTCGTCGAAATCCATGACAGTGTCCAAAAAGGCTAATTTTACACGTTAATTAAAATAATCTATTTTAAAAATCAATTTAATCACTTTTAAATTCTAAATTAAAAGTTTTTCTATCATCATTCTTAGTCAAACAGAAAATAGTAATCTATTAAGATTAAATTTTCCATGTTAATTTCAAGGTTTAAATATTAATTTAATTTCAATTTTAAATTATAATAGTAATAAAATTCGTTTATTATATGTTAAATTTCAAAACAAATTCTTTTATTTTGATTTAAATTCTCTATATTAAATCAACCATTACCTTATGTATTTTATCAACATAAGTTTCCATCTATTTTACTTATTATTTTACAGTTAACATATTCCCACATATTAACTGAAATATTACAATTACATTAAATTTCATTGATTCCCAAATTAATTTCAACGGATTTAATAATAAGATGATAATTAAAACAATTTTTATACATTAATAATTCATATCTATTAACTTATTGTTTACAAACAAGGTTAATAAATTTACATACAAAATAATTGATTTCATATTTTATATCAAAACCAATTTCAATTAAATAACATATAATTTCACCATTTAATACACCATTTATTTTATTCCTTATTAAACTTACAATTGATTGGAATTACATTAAAATAGTTGTCAATTACCTTCAATCAAATTATTAAATTATATTCTAATAATTTTTCTCATTTATAAATCATAAATTTTAATTTTTGACAATATTAAATTCCAAAGTCTTATTTAATTGAATATTTTTAATTATCAAAAATACGGGTTGTTACATAATAAATCTGTGAGACCACGTCGCTAAATGTGGAACGGTGTACATCATAAGAACAACATCCATAGATGAAACAATGGAAATAATTAGAACAAAAGTCAACTTGTAAGAATAGGTATAAACAAGATCAAAATCTAAACTTAAATAATGGATACAAATAATTAAACAACGAGAAGAGCTCCAGACACTTCTCGATGCAATTAAGAAAACATACAAAGAATTGAATCAAATAAAGAAAAGGAAATTTTTCTACAATGACTAGGAGGGTGTGCTAACCTTATAGAAAGTATACCTCTAGAAATATACTTGAGAACCATAATGGCTCTCGGACACATCTAAGCTGGATCCCGCTAACCTTACCGAATATCTAAGTATTTCACATCTCCGAGCGCATACGACCAAATCCAATCTAGAGTATATGTGAAGATACCCTAATGGGTGTAACCTACATAGATTGGCTTCCACTAACTCATTGGTTTTAGTCATCTCCGATAAAGAATTTCAATGCTCAAATGAGCGACAAATTATCTTGGATTGACGAAACACAAAAGAAGGAAAAGGTTAATTCCAAGGTTCGAATCGAAACAACGAGAATGAATTTATCCAACATGACGAGAAGGGTGTGCCCCTTCCACCGAAAGTATACATCTAAATAAAATATAATTGAGAGCCCATGCCAAACTTGCATCACTCTCTACAACATCCAAGCTAGACCCAGCCTCAAACGAGCATCCAAATATACTCACATCAATGCATGCATGCTATCAACACTTCTCTCGATAAATGTGAATAAACCCTATTGGGTGCGACCCATATGGCTTGGTTCCTACTCGCTTTTTGATTTTAGTTATCCATGATGTTGGATGCCACTGCTCAAAATGAGCGACAAATCATCTTAGATTGATGAAGTATAAAGAATGATTTCAAAATCGATAATTAAGAAATCAACTACCAAAAGTAAACGAATGATTATATATAGAGATTAGATCTCATACACTTATCACCAATAAACGAATCAAGTTTTTAAAATATTTGATTCTTAGTTGTGCTTGATTTTCACATTGCAAATCACTTTAAAAACACTCTTTAAAAATACGCTTTTAAATTTTTTAAACAATGTTAATTATCCTGAAGGAAAATAAATCATATTCATAATCTTTTATAAGTGTAACGACCCAGTAATTTTAACGGTTTATTAACGTAATTAACTGAATTTTTCTTGAAAATTTAATAATAAAATTTTACAATGGTAATCTGATATTTGGAATATGTCTATTTTAACATAGCAACTGGAAATTTTTTATTGGAAAATATGAAAGTAAAATTTTGTTGTGTAATTTTCAATTTAAAATCAGTTAATTTAATGATAATAAAATGTTTTCGAAACCTGAATATGTTTATACAATAAATTTGTAAATCATCTTTTGAGTGAGACGTCATAATTCGTTTCGTCAAATTTGGATTTCTCTAGCCCTGTTTATCTTATTTTTGGCATTTTAGCAGCATTTCCGGTACCAATATCAACTTTTGATAGGATGATCGTATCGCTGGTATTTGTTTGCCGTTCTGTTCGTATCATTGTGCTGATCTCCGCAGTATATTCATTTGTGTGTTTCGGTGTTCGGTACGCGGCGAAAACCGCGAAACGGATAACCATATCGGTACCTAATTCGTGCCTTTTGGAGTTCCTATTTCCTTCCGTTTTTCTACCGTGATAATCATCAGCCATTAGTATTCCCTGAATTAAATTCTTGACTTTCGTAATTCCCATCGTTATATTTATTATATGCTGGTTCGTATACTTGCTTTTGGGTCTCTGGTTCCATTGGAGAAACATAATATATATATATATATAATTATATTTACATTTGTTCCGAAAATCTGGCACGTCTCTTCATATTTTGCCTGATTTTTGTTGTGCATCCTCTTCTTCGTGCTGTCACCTTCCCCTCTCCCTCTCGACCAATCTTCCACCGTCCATGTCACCCACCAACCATTTGCCTTGCTTTGGCCACTCACCCTTCCTCCGCCTGCATCAGTTTTCGCCATCTACCCGGACACTCACCACCGCTGTCAGCTACCTCGCATCTCCACCTTCCACCCAAGATTCCAGCTGACCCTCAACCCTCCATCCCCAAGAACCCGACCACCATAGAACTTGCTCTCTTCATTTCGCCACCTTTATTCCAGCTCCGCCCATAGCCTGCTCATCACAACGCCGAACCATGGGCCGCATCCCCTCATGACCAGATCTGGTCAGCCTTCCACCGATGCTTATCGACCCAACCTATGCCTAGCACCACTGCCATGATCCCCCTCTAGCCTACACCTTCTCTCGACACAAAAGCCTCTCTCATCCACCTTATTCACTATACGAGCAGCCTACACCCCTAGCTGCACCATGCTCCACCCCTCTGACAGCTCGCCAAACACCATAGCAATCACCTTCTCCGACCATAGTGTTCTGTCCTTTGCTCCATGGCCTCCACCTGAACAACAACCGAGCACTGCCATCTATCTCATATTCCTATCGCTAGGTAAACCCGAGTACAGTCAGTCTATTGCCGTCAACAGCTGCTTACTCCACGTCAAAGTCAAGTCGCCTGCTACACCTTTGCTGTCGAATCCCCTCTTCTCCTTAGTGCATTCTGTCTTACTTTATAATATGGATATTGATTTTTCTTTATGTCGTTTTTGATTTATAATTTGGATATTTTTTTTAATTTTATTGGTGTGTTTGAGAAATATAATATATAATGATTTGATATGTGTTTTAAGGAATTATAATATATAGAGAGATTTTGATTTTATTTGAATTGTTTTAAGAAAAAAATGATTCTGAAATATAAAATATTGATTTCGAATATAATATATATGTAAGTTTATCTATTGGTTTATATATTAGTTTATATATAAGTACATGAGTTGTGGTTTCAAATATAATGTAAGGGGTTTATTTTAAATTTTAATATGTGTTTAAGTAATAATGATTTGAAATATATATAAAGATTTTTATTTTAAAAATGTATTTTAAATTGAATATTGATTTTGAGAAAAATATAATATATATTTTGTTTCCATTTATATCAAGCCATTTTTTTGGATTGTTTTCATCAATTTCAAGTTATTCCAACTTTGCTTTGTTCGTCGAATTCGTATTCATCGTGCCGTGCTTTGGAATTTGTGCTTGGATTGTCGCATCTTGTTCTTGTCTATTTCTCTAGCCTTGAAAGGTGAGCAACCACTCACGATTAATATTCTTATATTTAATAAATTTAATTCACACTGAATAACGATTGAAATATGTTGTTAAATTTAAATTGGTTAGTTATTTAATTGTTAAATATGATCTGTTATTATTTGCATTTGTTCACCGATGTTAACTGACAATATTGACCCCATAACCTGTTGTATATAGTTAAATTGTTAATTATGATATATGCTGGTTAATCGATATGTTATGCTATTTATATTATTATTTTATTGTTCTCACTCTACAAGTTCCCTGTTAATTTAGAATTCCCTATGGGTTGAAATGATAATACCCGAACGATATTATAGATTAAGGAAAAATCGTTATAGGTTGAAATGATAAATCCAAGCGATTTCCATTGATTTTGAATTTTGGGATTGCGGGTTGAAATGATATATATCCGTAAATATTTAATTTGCTGATTGAAATGATAAATATCCGTATCACTTGACCATAGGATAGAAAATTATAAACGGACACCGTCGGTCTATATTTTGAAAATGATTTCCAAAGTTTGAAAGAAATATATGGGTGTTTGCACAAAAAATGGACAAACACCTCAAAGTCGTATGATTCAATAGTTCTTATGTTGTTCTTAGTGATTTTGGAGATTTATGCAGATATATGAAAAGCAGGGGCTAAATTGTAAAAAGACACGCAAATTTATAGTGGTTCAGCCAGAATGTGCCTACGTCCACTTTATATGTTATTTCTCTTCTCTTGTTTTGATTACAAGTACAAAGCTTTGATACAAGTAAAAGAATGTTGTTTGAAAGTTCTATCCGTGCTTGGGCTCTCAAAACTTGTCCCCCATTGTTGTACCCCTGCCCCTTTATTTATAGAGTGAGGCTGGGAGCAGGGGTCTTGGATGTATATAGCTGCTGGTGGGCCTGGGCCGAGGCGATCTGGCCTGGCAAAGTTGGCTCGGCAACACCTTGATTCGGTAGTGCCTTTGTCCGGTGGTGGCTTTGGTCCGGTGGTGCCTTTGGTCCGGTCGTGGCTTTGGTCCGGTTGTAGATGGTTGAATAGTAGGGACGAAGGTTGGATCGGCGGAGCCTGGTTCGGTGGTAGGTGTTGGGAAAGGTACCCAACAATTGCCCCCCAAAGCAGGGCATATTCTCGAATATGGCGTGCTTTGTTTCATGTAGCTTTGACATTTTCATTCGGTTCTTGGATGCCGAATCAGATGGTCCGGTCGAATCAAACTCCCTACTTTCACCGAATCAGGTGAGATCCTTTCTATGTTGGACGAATGGGTTTTTTACCGAATGGACTTGGGGGTTCTGAGTACCGAATGGAGTCATATACCCGTATAACCGGATGAAGTTGGGAGTGCCGAATGAATTATAGTATGGGGATGCCGAATGAACTTGTTCAATTGGGAAGGCCGAATGAGCTATAGTATGGGGATACCGAATGAGCTTGTTTCATTGGGAAGGCCGAATGAGCTATAGTATGGGGATACCGAATGAACTTGTATCATTGGACGGACTTTATATAGACTTGCTTGTTTATATCCTCTGTTTTAACAACATGTTTTTCGATGTTGCAGATAATGTCTCGCAAAGAAGAAACTCGATCAGATAAAAAGAGGTCTCAGGGCGAAGGAGAATCTTCCGCAGTGCCCCCTGCTCAGCCAGGACCGGAACGTCAAGGATCTACCCTGAGATCACTAGTGGACGGGTACGGCCCTCAGGAGCTTCTGAACTCCCCACCCGATTGCTTTCCCAGCTCCCTTAAGGAAGAGCAGCTTGATGTCATCTCCCGTTCTTTTGGAATCGATAGAGCGCGCATGATGTTGCCAGGGAGAGAAGTTATGCCATATGACCCTCCCGAAGGGTACTTTGCTTACAGCAGATACCACTGCATGTGTGGTGCCATTCCGCCTCTTAATGCTTGGGTAGCCAGCTTCCTTACATATCTAAAGGTGGCCCCATTCCAGCTTCAACCCAACTCCTATGCTATACTGGTGAGCCTCTTCGTCATCTTCTAGAGGAAGTATGGGCGTGCTCCTTCCAACCGGGAGATCCGGTACTTATATAATCTGAGGGGCTATAAGAAGGGGTCCCCATATATCAGCTTGGAGTCAGCTGTAACCTACAAGCCGGTCTTGGATCTGTATTCTAAGTTCAGCATGTTCAAGAAGGAGTGGTTCTTTGTCAGGGACGACTCTGTTTCTATTCGGCGTTTCACCTCTGGATGTAAGTCGACGCTTTATTCATAATTTCCATTCTGGTTGCGATGCTTCTTCTCATACGTTTTCATTTTTGCTAGCGACAGGTGGCTTTGCGGTTGTGGAGACTGATCGCCTAGTTCAGACGGCGGCTGAGATAGAAGCTATCCCCGAGAGAGATAGATCAGCTGCCTATCTGATCAGAAATGCGACCCTTCTGGAGTATAACTTGATCCTTCCACAGCAGTCAGTAGTCAAGCTGAGGGAAACGGCAGAGGAGAGGGCGGCTGCTCAGGCTAAGGGTGGTGTCACGGTAGAGAGTGGCAAGAGGAAACCTTTCACGAAACCTCCAGCTGTCGGAGGTAAGAAGCTTAAGAAGTCGGACGGTCCTTCCCCCAGCAATTGTCCACTTACCCAGGGGGAGGAAGACGTGGAGGAGGAACGAGGTGAGGGTGGAGATGGTCAGGAAGGTGATGATGGTGGCGATGGCATCGGGGCCTTGCTTCCTGGGCAGGCAGGCGAGATTCAGGAGTGGACGGATGTTGCATTTCGTCAGGCTTTCGAGGGGCTGGACAGGGAAACGGCTTTGGTAGAGAAATCCGGGAAAGCTGACAAGGCTGAGACTGGTGCAAGCGAGTCTTCTCAGACCATTCCAGCCAAGGTGGCTCCGACGACTCAAGATGAACTTTTGACTCCTGCAGGCTTCATTAATGATAGGGACTTAGGAATATTTTATGATCCGCTCCCGTCCTGGAATGAAATCCAGGACTCATTGCAGTATCCTACTTCTCCCCAGGGTTTGTATAACAGACGTGTTTTCTTTCTTCTTTTAGATTTTAATTTACCGCGTTTCTCGAATTATGTATCGATGTAAGCTTGTGACACTTGTTCTTCATATCAGGAGCAGGTAAAACGGCCAAGGCCTCAGATCTTCGGCACAGGCTTGAACAATACAAGCTTTCCAAAGCTTCCGCCAAGCTGAAGCCTTCGACCCACCGTTCCGGGGATGTAGTCGGCTACCGTCCTCTTCTCGGGGTTATTGAAGAGGGTATTCAAAAGAGAAAGAGGAGTCATCCCTCATCCGAACCTTCACTTGGTCCTCAGCCCCTAGTTCAGCCTCTTCATGATATCACGGAGGAGGATAGCGAGTTTGCACTCTCTCCGCACCCGTCCGAAAATCCTACCGTCACTCAGATTGATCATCTTGACTCGGCTCGGAATCCATTTGCGGGTCATCCTGACCTGGATCCAAGTTCCCATGACATTACCTTTGACGAGGTTACCGGTGAGCACCTTCTTCCCCGCAATCATATGGTACGGGTGCTCGATGAGGCTAAGTCCTTAGATCTCGATCTACTTACTACTCGAATAGTTACCATGGGAGACGAGGCCAAGACTAATATTGATCGGGTGGCGAAGGAGACTAGGAAGCTGATGGGGCATCATGCCCGGCTGGTTAAGGCTGGAGAGGAGATTGGGAGTGCCAACATCCGGCTACGATTGATGGTTTCGGACCAGGCCAAACAACTTGCTGATCAGGCCATTCAGATTTCTCAGCATGAGGCTGCCTCCGGGCGGTTGAGGAAGGCTATGGAGGAGGCTAGTAAGGCGGAACTGCGGAAGATGGAGGCTGCCTGCAAGGAGCAGATAAATATGGCCATCTCGACAGTGGATGAGGTTCGGAGGGCGGATCTTGAGCGGGTAGAGGAGCTGTCGGGGAAGCTTGAAACCGCAGAGCTTGCTCAGGTTAGGCTGAAGGAGGAGACGGAGGCGATGCGGAAATCCCTTCAGGCTGACTGCTCGAGATACCGATTGGAGAGAGAAACTGCCGTTGGAAGGTTGTCGGCTTCCGAGGCCCGGATGAGGGAGTTTGAGGAGAATGAGGGGATGATGGATGAAATGCTTCAGGACATGTACTTCCGAACTTGGAAGCAGGGCAACCTATCCTGGATGGATGATTATCCTAGGGTCATGGCTAAGATTTATCTTCGGGCTCTGGAGGAGGCTAAGGCGGATGCGGATAAAGAGGGTGGCGTGGCCTTCAGCATGGATATAGTCACTGTCCAGTTTACCAAGGAGGAGAAGGTGGCGGTGAAGGAGGGTATGCGGTTGCTTGCTGCTGAGGAGGCAGGTGTGCAAGTAGAGGATGACGACCAGGATAGTCAAGAAGCAGGTGCTGGTAAGTCTTCCTTTTTAGTCTCTCCATTAACTTGGTTGCTTATCACTAATGAATCCTTTCTCTAACTGGACAGGTGGTCAACGGGACAAGGATAAAACTCCAATGTAGCCGGCCCCTTGATTAGACCTGGAAAAACTCTTTTTGTGGACTTGACAGGGTTGTATATGTTAGTCTTAAAACAGTAAAGTGACTCTTAGGTTGTAATATTTTGCCACTTGTAATAAATAGCCTTATTTTTGACGTGTAATTCTTTAACTTAAGCTGATTTTGTCGTCTTCTGAATGTTTGTTGCTATTTTGACATGCCGTATGAGAAATATAGCTATGCATATTCTTGTAATCAAATTGTGTTTGATGTCAGGTTCTTGATTAAAACATGATTTCATGACTTGCAATGTTAGCGCGAGGTGTGAATAAATTATAGTCATGTGTTTATATATGAAAGAAGAAAATACCGCCTTTCATGTTCTAATTGTAGATGGCAGTTTTGAATATCTTGTATGACCGAGCATGGAACGCAGTTGAACGCCCTGTCATCCAATTGTGAGTCCCTACACCCATTAGCGAGTATTTCCTACTCTGTATCCTGTACTTTAGGGATTGTTATAGTGGATAGGAGGAAAGCTTTTTAAGTAAAATTGAAATATGTAAAAAAGTAAAACTTCCAATCACGGAAGGTCTTCGATGTGCTTAAGTTCGTGGCAAACGGGTTTTGTAGTCACTTTCCCTAGCTGTGGGTCTTGGAGACATTTGTCACCCATCTTACGCCTCCGCGGGGAGTTAATTCTTTTTTACCACAGCCGCACCTAAGACACATCGGAGCCGAGATCGCGCACAGTAACTACCCGGGCCATTATGGCCCGTAATCGTGGGTATTATTCGATTTACTGTGGCCGGCTAGCGTGGGTGCTGATCGTCAACTGTGAACTGCCCCTGGCTGGCCACACCTTATGTTGGGGCTTATAGTCGGTTCACAGTTGCCGGCGAGCCTAACGCCGTAATGAGCTGCCTCGGCTATAGTCGGCCTTCTCGGTGGCTTATAATCGGCTCATTACAGTTGGCTTTAAGGGCCGTCGCGAGCAATGAGTTAACCCGCAGCAGAGGGATGCTGGAGCAAAAGTGTCTCATTGGCGAGGGCATAGATTCGCATAGTACCTGTTAGGTTTTGCCCAGGTGAAGTTGCGTCATGGAGTGCTTTGAGTGGAAATGCTATACGCATAGGATTTTGTTCAACAGAAAAGGATAAAGTTAACAAGTAGCCAAGATATAAAGGAACAAGTTAAAAAAGAGACAAGGTTTTTTAAAGTGGTTCGGCATGAAAAGGCCTACGTCCACTGATTCTCTTTGTTAATTCACTTCATATGGGCAGTACAAGTTAAGAAAAGTATCGACGGAGGTGCTGGATGTTCCATGCCCTCTGGAACACCTCTCCATCCACTGTTGACAAAATATAAGCTCCATTGTGGAGATCTTTATGAATTACATATGGTCCATCCCAGATTGGGTCTAGTGCTCCGGGGCGAGGGAAGATTCGCTTGAGGACAAGATCCCCTTCTTGTAAGGTACGATGCTTGACTTTGGAGTTGTATTGTGCTGCCACTTTCTGCTTGTGGGCTGCTGCTTTAAGGACTGCATCATTTCTTCTCTCCTCAACTAGATCCAAAGACATGTGGAGGAGTTCTTCATTCTCTTCTGGGTTATAGTGGATCCTACAGTGGGAAGGCACAATGGTTTCAACTGGGAGCATAGCCTCCGATCCGTATGCCAAAGAGAAAGGAGTGTGCCCCGTTGATGTTCTGAAAGATGTGCGGTAGGCCCACAGTGCCGTAGGGAGTTCATCCACCCAAGCGCCCTTTGACTTTTCGAACTTCTTTTTTATCAGAGTTTTCAGAATTTTATTGACTGCTTCGACTTGTCTGTTTGCCTGGGGATATGCTACGGATGAGAAGCTTTTATGAATTTCGTGCTCTCGGCACCAGTTGGCGAATTCCTCGTTGTCAAACTGAAGTCCATTGTCTGATATGATTTTGAGTGGGACTCCGTACCTGCACATAACATTTTTGATCAAGAAGTTAATAACTTTGGCTGAAGATACTTTATTCAGAGGTTCCGCTTCCACCCATTTGGTGAAATAGTCGACTGCCACTATAGCATATTTGGCCCCGCCTCGGCCCATTGGTAGCTCGCCGATTAAGTCAATTCCCCATATCACGAAGGGCCAAGGGCTGGTCATTTGAGTAATCTCAGTTGTTGGTAGCCGCGGAATCTTAGCAAACTTCTGGCATCTGTCACACTTTTTGACGAAATCTAAGGCGTCCTTGCTTAAGGTGGCCCAAAAATATCCATATCGAAGTATCTTTTTTGCTAATGTTTGCCCTCCGGTGTGATCTCCGCAGCTTCCCTGATGGATGTTGGATAAGATTTCCTTGGCTTCCCTCCCAGCGACACACCTTAATAACGGGTTAGAGAATCCACGCCGATAGAGGATGTCTTCTTGTATTGTGTAGCGGGATGCTTTCCTCAAGATTTTCTTGACTTTGTTACGCCCGTTGGGTAGTGTGCCACTTTGTAGGTAGTCTCGGATGGGAGTCATCCAAGTTGCTTCCTCGGTTGCAGCTATCAGATTCACTTGCTCAAAACTTGGGGCCAGTTGCTTTGAGATGGTTGCTGCCCCGAAGATGGTGATGTCTCTCACACTTGCTTGCTTCGCCAATTCGTCGGCCTCTTGGTTCTCTTCCCGAGGGATGTGTTTGACTAAGTAGTGGTCCAATCGGCTGAGAAGTAACTTGGTCTTCTTTAAATATGCTATGAGTCGTTCTTCTCGAGCTTGGAATTCTCCTAGTATTTGATTAACAATAAGTTGAGAATCGCTGTGAAGACACAAAGAATTGGCTCCGATTTCTATGGCAATTTCTAGTCCGGCTATCACTGCTTCATACTCTGCATCGTTGTTGGTGGCAGCGAACTCCAACCTTATAGCATAGTGCAGTTTGTTTCCCCTGGGAGTGATTATTACCACACCTGCCCCCGAGCCTTGTTCGTTCGATGCACCATCCACAAAGAGATTCCACTTGATATCTTCTGTTATTTCCAATTGCTCCTTATCTTCGTTGGTAGTGAATTCTGCAATGAAATCAGCCATGGCTTGTCCCATGATGGCGGTGCGAGGGTGACAGGTGATATCATACTGACTTAGTTTAATGCACCATTTAAGTAGTCGCCCAGAAGTGTCGGGACGATGGAGTACCTACCTTAGTGGTTGATCGGTCAGAACTTTGATGGAATGGGACTGGAAGTAGTGACGCAGTTTCCTTGATGTGATTAGTAAACAGTATGCTAGCTTCTCAAGTTTAGGATATCTGACTTCTGCCCCAGTAAACCTTTTGCTGACGAAGTAAACTGGCCGTTGTGTGCGGTTGTCTTCCCTTACCAAGGCAGCGCTTAGGGCGTGAGATGACACAGCAAGGTATAGGTATAATTCTTCGCCTTCGCTTGGAGTCGAGAGTACCGGTGGTTTCTGGAGGTGTTCGATTAGGTTAAGGAAAGCGGTTAAGCATTCGTCAGTCCATTCGAACTTTCCTTTGTCTTTCTTTAGAGCTTCGAAAAAGGGGACGCACTTGTCCTTTACCTTGGAGATGAATCGGCTTAGGGCGGCCACTTTTCCATTTAGGCTTTGCATTTCCTTTCGGGTGGAAGGTATCTTGATATCCCTTAGCGCTCGGACTTGTTCAGGGTTCGCTTCAATCCCCCTGGCATGAACGATGAATCCTAAGAACTTTCCTGATGACACTCCGAAGGAGCATTTTAGAGGATTCAACTTCATTCCATACTGGCGGAGTACTTGAAACATTTTGCCTAGGTGGTTTACGTGATCTTTGGCTTTCCTTGACTTCACCAGCATGTCATCCACATATACTTCCATAGTCTGTCCTATTAGCCCTGCAAACATCTTGTTGACGAGGCGCTGGTAGGTGGCTCCTGCATTTTTAAGTCCGAAAGGCATTACCTTATAGCAGTATAAACCCCAATCAGTGATGAAACTAGTGTGGTCTTGGTCGGGAGCATGCATAGGAATTTGGTTATATCCTGAGTATGCATCCATAAAAGATAGGAGCTCGTGCCCGGCTGTGCTGTCTACAAGTTGGTCAATTCTGGGAAGTGGGAAGCAATCCTTTGGGCAGGCGTCGTTTAGGTTGGAAAAGTCAATGCAGGTTCGCCACTTCCCATTAGCCTTCTTTACCAGCACCGGGTTGGCGATCCATTCCGGGTAGATAGCTTCTCGTATGAAGTCATTGGCGAGTAGATTCTTTACTTCTTCATCGAGGGCTGCTGATCGCTCTGCCCCCATACTTCTCTTTCTTTGTTTTATAGGCGCCTTGGTAGGATCAATTTTTAATACGTGGCAGCCTATGTCGGGGGAGATTCCGGTCATGTCAGCGTGTGACCATGCGAATACATTCAAGTTGTGGCGGAGGAAATCGATGAGTTGTTCCTTCAATTCGGCTTTTAGTTGGGACCCAATTTTCAACAGTCTACTTGAGTCGTGCTTGTCTACAGATATAAACTCCATAGCCTCTGCAGGCTCGGTGGTGGCCTCCTCCTCTTTGTCCCTAGGGTCTAATTCATTGAAAGGGTCGCTGGTATATCGAAGAGGAGGGGCTTTCTTTAGTTGCTATGCTTCTAGACTTTTTGTGCAGAGGGCAATCTCTACACCCTTCCCTTTATCCTTCCTGTGGTTGTTGCGAAGTTCAGTCACATAGCAGTCTCGAGCAACGTCCTGGTCTCCTTCCACTTCCCCTACTCCATTGTCTGTTGAAAATTTCATCTTTAGGCACCATGGGTCTAGGACAATTTGGAAGTCAGACAAGGCTGGCCTTCCTAAGAAGGCGTTGTAGGCCGAATGGTTTTCTATTAGCACAAACGTCTGTTTCCATACAGCGGAGCGGGGATGGCTTCCAATCTCAACAAAGAGGTCCAGTTGCCCGAGGGGCATCTTCGCATCTCCAGTGAAACCGTGTAGTGGTTTATCGCAGGGAGATACATCCTTTATTGACAGCTTCATTTTGTCGAATGCGTGTTTGAACAGGATGTTTACTGAGCTTCCAGTGTCTACCAGGATTCGGTAAACTTCGGGGGGACCGAGTCGGGCAGAGATAACCATGGGATCCATGTGAGGGTACTGCCTTCCTTCTAGGTCACGCTTACCGAATGTGATGTCATCACTTTCTTTCCGCTTCGGGTGGTGCTCTTCTATAACCGAATTGACATAGTCTTTATTGTCTCTAAGCGACTTTCCATATCTTTCCATCTCTTTCCAGCTTCTGTCTGCGATGTGCGGTCCTCCTGAGATGGTATGGACCACTATCTTCTCTTGGCTAGAGCTGCTAGCGTTGCAGTTTCCTCTGTCGGTCCCCGGTGAGGGTAGCCTTGGGTTTTCATTGGCAGGAGCTGGAGTCCTGTCCTGACTTTTTACATAACGTTCCAGTTTCTTCCTTCTGATGTGTTCCTCAATCAGGTCCCGGAGATGATGGCATTCATTGGTATCATGCCCGTGAGATTCATGGAAGCGGCAGAACTTTCCAGACTTCTGCGCGTTATCTAATTCCTTCTTGTATGGTGGGCGTTTGTATCTAACTTCGCCTTGGGTGGCAAGGAAGATATTTTCGACGGTCTCGTTCAAAGGAGTGTATGTGTCGAATCTCGGTCCAGGCCGATATAGGCGATTTTCTCCCTTCTTGCCCCCAGCATTGTCTCTGGAATCATTTCTTCGAACGTCCCTTGCCACAGCGGGGGCGTTGCTGTGAGTTGCCTTATTTTGCTGTCCTGACTGCCCCTCAACGGCAGCATCCTCGAGCCTCATATATTTCCCGGCTTCATGGAAGAAATCGGGTAAAGTAGCTGGTTTTTCTTTTGTCAACCGTCTAGCAAATTTAGTGTCCGGATGCACACCGCTATAGAGGGACATTAGGATAAGCTTCTCGTCGGCATCTTGGACTGCGGCCGGTGCGGCATTGAATCGGGTCAGGTATTGCTGCAGTTTTTCTCCAGGTTTCTGTTTGATGCTGGATAAGGAAAAAGCGTCCTTAAGTTGTTCCACATGAATGTGGAACTGACTGATAAACCTTTCTTTCAATATTTCCCACGAGCTGATGGATCCCTGGGGTAAATGACAGAACCAGGAGGTAGCGAGATCTGCTAAGAATAGTGGAAAGCATTTGCACAGTACTCCTTCTGTTGCTCCACTCATGAGCATGTGCTGTGTGTATCTTTGTAAGTTACGATGGGGTCGGAGGTTCCATTGTTGGCATCTTCCATTCTCGGGGGGTGATAGCAATTTCAATGTTGCGGGCGAAAGGGCTGGTCACCCTAGCGCCTATCCCTCGATCTCTTTGCTCCCGTTGGACGCACTCTCTGAATAAGCGCGCCATCCTTTCATCAGAATTTGGAGCAGATAGAAACGAGTTTGGTTCTGTTCTGCGGGATTGATTCTGTCCAGATGACCTGTAGGGATGGTATCGTCTATCATTCCTCATATTTTCCGGCGGCTGCCTTTGATCTTCTGGGAGCATGCTAGGGTCAGCTACAGTTGGCCCTTGCCTTGATCTTCCCCTGCTGGGTTCTGATCTAAGCACTTCCTCGGGTCCAACTTCGGGCTGGACTCTAGCTCGGCCCCGTTCACTGGCGTTTCCGTGGTCAGGCAGTATGACAGGCTCAGCTACAGTTGACCTTCATCCGATACCTCCCCCGTTGGGTTCGGTACCAAATGTTTCCTCAGGCCTAACTTCGGGCTGTGCTCGATCTCGGCTCCTACCATAGCTACTTCTGCCGTTAGCCCCTTCGAAAAAGGAAGATCTTTGTTGTCTCTGAGATCCTCCAAACTGGGACTCGCCCCATGATTCAGTGTTGCGGTTGGACTCTTCAGCGTCCCTTAAGCGTGACATGAGATGGTCCACCAAGGCTTCCTGTTGGGACGTGAAGCGGTTGGTTACTTCAACCACAACTCTGTCCAAATCTGCCCTAGTAATTGCTGTAGGCTGTTCTGTGGCAGGAGTGGTTGGGTTAGCCTGTCCCTCACTTGTCACTGCTGCTGGAGGAGGACGATTTACTTGATTTGTGACAGCTGGATCTGGAAGACTGCTGGATGCGATGTTTTTTCCTTTGTTAACATCTTTTTTCTGTTTGGGAGGCATGTTTTTCAAGTGGCGAACGATGCTGTTAGGAAAACTGTTAAGTGGATGAAGCTGAAGCTTCGAGCTTCTAGCTCTCAGTGAAAGCACCAAAAATGTTTGCACAAAAAATGGACAAACACCTCAAAGTCGTATGATTCAATAGTTCTTATGTTGTTCTTAATGATTTTGGAGATTTATGCAGATATATGAAAAGCAGGGGCTAAATTGTAAAAAGACACGCAAATTTATAGTGGTTCAGCCAGAATGTGCCTACGTCCACTTTATATGTTATTTCTCTTCTCTTGTTTTGATTACAAGTACAAAGCTTTGATACAAGTAAAAGAATGTTGTTTGAAAGTTCTATCCGTGCTTGAGCTCTCAAAACTTGTCCCCCATTGTTGTACCCCTGCCCCTCTATTTATAGAGTGAGGCTGGGAGCAGGGGTCTTGGATGTATATAGCTGCTGGTGAGCCTGGGCCGAGGCGATCTGGCCTGGTAAAGTTGGCTCGGCAACACCTTGATTCGGTAGTGCTTTGGTCCGGTGGTGGCTTTGGTCCGGTCGTGGCTTTGGTCCGGTGGTGCCTTTGGTCCGGTGGTGCCTTTGGTCCGGTCGTGGCTTTGGTCCGGCTGTAGATGGTTGAATAGTAGGGACGAAGGTTGGATCGGCGGAGCCTGGTTCGGTGGTAGGTGTTGGGAAAGGTACCCAACAATGGGTTTGAATGAATATCGATTTTTTAAAATATAATATATAAATGCTATTTTTATATATGTATAAAATTTAGATTTTTTTTATAACATGTTTTAGAAATTTTAATTTATAAGTTAGTTTGGAAAATATGAATTTTAAGATTTTACTTATAATTTTATTATTTTAAAAATATATAAAATAAGACTTATTATAAAAAAAATTAATAATAAGATTTAATTTAATAAAATTTAATTTAATTGGTTTATAACATGTTTATGTATTTATTTAAATTTATATTAATATTTTAAAATAGATTTTTAATAACTTTATTAATAGAGGTTGGGAAGATAAATTAATGTTGACTTGGAATTTAAATTGGTTAATAATCGAATTTAAATAAGAATTGACTTGAACTTATTGATTTTGAGATTTTGAAAGATATGATTTATAACTTGATTTGATAAAAAGTGATTAAATGAATATTCTCAATTTTAAATGAAATTGAGACTGAATAGTTAATATTGATTTAAATTTATAAATTGAGATTCTATTTAATTGTCATTAAAATGATTAAGTGAATATTTTCCAATTTGAATAAAATTATAGTTAAATGTTGAAAAATAAATGAAACTTAGATTGTTAATGTTGGATATTTAAACTTTGAATCTATTGGAATTAAAGTGATAGTTCAAACCCGAATTTGAAATCGATAAAAATTGAAATGGTTTATTGAGAATTTGAATTGAATCTTTAACCTTTTAAATTGAAAGTGTTGAACTGGGATTGATTTAAATTTAATTTGGAACTTAAGTTGATTTGAATCGATTTGTGGAATTGGATGAAAAAATTCTAATTTGGAAACTATTTCAGTATAATCTCTTTAAATAAATATAAACTATTTTCAATTTGCAACTATTTTAATATATAAATTATTTTAATATATAAACTATTTTGATTTATAACTATTTTATTATATATACTATTTTCAATATAAATGGTTTAAGTTGGAAGGGTTATGATTTCAAAAGTGTTATGATTTAAAAAAAAAATATGATTTCAAAAGTGTTATGATTTCAAAAGTGTTATGATTCCAAAAGTGTTATAAATTTTGAAGGTGTTACGATTTTGGAAATGAATATTATTTAAAGTGAATAATGATATCGAATTGATATGGTTTTGAAATGAATATGATATTTTGATATGAAGTATGAACTATTTGAAATGAAACGACCACGGTGTGAAATAAGCGCTTGGTTGTTAAAGAGACCGGGATCGGATATTGTCATACTCTCTGCCAATACTGAAAACCACTTTAACAACGATGTACGTGGTGGAGATTCCAGAACGAAGTAGGATGGTTTGGCGAGGATTCTGTATAAGGTATTAACGCAGCCCTGACTCCCGCGAGTCAGCTTGATGTGGCTAAAGCAGGAGCCATGCCGGGCCAAGTGAGGTCATTCCTCCTATTGGACACATTTCTTCGATACCATTCTATTACTTTGTGATTTGATTGGGTGTACCTTTGGTTTGGGAGTGTGTCACGAGGTGGGCGGTAGTAGCTGCTATGCGTTACCACCAGTTCGGATCCGCAACGGGATATCTACCCTGGCATTGCCTCACGTGCCCTATCACATGCCATATCGCGTGTTCTACGAGTTTGTTTTGTACCGTACCTATGTGGTGTCCTTTGGGTAAACCACCAGTTTGGTGGAGCGTACGGCATTGTATAGACTGTGGGAATATATAAAATATGTTAAGGGGATATGGGTAACGCCTTAGCGCTATTTTAATAGCTTACTTTACTATAGACATATTATAATAGCGTATATTACTACATAGTAGATAGTTCCACGGATCCTTAGAGGATGGAAATCCCAAACATACTTTAAGTTACTTATATTTCAGTTGATATTTCACTTGAGTTGAATTTACTGGTATAAGAATGTAAATCCTGGCTCGAGTGTTTTGTGTTTTGCTTTATGCTCGGGTCAGACTGAGTGTCACAGCATTTGAGACTCACCTTTGGAGATTGGAGCTTTGTTTGAAGATCTTTCTATCCAGCTTTCAGTTATTTCAGTTTATTCCAGTCATTTATGTTCAGACTCGTCAGTTGCTTGTGTATTAGAGATTCATTTGTATTTGAGATTCTGTTGTATTTTGTTTCGGACTCTGATGTTTTATAGTAGCTTCATGAACTACTATTTATCTATTCCGCTATTTATTGTTATATTACTCCGTGTCTGTGATTCTGTGATTGATTTTATTTACTGTATATGCAAAGTTTTGCCAAATATAAATCAACAATCTGTTGTTTGAGCAATTTAAGTCCGACATGTGCGGATGCGAATGGTTCAAAATACCATGTCGTTACAATAAATCTAAAACATAATTATCCCGAAGGATAATAAATGAAACTCGTAATCTTTTATAAATATAAAATAATATTAATTATCTTGAAGAAAAATAAATCAAATTTATAATCTTTTATAAATTTAATTTTTTAATATTAATCAACTTTATAACCTCTTTTATAAATTTTAATCAATACCTATCCTTTATTTTCAAAATTCTCAAAATATTTGAAAATACAATTTAAACAACTTTCAAACTACAAAATACGACCAAACACTTATTTTGTAAAAATACAAGCAATAGTTCAACATACACAAGGGTTTAGGAGATGATATTTTATAAGTAAGGGTGTAGCGAAAATCACTATAACGACACTTACACAATTCAAATGGTATGTCAAAAATATTTCAACCAAACATCCAATATAAGCAATAAAAGAATATAAATAAATCAATATTGGCGAAAAACCCCTTAGAGTCTCATTACAAAAGTCCCTTGCAAGTTTCATTTATATATGCACTTCGAAGTGTCCCGTAGCAACCTATTTGCTACGAAAACACTCCGACTTTTACTTTTTGTCCCCTGTAACAAAATGGTTATTTAAGCCTTCCACTATCAAGCAGGAATTTGAATCCAAACGAACAATCAAACAATAATCTTTTTTACCTTGCAAGCACAGAATGGTGATTTATTTGGCTTTATAGCTGTCTAAAACAATCTAGTCAATTTAATTTTAGGAGAACGATGTTTTATTTTTCTAAATAGATATCACAAACGAAGTAATTAAAACTATCAACTATCATTCATTCTTTCAATGACAACCTATAACAACATACAAATCATGCAATTTATTGAAAAATGAGTTAACTTACCGAAATTCCAGTTGACGCTTTCGCGTTCCGGTTTGGTCTAAAATCGAACGACATTCAATTTTAGCCTAAAATTATACCAGCTTCAAATCTAATGAAATCAGTTCCAACACGTAGCTAATGTTACTACAAGCCCAACACAACTGACTATGTCCAAATCCAACTTCGTTTGGAGAAGATATTAAGTTTATATGTTATCAGATTAATTAAAATAATTAATTACTCAATCACATTAATTAATCACCTACCCCCTTTAAATGCTTTCTTCTCTAAATCGGATTTTTCTCCCAAATCCATTTATTGTGCATATTAGTGCCAACCTTGTGCACAGATTCATCACTCTCTCTCCTCGCCATCGACCACTATAACCAACAATACCACAAACCGATCGCACCACCGCACTCCACTTTGGGATCTCATCACAACCCAAACTCAACCTCCGTTCAACCATAATAAAATGCGACATGCTGCCACGGCCAGTAAATTTCACTTCCTCCTACAGTGCACTGAAGTGCCTCCAACCAATGCTATTCATCGTCTCTCGCCTCCACGTGCTCCACCGTGCCATCGATTCGACCTCCATCCTTACCAATCAATTCGCAACAGAACACTAGCCTGGACTGCTTCCAATATTGCGAGTTCCAAATAATAGCCATACTTCACCAAATGATCACCATAAGCTCGCCTTCCCTCGACAAGCACCAATCCACACTCGACCGTGCCTAACTCCACCTATAACTCACACAAAAGCTAACCCTAGCTCAGATCTGTTAATGGTCAAGTGCAAAGTAGTGATGTTGCAGCCAATACTATGCATATGGAGTTGTAGAGCTCATAAAAAAAGTTCAATGAATTTACTTTTAGGATTTTTAGTTGAGTATATGGTTTGATTTGGATTTTTGAAGTCTTGAAGCCATTATTGAGTTTACTAGGAAAACAAAAATAGAAGAGGGAGGGGAAAATAAAAATGAAAATGGTAAGTGCTTGACTTTGATTTTATAAAAAAACAATTTACCTTGCTTCAAATACCAGCAAACCACTATTCTAGAGTTAGACCCTATTCTCAAGTAACCATCACATCACCATCAAAGTTTTCGAATTTTGATTTGATTTAAATAAAAAACTAAAAAGAAGGTTTTGCAGTATTTCACTACACAATGTTCCATTCGTATATAAACCGTGAACAACAAAGACAAAAATACGATCCACCAAAATACGATACGATTACAAATCAACAATAAAATATGCATATTATTTTATTCCATGAAATCTTAAAAATACCATCATTTGTCATAAAATACGTCAAACAATAATTTAAATATTTTCCAAATTAAAAATTATGGAAAAATCTAATTAATTCATTCAAAAATACGTCAATAAAATCAAGTCGATTTATTAACAATTGATTTTCTTGTTATTTACTCGAATTATTTACTATTGTAAATAAATTTATAGAATAAGTTCACCGTTATTATTTATTAACTAAAAGGAGTTAAATAAGGCTATTAAATCCATTTAATTAATATCTAATTCAGAATTCAAATATTTAACCAATCCTAGTATTTGAATATAAGTTATTTAGATTTTTAAACACCAATTATTTGAATATTTAAAATTAATTAAATATTTGAAATCAAAGCGATAAAATTCTAGGATGTTATAGATATGGTAATGGTAGAGGAGAGAAAAAAGAAGGAGAATGCGAAACTGAAATGTATCTGAGGAATAAATTCAAACTTACGTTATCCGTTACATAATTTTTGAACTGTCACTTCACTTAAATTGGCTTAGGCTGTTAAAACCAACTAAAACTCGTTTACATAAGTATGTGTAACTCCTTTATATAGACTCTGATCTAGCCAAACCTATACACCACCTCATCTAGAAAAATGAGCGCTATGCAATGGCACAGCTCCCATCACATAATTCCAACAGTTATATAATTACCATTTTGCCCTTATTAATACTAAATCTTACGAGATGTTACATTCTCCCCCACTTAAAAATCATTCATCATTAAAATTCCAAACGCAATTCCTTCTCACGTATCTTCGTATCTTATGCTACATAAATGTGTGTGCGTGCGTGCGTATATGATAATAACACACCTCATAGAAATTTTCCCAAAGCATGGAACTCCCTCTTCATATGGCTTATCTGATTGCATTTATAACATTTAATCTTCGAGACCTTCACTCTACAATTCTTCGACACACGTCCACTCATACTGCATCTCTTGCACCTCTTGTCTTGCTTACCATCCTATCCACTTGGACCTCCAGGGTCTTTGCATTTTTCTTGACTGACATTCTTCGTCGGTTCCCCTTTAGAAGCCTCCACTATAGTGGTATTCAAAAATGCTAGCTCAACTAAATTTCGAACATCGCTCCTGTAGGAATCTGACAAAGTGCTAATTTCCTGAGTGGAGAACTCAATCCTACTACAAACTTCATCGCCTTCTTTGCTGTGGTATCTATCAATTCAAAACCAAATTTCACCATCTTATTAAAACTAATAATATATTCTTTCACAATAGAATTTCCTCGTTTGAGATTAATAAACTTCTCAGGCAACACCTCCTTTTTAGCCCCAAAAAAAATTCTATCTTAAACCTTTTCATAAAATCCATTTGGGAAATTTCATATTCATTGTGTAACGGCTGCGGATTTTGCCCACTCGAAAATCAACATCCATACTTTACATCGTATTCGAATGTCGTAGATTCGACCGTTCAAATCCGAGTCGCCGGAGCTTATAACAACATTAAGTAAATAACATAGCGGAATAAAAAGAATAATACATTGATATACAATATCTGATACAGTATCGGATACAATAGAGTGATACAATGAATATCAATATACATCAGAGATATGATACAACAAATAGCAGCGGAAAAGAAAACGATAACATCAGCAGCGGATAATCTTCATCTTCAAAGTACCAATCCAGAAATAGCTCGAACTCCCAATAACGAGGCACAAAGATAAGCAAGTGCAGTCCATATCCAAAGACTGAACTAGCTCCAGAAAATCTACTAAATCTGAATATCTGAAAAACCCAACTCTAGACTGCTCGTGTAGAAAAATTTTGAGCATCCAGAGTTTAGGAAAGAAACAATAAACTCCGGATCAGTCATGGGACTGGTGTGAGCAACAAAAACAGTTTATCTTTAAAACAAACAGCAAGAGAATTTTAAAGTCAATTCGCAATGCTTTTGGAAAATGAAACTACCATAAGACCTCCCACCACACACAGAATGCAAACGCAGACTTGGAGGAGATTTCTTCTTATGTTAGTCAAAGATGTTTACTACGCAAAATCAGATCAAATCGTTTTTGATATTATTATTAGTGCATAGTGGAAAACATTTAGAAAATAGAATATAAATCTTAGCCAGCATAGGTACCATTATATTATGCCTGCTATAGCTGCCTCCTGAGGAGACGGGTTATACAATTGAAATTGTAAAGGCTCGTATTGTTTCTTTGGATTTCCAACAAATGGTCAGGCCAAGGAACTTCCCATTGCCACATGGAAACGCCTCTGGAATTACGTCCCGAGAAATAACCTAACATTACGGTTAGATCTCTGCCAACACAAGGCCGGGTTACCCCAAACTGGGTAACTACTGACACGAATATGTCATCCCCCGATCGTAACTGATCTATATCCGAGGATCCTCGATTCCAACAACCACATAAGAGTAATAATAATGCAGTAACCACATAGGTTAAGTATCTGGGCTCCATACCATGATACCACCTCTATCCAGAAGGAATGACATACACTAAAGGGGCGCTACCCCCTAATAACCTTGCTGCATCCTTCCTGTTTTGACCATTCCGGGGTGTGAGGTCCGACGAAGTCTCGTCCAATAAGCTACGCTTTGTCACAAAGCCATGCTTCGGGTCAAACAAATGATCAAAGAAATGATCACAAAGATATAAAATCATACAAATGATCATATCACAAATGATCAAACAATGATCATTACACAGCAACACTAAGCATGTCACATTACCAAATTGGGAATATATCGCTGATAAATTTCAACTACATAACCTCTGAGCTCGTACGTCTCAGAGAAGGGTGTTAAGCTAAGAGAATAAATCCTCTGCCACCAACAGAAATGTATTTGAAAGAAATCGGCTTTATATCTCAAAGTGTAATGTCAGACATGTATCCATACAAGTCTGTTCCGGGTTCGAACAGAACCAAAGGCACTTCTTACGAAGCCCTTGCAATTCTGGGTATTCCCAATCCCGTCCGGACTTCCCATCACAAAGGGTGATAAAATCTCTATATCGGGGCCAGTCGATGCAGAGACATTCGACGAGTTGTCCTTTCGTTTTCGAAAATATCCGGTCTTCAAATGCTATCCATAAACGACGTATCACTATTCGGAATGGGTTATATGACACAAATGTCTTTTCACGGCTAACCCGAATAACGAGCGCAATATTCAAAATCATATGGATATTGGGGTCTCAGTTAAATCACAGCTTAAACTTTTCATTTGAATGGTTAAAACAAATTACCATTTTCAAATCTTTAAACAAAAAGATTTATTTCACAAAGTTAACCCCAGTTTCAACAAAAATTCATTCACAGGTTTCAAAACAATTTCCGTTTCAATTGGATTAACTCGTTAAATCTTTAAAACAAAGATTTAACTTATAGCTTTCAAAACAATTTCATTTCGAATGGTTTAAACAAATCATCATTTTAAATTTGTTAAAAATAAACAGATTCAATTCATAGTTTTCAAAAAGAATTCATTCATAGCCTTTAAAACATTTCAATTTCATTTTAAATTTGAAACCTTTCAACATAAATTGGAAGTTCACTTCTCATATGAAAGCTGTTATTATTTGAAAACAAATAGTTTTCGTTTCAAAAAAAATCCAATTGTATTTGCTCGAGTTAAAGCTCTTGAATTATATTCACATTCCAAAATCAATACTTTTAAAATAGTTTAACCCTTATATAACTGGTATAACATCGTTAATCCCTAGTTTTCAAATCATAGAATTCAATTTCAAATCTTGAATTTTAGTTTAAATCAAATATTTAAATTTCAAAACTCGATTAAGTTATTCAAAATAACTTTTATCTTTGAAATTCCATTTCAAAAGCTTTTTACATTTTAAACCGAAATTTCCAATTTCAAAATCAATTGAAATTAAAATTTCAATTTCAAAAAAAACATCAAATTTAAATTATCTGTGACTTAACCGATTTCCACGTGAAATCCATATTTGTGTGTGTATGGTGTAGTCCAGGGGTTTAACACAACAGTGCAACATCATTCAATCATCACAGATAAAAACACAGAAATATAGTTGATAAGCGATATAAACTATAACGCTTATCTTTTCATTCACAGATCACAGATATATAAGTATATCGCAGATAAATAAATCAGATCACAACACAAATCAGGGTATATCACAAATCATCACATATCAGGGAATGTCAACCAATCAAATCAATAGAATGCAAATATTCATAAGTAAGAATCAATTTAATTATCTGATTTATTTAAATCAGATTAATTACTTATGAGTTCAATTATAATTATTAATTAGTTACCAATCAATTTGATTAATTACTCTTTAAATCGTTGATTTACCTTTAATTAATATATCCTAATTATTTAATTTATTAAGTATTAACTGTAACTTAATTAGTTCTTATTTACAATTAATTAATTTCAATCATTTATTAGAAATCTAGTTTATGATTCATAAGTACCAATTAATTTTGCCTTAATTAATCAACTTTAACTTTACTTAACTATTTTAAACTTATAATTACTAATTAATTAATACAAATCATTAATTATCATGATTAACTAACTTAATAAATAAATGAATTACAATTCATCAAATTTTCATTTACTTAAGATAAATTTATTTTTATTAATGATTTCATTATCACTTATAGATATATCGAAAACATTTATATTCAATCCATTTTTTTTCAAGGTTTAAAATAAATACCAATTTATTTTTATAAGTTTAAATCAAATTTGTGAACCTTATAATTACTTGTCAAAGTAATACATACCTTATAAAAGAAATTTAAAAGAATTTTAAAGCCAAATTCATTAAGGTTTAAATTTGGGTAAGTTTAAAACAGGAAACAAAATGTTTCCGAGCCCAAAACACCAATTCTCGAGACAGACTCGAGTGAAACCCGAGCCATTTCACATTTTTCCCGAGTTCAACCCCGAGACACTCGCGTACGCTCCTTTCCTCGAGACAATCCATCATTTAGTTCGAGTTACCACGTGATTTCCTTCGAGACGAACCCGAGAGAAACTGCTTCTTCTCCAAATCCCCAACTACCTCAGCAACCACCAGATACACGTCTTGACATTCGTCCACGTGCACAGATGCGCCAGTGAACTCCGACCGACCTCGACGATCTCGATCCATCGACGAACACCACAACAACCCTCCCCAATCGTCATCAAGCTCGAATAGGCACTGGATCAAAATCGAGCATAGCTCGAGTAACCTCCACCCAGACTACCAACCCAAAACGCTTCGCGATCACAACTCCGGCCACCAGAGGCTCGGCGCCTTCGGCTACTGCTTCGCCTACCTCCATTCTTCCTTCACCCAAAATTGCATGCAGCTCGGTCACTCCTTGGTGACGAAAACATCAAATGTACAGAACCCAAAAACATCAAACCCAAAACCCTACTTTTGATCCAACCAACTAATCCTTGCATTAGAAATTTTCTTTAGCATTTTTCCTATACTCGGTGATCATCAAGCTTGCTTCAGAACAAATCTCAACATTTATTTTTGATTCGATCGTCAGATATTCGTAAGAATGACATTTTCGTTCATATACGAATTTCTCTAAGAATACTAAACTAAAAGTCCTCGTTTTTGTTTTAAAAATCATATATTACAGTAAGCATTCAATCTATACTCCTGAATTTACAAATCGTTGGAGTTGATTTTTACTTGTTCTTCAATCTCCCCTGTTCCTTTCATCTTCCAGACAGATTTTCAAACTTATACTTATTAAATAAATTTTTAAACTTTAATTCATGATACAATAATCATATTCTGTTTGAATCTTAAACAATAACGTTTATTTTATCAAGTAATAATGGATTTTGATCAATTCTTGAGTCTGTAAACTAAAGACAGTAAAATACTAGAACAGCACATATATTCACTTATATATATATACACACACACACAAAAGATCTACTGATGTGTATAAACATAATGTATACTGAACACATAACTTAACAACAATTCAATACTTAAACTTATTTAAAAGTGATGTTACTCACATGGCAAAGAAGTTGGTTTAAAATTAGTGTTTGCTCACTTGACTTGGATGAAGCAGAGAACAGTGGTTGCTTTCTTTATGATTTTCCCCGAACCTGCTTGAATTTTTGTTGAAGTTAGACTCTCCTTGCTTTGAATCTGAAGCTCACTTTTGTTTCAGAATTTTAGAAAAGCTGTTAGTTTCTTTTCTTCTCCAGGTTTGAAGATGATTTGCAACTTTTGCTTTGCTTTTGTTGAATGATGTTTAGAGTTTATAAAAATGATGATACTTATTTTATTCTCCTGGTTTGCTAATTTCTACTGAACGAACTAGAATGGATATGGATGGGTATTATATAAAGGAGATGGTTCGTACAGATAGGCCATACTGGTACATGCAAGCTTTGTTTTTTTTTCTATGATCAGACATTTTGTATTTCCTTCTTTTTTTCCTTGTTGACATAAACCCATGCTTGTTTTTCGGCTGAGATGGCACCAAGTCATGCTAAGGAGAGGTGGCATTTAATGCATGTGTCCCTACTTTTGTCTACAGCTTATACTTTGTTATGTAAGCACAGTTTTCTTGCTTTGTATAAGTATGCTCATATGTACTTGTGCTTATATAAAATCCATTTTATTGTTTGATATGTCTTTATTTTGCAATACACTTTTGTTTCATTTAATTTTGTTTACTTACTTATGCGTTGATTTAATTTTGTTTGTTACTATCTTGATTTGTTTACACTTGAATTTACATAGTTCTTTATATTATTTTATAATTTAAAATGAATTTCTATCTTACTTTGTTTTGTATTATTTTTGTAGTATATTTATTATCTTGTATTTCTTTTGTTTTATTGTCTCATTTTTATTCCTCTTTTATTTTAACTTAAATTATTTATTTTACTTTTGTTCAAGTTTTATTTGTTATTTTATTTCATGTATTACTATATATATTTTATTAACCCAAATATTTATTAAATCATAAATTCAAAATTATTTATTATTATTATTTATATTTTAAAACATCTATCTAAGATTCAAATCACCTATATATACAATATTTTTAATTTAAAGATTTAACAAATTTTAATTTGGATCCGGGGAAACTCGCTTACTTTATCAATTAATTTACTATTTTTATTCAAAAATACCATTAATTATTAATTTAAATTAAATAAAATCTAGGATCGTTACACATTGACTTCCTCTATAAGGTCCCACTAGTTCATTATTTCAACCTTGTAGGTGCCAAAAGGAAGCAGTCCTTTTAGCTCATCACTCAAATTCAATATACCAAAAGTCCTAGGTCCCTCCAGTTCATTGCTTCCCCTTGTAGGTGCCAAAATCAAGTTGTCCTTTTAGCTCATTACTCAAATTCAACATACCAAAAATCCTATCACATGTACGCAGCAAAAGCTCGCGTCTCCACAAAAGCTTCCATTCCATATACTATTTGCCATCCATATTAAGAAAATCCTTATAGAGTTTTAGGAAATTCGGCCCTAGTGCACCAACAACGTCTCTATGTTGCACCCCAGTTACATATGCCCCTTAATTAATAGTGATCTAGTTTTTAGCTTTTAAGATAACATGGAACAAAAGTGTAATGTCCACAACCGATACCTCCAAAGCTTCATTTCTAGTACCAGTTTCAGTAGGGTTACTCATCTATGCTAAGTGTAAAGTTGGATCTAATATTGGGTTCTCCTAGATTAGTAAATAGAGATGGTAAACATAAGCCCGAAATTAAATGTCATATACCCATTTACTTTAACTTATATACATAAAAATATACAATTACGCATTCTCTTTAGGTCCTAACTAAAAACTCTGATACCAAATGTAACAATCCAAGTTTTCGCGACCATATGATCGAATCGCATGCATCATAAACTAAAAAGTATGATTGTATTAAATAGTAGTCTGTAGAGAGCTAAGCTAACTAACTATATCTTTTAAAACTTATAGCGAAATGGATCAAACTATAATATAGATAAAATAAACAAATCCCATATATATATACTATTAATACCTCGGTTATTAATTTTAATGATAACAACCTTGGTAACAACATTCATATAAAATATAGCCACCAATATTTTGCCAAGTTATATAATATATAGTGCAAGACATTACATAGGTGTTGTATCGAAGACTGTATAGTATAAAGACTCAAGAAATGGACATGAAGGCTCCTGAGTATATAGACCAAGATACGAAGATCTTAAGACTATAATATAGTGTATAGAGTCATAGTGTATTGTTAAAGTCTCTAATAGCAATCTTTAAGCTCTATCTCTTATTTTTCTATCTTTTATATTTTTTAAACAAAATAAAATTTCAAAATATATTTCAAAATATTTTATAAAAAATTTTCAAAGTTCAAAATGTTTATAAACTATGTTCAAACTATTTTACAAAGTATCAAATTATTTTACAAAGCATAGGATTTTCAAAACATTTTCGAAGAAGCTAGTTTTCAAAAAATACATGTATGTGTCAACATACATGGTATGGATATATCGATATAAATACTGCTAAATGATTTTTCAAATTTTGAAAAGAAGTGTCTATTCGTCGCAACTCTTTGTGAGTGGACACATTTGTTTATTCACTATATAAAGGGGAGTTCAAACGAATTTTTTGACAGTTATTAACTTAATTTCTTCCCACCTCTTACACTCTTGAAAACTCCATTAAAAGTATACTATATTCTCTTTGAAATCATATAGAATCAATTTAAACTTCATTGTACTACTACTTTCTTACTGTTTTGGAATCATCTCTCTCTCTCAAATCAAAGATCAAAGTATTGTCCAAGAGGTTATAGGATCCATTGTATCCAAAGTTCAAGAAATTGTCTTTGGAAAAACCATTAAATTTTATTTATATTTGCTTGTAGCTCATTCCAATCAAGTGGGTGTGCCTGGTAGCTCGAAAATCTTAGTGGTTTGCTTGTATCCAATCCAAATCAACTAGGTTTACCATGAGCCCGAAAAACCAGGAGGGTGTGTCTCATAGCTTCAGAATCGAGATTATAATTGGGTTTGCCTTCTATCCATTTAAAAATTTGAATTTGAAAAGAAATTTGTACAAGCAGTTGTGTAAGGGACTGGATGTAGGAGAAATTCGAACCAGTATAAAATCTCTGGCGTTATCTCTCTAACTCTTTACTTTTCTTTACTCTTTTATTTTTTTATTTGTGAATGCATCTATGACTGTTTACTAGTAGAATTATGTGTTGTTAATTTGAAATTTAATATTTAACTTGAAAGAAATTTAAAATTATTTAGAAAAATTAGAAAACACTATTCACCCCCCTCTCTGGAGTTTAATTGGCCTTAAGATCCATAATTCTGCAACCCACATTTTGTGTCAGAGCACTAGATTTTCAAAATTTTGTAATTTGATTTTTGAAAAGTTTTAATGGCTAGCAACACAGTTAGTACATTTGACTTCTATCAAAGGACAATCTACCACTAGTCCTCCACTTTTTAATGGTAGTAGTTACACATATTGATCATGTGGGATGAAGATTAATTTACAATCTAATGGTTTGATATTTGGAATGTGACACAAAATGAGTACACTAAACCCCAGACAAATTTTGCATAATGGACTGCTGACAAAAAGGCACTTGCACAGAATAATTCTAAAGTCATGAATTTTTTTATTCACTATATAAAAATGAATTTAATATAATATCTATTTGTAAGTCTACATATGAAATTTGGAGAGCACTACAAGTTACACATGTGGGCACTAGTAAAGTTAAACAGACCAAAATTTCCATACTTACTAATCAATTTCAATTGTTTAAAATGAATCCAAATGAGTCTATTTTTGACATGTACTATAAATTTCAAGACATAGTGCATTCATTAATAGCATTAAGTAAAAACATTTCTGAAGAGGACCACGTTAGAAAAAACCTCAATTCACTCTCTCTTCAAAGCGGGATCAAAACACACTAGCAATAGATGAGGCTAATAATATTAGTACTTTGAAATTTGAAGAGTTAATAGGCAAATTCAATGTCCTATGAAGCACAATTGTAGTGTAGAAGAGAAAGCAAGGTAACAAAGAGAAATCCATCGCTTTCAATGCAATAAATAACGATTAGGATTCAGATGATGACAATGACGAAATAATTACTTTCTTGATCAAAAATTTTAGAAAGTTTTTAGAGTATAGAAAGACGAATAACTTTTGAAGACCTGAAAGCAAGATGCTTGGAACTAGAACTACAATTAGACGTTTCAACAGCGATGAACTCGGTCATTTACCAAGAGACTGTCCACATTCGAATAAATCAAAGATAACAACAGTTACTGATTCATCCAGAAAAAAAAAAGGGCTTATACAACGACATTGGATGATTCAGATACTTCTTTAAGCGAAATGAAACAGATACTGAGGATGCAAACATGTGTTTCTTGGTAATTGTTGATTAATCAGAACATATCAAAGAAAAGGAGCAAGAAGCAGTACTTTTTACAATTAATTTGTATTTCCTTTTTTGTGTTTTGTGTGTTTTTAGGAATAACATATAGATTAATAATAATATTGGATGAATACAAGTATATAAATATATATATAGGAATATATTATCTTAGTTATAATATTGAATTTTTCGGACTATATGTTAACATACTTCTAGACCATATGTCAACATACATGCCATAATTTTGAAGTTTTTTTTTTCAAATTCAAAAGTTGAATTTCTCTCTTTTGCATTTATTTCAAATAATGAAAGTGCATCTCTTAAAAATGGAAATGTCAGTTCTTTATCTATTAATTCACCTTTTCTCTATTATCTCCTTAAAATCTCAAAAATGGCCTCCTCAAGTCAAACCCCTGAAACCATATGGCTCTCTAAGAGAACCAAAGGTTTTCTCTTCAATGAAAAAGAAGCCACTGATACCTATATGGATCATGCTACTTCTGAAAACGTTTTTCCTAGAAGATTTGCTAAATTTGATGATTTTTCCTCTTATGATCTTCAAGATCTTTGTTTACAAAATGAAAATCTTGGGTTGGTCGACTCTTCTCAAAATGATTTTGTTTGTTATTTGGATTTAATTAAAATGTTTTACACAAATTTAAATGGAAAAGAATTTCAAGGAGAAGTGGGACAAATTTGGAGTAGTGTAATTGGCACTCGAATTGTTTTAAATTGTAAACTTTTGGGTCATATACTTAGTTGCAAATTCAACGGAATTGACCTCTCCACTTTTCAACTTGATGAAGAAAATCATGAAGTTTTTCAAGACATTTTCGAAAGTGACGAAGAGTTTGATTTTAAACACAATAATCTTCGACCAAAATTGAGACTTAGAGTCTCATTTTACAACAAAGTATCATGTTGAGTATGGGTAATTACAATAACCCTACTCAAAAAGTTTTAAAGCTCTTTCGCCATTCAGGGAAATTATGACATCAATTAGGCATAAGTGATTTTAGACGACTTTGTTTAAAAGAACACTTCTAGCCATCTCACGCCTCCAACAAAGAGATTCTAAGGAATCAAGAGAAGCTTATCAAAAACCATAAGAAGCTTAAACGTTCCTTTAGTAAAAAGTTCACTTCCCTTTCCAACAAAGTGGAAAAATACTTTGGGAAGATCATTTACAAGCTTGGTGGATATTCGTCATCATTATCTACATCTTTCTAAGTCTATGTAGGTATTTCCTTATGATATCCAGCTTTTTATTCCTTATTAATGTGTGTTTTTAGTTTAAATTCATGTTATTTTCATGTATTTTTTTATATCGAATTACTTCTCTATCATTAGTAATGAAATTTTATTCTTGCTGTTACATATTGTTCTAATAGTCTGGAAGTTATAAACATACATCAATATAAGATTAAAAAAAAACTATAACAAAAGTAAAAAGTTTTGCATTTTCAGGTACGTATGTCGACATATATGAGCCATTGGGCAAATTTTTTTTAATTTTAAACTAAAATAACTACCACCTATTCAATCTTTCCAAACAACTTTTCACTCCTATGTAAGCCTATTTCTTCCAAAAAAAACCACTTATCACTTTACTCTCTATTATCTTTTCATTCTCAAACATTTTTCCAACAAAATGTCTTCTCCACACCAAAAATTATGTGAAAACCTTGAACAAACACTTCAATCATTCAAGGACATTCTTACTTTTCTCTTAAGAAATCAAAGGCATTAAGAGTTAAGTCAAAGGCAGATGATCAAATAGCAAGAAATGCATTTCGATGTTCTTCGATGGATGATTTCTTTCTTAATCAAAGATGATCAAACCAACAACCTAGAATCTCTTTTAACAAGGATAATGAAGATTGGGATGCCATCAAAGCAGATCCAATCATTGAATCCGACGGTTAGGTTAAAGTTCCTCGGAATGTCTAGTTTTCTATGTATTTTACATAAGTGTGTGTCTACTAGATTTGGATTTGTATGATATAATTTGGATTAATACTCTTAAGAGTGGATTTGATTTTATTAGTATTTGGATTTGTTTATTAGACTATATGTTTGAATTTATTGTATAATGATTGAAACAAAATTGACACAAACACCCAAGAGAGTAAAAGAGTAGAGATTAATGTAGCATGTAAAAGGAAAAATAAGAGAAAATCAATCATACATAGATTTTATAATGGTTCGGAAATCTGGGCCCTACGTTCACTTGAAGGTTCTCTATTAGTTTTCCACTAATTTGTGATTATAAGTGATTGGGATCTGTTTTGATCATTGATTACAATGAATTTTAATGGCTATCTAAGGAGGAGTTAGCCAAAAAGAGAAGATGCTCGAGTCGAAAAGAGAAGAAGATCCCTATAATGAAGGTTGCTTGGTGTATTTATAGGGGTGAAAGATGAAATATTTTCCTCAAATCTGGTCTACAGAAGCTCCTTGTCAAGATGAAGTCCTCTAGAAAATACCGACCCATACATGCTAAGTATTAGGATCGATATCGATCCCTGTAGGGAGGATCAGTACAGATCCCTAAAGAAGGGGAATGAGGCCCTGTGACTCCTCGTGGTGGTCCCTCTCAATATTCATGTTATGAATCCAAGCTTTGTTTGCATAGTCTCCTAGGTGTTTTTTTGGAGATATTGATAGAGTTGTAGAAGAACAGAGTTCCTGATTCAAGAGTATGCATAGATCGGTAGAGAATTGCTTTGAATCAACATGATAACATTGGAAATGGGCGCTTTCCATCAAGATAGGCATGCATGAAGAAGATGGGGACCACCCAAGCTAGATTTGGGAGTTGATACATCCTTAAGTAGGAGACGATGTCGATCCCCGACTTGGGGGATCCCATGGTTGTGTTGTCTTGGGTTGTTTTGGCTTTGGTTGAACTATCTTGGAGTCCAGCCCTAGAAATTTGAGTGTTTAATTGAGAATCTACCTGAAGATTCTCTGAGATTTTTGCGTTCTGAGTTTTCTTTCGCCGCTAGGAGTCAAACTTGATATGTTCATGTGCCTGTCTCGGGTTCGACTTGAGTTCGCTTGCTTGGAGTTGGACCGAGTTTTCCACGTGTCTAACTCGAGTTTTCAGGAGTCAGTACCAATCCATAGAGTGGACTCGGTATCGACCCCTAACTTGGGTTTTTGCTTGGTTTGCTTTGGATCGCGCTTGGAATTTTTCCTTAGCTATCCTGCTTCGAGTCATACTTGAGGATTTTATGGGTTTGCTTCTAGTCAACCCTTCCCAAAACTTGAACTTTCAAATTTTCAATTTTTTTCTCATTTTTTTTACATTTCTCTTTTCTTGCCTTTTTAGGATATTCCCAAAGTCCATGGGTCATTTGTCTATTGTTCGCTCATCTGATTCAGTCATTTAAGTCTATTTGAACACCGCCTAGTCAATAGGCTGGATAACATTTGCCCCCAAAGTACATCTAGTTGTAAACATGATGTGCTTTAAATTGAGACGAATTAGGATCGTTGTGAAAGATTCCATTCAGTATCTCAGATGATTGTTGCAAAGCAAGGTCGATATTTGACATTGAGCTAATTGATTGAGTTAATAGGTCTTAGTCATCTAAACCGTTTTCTCCCTTTTAAACATCTTAGGTAAGAATTCGATATCCGTTGATCCAGGAAATTGTATGTTGGGTATGTCATTGGCTCCCAAGCATGCTTGTATGCCTATAGGTCGTTGCCAACTGCTGGATTGTAACCATAAGTTGTTTTCGGGCTAGTTTGATGAAGAGAATTTGTCAGAGCGACTAATTCCGATTGCTGACCGAAGTAATTCCTACTTGAGTTATCAGTTCGACATTGTATTCTAGGATGTTTGGTTCTAATCATGCACCCAGTCCTCAATCACGAGGTTGAGGAGGCTCATGAAGATGTTGAGGAAGATAAAATGGTAGGTGTTTATTAGCACCAAAATTGGTCACTAACCTCCTTGAGAAAGATTATGTAGAGAGATTAATGAAGAAGATAAATTAGAACTGAAAAATAGTGTAATTCAATGCCAAAAGAATCAACAAAAACGAGAACACCAGATTTATAGTGGTTCGGCGTAACTGCCTACGTCCACTTTGAGTTTTGATCTTTATTGCTTTCACAAGTAGTTGAATACAGATACAATCCGTATATTAATGACTTGAATACAAGTTTGAACTGAAAATAGTAAGTCTTGAAAGTGGAAGAGTCTCCCCAGTGTTCTCCCAAAAGAGGTCCTTTTTCAACATGCCCCTACCCCTCTATTTATAGATGATGATGGGTTGGACTTCCCTCACGGGCCTAGGAACAAGGTACCTCGGCCCATAGTAGATGACTAGTGCGCACCGTTCCATGCAAGCCGAACGAGACATGTCGGACGAGACAAGCCGGACCACATTTGGCCGAACTAGGAACTATGCGCTATCGTGGCTGAATGACGTTTGCCGAGCGAGGCATGTCGAGCGACGCCCTCACTCAAGGTTGAATGTTAACCTTTTCTTCGAACTTGTGCGATATCCTAACGATGAGCGATGAGTGTAGGCCGGGCGGCAATCGTATGTCGAATGAGAGACTTATGCCTAGTAAGGTCTGAAGACATACGAATCCCTGCATGCCGAACGAGGTTCCATGTCAAGCGAGGCTCTGTGCCGATCAAGGCTCTACGCCGAGCGAGACTCTGTGCCGATCGAGGCTCTACTCCGAACGATGGCTTTGCATGCCGAATGGGAACTCTGTGCTGAGCCTCTCGTTACCGGGTCAAATAACCAGTTAACACTTGCCCCCCAAAGTATGTCTTGTTGCATACATGACGTGCTTTGAATCGAAGCAAGTTAGAGTCTCTAGAAAGAAATCCATCATATTTTTTGAATAGTCATTATTCTTCAATTTTATCCTCCTAAAGTGTCGTATCCTTCTTTGGTCTTCGCAACGTTTTGTCAATTTCCAATAGTATAAATTCAGGATTGTAGTTCATCAGTGGCTATCTGTGTCTGGTATTTTAGGGCTAGTAAACTTCGGTTATCTAATCCAGTCTTTTCTTAATAACCCTATGTGAAAAACCAAATTCTGTTGATTTCAAGAAGTCAAATTTTATGACTATAAACGTGCACATTCAGGTACATGTTCTTGCCATTGGCTCCCAGATGCGTTTTATATTTTCGTGAGTTATCACCAATTCCTTCTAGTTTAATTGCAATTCAATTGCAATTCCTTGTTTATATTTTTTTTGTAATATCGGTTGTCATCAGCCACTCGATGAGAGGGGACTTCAAGTTCTACATAGATGATGGCCTAGGAGCCATAAGTAAGGGCGAATGAAGTATGGCCAGTCGCGAACTCATGGGTAGTTCTACAAGCCCATAATGCTGTTTAGAGTTCATACACCCATTTACCTCTAGCCTTTTCCAAACCTCTCTTCAGAATTTACTTTATGATGATTTTGTTCATAGCTTCAACCAATTATAATGGATCATGGAAGGTTATAAGGACAGATGACATTAAGGACAATGAAGTTGATTATTTTTTTCATCTTGGTCGTGGTTAAAAGTTCTTCATCTGCCCATTTGGTAAAGTAATCAACCGCTATGATGGCGTATTCCACGCCACCTTTAGGATCGGAAAGAAGACGATGACATCAATGCCTCCAAGTGGCAAACGACTATGGACTAGCCATTTGAGTAATTTCCATCGGAGGGGTTTCCAGATTTTTTGCAAACATCTTGAACTCATCGCGTTGTCTAGCATGATCAATCGCATCTTGATTGATAGTTGGCCAGTAATACCCGTAGCGGAGTATTTTCTTTGTCAGAGTTTGCCCCCTGAGGTACTCGTCGCATTCTTCTTCATATACTTTGCTCAAGACTCATTTGATATCATTATGGGTGATATACCAAAGCATGGGAATGGATAAACTTCTTTTTACACATGACTTCTTCTTGGATGATTTTGCATGCAGCATTGAGGAGGATCTGTCGTTTTCCATTCCTCCATTCAGTAAGAATTTCTCATTGTAGATAGTCTTTGATAGGAGTCAACCATGACCCTTTTTTGGCTCTGTCTCCAAGATCTAGCCGATCTATCCGTCAATGCTTCGAATATTAAGTATTTCAATCGAAACAAAGTATGTCCGTTACACGTCCCTGAAACTGGCCAACATGGCTAGTGACTTGAATCTTTTCATTTCGATCGCTGAGGATGTGTGTAATGATGTAATACGTGAAGTTGGCTAGTAGATCTTGGACCTGGTCGAGATAAGGAGCAAAATAATGCCCCCAAGCAAGATCAACTTACTTAACTTTGCATACTACTAATCAGGAATCACAAAAGATATATAAAATTTCCACTCTAAGTCCTCTAGCAAGTTTGAGGCTGGCGGTCGAGGCTTCATACTAAGCATCGTTGTTTGTTACAGGGAAATCGACTTTCAGGACGTAGCAGATCGATCTTTCCTCAAGAGTCATTAACATGACTTATGCGCCATAACACTGATCACTGGATGCTCCATCCGCGTACATTATTCATCTGTTTGTTGGCTCTCTACTACTCGTCGAGTAGTCATCTGATGTAGTGAATTCGGGTATGAGGTCTGCTAATTTCCATCCTTGGATAGCCCTTCGAAGGAAATAAGTGATATCGAATTGGCTTAGTTCGATATTCTATTTATGTAGTCTTTCAAACGTCTCAGGTTATTGTATGCCCTGTCGTAATGACTGGTAGGTATAGACGTTGATGGGGCGAGCCTAAAAGTAAGAGTGGAGCTTTCATTATGAAATCAATAGACATTGCGCTAGCTTTTGTAGCTTCGGGTCGGTATCCAATGCATGGCTCGCGATAGTCGGTGAAATCACACATGCATTTCAGAATGGGTCCAAGGGAATATATCATCATTTATTCAGAAAAATCCAACTAATTCTTTTATCATCCTTGCACTGAGCTGTGATCCGATATTCAGCACCCGGAAAGGGTCGCCATGGCTGGCTGTAATGTCGAATGTCAGCTTAGTGGGTGCAATCCCAGATTCTTTGAGTTTAGATGTAACTATTTTCCATAACATTCGATGTGAAATATGGTTGGAACGGCCAATGTTGATGGTTACTCTGGTCGAATCCTAGAGTCTTGTCATGAGTTGTGAAGTCTAATAATGAAGGGCTTTGAATGCTCTAATTGATTATCTGCAAATGGCCAAAGGTCAGGCTTAAAAGCACGTTGAAGGAAATGTTGAGTAGGGGTCAGCCTCGAGTTGCGTGCAACTGCATAGCTGGATCTTGCTATGAGTTTGAATTTGCTTGTATATTCGAGTAACACATTTTCTATTCAATGCATTCATGATCCTTCACTCGCCCTTCGGGTTGGAGTGACAGTCAGTTGCCCACAAGCTTTGGCATCGATTTAATGATTCTATCTCTAGGCATTCTTTTGGTCGTAGCCTTGAGTAACTGTAAGCACTATATATAAGTTTCAATATTGAGCTATAGTAGCTTGTCTTTGGATGATCACGTTTCTGCTCCCAGTCTCGGGTTGACAAATGTGCTGCATGGACAGTTGAGTCTCGCCCTAGCTATGTTTATATTCCCACCTAAACTCCAAAAACATAGATTTGATCGGTGAATAGTCGGTTCACATTCATCCTACTTCTCACTCGTGCCCCCAAGCCTGGGGTATATACCGATAGGAAGGCCAACCATGCCCTCTTTAGCTTTACTCTCTTTCCCCTTGAATTGAGGGATCAGGTCAGTTGATGAAAGGCTGAGTCTCGCCTATCCTGGATTGTATTGTGGTTTTTCATTCTAAGGGGAATACTCCGATGCGTCGTCAGTTTATGGGCGTAAGTTGGATACTGGACGGTCATCCACGTCCACTTTGGTTCATGTTCTGTAATCAGATCTTGGGGTAAAGTTGCCTCAAGAGCAGTCGGGTCATGCTCATCCAGTTTCATACTCCTCCTGATGGATCGAAGAAGGGTGCTGGAGAATTAATGACCAAGTCTTCATGGTTTACTCTCCTTTCCACACTCTGGTGGTCAAAGTTTTTCAAGGGACATTTGAATCACATTCGTATGTGCTTGGTGTGGATCGATATTGACCCTCGATCTGAGGTATGATATAGTTGGTCGTTCGTAGCTTTGGATGCCGTTCCGATTGGCTTTGTATTGAGGTTTCCTTGCAGTTGTTGCCTTAAGTTGTAAAGAACGCCAAACTAGAGCTACGATGAGCTGTCGTATTCAGATTTTAGTGATTTGAACTCTTGCTTCATACATTGATTTGGTTAGGCCACAAGTCGGATGGTCGAACTCCATCCCTAGCGAGTTTGTACTCCTCCCGTCGATTTTAGGCCGAAGATTGCAGAATAGAGAACGGTCAGAATCCACTCATCTATTTATCAAAGCTTATACGCCACTCTGCATTCTGGTGACCTAGAGTTATTCTTCCCCCGGTCATTTCATGCCTAATTTGTGTTCATGCTTTAGTTCATGCTCTAGGAATGTAGAGATTTGTCGGATAGTTTATGCTCTAGTCCACAGTTCGAGACGTAGAGATTTTCGTCAAGTCGTTAATACTCTGGTTCGCGCTCTGGGGACTCAGAATACTCTAGTCTGCTTCAGGGACTTATAGATTTTTGTCAAGGCGTTTATACTCTAGTCCGCACTCTGGGGACTCAGAGTAATCTAGTCCACACTCTGGGGACTCAGAGTAATCTAGTCCGCACTCTGGGGACTTAGAGATTTTCAAGTCGTTTATACTCTAGTCTGCACTCTGGGGAGTCGGAGTACTCTAGTCCGCACTCTGGGGACTTAGAGATTTTCAAGTCGTTTATACTCTAGTCTGCGCTCTGGGGACTCAAAGTACTCTGGTCCGCACTCTGGGACTTAGAGATTTTCAAGTCGTTTATACTCCAGTCCGTGCTCTGGGGACTCAGAATACTCTAGTCCGTTTCAGGGACTTAGAGATTTTTGTCAAGTCGTTTATACTCTAGTCCGCACTCTGGGGACTCAGAGTAATCTAGTCCGCACTCTGGGGACTTAGAGATTTTCAAGTCGTTTATACTCTAGTCCCCGCTCTAGGGACTTAGAGTACTCTAGTCCGCTTCAGGGACTTAGAGATTTTTCTGAAGTCGTTTATACTCTAGTCCGCGCTCTGGTGATTCAGTGTACTCCAGTCCGCTTCAGGGACTTAGAGATTTTCCTCAAGTCGTTTATACTCTAGTCCACGCTTTGGGGACTCAAAGTACTCTAGTCCGCTTCAGGGACATAGAGATTTTTCTGAAGTCGTTTATACTCTAGTCCGCGCTCTGGGGACTCAGAGTACTCTAGTCCGCTTCAGGGACTTAGAGATTTTCCTCAAGTCGTTTATACTCTAGTCCGCGCTCTGGGGACTTAGAGTACTCTAGTCCGCTCAGGGACTTAGAGATTTTTATGAAGTCGTTTATACTCTAGTCCACGCTCTGGGGACTCAGAGTACTCTAGTCCGCTTCAGGGACTTAGAGATTTTCCTCAAATCGTTTATACTCTAGTCCACGCTCTGGGGACTCGGAGTACTCTAGTCCGCTTCAGGGACATAGAGATTTTTCTGAAGTCGTTTATACTCAAGTCCGCTTCAGGGACTTAGAGATTTTCCTCAAGTCGTTTATACTCTAGTCCGCGCTCTGGGGACTCAGAGTACTCTAGTCCGCTTCAGGGACTTAGAGATTTTTATGAAGTGTAGTTGTATTTCCACCCGTTTGATTTGTATTTCATTTACCGTATCGAGGCTAATGTTGTCGAATGAACGATCAAACCACGTTCGCTCATGGAATAGGACTCTGCCCCCAGCATCAAGGATGAAACTTTGAAAATGGATGGTCAATTCTCGTCCGCTTGGTGATTATAGCTCTTCCAATAAAGTCAAGAAAGGAGGTATATGACAGATGGTTGGATCACATCCATGCTGGGGTTGGATAATCAAGTCTCGCACAATTTGCTTCATATCTCTTTCTAGAAAACAAGGGTGATGGATTACTGGGTAGACAAAGTAAGTTGCATATGTTTCACGGTGCAGTCGCGTCCATTTATTGAGAGCGATGGTTAACGAGTAGGTAGTCTACCATAGCTACTTCAAGTTGGGCTTTCGAACAACCTTTCGTGTTCAGGGTAGGATTTGATGTGTAGATGATCAAATCACATCCACTTTAGACGGATCCCGGCGTCACTGAGCTTCATGTGAGGTATTTGTATTTTGTCAAACTTTGTTCTATGACTCGATTGGAGTGGATGATCGGGCCATATTCATTCCAAGCCTTGTTTAGGTCTCCAAGTCAAATGTGGGTGTCGATGGATGGATGGTCGGTTATGTTGGCTTTGTATTGGGCTCTGACTGTGATGAGCTTTTCAATCTCTAGTCCTTGGCCCTAAATCAAAGGCACATGGTTGATGATGAGCGATTGAATCATGCTCGTCTTGATGAAACTCCACAAATCTGATTAAGGTCTGCGTGGATTGGTTGGAAGCCAACTTTGAGTACTTGGTCACCTGGATCGTTTTGGAAGAAGTTTAGTTTAAGTCGGTTGCAATTCAAAGCACATTTCAAATTGAAATAGAAAATAATCCAAAGAAGTTTGGGATAAATCTCATTGATAAGTGGAGCAGCATCGTGTGCTTGCTGTTTAACTCTGCCCCTAGCCCCTTCTAGCGGGATGCCGACTGCCAACGGTTCAATTATTAATTATAGTTCTTTATTGATGGGCATCCGCAGTTCCTGGCTCACCCTTCTATGAGGCTTGCACGTACTACTGAAGCTTTCTTTTCCGAAAAAGCTTTTCGATCCCACCTCGGAGGTGTTTGTAATCGCCAGTGTCAGGATCAGTGTGCATCTTGGAATATACAACATTCCTCTGATTTTCTCTGGACTTCGATGGGCTCTCTCGAGGTTGGTTTCCAGTACCAATTTGAGTTGTGAGCTTCCAAGTAGAGGCTATCGATTGAATCTATCAAAGAGCATATTAGTCGAATTTTGAGATCTTGTTTTGTCTACTAGAATCAATGTCTTTAGCCGACAGGCCTGCATTGTTATTTTTCCTAGTATGCTCCACTCCTCCTCACTTTAGTTTTGATTCATTTTGTAAAAGAAACAAACCATAGTCGTAGGAGGCTCTTTAGCTAACTAGCTGCCAAAATATATCTGGAGGTCGACTCTCCTCAAACGCGATCAGTATGATACCCTTGTTAGTATTTGGAATAAATTGCTTAGAGCCAAACATTGGTTTGCTTGGAGTCACTAAATTCGAAGTGCTGGGTCAGCGAAGAATGGTGCTTGGAGTCATCTTGGAATTTGCTAGAGTCATATCATCTATGTTCTCCAACCTTTGGGAGTACCGTTTGAATAGCGGTTGCTTGTCCGTTCCCTTGATGTTGTTCATAAGCTGCCGCTAGATCCTCTATGTCCTGGTTGATCATGGGATGTCAGGGGAGTGGATAGAATGTTCCTTTATTAAGTTGAGTTTTGAAATCACTATCTGGAGGCACTATGCTGTGGATAGAATGTTCCTTTTTAGCCTCTTTTTCGGAAATTTAGGTCGTCCCCGAAAATATTTTTTTAATTTTTTTTTTGAAAATAGGGGTCGTATAAGAGACCGGTGTAACTTAAGTTTGGATCGGCTAAGCATGGCTCGGCCTGGATGCCGCTCAGCATAGGGATGCTACTCGGCCTGGATGCCGCTCGGCATAGGGATGCGGCTCGGCCTGGATGCCGCTCAGCATAGGGATGCGGCTCGACATAGGTATGCGGCTCGGCCTGGATGCCGCTCGACATAGGGATGTGGCTCGGACTAGATGCCGCTCGGCATAGGGATGCCGCTCGGCATAGGCTTTTTCTGGAGCGGTCGGCATACGCCTTTTCTGGAGCGGTCGACATACGCCTTTTCTGGGGCGATCGGCTGAATTGCCTTCAGAGGAGGTTCGGCCTTCATTCAACTTGAGTGCAAACTTCAACGTCAATCCCCAGATCTTGCATAGACTTGGTTTCTCTAACTACGACTATCGGTTTCCTTTAGATTTCTTTTAAATCTGAGTAGAATAGGAAGTTTTCTATTAAACAACTGGATCTATCTCGCGAATATGAAATACCATTAGTAGACGATGAGATCCAATCAAGCTGATAATTCAGCTCTCAGTGAAAGCACCAAAGTGTTAGCACTTTAATTGGTCACTAACCTCCTTGAGAAAGATTATGTAGAGAGATTAATGAAGAAGATAAATTAGAACTGAAAAATAGTGTAATTCAATGCCAAAAGAATCAACAAAAATGAGAACACCAGATTTATAGTGGTTCAGCGTAACTGCCTACGTCCACTTTGAGTTTTGATCTTTATTGCTTTCACAAGTAGTTGAATACATATACAATTCGTATATTAATGACTTGAATACAAGTTTGAACTGAAAATAGTAAGTCTTGAAAGTGGCAGAGTCTCCTCAGTGTTCTCCCAAAAAAGGTCCTTTTTCAGCATGCCCCTGCCCCTCTATTTATAGACGAAGATGGGTTGGATTTCCCTCACGGGCCTAGGAATAAGGTACCTCGGCCCATAGTAGATGACTAGTGCGCACCGTTCCATGCAAGTCTAACGAGACATGTCGGACGAGACAAGCCGGACCACATTTGGCCGAACTAGGAACTATGCGTTATCGTGGCTGAATGACGTTTGCCGAGCGAGGCATGCCGAGCGACGCCCTCACTCAAGGTTGAATGTTAACCTTTTCTTCGAACTTGTGCGATATCCTGACGATGAGCGATGAGTGTAGGCCGGGCGGCAATCGTATGCCGAATGAGAGACTTGTGCCTAGTAAGGTCTTAAGACATACGAATCCTTGCATGCCGAACGAGGTTCCATGCCGAGCGAGGCTCTGTGCCGATCGAGGCTCTACGCCTAGCGAGACTCTGTGCCGATCGAGGCTCTACGCCGAACGATGGCTTTGCATGCCGAATGGGAACTCTGTTCCGAGCCACTCGTTACTGAGTCAAATAACCAGTTAACAGTGTTGATGATTAGGCTGGCCATGATGTCATGAATTCAAGTCATGAGTCAATGATCGAATGATTTTAATCATTTCATTTTGAGGCATCCTTTCGATCGTAGCCTTAATTTGTATCGAACACTAGGCACAAGCCATGGTGCTGAGCTATCGTGTTCAGTTATAAGGCGATGATATTCCTCTACCCCCAGTCCGAGGTCAATGGGATTAGTACATGGATGCTCAAGTATCATCCTTATGTGGTGATTCTCTCCTCTGCTCGGTCTAAGGTCTGAGTTGGCGATGGGCAGTCGGGTCACACCCATCTTGAGTTTGTGCTCCTTTTGACGGATCAAACGTAGGAGTTGGTGAATGAATGGTCAATTCATGTTCGTTCCATGTTTGTATTCTGGTGAAGCCAAGAAAAATAGAGTTGTTGGATGAATGGTCGGATCATATTCGTCATGGTTGGACAGTCATGTCACGTCCGTTTTGGATCTGAACTTCCCCTTATCGAATTAAGGATAGGAGGTAAGAGGTAGGAGACAGACGATCGGGTCACATTCGCTCCAGGGTTGATGATGGATGGTCGGGTCACGCCCATCTTGAAATTCGTACTCCCCCTGCTAGGCTAAGGGAAAGAGTTAAATTGATGGATGTTCAGTTACATCCATTTTGATTTTAACTCTTCCCGTCAATTCAAGGGAAAGAGTTTAGAGATGTATGGTCGATCACATCTGCTCATTTGTTAGTTATGCTACCCATATCAGGTCAAGGAAAAGAGCTAGGAGATGGATGATTAGTCACATCCATCTCAGGTTATGTTTTGTGCCCCCTCTATCGGGTTAAGGGAAAGGGCTAGGAGATGGACGGTCAGTCACATCCATCTCATTTTAAGTATTGTACCCCCTTGTCGAGTCAAGGGCTAGGAGATCGATGGTCAATCATATACATCTCAAATTAAGTATTGTGCCCCCTTATCGGGTCAAAGGAAAGGGCTAGGAGAAGGACAGTCAGTCACATCCTTTGGGCCCCCATTGTTGGGTCAAGGGAAAAGGCTAGGAGATGGACGATCAGTCACATCCATCCCGAATTATGCTTTGGGCCTCGCATGGAGAGCAAGAGGTAGCACATGGATGAACTTGTTATGTCCATGTTAGATTTGATTATGAGCCTGCTAAGCTCTAGGCAAGGCGTAAGTGTTTTGGAAAAACTTCTAGGCATGAATTTGAGACTGGATGTTCAAGTCACATCCACTTTGGATCATGGGCTTGCCCTCGAGTCAGTGGCAAGATTTGGCTAAGGAGCGATCGAATCATGCTCATCTTGATAGAGCTCTAAAGGTCGGGCCATAGGCTGTGGAGATTTAGTGGGCACTGACTCTAGGTATCTGAACACCTACATTGTTTATATAAAGATTCATTCGAGTCAGTCACATTTCACGACTCATATGGCATGCAAAGGCAAGGTTGCATGATTGAAAACCAAATTCATTAAAAATAGCAAAGTTTGTCTTATAAAAAAGTTCAAAGCAAATAAGAAAAAGAGTTTATTCTAGGATGAAATGGCGTCATCACGCTTGCCATTCCATTTTGCTCCAGCTCTTCTCAATGGATGATAACCGTCTACGGTTTATTTCATAATGAGCCTTCCCTCATGCCACTTAAGTCCGTCAGCACTAGGAGTAATCTATTCTCGCTGGGAGTCAGATGTCCCATGCCCGCCATCCTGTGGGGCTTTCACAAATTGTTGGAGCCTTTTATTTTGGATCAGCTCTTCGATCATATCTCAAAGGTTCGTGACCGTGGGTCTTGTGAAATCTACAGAATTTTCCAGACCTCCTCTAGCTTTTAGTGGACTATCTCGGGGCTGGTTTCCTATACTGGTCCGAGTCATGAGTGGCTAAGTAAATGTTTTCAGTCAAATCATTTAGGGAGTATAGGTATCAAATCTTGGGATCCCAGTCGTCTCCTAGAACCCAAATTCTGGTCTAGGGACCTATTGCGGACTTTGCTTTGATTCCCATTCTTGTTCTGTACATTCATGTCAATGTTCCCGGGACTCGCTTCGAACTGTTTCATGGCAATGTTGTTTTGAATTCCTTTGGCCGGATGGCCTGTTCTACTCCTTGTCTAGTCCATAAAGCCTCCTCCTTGCGCAAGTACTAGGCCCCCTTGTTGAAAAAATGATCCAGAGTAGCAGAAGGCTTTCTCGATAACCACTCACCAAAGTCTGTATCGGGGTGGATCCACCAGATCAAAGCCATCAAGATTATGTTGTCCTGTGGGTTTCTCACCGCAGTCACAGTGGTATTAAATCTTTGCAAAATGCCCTTGAGCGATTACCCTAGTCCTTGGAGTAAGTTAGACAATGACATGACATCCTTGGAGTGAGCCACATGCATTCAGAACTGCTTGATTAATTTCCTTGCCAGCTAATCAAAAGAAGATATGGACCTTGGGGGTAGTTGAGTAAACCATACGGTCGCCACTCCGTCTATGACGATTGGGAAGCACCTGCACTTTATTGCATTTGACACTCTAATAGAGTCCATATGCCACTCGTATTTCATGAGATGTTTCCTAGGATCAGTCTTCCCTGAGTATGACGGCATCGTCAGCATGTTGAATCTCCACAGGTGTTCTTTACATAAAATCGCCTCAGTGAAGGGATTTTTACTAGTGGAAGTGCCCAAGTCGTCATTAGTTTGGCCTTGACTTTATGTCATAAGTCGCCTTACCATCTTAGCCAAGTTCGGCTCCTAGGCACCTGTTGGGTTGCAGTAGTCGTAATTTATTCCTTGGGCTTGGCCCGATAAATGATCCCGATTGGTGCATCGTTACCTTGGTTCTCCTAACTCCGGAAGAATTGTTTGCTCAAGAAATCCACGTTACTTCCTTGAAGGCAATTCAGTAACAAACTCTCAACTTCCGACACCCTGGTCAATCACAGTACGCCCATGCTACAAGCCATCACCGAATCGAAGACTCAAACCCTAGTTTGTGGGTTCGGCACTGACCCCTATGTTGGGATCAGTATCGACCCCCGTTCCCTGATAAGGGTTTGTTCTCAATTCCCCCTTGAGTCCCCAGCTTCATATGCATCTGACCTTTTCCTTCTGTTCCTTCGGAGGTGGTCCGATGATGAGGAACTCCCTGATTCTAAGTATGGAGAAGATGACTCTCTCCTAGTCCTCCAACGGTGAGTATTTAGCTGGGTCATCAAGAATCTGTTCTCTTGGATTTGCCGGTTCAACTCTGCATGGCTATTATGTAGCTCTTTCATCACACATTCAAAATCAACCCTGGTGATAGCGTTAGAAAGATTCTGGAGATCCGTGGCTCCTTGGTGTGTGCTCTCTTCCGGAATTTTCAAATCAGTATTGTCTGCTTCATCAGCGGCTCTTGAGGAGGCAATAGCTTTGTCTATCCTGGGGGCCATTGAAGATAATTCCCTGTAGACTTTGTTCAAATATGAGTAGTTAGGAAATTAGTTGAGAAGAAATTGGATCTCTTGCTTGGATTTTAGGCAATCTGATAGTAGACAAGGATCCAAATATCGTGGTTTCTTTATGAAAGCACCAAAATGTTTGAACCAAAAATAGCAATAACACCCAAGAGAGTAAAAGAGTAGAGATTAAATGTAGAACGTAAAAGAAAAAATAAGAGAAAAGCGATCATACACAGATTTTATAGTGGCTCGACAATCTGGGCATACGTCCACTTGAAGATTCTCTATTAGTTTTCCACTAATTTGTGATTACAAGTGATTTGGATCCATTTTGATCCTTGGTCACAATGAATTTTAATGGTTGTCTAGGGAGGAGTTAGCTAAAAAGAGAAGATGCTCGGGTCCAAAATAGAAGAAGATCCCTATAATGAAGGTTGCATGGTGTATTTATAGGGTTGAACGATGAAATATCTTCCTCAAATCTCACCTACAGAAGTTCGTTGTAGACGAAGTCCTCCAAAAAAACCAACCCCACACATGCCAAGTATGAGGATCGGTACCGATTCCTAAAGAAGGGGAGTGGTGCCCTGCAACTCCTCGCGGTGGTCCCTCTCGACGTTCGTGTTATGAATCCAAGCTTTGTTTGCATAGTCTCCTAGGTGTTTTTTTGAGATATCACTGGTGTTGTAGAAGAACAGTGTTGCTGATTCAAAAGTACGTGGAGATTGGTAGAAAATTGAATTGTATCAACAGGATAGCATTGGAAATGGGCTCTTGGAATTAAGATAGGCATGCAGGAAGAAGATGGGATCCACCCAAGCTATATTTGGGAGTCAGTATCGATTCCCAAGTAGGAGTCGATGTCGATCCCCAACTTGGGGGATCCTACTGTTATGTTGTCTTGGGTTGTTTTGGCTTTGGTTGAACTTACTTGGAGTCCGACCCCAGAAATTTGAGTGCTTACTTGTGGCTCGACCTGTAGATTCTTTGAGATTTTTATGTTCTGAGTTTTCCTTCGCCTACTTGGAGTTAAACCCGAGAATTTTATGTGTCTGACTCGAGTCCGACCCGAGTTCACTTGCTTGGAGTCAAACCCGAGTTTTCCATGTGTGTGACTCGAGTTTTTAGGAGTCGGCACCGCTCCCTAGAATGGAGTCAGCATTGACCCCAAACTTAGGGTTTCTACATGGTTTACTCTGGGTCCTTGGAATTTTTCCTTGGCTACCCTCTTCGAGTCAGACCTGAAGATTTTTTGGGTTTGCTTTGATTCAACCCTTCCGAAAACATAACTTCTAAATTTTCAACTTTTTTACTTATTTTTTTATATTTCTCATATTTTTCCTTTTTATGATATTCCCAAAGTCCTTGGGTTATTTGTCCGTCGTTCGCTTGTCAGATTTGATCGTTTATGTCTGTTCGGACACTACCTAGTCAATAGGTTGGATAACATATAATTTGAATAAATGTGAAATAATAAACATAGTTTCTATCATCTTATTTATCATTTTATCATAATTTATCATATATATCTAAGCTTTTATCATCATCATGCCAAATTACATCATATTTAGTATGTTTTAAATCATTTTTATTAATTTTGAATCTATAGTTTCTAAGTATTTTATTCAGGGGAGTTTTTTTTCATCCATTTTTATTGATGATAAAGGGAGAGAAAAATATAAATATAAATATATATATATATGCATATATTCAGGGGGAGTTATTTAACTCAGCGAAGTTATATCACATTTTGTCATCATCAAAATGGGGGAGATTGTTAATACCTCAGTTATTTATTTTGATGATAACAACCTTGATAAAAATATTCATATAAAATGTAGATACTAATATTTTGCCAAGTTACATAGTATATAGTGCAGTACAGTACACAGGTGTTGAATTGAAAACTGTACAGTATAAAGACTCAAGAAATGAACCTAAAGACTCATGAGTACAAAGACCAAGATATAAAGATCTCAAGGCTATTATATAGTGTATAGTCATAATATATTATTAAAGTCCTGGTAGCAACCTTTGAGCTCTATCTCTTATTTTTCTATTTTCTATATTCTTGAAACAAAATTAAATTTTCAAACTAATTTCAAAACATATTATAAAAGTTTTTCAAAGTTCAAAATGTTTATAAACTATATTCAAACTATTTTATAAAGTATTAAATTATTTTATAAAACATAGGATTTTCAAAACATTTCAAAAGAAATTAGTTTTCAAAAAATACATGTATATGTCGACATACATGGTATGGATATGTCGACATACATGGAGCCAAATGGTTTTTCAAATTCTAAAAAGAAGTGTCTATTCGTCGCAACTCTTCATGAACGGACGCATATGTTTATTCACTATATAAAAGGGAGTTCAAGTGAATTTTTTGACAGTTATTAACTTATTTTCTTCCCACCTCTTACTCTCTTGAAAACTACATTAACAATATACTATATTCTCTTCAAAATCATATAGAATCAATTTAAACTTCATTGTATTGATTCAATACTACTTTCTTACTGTTTTGGATTCATCTCTCTCTCTCAAATTAAAGATTAAAGTGTTGTCCAAGAGGCTATAGGATCCATTGTATCCAAAGTTCAAGAAATTGTCTTTGGATAAACCATCAAAGTGTATTTGTATTTTCTTAGATGTGCTTGTAGCACGTTCAAATCAAGTGGTTGTGGTTGTGCTTGATAGCCCGCAAATCTACGTGAGTGTGCTTGTAGCCTATCCAAATCAAGTGGGTGTACCCTAAGCCCGAAAAATCAAGAGGGTGTGTCTCGTAGCTTCAGAATCAACATTGTAATTGGGTTTGCCTTCTGCATGTTTAAAAATTGGCATTTCAAAAGAAACCTGTACATGCAATTGTACAAGACTAGATGTAGGAGAAGTTCGAACCAGTATAAAATCCCCAGTGTCATCTCTCTAACTCTCTACTTTACTTTACTACTTTTATTTTTATTTGTGATTGCATCTGTGGATGTTTAATAGTATAATTCTGCGTTGTTAATTTGTAATTTAATATTTAGCTTGAAAGAAATTTAAAAATATTTACAAAATTATAAAGCACTATTCACCCCTCCTCTAGCGTTTAATTAGCCTTGTGATCCATAATTCTGCAACCCACATATACGTCATAAGCTAGTCGTAATATTCATAGACATACACAACGTCATGCCATATATACAATATATAAAAAATAAATGGATAACATATGTAAATGCCTTCATAATCACACTCTTCTAAGTCCACACGCACCAAGGTTACTCCATTAACCTATACGTATGAGTATGTGGGTCGGGCACATGTGTGGTGGGTAAAAATGCTATCAAGTATATACTACTACCGAGATTTCATAAAACATCATATGAGAGTTGACACTTACTTTACCTCATCATGTCTCACCTGCATCTACAGAGTTAGTCCAATGTGGATCACTATCATATACTTAACAATTATACACTCACAATAGAAAAATAATTAGTTAAACATATACTAACCTGTCAATACATACAAGAGTTAGATAAATAGAGGCTAATCCCAGGATATAGTTAAACATAGACTAATCCCATAAAAATAAACACGGGCAAGAATTAGGTAAATATAGACTAACTCATGCATGCACGAAGTTATATGGAAGCATATGCTATCCTCACTAATAAACGGTTTAATATCTTTATCACAACACACAAAAATTAACCATATAAAATTCTAGACATTAAGCTCCTAACGTCGTAGAGAAACCAATACATCGCTCGTCATCTATTTCATATGGGCCTCAATGAAGCTAAGTGCTTCAGCTTGGTCTGGGTTTAATCTAGTAAAAGGAACGCGCACCAGTGGACCGGTTACTAGCATCAATCGACCGGTGTACGTGTGAACTGCACTATAAACTGATCAACTTGATTTGCTTCTTCCCTAGTTCAATTTTTCTCCATTGCTTATTATTTTGGCACATTTCTACTCCTCCTAAACATCGTTTATTATGGTTCTAAGCTTCACTATATCATATATCAACAATATGTTCATGAATTCATCCAAACCATCATAAATTTTTTATTTAACTCAAATCTTCATCTGTAATACCAATTCAACCCTAAATCAATTATCATTAACATTATCCAATCCTATAATTACATTAGTATTCATCCCCTAATCCAATTATCCAAAATTCAGCACCTAATTAACCTATTTAGCAATCAAACAATGCAAATTACTTTCATGTGAACATATATTACTCAATAATGATTCACACTCACTAATCTATGTCTCAAGCCCTAAAAGTAACCTAATAGCCTCTAATCCTTTACTGTCCAGAAATTTAGTCCTCGAAAGTTTCTCAAATCCACAAACAACGAATACCTTCTTGCAGCCTTTCTCACGTGTGTCGATTTAATACACACACACACATACATATATATAATACATATATGTGTGTGTGTATACATATGTACGTATATGTATATATATATATATGTATGTATATGTAAGGTATTTGGTGCAGGAATGAGAGAGATATGGTGATAGTAGAGGAGAAGATGAAGAAGGAGAAGGCAAACTAAAATATACATAAGGAATAAATTCAAATTTACGTGATTCGTAATATAATTTCTATACCATCACTTCACTCAATCGGCTTGGACCCGTTAAATAAAACGAAAAACCCGATTACTTAAAATATGCGTACATCCTTCTTACAGATCTGGTCTGAACAAACTAATATACCATCTCGACTATAAAAATACATGTAACAACCCTGATTTTAGAATTACTTTAATAAAATAAATAATGATTTAAATTGGAGAGTTAAACGAGAAATTGAAATTTTCAAGTACTGAAATATGGAAATATTTGAATTTGTATTCTTTTATGAAAGATGATAAATCCTTTAAGAATAAGAATTCTAAACTTAGTTAGTATTGGGAAATTTATGATATGGAATCAATATTTTGGAATTTATAAATAAATCTTTTGTATAAGAAAAATAGAAATTCTTATTTTGTTAGATTCTTTTAATTATTATAAAGAGGAGTGAAGAAGTGTTTAAATTGTAAGTAATCAATTATAAATGATATGTTGGGATTTTATTTGTTAAATTATTCAATTATTTATAAAATGAGTTTAGGAAATGATTATTTTGTAAATAATCAATTTAAAGTATACTTAGAAATTTGACTTAAAGAGTTATAAAAAGTTTATGATTTGTTATCAAAAAAAGAAGAAAAATTTGAGAATTAATTAACAATAATTATTAGAGAACACACTTTAAAATTTGTTATAAGCTTTAATTAAAAATGAAATTGAAAAGAAAAGGATTTAAAAGAATGAAATAAAAAGAATAAAAACCTTTCTTTACTAATTAGCTTGTGCAACAACCCAAGGTCCAAGTAAAAACAAACAAAAGAGAAAATTTATTCTCATCTCCTCATTATCTTGTATGTACTAAAATTCAGAAACAAGAAACTAAGTTCTCCTCTACAACCTTTGGCTGAGGAATCCCTCATTTTAATTCAATATAAATTGCTAAAAATCAAAGAAAATCCAGCTAATGATAATCAAACCCTATTTCATCTTCTTAAGCGTTTAATTTCAGTCGTTATAGTGAGGTAATTGTGATGTTTTTCCCTCTTGGTTGAGTAAATTCTAGGGTTTGTGGAAAAATTTGAAATTGGGCTTTTTGGCAAGTGTTTTCAAGGGTTCAAGATGTGTACACCTCATCACTATCTCTATGTTGATGGTATGCTATGGTCATACCTTGTATTGATGATTGAAGTGGCTAATTGTGTATGAATTGTATGTTTTTCTAAAGTAATATTGGCTAAAAGGGTTAAAGTGCTAAAGTTACAAGTTAGTAATGTTACTTAATCAATTATTGATGCATATGCTCACTTAGATGATCTCATGTCCTCATTTAGATTATATCAGTGTTCCTAAAACCAACATTAGGTGTAGAATTGGGATAAATGATGATGAAGTTGTTTACTTGGAGCTGTAAGGGTCTAGGAAATTCAAACACCGGTCGACCGGTGACCTATCATGTAGCCTTATAGCTCGTGGTAAACTATTGCTTAATTGTTTTCTTGGGTTTCCCTTCAGGGTTTTTTTATTTCTATGAATATGGGGATTTCGAGTATACCATATTCTTTTGGAATTTCTGTTTTATAATATATTAAAAATGATATATACATATACATATATATATATGTTATGGAAGGAAACTATCTTTAAACTAGTTATATCACTATATAATATATATAAATCACTTTTAGAGTTTATATACATTATTGCTTTAAATTCTGGTTCTGAATTATGGTTCCAAAATATAATTTTACAAATATCTTAAAGAGAAGATTATTAGTGAGTTTCTACAAAAATAATGTTGAAAAAGGTGAAGTAAACTATATATATGTGTGTGTATTTGGATTTTAAGATTTATATATATAATAGTATACTTTATAAACCTATCAATTCTATGGAGCTTTATACAACTATATATATATATATATATATATATTCAAGTTGATATCAATTTCAAGTATGGCTTATTACATCCATGTATAAAATAAACATATATAGTTGATTAACAAAAGGTTACAAATTTGAAAGAAAAGGATTTAAAAAGATATAAAGCATATTGAAAAGTATTTCATATGTTTGAAAAGTTGAAACCTATGCTTTATAAGCAATTACGTCACTTTAAATAATACATTGAGAACGGCCTTCGGGCCATTTATCCTTTCTATGGGGTTTTCTAATGACTTTTAAATTATCGCTTTCATGCAAATTATTCCTTCAATAAAATGAGAACTCTGATTAAACGGTATAATAGTGTAAGTGGTATGGAACACTTGTATCACTTTACCGCTTAATTCTTGACTCGTTGGATAGAATATTATACTTGAGTGAAATTTACTATCCCTTAGTAATATTCAAGTATCACCAAGTGGTTATGGGACTTTAGGGGACACTCGAGTAATTACCATTGGAAAGTATATAACACTTTTTGATTAAATAATATCTTGGGGGAAGCGTTCTATTTTTATAGTTCGCCATATTTGTTAGTGCATTCCATTGCTTGACCTCGTAGGCAAGTTGTTTACCATAGTGGCTAATTGCGGGATCGCAGCCCGATTCATGGTATCTCTTCAGTTACTAGCCCTATACCACAAAGCCAGCAGTCAGTACCTCAGGCTATATTTAATGTCATAATACTTGCATCATTTATCATTAGGCATGGCGTCTCATAAGAGCTTTAGTAGGCGGAACACGTATTATGAGGATCATGTATATTATGGTTGTAGGAGTTTAACGGTTACATTCCTTCTTAGACGCCTTAAGCATTTCATATCAGTCTCCCCTTAGAAGAGAGAAATTCGCTTCCCTTATAGTCAAGATTTCTATAAGATCGGCTATTTTGCCCGATTATCTTCATGCTCGTCTCTTGTTTTGACTCGTTTTTATGCTATCTTTTGGTTTTGACTCGCTTTCATACTAGTCTTATGGTTTTGACTCATATTTCATGCTTGTCATATGTTTTTGACCATTTTCATGCGTGTTTTATGTTTTTGACTTGCTTTTTTGCTTGTCTTAGAGTTGTAACTCGCCTTCGTGCTAACCTTTTGATTTTGACCCACTTTCATGCTAATCTTGTTGCTTTGACTAGCTTTCATGCTAGTCTTTTGGTATTGACCAGCTTTCATGCTAATCTTATGGTTTTGACTCACTTTTATGGTTGTCTTATGTTTTTGACTTGCTTTCATGCCCATCTTATTTTTTTGAGTCGCTTTCATGGTTGTCTTATGTTTTTGACTCGTTTTCATGCTTATCTTATGTTTCTGACTCGCTTTCATGCTTGTCTTAGAGTTTTGACTAGCTTTCATGCTAATCTTTTGATTTTGACTCGCTTTCACGCTAGTCTTGTTGCTTTGACTTGCTTTCATGTTGGTCATTTGGTTTGACTCGCTTTCATGCAGTCATATATTTTTTGGAGTTTGACTTGCTCTCACGCAGTCTCTTTTATCCTTGTGATTTCTAAGTTTGTGACTTTATCACCATACTTGAGATAATTGTTATTGATAAACATGAGATGAATTTGTGACATTGTAATTTGGTATTAATGCCTTTTTATTGGTTGTTGGCACATTATAGAGTTATTACTATATTTTGAGTATATATGTTCATTATGTGCTCTCGCCAGTTATATTTAGAGATAGTCTGACCCATTTATTTTATAAATACTGAAGTCGGACCGAGGCTTTTCAAGTACAGAGATTCAGTGACCTTGGATGTTGGGCTGGCCTTGAAGATTTATATATTATATGTATCATTGCATTCCAGTCCTTATATATGTTATGTATGACGCTTATATAAGAGATGGCGACTCATGATGTAAATTTTGTACTTATCTAGCTTTTGGAATTATGTGTGTATATATGAGTTTGATATTCTCTTTTGTAAACTCACTCTATGTGATATATTTGGCCTGTATTATAATTACTGTTGTGGTCTGTGATTCTGTGTTCTATATTATGTAATATATTATTCTGATTTATATTAGCCAACATGTGTGTGGCAGTGTTAGCCCAAGGGAATAAACCCGGTCGGTGGCTCCTATCCAGCCTTATTCTCCATATCACTCAACAATATTACTTGTAATATTATTTGGTAGTATGGGTATAGAGATGCGGTATTATAGCTTGGTAGCAGAGCTGAGGTTCAGAATAATATTTAATGTAAGTGACATGAATCTTAGCCTAGAAAGACCTAGAGTTCCATCTCTTGGAGTGCAAGGTAGAATTTAGAATTTATTTCCAGTTTCGAATATAAATATATATAAATGATTATTATGGAATAATCATCGAGTTATATTTGTAAAATCTTTGAATTACTATACAAATTTGTGTTATGAAAATTATGCTAAATTTGGAACTCACTTTTTTCAAGAGTGAGATTTAATGGATAGCATAGATTAGACCTAGATGGTTAGTATTGAATTGTTGTGCCCTGATCCACTAGTAATCAGAGTTATGCAGCGTAAGCTGGCTTACGAGCACATTAATTAGTTTATCTTATATTTCTGATTGGTTGATTGATGCTTGGTTCTTTGAAGTTGTAACTACTTGTTTATAATTTGTAGTGAGTAGAAATCATCACTTGAAAGTTAGAAACCTACTCAATATTGATAATAAGATCTTACGGTGCCTTCAGTAGTGTAGTTACCGCAAGGAATATTGAAATTTTTATTTTTATATAAGATGGAATATGAATTCATATGTATGATTAATTAACTGTAAGATGAATTTAAAATATGATGTTTTGCTTGATGTCTGCGTAAATGAATAAATACACTATTGGGTTGTTGTCAATGAACTATTATTTGTATGTAAATAAAAAGATTAATTGAAAGTGTTTTAATAAAAGAAATCATCTATTTAAATAAAATTCTTTTTTATAAAGGATATGCATATATGGGATATTTAATTATGATTACTATAAGCAAGCTAATATTTTGTAAAGGCATGAATATAAAAGGATATATGTATATCATATTTAAAGAAATGTTTTGGAAAATATTATTGGTGTTAAATTGCCCATTGAATGCTTTAAGAATTCTGGTTGAAGCATTTGGCAAATGTTATCGATAGGGATTCCTAAACACTAGAACGAGATATTTAGACATAATATTTTGAGTAATAAAATAGTGCCTTGATTCATAATATTTTGAAAGTATTATAATATTTTGAAAGTATTATAAATGGTTATGAAAGAGTTATAAATAATACATTGAAAAGGAAATAAAAGTTTTGAGGTAAGTTCAATATTATTTAAAAATGAAATGATTGTTTTGGAAATACATACATACATACATACATACGTATGCAATGATTTAAAGGAAAATGTCTTGAAGTAAAGATCATAACTTTAAAGAAGTGCGTGAGCCATATTTTTGAAATAAGGCATTATATGGTGTTTTGATAAATAATAAGAAGTAGTTAGTATGAGACTACATATATTTCTTAAAAAGATATTTGGGTATATATTTGAGATTAAAATTCTACGTATATTATTTTGGTATAGAAATGAGTTATTTTGAAATTTGAAATATATATAAGTTTTTTGCTAAAGTAAATTTATGTGTAATGCTTTTGGGTTATTGTGCATAGCATATTGTAGTTTAAATGAATGTTGAAATTTATAATTATAATGTAGTGTACAGTGAGATAAACTTATATATAAGTTTCCAATTTAAGAGATGTTTGAAATGAAAATATAATTCATATAATTAGAAAGAATTATTAAATGTTGAATACTTTGGTTTTGGGAATAAAAAGTATTTTTCTCAAAGTAGTGCTTTGTATAATAACGATGGAATATAAATTCCTTTTATAAAAACAAAAAAGAGATTTTGTAGAATAAAGGTTTTAAGAAAAATATCTATTAAAGATATATTATGTAATTGAATAGATTTTAAGTTTTGAATATGAAAAGGAGAGTTTTGGAAATGTATTTAAGATGAAGTTTGGTAAGATAAAATATTCTAAGTAAAAGAAAAGAAAATCCTTATTGTTTTATATATATAAATTCTCATTAGAAGTTGGCCTTTCTACTTCTTGAACTTTAAAATAAGGAAATTTAACTTAAAAGAAATTAAAAAGTTGAACAATGATTGGATATTTATGATTTCCAGTTTGATGGAAAATAATTCTTTAAAGAAAGAAATTTTGGTGATAAAATAATTTAAACCGTGAAGTTCATAGTAATTATATAAAGGAATTTTTTTAATTATTTCACATCCTAATTTGTAGAGAGATATTATATAAGTTGAGTGTCTTAAGCACCTTATAGGGTTTAGTATTTTTAACTGTAAAAAGTGTTATATTAAAAAGGGATGTAAAATATTGTATAAACTATTTTCCAAGGTTGAGATAAGAAAATATTTAAAGGAAAATATTTTTGTAAATTGGTGTATAAAGTCTTAAAGAATGTTTTACACTAATGAAGTTTATTTAAAAGTGAAGAATGGAGAGGAATTTGAAAAAGGAAATTGGTAAAGAAAGTTTTTGTAAGTATGTAAAACTAAAAGATGAAATTTTATATTGAAAAATTTCTTAAAGTGGGAAATATTTATAGTATTTGTAAAGGTGATAATTTTTGAGAAAATCATTAGAAAGAAGATTTAGTTAAGATGAAATATCTTGAATTTAAGAAAACATTTATTAAATTTTATTTGAAAGAAATTGTTTTTGATAAAAGAAGATTTTGTGATTAAAATTAAGGATAAAGGAACTCACTTAGCTTTCATAATTGGTTTTCTACTAAAATGGACGAATCTTATAAATCTTGAGATTTCAAGTGGTGGATTTGAAATTTAAAAATATCTTTAGAGTTAGTTAATTTTTACTCGATATTAAGATATTCAGGATAAGGAGTTGATTTGAAGGAAATTAAAATCTTGGAAAGTATTTTGAAAAAAATGCATGTCATGGATTTTTTTGTGTTCTGAATGTCATGGATTCTCGGAATATACTTCGTACCATAGAGATTACTCCAAAAATTTCGAAAATTTCGGCATTTGGAAAATATTTTAATTGTCTATGCAAGTACTAATATTATCTAAATGAGTTTGTGTAGAGCTCAAAGTCCATAATAATATATTATGAGGAAAGAAGATAGTTCTAACCTCAAGAAGCCAGCGATAAAAGGTCTAATAGTTGTTTTTGGATTGGTCTACTTAATACTTGATGGGTCGATGCAGATCTCGATACATGCTAAACCGAGATCATAAAACTAGAGATTTCTGAGTTATATGAATGGTTGTATTGTGTGATTGTTTTAATGATTGACTGTTGTGTTAATAGTGTTTTTGTTAAAATGAATGTATTACTAATAATAATATAAATGTTATAGATTTTCCTCTGAAGTAGAATTGTGGGGATGCAATTTCTTTAAGGGAGGAGTCTGTAACAAACCTGATTTTATAATTACTTTAATAAAATACATAATGATTTAAATTGGAGATTTAAATGAGAAATTGAATTTTTCAACTACTGAAATATGGTGAAATTTGAATTTGTATTCTTTTATGAAAGATGGTAAATACTTTAAAAATGAGAATTCTAAACGTAGTTAGTATTGGAAAATTTAAGATATGGAATCAATATTTTGGAATTTATAAATAAATCTACTGTATATGAAAAATAAAGATTCTTATTTTGTTAAATTCTTTTAATTATTATAAAGATGAGTTAAGAAGTGTTTAAATTGTAAGTAATCAATTTTAAAAGATATATTGGGATTTTATTTGTTAAATAAATTATTCATTTATTGACAAGAAGAGTTTAAGCAACGATTATTTTGTAAATAATCAATTTAAAGTATATTTAGATATTTGACTTAAAGAGTTGTATTAATATTTTGATTTGGTATCATAAAAAGAAGATAAATTGCAGAATTGATTAGCAATAATTATTTGATAATTCACTTTAAAATTTGTTGAATGTTTTGATTGAAAATAAATTTGAAAAGAAAAGGATTTAAAAGAATGAAATAAAAGAAATAAAAACCTTTCTTTTCTAATTGGGTTGTGCAATAACCCAATACCCAAGAAAGAGAAAACAAAAGAGAAGATTCATTCTGATCTCCTCATTATCTTGCATATACTAAAATTCAAAATAGAGAAATCAAGTTCTCCCCTCCAACCTTGGGCTAAGGAATCCCTCATTTTAATTGAAAATAATTATTAAAAAATCAAAGAAAATTCAGATAATGATATCAAACCCTATTTCTTCTTCTTAGGTGTTTAATTTTGGTCTTTACAGTGAGTAAATTGTAGTGTTCATCCGTTTTGGTTGAGTAATTCTAGCATTTGCTGAAATTGTTGAAATTGGGGTTTTGGGCAAGCATTTTTGAGGATTCAAGGTCGGTAAATCTCATTACTATCTCTACTTTGATTTCATGCTACTGCCATAACTTGTATTGGTGATTGAAGTAGCTAATTGTGTATGAGTTGTATGTATTTCTGAAGTAATATCGATTGAACGTTAATGCTAAAGTTGCAAGTTACTAATGTTTCTTGATTAGTTGTTGATGTATATACTTGCTTAGATGATTGCATGTCCTCCTATAGATTGTATCGGCGTTTCTAAAACCAACATCAGGTGTCGGAATTAGGATAAACGAAGATGAAGTCATTTACCTGGAGCTATAAGGCTCCAAGAAATTCCAACACTACGGGACCAATGGAGTCGACCGGCGACCGATCCTGGAGATTTAGAGCTCTAGGTAAATCATTGCATAATTAATTTCTTGGGGTTCTCTTCGGATTTTTGTCGATTTCCATGATTTCAGGGATTTAGAAAAATACCATATCCGTATGGAATTTCCGTTTTATAATTTATTAAAAATAATATATATATATATATATTATAGAAAGAAACTATCTTTAAACTAGTTATATTACTATGTATTATTTAAAAATCACTTTTAGAGTTTATATAAATATATACTATTAACTTCAAACTCAGGTTTTGAATTATGGCTCCAAAATATAAATTTACAAATATCTTAAAAAGAAGATTATTAGTGAGTTATTACAATAATGATGTTCAAAAAGGTAAAGTAAACTATACATGCATGTATGTATGTACGTATGTTTGGATTTTAAGATTTATATATATAGTAGTATACTTTATAAACCTATCAATTCTATGGTGCTTTATACAACTATATATATAATTAATTTGATATATACTTTAAGTATAGCTCATAACATCCATGTATAAAATATTTATATGTAGTTGAGTAATAGAAGGTTATAGATTTAAAAGAAAAGGGTTTAAAAAGATATAAAGTATATTGAAAATTATTTCATATGTTTGAAAAGTCAAAATCTACGCTTTATAAACAATTACTTCTCCTTAAATAATATATTGAGAACGACCTTCACGATATTTGTCCTTTCTATGGGGTTTCTAATGACTTTTAAATTATTGCTTTCATGCAAATTATTCCTTCTATAAATTGAGAACTCTAATTAAACGGTTTAGTACAAGTGGTATAGAACACTTGTACCACTTTATCGCTTAACACTTTGACTCATTGGATAGAATATTTTACTTGAGTGAAATTTACTATCCCTTAGTAAGTGTCACCAAGTGGTTATAGGACATTACGGGACACTTGAGTAATTACCATTCGAAAGTATATAATACCTTTTGATTAAATAGCATCTTGGGGAAGCGTTCTATTTCTATATGTTTCCATAGTCGTTAGTTGATTCCTTCGCTTGACCATATTGGCTAGTTGTTCACCCTCGCTGTTGACCATGGGATCGCAACCCGAGTCATGGTTTCTTTTCAGTTATTAGCTCTATACCACAAAGCCAACAGTCGGTACATCAGGCTATATTTGATGTCATAACACTTGTGTCATTTTCCATTAGGCACGACACCTCACAAGTGCATCGGTAGGGCAAAACATGTTTTATAAGGATCAGGCATATTATGGCTATAAGAGTTTACCGATTTCGTTCCTTCTGGGACTCTGGGAGCATTTCATATCAGCCTTCCCTTGGAAGAGAGCAATTCGCACTAAGAATTCCCTTATAGTCAAGATATCTATAGGATCAGTTATTCTGCCCGACTTGCTTTGCGTTCATCTCTTGTTTTGACTCACTTTCATGCTAGCTTTCGGTTTTGACTCGTTTTCATGCCAGTCTTTTGGTTTTAATTCTCTTTCATGCTTGTCTTAAGTTCTTGACTTGCTTTCCTGCTTGCCTTATGTTTTTGACTCGCTTTCATACTTGTCTTTGAGCTCTGACTCACCTTCTTGTTAGTCTTCTGATTTTGACTCACTTTCATGCTAGTCTTGTTGCTTTGACTTTCTTTCATGCTAGTCTTTTGGTTTTAACTTGCTTTCATGCTACTCTTATGGTTTTGACTCGCTTTCATGCTTGTCTTATGTTTTGACTCGATTTCATGCTCATCTTAGAGTTTTCACTCGCCTTCGTCCTATTCTTTTGATTTTTACTTGCTTTAATGCTAGTCTTGTTGCTATGATTTTCTTTCATGCTAGTCTTTTGGTTTGACTCGCTTTCGTGCTGTTTACCCACTTTTTGACCAAAGCAACTAACTTAAAACGAACCTAGAGAGCTCATATTAAGTCAGATTGACTTGAAATTTTGGGAGACCATTTAGAAGACATAAAAGAAGGCTCCAGAGAAAATGGGATCATTTGTAGGTTGTTTAATGGATCATTAGTGATCTAACTAGATTGATCTCTAACGATCCATGTAGATTGGACCCCATAACTTGAAATTTATAAGTGGGTCCCACACACCCTAGAGAGAGTGCCTGCAAAGTTCCGTCTGGTTTTGTTATGTTTTGAGCGGGTTATGGATGATTCTTCTTCGAATTGGGCTAGTTTGATCCATCAGGTCCGACCCATGATTAGGCCCCATGACCTATAATCCATAAGGGAGGCTCTCCTACTCATCTACATTGCATGTGTGAAGTTTCTATGATTTGGTAAAGTACTGAGTGAGTTATGGACAATTCTTCTGGACCATATAACCCATGAAGACGGATGAGCAAACAAACTCCAAACGACTTGATATTTGGACAAAGCACTTAAATAGAAAATAGAAAGACATCCAAACTAAGACTACTCAAAATATGCTAAGTGGATGGATAGCTAGCGATCCATCCCCTATGGATAGCTTGCGATCCATCCCCTACGGATAGCTAGTGATCCATCAAGATAGGTCGGATCATCGTCAAACTTTCTTAGCTCCTTCGTAGCATTAAGTAAAGGCTTCTGGTAGAAAAATATGCTAAGTCGATGGACAGCTAGCGATCCATCCCCTATGGATAGCTAACGATCCATAAAAATGACTCAAATTGATTTGAGATTTTCGATGATGACTTGGCATGACAACTGGACTCTTCTGCACTTAAACTTCTGGCCCAAGTGCTCTCCAACCTCTATAAATACTCACTCAATTCACCAATAAATACTCACCTACCTACAACTAAAGATGGATCATTTTCGAGGGGAGAGCCGCAATTACTCTATTGGAATTTCTTCACTTCTTCAACTTTCTTCTCCCTCACAACAGTGATCTAGGAGGTTACTATGATTCTCCAATCAACCCTTGTACTTGTGACTTATTCTATCTCATTGTGACTTAGATCTAAGGACTAACTAGTTGATATCCAGAGAGAATCAACTAGTATAATCATAATAAAGATTGATTAAAGTGGACATAGGCCAGAGTCATTTGAACCACTATAAAAATTATTTGTCTCTTTTCTTACTTCTGATTTTTATTTTTATTTTATCTGAGATTTGTGCTGCTAATTATCTGCACTAGTGCTTTCACACTCGACCTAGGGTGTTGATCCATTTTTTGGGTTGACATTTTGATGCTTTCAGTGAGAACCTTGAACGAGATCTGAAGAATTGAAGTTTGAATCTAAGATTCAGAGAAGATGAGTAGGCCTAATACTAGATTTAGAGCTGTAGCAAGTCAACAGGAGCCTAGGGCAGCCAGGAGGTATCCTCAATTTCTCATCAACCCATCTATGTGATTAGAGAAGAAATGGAAAGGATGTTGAAGGAGATGCAATATGGGATCTTGTCTATGCAATAAGAAATGATGGATAGCTTCTTCCAGAGGATAGAGCAGCAAGGGATAGCTAGATCTGCGGGGAATATGAATAACTCCAAGAAATAACAACAAGAGCCGCTAGAGCTGGATTGGAACAGGCCGGAGTACTGCCTCCACACCTAGAACAACCGATACTAAGGGCAATGCTGGAGTCAACAGTAGGGCCCAATGCAGAAGCATCTAGAGTTAGAGCAAAACAAACTGAAACAATGCCGATAAGCCATGGAGGCACGATAGATTTGGACCTAGGATGAGCTTTAACACCTGGAAAGGGTGATGTTGGAGCTAGAGTAGCAAATCAGAGTACGAATACATGATTGCATGAGCTGAAACCAAAAGCCCATAGTTGGAATAGGGGGCAGGTTCGTCCCATACTCTCTGCCTTCTGCGTTTTCTTCCTTCAATAACCTCAGACTGCTTACACATGTACGAGACCCAGATCGGTCTCTAGGCAGGGTCTGAGTTGGATGTCTGGGATGAACATTTAGGATTTCTATTGTTTTGATTTCTACTTGTTTTGATTTCTACTTGTTTTGATTTTTGCTTGTATTGATTTCCACTTGTTTTTATTTCTATTTATTTTGATTTCTAGTTGTATTAATTTCCACTTGCTTTGATTTCTACTTGTTTTCATTTCCACCTGTTTTCATTTCTACTTGTTTTTATTTCTGCTTGTTTTGATTTCCACTCGTTTTGATTTCTACTTGTTTTGATTCTTTATTGTTTGATTTCTGCTTGTTTTCTTTAGTTTGTACTTGAATATTGATTTCCACCGGAGAGTGATGACTAATCGCCTTAGAGTCCCAACACGGGTCCGGAGTGCAAGGTGCAAGTCCTCTTGCCGGAAAAGCTAGTGGATGGACTTGTACGATATTGATCGCCTTAGTGTCTCGACACGGGACTAGAGTGCAAGGTGCAAGTCTCTTTGGATGGACTTGTACGATATTGAATGCCATAGAGTCATGACCGGAGAGAGGGGACCAAATTGTAAGAAGTAAGTCCACTCACCAAAGAGTGAGCGGATGGGCTTACTTAATCCCCCTTAACTTAACAAACAAATGATCCGGAGAGATCATCCTCTTAACTTAAAACATTAAATGATCCGGAGAGATCGCGCATTAAACTAAACATTAAACGATTCAGAGTGATCGCGCATTAAACTTAAACGATCAGGAGAGATCGAACCTTAAAACATATTTGATTTAATAAAAGGATTTGAATGCCTTATAAATAGAATAAAACTAATAAATCATGGATGAACATAGGATGATTTCGATATATGATGTGATTCTGATATATGATGTGATTTTGATATATAATGTGATTTTGATATATGATGTGATGGCTTTGAATGAGAAGCAAAATGATAATGATGTAAATCCCGAATGAATGTGAGACAATTAGAGATATGTAATATAATTGAAGATATGTGATGTAATTGGAAACATATGATTTAATTAGAGATATGTGATGTAATAACTCCAAATGAAATCGAAATGATTGTGAGGTATAGATTACACTTAGGCAAAGTCTAGAGTCTTCGGTTGTAACAGATTTGGAACGACTTGTGATTGGTAAGAGAATCTAAAGGAACTGGACGATTGACCAAGGCTGAAGCAGCTGGAAAGCAAACTATCAAAGATCGGAGATAGGAGCTTGTTCTTAAGCAAAGCACACCTTTCACTCAAACGGAGTACTTTGGGGGCAAATGTTTACCCGCTTTTTAACCAAAGCAGCTAACTTAAAACGGACCTAGAAAACTCATACGTAGTCGAATTGATTTGAAATTTGGGAGAACACTTAGAAGACATAAAAGAAGGCTCATAGAAAAAATGGTATCATTTGGAGATTGTTTGATGGATCGCTAGTGACCTAACTAGATGAATCGCTAACGATCCATATAGGTTTGCCTCACAACCTGAAATTTATAAGGTAGGTCTCACACACCCTAGAGAGAGTGTGGGTAAAGTTTCTTTTGGTTTTGTTAAGTTTGAGCGAGTTATGGATGATTCTTCTTCAAATTGGGCCATTTTGATCCATCAGTTCCGACCCATGAGGAGTGAGCCCCATGACCTATGATCCATAGGGGAGGCTCTCCTACTCATCTACATTGCATGTGTGAAGTTTCATGTGATTTGGTTAAGTATTGAGTGAGTTGTGGACGATTCTACTGGACCAGATGAGCCATGAAGACGGATGATCAAATGAACTCCAAACGACTTGATATTTAGACAAGGCACTTAAATAGAAGATATGAAGACAACCAAACTAAGACCACTCAAATATATCTCAAGTAAATGGATAGCTAATAATCCATCCTCTATGGATAGCTAGCGATCCATCCTCTATGGATAGTTAGCGATCCATCAAGGTAGGTCGGATCGCCCTCAAACTTTCCAAGCTCCTTCATAGCACTAAGTAAAGGCTTTTAGTAGAAAATATGCTAAGTTGATGGATAGCTAGTGATCCATTCCCTATGGATAGCTAGCGATCCATAGAAATGACTCGGATTGATTTGAGATTTTCGACGATGACTTTGCATGATAACTGGACTCTTCTGCACTTAGATTTTTGGCCCAATACTCACTGAATTCCCTAATAAATACTCACCTACCTGCAACTAGAGATGGATCTTTTCCGGGAAGAGAGCCGCCATTACTCTACTGGAATTCCTTCACTTCTTCAACTTTCATCTCCCTCACAACAGGGATCAAGGAGGTTACTATGATTCTCTAGTCAACCCTTGTACTTGTGACTTATTCTAACTCATTGTAACTTTGATCTAAGGACTAACTAGTTGGCATCAAGAGAGATTCAAGTAGTATAATCATAATAAAGATTGATTAAAGTGGACGTAGGCCAGAGTCAGCCGAACTACTATAAAAATGCTGCCTCTTTTCTTACTTCAGCCTTTCATTTGTTGTTTATCTGAGATTTGTGCTGCTAATTATTTGCACTGGTGCTTTCACACTTGATCCCGGGTGTTGATCCATTATTTGGGTTTACACATGCAGTCTTATATTTTCTGGAGTTTCACTTCCTTTTACACAGCCTTTTTTTATCTTTGTGATTTCTAAATATGTGACTTTATCACCATATTTGAGATGATTGTCATTGATAGGCATGAGATGACTTTGTGACATGGTGATTTGGTATTAATTCCTTTTTATGGTTATTGGCTTATTATGTGGTTATTATTATATTCTGAGTATACATGTTTATCATGTGACCTCACCAATTATATTTAGAGATAATTTGATTCGTTTATTTTATAAATACCTGGGTCAGACCGAGACTTGTCAGGTACAGGGATTCAGTAACCATAGGTGTTGGGCTAGCTTTGGAGATTTATATATTATATGTATCGTTGTGTTCTAGTCCCTATATAAATGTTTAGTATGACTCTTGTATAAGAGATGGTGACTCGTGATGTATATTTTGTACTTATCTAGCTTTCAGAATTATGTACATATATATGTGTGAGTTTAGTATTCTTATTTGTATACTCACTCAATGCAATATATTTGGCCTGTATTATAATTTCCGATGTGATTTGTGATTCTGTGTTTTGTATTATGTAATATATTATTCTCGTTTATATTAGCCAGCGTGTCTATTGCTTTGTGCTGAGACTAGTCACGCCATTATATTTCTTCAAATATAAAGGTAAAAGCATGGCAGTGTTAGTCTGAGGGAATAAACACGGTTGGTTGCTCCTATCCGTCCTTATTCTCCATATTACTTGTAATTCTTGGGTAGTATGGGTATCGAGATGGGGCATTATAATGTAATGACACGGCTCTTGTTACCTAATTCAAACTTTTTGAAAACTACCATTTTGCTCCTACTAATAAAATTAACGTCCATATCCTACGGGGCATTACAGGAGCTAAACCCTATGCACTTGAAGCATTATTGTATAAAGTAGTTTGAATTGTGTAAGTTATGTTTTTTTACCTAGTAAATTACAATATTAAAATTATTTGAAATGTTTCACAAAAAAGTTAGAAACAATAGTGTTTGAGATATTTGGAAAAATAGAGGCCGAAGTTGGTTTAATGTATTCAACTATAAACCCGTATTTTAAGCTTCAAATACAGGAAAATTTAGTAAGATATAATTTTCTATAACTATTTTAAAACTTCCATTTTTAGTAAATTTTATTTTAGCGCAAGGCATGTTGTTGCACTTATATTAAGTTATGTTTTATGCTTTTGAAAAAAATAGTTTTGGAAGGTAAATTAACATGTAAGTAAAACATATATTTTGAATCTCTTTTATTTATAAATATTTCCATCGCACTTTTAAAAAAAACTATTATATTTTATTTCAAATTACACTTTTGGGAAAATTTCTTATTTATATAAGTAAAATTTACAAAGATATGTTTTACATGTCCACTTCAAAGTTAAATCAAACCATTTTGGATAAAATCAAAATTGAAAAAAAAGTGTCATGCTTTTTGTTAAAATGAAACCTTTGTTACAATTTGTAGAGAATTTTATGGTTTTTAAAGCTTGCTAATTTGTAAAGAATAAGATTAGAAATAAAGATTTTGATTTAAAATGTGAATTAAAAAGGTTATTGATATTGTCATATGAAATTTTATTCGAGTTAAAAGCGAATTGCATAACCTATAAAGTTTGAATATATTATGCTGAAATAGCTAGAATAATCAATATGCCAGTGTGGTAAGGACTTTCTAGTATTGAACATGATGAATTTGCGAAGTGTTTGAAGATTTGGGGTGGTAGAAAAAGTAGCATAGAGATTTAGTCGCCTATTCAATCGATATTCGAGTTGTAAGGGTAAAGTAACAATTGAATTCTTCATTAATAATAAAGGGTATACACCATTTTATACTACTTTATCCTTATATTGTTTGAGTTGTTAGAGACTAGCAAAAAATGACTTAGAAGTGTGATTTGGTCAAAACCTATTCGATTCTACAATAATACGGAGTAAGCTAAAATATTTTGTCATAACTCCATGAAGAAGAGGTGTTAAGCCGGTTGATAATATGTTGATGTTAGGATATGCTCACATAAGAGGTTGTGAAGCATGAGAGCACAGTTGAGTGTGAAGTTTCGCCCAACAATCCAATGCATATATTTCATACAATGAGCACAAGTAGACAAATCTAAATTCAATAACTAACTAATACAAATCAAGCCTATTTCCTAAAATGGTGTATCCATATGAAAATATGCATCAATCCAATCAAAATTCATTTTAAGCACATAAAATTCATTTATAAATCAAGATTCGGTTTAGATCTAGTAAAAATATTTAGCTTTGAAAACATTTTTAAACCATCATTTTAAACTATATTAACAATTATACTGTAGTGAGAGACATATATCACTCATTATAAAGTCAATTTGCACATAAATTGAAAGGAGCTGGACCAATAAGCCAAACACACATTCCAAGATGTTTTTTTATATAAATCTCAAGTATCTTTGATAATCCTTAAGTTAGTCACCCTTTAATTACTTAAATTGGCTAATATAAGTAAAGATTTGATGGAGTTTTGGCTATGAGGATGAGTAATGGAGGTTTTAGATAGATTTTGGGAACTGAGGAATTGATTAGGGGCTGTCACATCAGGTATAATTATCTGAAATTCTAAAATAGTTCATTGGCTAATTATGGGCTTAATCTAGTTAATGGCTAATCAATCCAAAAACTTTCTAACTTCAAACAATCATATCTTCGAAACCATAAGTCCAATAATCTACTTCGATAAATCTATAGGATGGGAAACCATCATATATTTCATTTGGAAGTATTTTTGGATCCTAAGTCGACTTCTGTCAAATGGTATAGCCCTTACAAGTTTTTTGGGTCAAAACCATTTGATATTTATTCTCGAGGTCAAAAATATCAATAATAACATTCTCCAAAGTTATATTTAATTTGGACACAATTTGGTTATGAAAATAATATTTTTACTATCCTCCGATATGTAAAAATGTGGGTTGTTACAGCCGACTCATCAGGATACCGATTCTAAAAAATGTTAACATCGTCAACCCTCCTTTTTTGCTTTTTGAGAGCATTGTCCTTGATTGTACAACATATCTCTTGCAAAGAATGCTTCAAAGAGCACCTCTAGTGCTCCACCTCATTCAAGTGTTTTTCTATGGGATGCAAACCTCAAAAATTATATTTGTCACCAACACAGGCATTGACGTCCTTCGACGGTCTCACCTTTTCCTTTCCTTACCTCGAGGCGAGTGCCTTAGAGGTTGAGCATTTCTTTTCATTCCTTCCTTCCTTTCGGTTCTACCAAATTTTTAGAAAGGCTTCTTCCTAATCATCTCCTTAATCATATACTACAAGTGGTGACACTCATTGCTATTATGGCTATGGGTCCCATGAAATCTACAATAAATTCGAGCGCTTCTTCTCATCAGTGGCCTTTTTAGGAGCAGGCGCCTTTTACCATATAATACCTTGCGTCATAAGGTAAATTTTCTCCACAAAGTTGTTTAACTCCATGTACTATTGTAACACCTTGTAAAATTAATCATAAATAAATTGGACAAACTAAATTAAATAAGTTAGGGATAAAAATAATTTTTTTGCAAAAGTTGGAATTTGACCATGAAAGTTAGTCATTGCATTCATGGTAAAATTCTGATCAATTCCCGTATATAATATGTTGAAAACAGAGCTCAAGTGTAAAAGTTATGGACATTTGAAGTTTTCGAATTCAAAATAATTTAAATAGTATTCAAATTCAAATAATTAAATAATTCTTAAATTTGAATTTTGAAAGTTATTAATTAGACTTGGAGGTTGAGTAAACGTTAAAATCAATGTTAACGTTAAATAATTAAGGATTATAATAAATAAAACAATGGTTCAAAATTAACGTTCTCAAAATAAGGGGAGAGGTCGACCCCTGACCTTGACTGGTCAATCGCCATTGGTCGACTTGTGGCAGAGAGGCGGTCGACCGATCCCAGTCAAGTGGCGGCTATGGTTTGTGAATTTGAACGTCTCAAATTTTATGCTTTTCAACCTACCTTCATCCAGCGGTTCTAGTACGTTCCAACCAGTATAAATAAGATCCTAGACCCCTCGCTGTTATTCACAAAATATTTTGAAAACCTAGCGAAGCTTTGGCAGTTCATCACTTCTAAGATTCAAAAGAAACTCCATTAGGGTTTCAGATAAGAAATCCTATATATTTATTTGTTATCTATTTATTTCCCAACCTAGTCTTCTCTAATTTTCTGAATCTATTCTATATATTCAAATCCCTTGTTGTATATATCTAAAACAAGAATCAGATAAAGATTGTCAAAGGCATGTCAAATCCAAAGGAGGCAAAGCTAAGGATACACTATGAGTGGAAATCTTAGTTTTTCTATATCAGTAATTGATTAGTGTAGTTTCGACTTGAATATGCCTTAGGGAGTTTTGGTTTTCACCATTATATTATAAACCACCAAAACTCCTTCAATGCGAAATGTCAATTCTTTGGTAGAATCTCAATTGTTTATGTTAAAATGATGGAAATTGTGTAGATTTGTAATTTTGATAATTTTACCTTCTATTACGCTTCTTATTCTTTTTCTTTGAGTTTGATTAAAGGGTTTTAGTTAAGGAATAGGGTATAAGGTACGAATTTATTCGTAGTTTGCACTGCTTATTCCTTTGAATTAAGTAGAAATTTCTTTGTTTATTTTTATGTGAAAAAGAAGTTGAATATAGCGTAAAATTGAAATTGTAAGCTTCTATTATCAATATATTCCATTATTTTGATGTAATAAGTTGAGTGAAAATTTTAATTGTATACAAGTCTATTGATTCAATTTTGATAAGAATATTGGAATTATGGTGTTGTTGATAATATGGGTTAGGCTTGTATAATTATTGAAAGAGTTGACATTTAAATGCTAGTTTAGGGCATATATTCCATATGCTTAGAAATAACTAGGCACGCGCACACGCGTGTCTGTGTGTGTGTGTGTATTAGCATAATTAGTGTATAATTATAACGTATAATTGCATAGTTAAATACATTATTAATTATATTAAATCCCCCTTAGGAACGTAATTAATGTTAAAGGTGAAATAAGAAAGATTTCTTCTAAGACTTTGATTATGAAAATGGTGAGATGTGTGATAATATATATAGAGCATGATATAGTTTATGACAAAGTTATAGGGTTATGAGGTCATTTAAAATTACTGGAAGTCTGTCAAGCTAATCTGGCTACCCGTAGTGTGACTTTGGGAACAGATGTGAGACATCGCCTATAATAAGTAACCACTATGACTCGAGCTAAGTCCTAAATTCGGTAGGCTAAGTCTGCCCAGCTAATCTGGCTACCAGGACCTAAGAATAGTCGAAATACTATGAGACATCATTGTAGGATACAAGTCATATTATGAAGGACCCGCTTCAAAGATTAAAGGTGTTAAGTGGTTGTGTGAGGACTTGCCTCTTCTTTATGTAGGAAGTAGTAAATCGTCGGGATTCTGGGTTAGGCATGGTAGAGGATATCTCGGGAAAGGGCCCACTTCAATAGGAAGTATTAAGTGGTTGAAGTGGTTCCATTCAATGTTAGCTAGATAGTTACTAGTAAGGATCTGTCTTGGGATTATAGGTAGTAAATGACGTGGACCTGCCTTACATAAGGTATTAAATGGTAGGAGTCTGCCTAATCCCCATTAAAAGTTATTAAATGACTTGAGTATTATCTCTTACCTTGATAGGATATTGTGGACGACGGATATGGGTTATTGGGTTAATAACAAATTGGTTATAGGCTTATATTTGGAAAGCCTTTTATTTAAGTTTGAGAAAAGCCCTCGGGTTTATATTTGAAAAGATTTATGATGTAGGTAGAAAATGTAAGACATGTTCCTATTTAAATTATATTGCCTACGTACTTATATAGTAAGGCTCGAGATTTTTATTCACTAGACATATGTTGTTCTGACTCCTTCCTCAATACAACATAGGTAAGGAAAGATGAGGATGTTGAAGGCAAAGGCGTGGAGAAAACCTGTGCAATTTACCTATTTATCTACCTATGTTATTTTCTAATGTTTCCATTACTGTATAATGTTGTATATTGAAAATGTGGTACTACAGATATGTATTGTGTTATGTATTTTATAACAATTAGAATTTAATGAAATGTGTATTGTATCTATTATCTTTTATCCTTCCGCTGTGAATTCTGAAAGTGTAGATACATAGCTCTGTATTGTTCTTTATACCAACTAACAACCAACTTTAGAATGGGCCTAAGTTTCGATGGGTTATTTTGGGTCCAAATTTAGGTCTGTTTCGGGGCGGGTTGTTACATTTGGTATTAGAGCCTAGATTACTCGATCAACAGGGGTAGATATACGTATGAGAGGTGTACTTGTTAATTTTGAAAATATTTTTCAAAAATCCTATCCGTGTGAAAGAATTTGATAAAAAGGTTTTGGGAAAATTCCTTGAAATGTTTTGAATAAGTTTTAAAAGGATTTATTTAGAAGTAATTTTGAAAAGGTAAGGAAATTAGGAAACTCATAATTTAAAATTTTGTTGAGTCAAAAGTTTCTGACTAAAAGGTTTTTCATAAAAAGGATTTTTGTTTTTTTGAATTTTAGTTTAAAATTAATTGAGTTAAAATGTTTTCGATTTTTAGAGAAAGGGATACTTCATTTTTAAAATAAGTGTGAAATAGAGCATTGGTTGGACTTGATGATTTTTCTTCTATTTTTGGAAGTTCCTTTTTTAAAATTTCTTCTAAAACAGGAAATAAAATGAAATGGAACTTAATCAAATTTAGGAATAGAGAATTGAAGAATGAGAATAACTAGGATATGAGGAACATTTCCGTATAAGCAATATAAATAGAGGCAGTATTACGAGATTTTGATAGAAATAGCCTTAGGAATTTATATAATAGGATCAGTAATGTAATTAGAAATTAATAGGACAGAAGTTATAATTGTCTGCTCCACTTTTTATTATTTAAATATAACATTCCAAAACTTTGTCGGTAAGATTTTGAATATTTAATTAATTTTGAATATGTAAATAATTGGTTTTTAGAGTTTAATAACTTGAATTCAAATTATATTGATTATTTAAATATTCAATTGTAATTAAATATTAAGTAAATGGATTTAATAATTTTATTAACTCCTTTTAATTAATAAATAATAACGGTGAACTCATTTGTAAATTTATTTGCAAGAATAAATAGTTCGAATAAATAATAAGAAGATTAATTATCCATAAAATGACTTGATTTTTATTAAAGTATATTTGATTGAAATTATTCGATTTTTCCATAATTTTTAATTTGGAAAATACTTAAATTGTCGTTTGACGATATTTTCGACAAACGATGGTATTTTTGAGATTTCAGAAAATGAAATAGCCAGTGTATTTTATTTTTATTTTGGGATCGTGTCGCAGTTTCAAGCACGATCGTACTTTTATTTATATCGTTTGTGGTTCATATGCAGATGGAATTTTGTGTAGCGGAGTACCGCAAAAACACCCTATTTTTAAAGCATTTTAAATCAAATAAAAATTTAAATTTTGATCAACTTTTGTGATGTGATGATGGATTGGAAAAATTGTTTAACTTGGGATCTTAGGTTTACTTGTGAACACAATATATATTGTGATGTGAAGAAAAATATAAGATTTGTTTATAAATCAAGCAATTATCATTTTTATTTTTCCTCTGTACATTCACCATCCCTCTTCTTTTTCTTCTTTTCTATCTTATATCCAGTACACTAACCTATGGTCAAACATTCAAAAATTTATTTCCTAAACCACACTTCACTAAAATCTATTGTGTTGTTCGATTGGGTCTGGCCGAGATCGATTTTGAGGCAATCGAGCAAGGGTTAGGTATTTTGAGGGTTGTGGTCGTCGATGGGCTAAGGCGAGATTGGGTTCGAGTTCATGGTGTTTGATAGCATTGGTGGCAAAGTTTAGGTAAGGTACGATCATGGTTTAGGACTTCCGACTTGGGGTTTCATGCTTCCCTGTTAGATCGTGATTCGAATGATTGGTTCGAGCTGGGGTTGGTGGTGACCAGCGATTCGAGAGGGAGGAGAGGAGTTCAAATATGAATCGAACAGTCGAGGAATGCTCCGCATCATAGGCAAACATGCACAACTTTTTGGGTGTTTCAGGGGATCGTGTACAGGTGTTGGTAATTAAGGATGAGGATGAAGATGTATTATATGGTATTAGTTTGTTAATTAAGTATTAGTTAACATTAATTATTTAATTAAGTCGATCTCTTATAAAAATTAATATCTTGCTCATACGAGGTCAGATTTGGATGCGGTTAGTTGCATTGGACTTGTAGGGATATTAACTACGCGATGAAACTAGTTTGGTCAAATTTGGGCTAAAATCAAACGCCGTTCAATTTTAGGCCGAACCAAAACGTGAAAACATCAACTAGAATTTCGATTAGTTTACCTACCTCTAAATAAACTATATGATATCTATGTTGCTATAAATTACTTTTGAATGCTTAGTTGATGATTTATGTTATTGTTTGATTGTTGGTTTGGATTAAAATTCCCATTCGAAGAACAAGTGGCATAAATAACAATTTTGTTACAGGGAACAAAAATAAAAGGAAAATTAAAGTGTACATAACAAATAGATCGCTATGGAACATTTCGAAATGCTCATTCACATGTGTAATTTACACGGAACTTTTGTAGAGAGACTCTAAGGGGTTTGTCGCCAATATTTATTTATTTGCTCATATTCTTATGCTGCTTATATTGTTATTTTGTTGAAATAATTGTGACATATTGTTTGGTTTTAATAAGCATCATTATAATAATTTTCACTATACCGTCACTTTTGAAATATCACCTCCTTAAATCCTTTTGTATGTGGAATGTAAGCTTGTATATTCACGAAATAAATGATTGGTCGTGTATTACACTTGAAAGTTGTTTAAACTATATTTTTAAATATTTTGAGAATTCTAAAAATAAAGAATAAGTGTGGATTAAAATTTATAAAAGGAATTATAAATTTAATTAATTTACTTTTTGGGATAATTAACGCTGTTTAAAATTTATAAAGAGATTATAAATTAGGTTTATTATCTTTTGAGATAATTAATTTTATTTAAATTTATAAAAGATTATAAATTGGATTTAACTATCTTTCGAGATAATTAAAGTAGTCTTAAATTTGTAAAGGGTATTCATCAACTAAATATTTTATGAATTCTTTTCTAACGGGTATGTAAGGATTTTCTAAGTTTTGAAAGGAATTCGATGGTTTAAATATATTTTTAATTATTATGTAATTATATTAAAGTTAAATAATTAAATATAATGGATGTTTAAAAGTTAATTAACCGATTTAATAAAAGTGTTTAAAAGTTAATTAACTGATTTAAGAAAGGAGTTTAAAGTTAATTATTTGTTTTATTAATGATGTGTAAGATTAATTAATTATTTTAATAAATGATGTTTAGAGTAAATTAATTGGTTTAAATAAAGGTGTTTAAAATTAATTATCTGATTTAAGAAAGGTATTTAAAGATAATTGATTTATTTATTAAAGGAGATATAAAGTTGATTAATTCTCTTTTAGGATAATTAATGCGGTTTTTAATTTATAAAAGTATTTTAATTGATTTATTATCTTCCGGTATAATAAATGCCGTTTGAAATTTATAAATGAGGGAATCTTTAAAAAGGAATATTTTTAAAAGAGTGGTTTTAAAGTGATTTACAAATATTTGTAATGTGAAATTCAAGCACAAGTTCTGGTTTTAAAAGTTTGATTTGGTTGTAGAAAGGATAAGAAATTTAATTTCCATAAACGATATCATTTATATGGAAAGGATTTGGTCATACACTTAACACTAAATGTCAAGGTATGGGAATCCGCTGCTATCTCGAATGTTAAAAATGTCGTCAAGGTAATGCCTAGAGGTAACACTACCATAACTTGCCCGGCTTCATTTTCAACCGAGGGATAGTACTAGTTTGAAATCAATGAGTAGTGGTAAGGGCATGAGATTTAATTTCCATGTACGATCATTTTAACTATTCCTAATAGTTGACTTATTGACTATCGATTCAGCTTTCTTCTTTGAGTATCATTAATTTAAGATGATTTGTTGCTCATTTGAGCTTTGTTATCCTTTGTCGAAAATGACTAAAAACTGAAAGCGAGTGAGGGCCAAGTTATGCGGGGTTGCTCCAATTATGGTATTTTCATATCTACTCTAGATTTGGTTTTGATGGTATGCGCACAGAGATGTGAAATACTTTGATTCTTGGTAAAGTTAGCGGGATCCGACATGGAATTCTCGAGAGGTGTCATGGAGTATATGACTCTCTCAAATATATTTTTCTAGAAGTATACTTTCGATAAGATGGGCGCACCCTGCTAGTCATTATTGGAAAATTTATGTCCTTGTTGTTGATTCAAATCTTTGAATTATTTTTTTAATTGCATCAAGAAGTGACTGGAGCTCTTCTCAATGTTTAATTATTTGTGTCCATTCTTTAAGTTTGGATTTTGATCTTGTTTGTAATCATTCTTTCTTGATTGGATTATTATTCTGATTTATATCCATATCTTCATCTGTGAATGTTGTTCTTCTGAGGTAAAAAAAACTTGTTCCGCATTTAACTACGTGGTCTTACAGAATTATTATACGTTCACCATATCACTTGAGTTCCTCACGCTGGTATTTCTAGAATGATCCAAGTGTTATTTTATTATAATGCTTAGGTCAGACCGAATATTTTTCTAGGTTGTCGTTGGTGGAACATGGAGCTCATGGAGTAGAGCTAGATGTTCACCTGCCATACTATTTTCATTTTCCATTGTATTATTATGTTGCATATCAGCAATTTTAAGGGCAAGAAGTTATAAATGTCCAGGCTGATGAGGTTTGTCTTTAGCTCTAATATACTATGTATTTTAGAGTGAGATCTTTTATTGTCTTTATTATATTAGATATGTGATCCTTCCACTTGAGGTTCTATTTCTTCTGTTCTTTTTCCTTTTCTTCTTCTTTTTACCTAAACAATCCTTCTTTTCGGCGACTGGATGTTCGACATTTGAATACCATAGGTGTATTGAGTGCCGACTTTCGATAGTCCAAAAAGCGGGTCATTACATTAAAGTTATAGAAGTTATTTTTGAAAAAAATAATAACTTTTTTGCTATTGGATGGAATTAAAAGATGATAATTATAAACGAGTTGGAGTAATCTTATTATAAGGAAAAGCATTTATCTGAGGACGAGAATTTTACATATTCATTTTAGAATTATTTTAAAATGGTAATGAAAGAGAAATAAATTGGGATTGATAATAAAAGGATTATGAAAGATTATAGGAGTTTATATAAGGCTTAAACAAATTTATAAAAAGTATTTAGTTAAAGGAGAGTGCAGTTTGAGTAGTAAAGCAATAAATGTTGATAAACTTGAAATTAGGAATTTGACATGCATATGAATAAATTGTTGTTTGAAGTCTACTTATCTTGTAACTAGAAATATCTTTGAAATAATAAATGACTAATAAAGGAAAATCTATTATTTTGGAATGCTATCTTTGTAATGGGTTTAAAGGGGGTTAAATTTGAAAAATAATGGGTTGGTGAACTTTTCATAATTATAGGCCATAACTTCATGGAGTAGAAAGTGCTAATTTCGAATTTAATGTAATAAGTTTATTAAACAATTTTTTGAAATTTATTTCGTATTTTGTAGAAGGTTTTTTAGAAGAGAAATTATTTTGCTTCTTTATGGAATTAAACAAAATTTAAAATTTTGAATTTTTTAATAGTTTGGTTTGATAATTGAGTTTTAAATGTTTTGAGTTAAAAGTTCAACTTTTAAAGAGATAAATTTCTGTTGAAGAAAGTCCTTAAAAAAGAAAAGTTGGTAAGAAAAAAGAAAAAATTTCATGGCTCATTTTGGGAACTATGCAATTTTTGGAAATTGGCAAAATGGGTTTCCGAGTTATATTTTTAAAGATAAAGGTTTCGAATAAGGCACTTATAATTTCGAAATTTTAGTTTTAAGAATGGTTATGACTAAACCAAATTTTTTTATAAAGTATATAGGGATCACTACCTAGGTAAGGCAATTTAAAGGTTTAGGATATGAATAAAAGAGGAATAGTACGTACAACTAGATCTAGAAATTGGAAATTGGTTCCAAATATTTAATTGCAAAATATTCATAAAGATGTGAAGATACTCCAGATTTATAATCGAGTTGTAAGTTAGATTGCCCTAGTTGACTTGGAACGTAAATTTCTATGTTTTGATTTATTTGAAGCGGTTTCCATGTAATTTCCATAAATTTTCGAATTTCAAAATATGTATAAAAGTGCGGCATTTGAATTAATAAGAAGTATACCAAAAAAGGGAAAGAGATGTGTAAGATATGGATATCTTTTCCATAGTTTTACAGTATATTTTAATAAAAGAAAAGAAACAATTCCTTGTAATTTCAAACGAAGCAAAAAATCTCACTTTGGTTCATTTGTGGAAAATTATAACAGTAATATGATATCCTTCCGATTAGGATAAGAGAATTCCTACTACTCTCTTTCTTCCTCTCAATTGAAGGAATAATTGGAAAATAAAATAGTAAGTACAAAAATGAGTAATAAACCCTAATCAGACTTTTTCAGAATTACCTAACTTGAGTTATGAGTACGAATGATATTTATTTTCTTTTTTTCTCTTTTTCTCTTTTTTCCCTTTTTTTATGTAAGTAAGAACAGAAAAAATTAAATCATAGTCTAGGTCATAAATTTTCCTTTTTAGAAGAAAAACTTTGATAAATTAAAACGTGGAAAGGAATAGAAATTAATGATTAGAAATAAGAAGCATATACACACACATATATAACCGCGCTGACGTATAAAAATAGAAATATATAAATGGCATAATTTACGATTATATACGTATTAGTTAGTAGTTAATAGATTAGGATTTATGGACATTAAATACAGATTTAATTGGTAATAAATTTGTAATTAATAGAGAATTAAAAAGGAATTAAATAGGAACTGATTAAGGAGTTTGATATGGAATTAATGGAGGTTGAATCGGCATAATAGATGGATTTTGAAATTGGTGAAAGAAATTTAAATGCGGATTGACTGGAGATGGTCCAACTTGGACATTAATGATCAATTATTATGGATATATTAATTGAAGTAATAGATGGACCACATTTATTAGAAACCAAGAAGGAGAACTAAGGAAAATGGAGAATTAAGTGGAATGATATACTAATGATGTTCATCTTAATTTAGCAAGGAGTATCAGGGCTCCGACATTATTAACACGAGTTAATGATAAATTGCAACTTCCAACAAAATTTTCTTTTGGGGTTTTTAATTGTTATCGCTAGTTGTCTCCCTTAGAGTATTGGAAAAACATCTGACATGGTATTAGATATGTTCTTGTTTTATCATTGGGTTGATTTTATTTATGAGATTAGACCGCCAAATAAATATCTATATATATGGAGAAACATCATAAATAATGAAATTTCATAAGGGCGCTTGAGTAGTGATAAACTGCAGTTAAGACTAGAAGTTAATAAGGAAATTAGATTAGAACCGAAAATAAAAGAATGCTTTAATCCAAAAAAAATTAGGGTTTTTGAAAAATTAAATTTTACCTTACAGAGAGACACCGTTCAAGGACAACCATTCACCCTGGAGGATATAAGAACAATAGAGATATGAAGAGAAATTGCTATTGGACAGTAATGAAGAGGAAGGTGGCAGAACTTGCCACTAGATGTTTGACATGCAAATAGAAAAAGGAAGAATTGTTTAGGCAGTGAATGAAGGCTACACAAGATCGCCAGAAATCCTATGCGGACAAGCGAAGAAAAGAGTTAAAGTTTGAAGTAGGGGACGTGATGTTTTTTTGAATTTTTTCCTCTTAGGAAGGTCGTGAGATTTGGAAAGTCAGGAAAGTTGGCATTAAAAATTTGTTGGGCCTTCCCCAATTTTATAAAGAATAGGAAGACTTACTATTGTATGAAGCTATCGAATAACTGGTATGAGTCCATGATGTTTTTTTTTTACGTTTTTCACTTGAGGAAACCCCTTCATGGTATGGCTACTGTAGTAAAGCCTAATATATTGAGGGATATTGAGACAGAGCCAATAACATCTTGTGCCACCACAAGTATGTGGAGCACGGAACAAGGAAGCTCCACGATAAAGAAATTAAGCTGGTTTGAGTATAATGAGGATAAAATCCAACGGAAAGCATGAGGACTTCCCATCCTAAGTTTTTCACTAGCAAACTCTTCTCTCTAAAATTAGGTTTTGGTTGCATCGTGGTCGCCAGATTGGATGGTAGGATATGGTTGCTACACTTTTCATCATCACTTTGCACTCATGTTGAAACTTTCATGCATGTTTAGTGTGTTTTGCATACATACTTATATACCACAGTCAGACACTCATGTTAGGATTGAGTTCATTTATAGTATATCTAAATACATAATCAAATTGCACTTATGGATGAGTAGATGGATGTGTAGATAACTTGGTTATATAACATGGATTTTTAGTGCGCGTTACGCTATTCGCCCCTTGAAAAAGATTTTAGGGATGAAATCCTTTTTAAAGGGGAAGAATGTAACACCCCGTAAAATCAACCATAAATAAATTGGATAAATTAAGATAGGGATAAAAATGGAAATTTTGCAAAAGTTGGAATTTGACCACGAAAGTTATGTCGTTGCGTTAGTGGTGAAATTTTGATTAATTTTCGTATATAATATGTTGAAAACGGAGCTCAAATAGAAAAGTTATGTGAGTTTTAAGTTTTCAAGATTCAAAATAATTTAAATAGAATTCAAATTCATATAATTAAATAATTCTTAAATTTGAAATTTGAAAGTTAACAGTAATTAGACTTAGGGGTTAAGTAGACGTTAAAATCAATGTTAACGTTAAATATTAATTAAGGAATATAACAAATAAAACAACAGCACAAAATTAATGTTTCCGAAATAAGAGGAGAGGTCGACCGCTGACCTCAACTGGTCGACCACTACTGGTGGACCGATGGTAGAGGGGCAGTCAGTTGCTCCCTATCAAGTGGCAACTAGGATTTGTGAATTTGAACGCTCCGGATTTTATAATTTTTAGCCGACCTTCATCCAACGGTTCCAGTATGTTCCAACCACCATAGATATGACCCTAGACTCCTCACTTTTATTCACAAAATATTTTGGGAACCTAGCGAAGTTCTGGCAGTTCATATCTTCTAAGATTCAGAAAAAACTCCAATAGGGTTATAATTAAGAAATCTTATATTTCTATTTTGTTTTCTGTTTGTTTTCCCGACCTATTATTCTCCAATTTTCCGAATCTAATATATATACTAATATCTTGTTGTATATATCTAAAAGAAGAGATCTGATAGTGATTGTCAAAGGTGTGTCAAATCCAAAGGAGGCAAAGCTAAGGATATAATGTGAGTGGAAATCTTAGCTTCTCTATTTTAGTAATTGATTAGTGCAGTTTGGGTTAGAATATGCCTTACGTTGTTTTGATTTGCGAAAAAATCATACTATAAACCACCAAATCTTCATCAATGCCAAAATGTCAATTCTATGGTGGAATCTCAATTGTTTATGTCAAAATAATGGAAATTGTGTAGATTTGCAGTTTTGATAATTTTACATTCTATTCCACTTCTTATTATTTTTCTTTGAGTTTGATTAAAGGGTTTTGATTAAGCAATAGTGTGCAATGTATGAATTTATTTGTAGTTTGCACCGCTTATTCCCATAAATTAAATAGAAATTCCTTTCTTTATTTTTATATGAAAAAGGAGTTGAATAGAGCATAAAATTGGAATTGTAAGTTTCTATTATCAATACGTTCCATTATTTTGATGTACTAAGTCGAGTTTAATTTTTTTATATAAAAGTCTATTGATTTAAATTTTGATATGAATATTGGAATTATGGTATTGTTGACAATATGTGATAAGACTTGTATAATTGTTGAAAGAGTTGACATTTAAACGCTATTTTAGAGCATATATTCCACATGCTTAGAAATTACTAGGCGTATGTGTGTGTGTATGTATATAGCTTAATTAACGTATAATTATAACTTATAGTTGCATAGTTAAATAGGTTATTAATTGTATTAAATCCTCCTTAGGAAGGTAACTAATGTTAAAGGCGAAATAAGAAAGACTTCTTATAAGGCCTTGATTATGAAAACGGTGAGATGTGCGATAACATATATAGAGTGTGATGTAGATTATGACTAAGTTATAGGGATGCGAGGTCAGTCAAAAGCACATGAAAGTATGCCCAGCTAATCTGACTACCAACAGTGTGACTTTAGGGCTGACGTGAGACATCGTTATAATAATAACCACAATGACGCGGGGTTAGTCCCAAATTATGTAGGCTAAATCTTCCCAGCTAATATGGCTACCATTACCTACGAATAGTCGAACTAATATGAGACGTCACTTTGGGGCATGGGTCATACTACGAAGGACCTGCTTCAGAGATTGTAGGTATTAAGTGGTTGTGTGAGGGTCCGCCTTTTCACTATGTAGGAAGTAGTAAATGGTCGGGATTATGGGTTAGGCATGGTAGAAGATATCTCGAGAAAGGGCCCGCTTCAATAGGAAGTATTAAATGGCTGAATAGATTCCGTGCAGTGTCAGCTGGATAGTTGCTAGTAAGGAGTCTGCCTTGGGATTATAGGTAGTAAATGATATGGACCTGCCTTACATAAGGTATTAAATGGTAGGAGTCTGTTTAATCCCCATTAAAAGATATTAAGTGACTTGAGTACTCTCTAACATTGGTAAGACATTATGGACGATAGATATAGGTTATTGAGTTAATAGCAAATTGGTTATGGTCTTATATTTGGAAAGCTTTTTATTTAAGTTTGAGAAAAGCCCTCAGGCTTATATTTGAAAAGACTTATTATGTATGTATAAAGGTAAGGCATATTCCTATTTAAATTATACCGTCTAAGTACTAATATAGTAAAGCTTCATATTTTTATTCACCAAACATATTGTGTTCTGACTCCCTCCTTATTACAACACAGGTAAGGAAAGATGATGATGTTGATGGCGAAGGCGTGGAGAAAACTTGTGGTAATTTATCTATTTATCTACTTATGATATTTTCTGATAAACCCATTAATGTACAATGATGTATTTGGAAATGTTGTACTACGAATATGTATTGTGTTATGTATTTTATGATAATTGGATTTTTAATGAAATTGGTACTGTTTCTATTATTATATTTTATCCTTCCGTTGTGAGTTCTGGAAATGTAGGTAAATAACTCTGTATTGTTCTTTATACCAACCAACAGTCAGTTTTGGAATGGGTTTAAATTTCGATGGGCTATTTCTAGATTGAAATTTAGGTCTGTTTCGAGGCAGGTTGTTACAACTATCCATCATGATTTAATGGAAACACTTCCAAAGGTCTTGCTTCTTATTCCTAGCATTGTTATTGTTCTTCCATTTATTATCACCACCAATGTCATTTTCTTTATTACCGATTTTCTTAATAGTCTCAATACTCACTGCTCGGTCCAACCTAACCATGGGTGTTCAACCCTTTTTCCATGGCTGCCTCTTCCAAGCATAAAAATTCATTAGCTTTTCTATAAAAATCCTTCGGTATGGTTGGCATTTTCTTTCCAACCAGCTTTGAAAATCCGTCTCCTTGTCCACTCTTCCTATAATCGCCATCAACAACACAATGTCATGTGGATTCTTCACTTTCGTCACTAATATATTGAATCATTTCAAGTAAACATATAAATTTTCTTCGTTCCTTTATGGATGTTTTTAATGACATTGCACCCTTGGTTATACAGAGTGGACTATTAACCGATTCAACGAAATATTTGCTAACTGATCGTACAATGAGATGGATCCTGATTCTAACCATGAGTGTTCAACCCTTTATGGATCCTGTTTAATGTTATCATACAATCGGGCACCTATTAGACATTGCATCAGATCATTCAATCTATTTTAACTAGGCATTATCGGCATGACGAAAATTGCAAGATACGGAGCCGCCCTAATTTGTATATTGAATGGATTTACACTAGAAGAAATTTCTCGTCTATCATCCTACTAGTTTCGCTGAAGCTATCTTTGGATTGTTTTATTTATCATCTCATCATTATTTTATCACCCTAAATGATGGTCATTTTATGCATCAATGTGTGTTTAATTCTGCAAGTAGCCATTTCGGCCACTACGCAACTTGTACCACTATCAGCATGATGCTTAGGTCTCTGTAACTTTGGTGAGTCCATTTATTCGACCTCCTTTGACATCTATTCGAACTATATCCTCTTTAAGTATTAATTTCAAAATTCCTTTTATGTTCCATCATCTACAGGACCAACAACCTATCCATCATCAACATTAACCTGCCCTTAAGCACCCCTATCACCATTCTATTTCCTCGATTGATCAACATCAATCTATGATGGATCAATACCAATATATGGTAGAGTGCTTATTACTTCTCCAACTTGTCTCCTCAATCTTCTGCCTACAACAGGCTCCTTGCTAGATCTGTGTCCATCTGATTTTCTTTCTATGTCAGGTTAGATGGAGAATTCCTTATATTTCCATAATCTACAAGGCGAGATCCTTCTCCGACTTAAGGTTGCTTTATTGATGCAAATTGCTTTTGAATCCCTTCCGTGATAGCATTTTGCATCTACTCTAGCTTTTTATCAACAACAACCATTATCTTATCTATCTCTTGTTTCGGCATTAGACCTTGAGGATATTATGTAGGTACATCATCATCTTTTTTATGTTCTCCAACACCTTCTTTTCTATCATCGCCTTACTATTATTTCTCTTTGATCCCATCTTTCTATTGGATCACATTGGCAACCTTATTCAAATCCTAGTAGATAGCCGTGATCTAGTCTTGATCTTCAGGGTTCTCTATAAAGCATAAAAAATATTAGTCTTATTTTTAGACTAATACCCCCAATCGATAGAAAAAGTCAAATTAAAATGAACGAAATAAAAAGGAGAAATAAGATAGTTAAAACAAGATTTTTGGAAGTGGCTCGACAAATTGTTGGCTTACGTCTACTATTTCATTTTTACTGCTGATTTTGTGCTAGAAAGATTAAGAGTACAAAGGAATTTCTAAAAACATTAATAAATCTCGAATTTTACAACCATTCCTCTAGAGTAGTCAATAAGAGGCAAAAAGTCCATTTCTAGCTGAAGAAGATTGTTATTTATACCTAAATTTGTTTGTCAGAGTCGCCAAATGTTGTTTGAATTAATCAGCTAATCAGATCCAAAAAGATAGATGGAAAGAAATTTTTTTATCACATCCTAGGATTTGATGAATCGGCATGGGTCCATCCATGGAATGGTACCAATCTGTGGCACTGGTCCAAACTTGTATTTTCCTCCATGTTGCCTGAGTCTTCATGCTTTACATCTTTAGTGCTAACTTGATATTATGATGGATCAACACCGATCCATCTTCAAATATAGAAAATTGTCATTTTCATCAAAATAGCATATAGTTCAATTTTTTAAGAGATTAGGTGAAAATTTGTACGTTGGATGGATTAGTACCAATCCATCCATGGATCACTGCTTCTAACCTTCTTTAATCTGTTCAGCTCTCCACCCTGCCGGATCGCATAGTCTGGGCCCCACTCCTGCCAAAGGTTTCTCGGTCGCCTCCTGTTACTCCCTCCTCAACAACCCTGGTCACTTCTTTGCCTTCCCTAGACTTTGGAAATGTCCGCTTCCACCACGTATCGCCTTCTTCCAGTGGTGTCTGGCGCATGATCGAATCAACACCAAAGAGAGACTTCTCCGCTTGCATATTCCGGTTGACCCGTTCTGTGTCTTTTGTTCTAGTCACATTGAAGATATTCCTCATTTGTTTCGTGAATGCGACTATGCTTATTCTATCTGGGTAGCTTCCAACGCCCACCTCCTGGGCTATATCCTTGTTCCACATGTCATCTTCGATCACTGGCAATACAACCCCCCCCCCCCAACCTCCACCTAGACGTCTTTATCGCCCTTTTCCGTTGGGGTATATGGAAAGAACGTAATGCACTTGTGTTTGATAAACCTAGAAGTCACTTCGAAGGTATTTGTAGACGTATAACTTCTCTGTTCACCTCCATTACAGGTTAAAGGTTTTCCGCTCCCTTTAGGCTCCGCCTTCCTCAGAGAAGCTCTTCTCCGACCGAATCTCAAGGGAGCAGCTCGGCCTTTCCCACGGGCCAGCAGCCATGGCCTTAGCTGGTAGACATTGGACGCGTTCAGAGCCCTGTCATCCATTTTGGTTTTTTGTCTTGCTGTCTTTGTATATACTCTTGCACTATCTTGTCTTTATTTGTTGTTTGTATGATTACTGTGCTTGTGCTTTGTGCTATCGATCAGGCCTGTTGATCGAAACATCATTATTATATATATATGCTACTAATCGGCTGTGTAGTGTCATGCTACACACCCGTCTCGCTAAAAAAAACCGAAGCATCAAAATTCCAAATATATATAATTCAGTTGATATCAAATCAATTTATTTGCATAAAATTTATTTTTAAACATTATTTCCAAACAATTTGTTTGAAATGGAGCAAGATGAAAAAACAAAATTTTCCATAGTTCTTTTAACAACATAATTTTTGTGCCATTTGTTTGAACTGCAGCAAGGAAAAAACTATAGGTTATGCATCTAATGAATGGACCTTAACCTGAGTCAAATACATGTATTTGAAAATCGACAATGAATTAAAAACTAATGTAATATGTAAAAATACTACGTGTCATTGTTCCTAGATCATGTTTACCAAACCATCCTTATTTATCTAATGACTTACAAAGGGTAAATATGATATGCAGAAAGTGAAAGTCAAAGCCAACATAAAACAAATCAAGATTAAATTTCTCAAAAATACAAATGTTGTTAGTAATTAATAAAAATATAAACCAACAAAATATAGAGGAACCAAATTAACTGGTATACTGTAAATTCAGAAAAATTATAATCATACCGACATCATATAATATGATTATGGTTTTTAACATTGTTTATTGCCGATGTTTCTTAACAACTCAAAATTTGCAGAATACAAATTTTGAGATTGGAGTACAAAGAAAATTAGGAGTTTAGGCAGAGAATAAATGGTGGTTAAGAACCGAAAGGAGTCAGCGGAATTTGCTATAGCAAAGAATATGCAAGCAATAGCAAGAATCGACTTTGGTGGGATGCGGTTGGAAAGGAAGAGTGTTAGAGGAATCAATGAATATGCGTTTTCCAAAAACAAATAGAGAGAGAGAATGAAGAAAGTACTTATGGAAATATGGGTTATAACTATGTATAATAAACTAAGAATAAGGTTCATGTTTTACCTCATATAAATTTTATTGTTTTTGTATAGTTTGTCCCTTATCCATCATTCTCCTAATCCAAATTGATTTTCTCTTTAATATTTCCACTAATTAAAACACAATGAACGATAACTTTCTTAAATTAGAAATATGAAGACCAAACTTATAACAAAAGTTTGAAAATATATTTATAAGATAATCAAGGAATAAATTTATTATTAACAATGTATGGATAATTAGGAAGCAAATTAGTGAACAAAATAATTCAAGAAGAAATAAAGTAGGAAGATGAGCATTGGGGTTATTACGGAATGAATCTATAGGAAAGAGAAGAAAAGGAGATAGTTATATGTTTAGTCAAATAAATACTAATTTTAGGAAGGTGAATTGAGTATTTTAATCCTAAAATAAAAGAAAATGAAGATGAAAAGTGGAAGGTTGGATTTTATGTAAAATGATATGAAATATGAATAGTTCTTTCATTATCAAATTTAAGAACAAATTTAATAATGTCTTGAAATGATCTAATTGGAAGGTGTAAAATTTAAATATAAAACATGAATTTAGTCAAATTTAGTAACTAAATTTAATACTCTATTCAATTTATCTAATAGGAAGACAAAAATGTAACCACATAGCATGAATTAAAGAAGAATAAAAAAATTCTATTTTTGAAATCATAAGAAAACGTAAAATGAGAAAACATGTACTTAACCTTTTATATAATTTAACCAATAAGGCATGCGAAGTTGATTCTTTTCCCAAGTGGGCACCAAAGAACTTAAATCAAATATAGAAATAATCCTTAATCAAAATCAAACATCTTATCAATCAAACGGCTAAATTCAACCATTACTAGACAATCTACATCACATATTATAGCAATCATTAATTAAAATCAAATATGGTAAAATAACTATCATTTAATATCCATAGAGAGTTCATCACTATTTTAAGAAAATACTACTGTTGAATAAATCACGTATAAAGACGATTTACCTTAGAGTTAACAAGGTTGTTGAATAAATGATTAAGATGTAACTAGGAATCAATCAGAGTTGATAAATAATATTTTATTATCTTTTGAAATAGTTAATTTCTTATTATTAATGAAGATACTTACCATCAATAAACAAATGAAGAAAAAACTATTTGACACTTAATAAGAATTCAAAAGGAAGAAAAAAAATCACAAACCTTATAAACACTAATAACGATTAAATAGAGAAGGCTAACTGAATTACATGCTAAAATTAGCATTACAATTTTTTTCTACAAATTGTACATTGTAAATAACTCCCTTTTATCATCAAAAGGTACTTCCATATATTGTTAATCCAAAAGGACCTTTCTTCATTTGTGAATAAACACTTGACGTATAAGTTTTCATATCTCTACTAAATTTTGGAAGGTTTATATTCAAGACTTATTCCAAATATTTATACTGTAAAATTATACATCTTCTTTGAATATCCTAAGTAAACTATCATTATTGACATTATAACTCACACCATGTGGCCATGAAACAAAAACTAAGGATGTTAAACCATATCAGTAATCGTGAAATATAAAGAAATAAAAAAATTAATACCGATGATAGAAATTAATAACATCATTCATATTAAACATGATAAAACTAAAATCATATTGGTAGTCATTATTAGAACCTTATATTTTGATGTTTTGATAGTGACAACTATACAAGTATATGTTGTATATACTAACCATTTTTGCAGGAAATAATATAAACTTTACAAAGAGACAATTATACTAAAATGAAGACCAAATTGACGCTACAAAGAGCTCTCAGTCATAATGTCTATGTCTTGGTATACACACACACACAATTTTTCAAAAATTAAAATTTCAACATCAACACAACAAACTTACAATTCAGCCGGCTGAACCACCTAGTTCAGCCGACTGAATCTGTGCACATGCACATATTTATTTATGAATATTCAGTCGACTGACTAAAAATATTCAGCCGGTTGAAAATGGCCTAAATTGAACTATTTTCTTGCTGATTTAAAAAACTGTCGATTCAACTGGCTGCCAAATTTTATTCGGCTGGCTAAATCTTCATAACAGCTAGTTTTCTGAAAAGGTTCCTCTTCTTCATGAAGGGTTACATCTTTAAACCAGAGTTGCAGTCCTAACGAATCACTATTTCTTTCTCTCGAATGATTGCAACTATTAAACTCTATATAAAGCAAATTATTTCATTGTTTTCATAATCAGTTCCATACCCAATTCTTTCTATCTTTACTATTAAACTCTCAAGAATTCAATTACAAGCAGCTTTACATTTTTGATCACACGATCATTTAAGAAATTTTTCTGGTGATCAAAATTACTTCCTTTTTTCACAAACTACACGATATACCAAAAAGGAGAAGATTATAGAAAGGGTGTATGTTATTGACTTATCAGTGCTATTCAGGAGCATACTAAGTCAGATACTTTTCTGCTATTTACAGTTGAAGTCTTATTGTAGTATACTCAGGCGGTTGAAGTCCTATTCGGTTGTTTTGGTGGTTGAAGTCATGTTCAGTTTCTTAGGCGGTGTAATACCTGTTCCTCCGGGTTAAGTGAGGGTATCGATTAAATACAGAAGGAGTCTAGGACTGGACGTAGAACGTGAAGTTCAAACCAGTATAAAAATCTCTGGTGTCATTTACTTTATTATTTTTAATTTTATATTTATATTCCGCAAAAGTAAATAGTTTAGTTAATATTTCATATTACACGATCCTTAGTCACTTTCATTTGGTATCAGAGCCGGGTCATCGTATATAATAACAAAGTTGTTGATATTCAAGTAATATGGAAAATAACACAATACCAAGTTTCGTTGAATGTCAATCCACAACTATTTAATGGATTAAACTATAATTATTGGTCAAGTAGGATGAGAATTTACATGCAAGGAAATGGATACGACAATTTGAATATCACTCAACAAGAATATTTTGTACCTATTGTAACGACCCGATATTTTCAACCATTCGCATCCACACATGCCAGACTTGAATAATTCAAATACCGAATTTTTAATTTATATTTGGCGAAGTCATCATATACAGTAAATAAATAATTACAGATCATAGACACAGAGTAATATAATGCAGCGAAAACAAAGAAATAGTAGTTCATGAAGCTATTATATAAATACATTAGAGTTAATTAAGATACAATAGGAATACCAAGATACAACAAGAGTAACAGTATGATAATCGGGTACAACTCAAAGTACAACTGGAATCAACTGGATAACAAATGAATAGGTATCTGGTTCTTCAAAGCAAAACTCCAGCTCCAAAGGTGAGTCTCGGATGCTGTATCACTCAGTCTGACCCGAGCGTAAAGCAAAACACAAAACACTCGAGTCAGGACATACATACCTATAGGATGTAAACCAACTCAAGTGAACTATAATAAAAGTACAAGTAACTTAAAGAATGCTTGGGATCGCCCATTCTTTAAGGATCCGTTAAACTATCTACTATGTAGTAATATTCGCTATTATAATAATGTCTAATATAAAATAAACATACTTTTTAATAGCGTCAAGGAGTTACCCATATAGCCCTTAACACGTAATAGTCCCAGTAGTCTATCCAGTATTAGCATACTCCCGAAATGGGGGCTACCCTCGATACTCCACAGGCTACGGGAGAAATCACAACTCGTAGTAAAGCTCGCTATGGTAGGTGACACGACACACAAGGCAATTCCAGGGTAGATATACCAATTACGCACACGGACTGATGGAAACGCATAGCAGCCACTACCGCTCCACCTCGGACAACACTCCCAAATCAAGGGGTGCACCCAAACAATCACAAAGTAATAGAATGGTATCGAAGAAGTGCGTCCGATAAGAGGTGCTACCTCATTGGCCCAAGATCGCTCCTTTTTTAGCCACCTTATGCCAACTCACGGGAGTTGGGTCCACGTATATACCTTAGGATCGTCGCCACCAACCTACTTCATTCTGGAAACTCCACCGCGTACACAGTTGTTAAAGTGGTTTTCGGTATCGACAGAGAGTATGTCCATATCCGATCCTAGTCTCCTTAACAACCAATCGTTATTATAACCCGTGGTTATAATTTTAAAATAATATTTTATACTTCAAAATAGAATATCATTTCAAATCCAAATCTCTATCAAAATAAAGATTAAATTAATTCCAAACCATTTCAATATATTTAAAATATCATATCATTTCAAAACTTCATTTCAAATCATTTCAATATATCAAAATATCATATCTTTCCAAAACTTCATTATCAAATCATCATTTGAGTTCAAATCCAAATATTCAACTTTAAATACCCTTTTAAATTCAAAGATATCATTCATTTATTATCATTTCAAGTCACCTTTTAAATAGTTTATATTTCAATCAAAATAATTCATCTAAACCATTTAAAAGTGTAATTATTATACTTTCAAATCAAGTATTCAATTACCAAAGTTTTAAACTATTCTGAGTTCATTTACTAAGTTAAAAACCATAAACATAGAAAATTTCAGCCTTTCACAGCATTCAGAAAAAGCTGTTATAAGTTATACTTGAAAATATTTTAATTCAGCAAAGACAACATTTTAAAACTGCTGTTAAATCTCAGTTTAGTTGAAATTTAGTTTAAAACAGCAAAGACAGCATTTCCAGAAATGCCGTAATAGCTCAGGTTTCAAATTAAAGATTTTAATTAAATTCAGCAAAGACAGCGGACCACTATAGCATTTACAGAACTGCTGTAATAGGCCTTTATTAAGTTTTTAGCCTTTTAATTTACTTCAGCAACTACAACATTACAGAACTGCTGTAATAGCCTCTTATTTAAGTGTTAGTTCATTTACTGAAATCATAACATTTATGAATGCTATAAAAAGTAATTTGTGTATTTCCAGCAAATATTAACCTTCAATATTAAACCTTTTAAACATTATAAAAATCATATTTTGACATTCAAAAATGTTCGTTTAAAATTACTCTTTTAATTTATGATTTTTATAAGAAACATTTACAATAAAATCCAAATTTTCAATAATTTCACTTAACACATTCAAGTGTACAATTTTCCCATTTTTACATTTGACAATTTATTAACACTTACATTTTTAAATTACCATTTCACAAATTAAACTAAATTTCCAATTTATTTAATTTACTTAATCCTTTATTTTAAAACCAAATATCACATTTCCAAGTCAAGTTATATTTCAGATTACACTTTTAAGCATTCATTTATTTAACCATTTCAATTCATAGAAAAATCAATAATACTTCATTAAATCATTTAAATTCAAATTTAAATCAACTTATCATATTTACCATTTTCCAAATATAATTAAATTTCCATTTTATTTATATAACTTAAATATCATTTAAAAACCAAAATTTCAAATTTCCAAACTTAAGTTATATTTCAAAAATTCACTTTTACCATTCATTTAAATTACATTTTTAACTTCTAGAAAAATCCAAAATTCTTTAAAAAATCCAATTTAAATCAAATTTTCATAATTTTACACTTTTAAAAATATTTAAAATATTCTAAATACTTTATAAAAATAACCACGTGCCTGTATATAGTTTTCTAACCTAGGTCAAGTGATACGGATATGTATCATTTCAATCCGCAGTTTAAAAAGCAAAAATCCGGGTTCTATCATTTCAAACCCGCAATCCCAAGTTAAAATAAAATAAATAAAAACTGTTCAGGCCTATCATTTCAGCCCATAACGATTTTTCCCTATTCTAAAGTCCGTTCGGGTATGTATCATTTCAACCCATAGTGAATCTAATCTACAGGGAACTTGCAGTGTGATAAACATGTATAAATGAACAGGTTAACAATAAGTAACAGTAACAGATAATATGACAGGTAAAATAACATGTTTAACATCATATAATTAATAATCATAGGCAGTTAGAACATCATATAAAATATTCTACACATTCAATTGTTGTCAATTCACATTTGTATAAGTATAAATGTCAGGTGAGATTTACTCACCTCTATGGCCGGAGATTGCAATACAAATGACACAACGGAATCAAAAGCACGATGAAAAGACTACAAATTTGAGTGGAGAGCGAGATCCAAGCTATAGAACTTGTGTTACAACCCAATACAAAACAAAATAAAATTACAATTCAATACAACATTTAATTTGAAATAACTTTGAAATGAAAAGTGAATTGAATACACAACTTTTTGCCTTGCTTTCTACAATTGCTTGCACGGCCTAGAGGGTGGTTTTGGTTCAGGTTTGGCATGACTTTGTCTCAAGTTTGGGTTCAAAGAGGCACGGCTACAAGGCATTGAAGTGGTGGAGGAGTTACACTTGAGAATGTGAAGAGGTTTAAGCAATGTAGCATGGTTTTTGGTCAAACAAAAGGCTCGGCCATGGGTCCATGGGCTTGGCCTATTGGGTTCAGGTCTGGACAGTAGATGGAGGGGTGTGTAGGGGTCATGGCAAGGTGGTGGTGGAGCAATAGGAGATGGCCAAGGTCATCTAAGGTGATGGTGATGAAGACTAGGTGGCTAGGCATGCTTTTTAAGGAGTTTTTGCATTGTTTTTGTGGTGTTGTGTTCAAGTGGAGGTCACGGCCACATCAGGTCAGAGGAGATGGATTATAGGTCGTGGAAGATGAGGGGAAGGAAGTGGTGAAGGATATGGTGGAGGGCGTGGAGGTGTATGGCCGAACCAAGCAAGAAGAAGCAAGGCAAAATGAAGAGGAAAAGTAGAAAGAAGAGGAGCATTGTTTACATTTTTTTTTATCCAAATGAAATGCCATGTATTGCTGATGGAATGAGAAGCTTTTTCACGTGAATAAGCAAAAGAAAATGAATGGCTACAAGGAGGTTATGCACGGCCAAAGCAAATGAAAAGGAAAGGTCGAGCAAATGAAGAGACTAGACAATGAAAAGTCATAAGTTACAAGCACAAAGTCTTTTTGAATTTCCAAATTCTTTTAATTAAATAAAAACAAATAAGATTCAGTAAATGAATTTTTGAAACTAAAACAAAGTAAAATAAAATAAAAATAAATAATAAATTTGAAGAAAATAGAAAAAGAATTAAAGACATAGTTTAAAAATTCAAAACAGGACTTAAAAATTACAAATAGAATATCACCAACTTTAGAAAATTTCTATTTCACTTTAAAACAAATAAAAGGTCAAATAAATAAAATAAATGAGGAACAAAATAAAGTGGGAATGAGAATAAAATAAGATCTTAAGAAAAATAGAAAAATAAATAAAGAATTACTTTAATTAATTGAAACTGGAAATTAGAAATTGTAAACAAAATACAACTGACACTAGAAAATATCAATTACACTTTTAAAAATGTTTTAAAACCAAAATATATACATAACATGTTATTTTACACATATAAATATAAATTAGAACATTACATGACAAAATTAATATTATCTATATAATTTAAAATAAACAATTTTGTTAAATACAGCAAATTACACACAATATTTAAAAGGGCATAACTTTCACATTATAAATCAGATTTCAACGAAACGAAAATCAGTATTCTTGAAATTTTGTTTACTTTCATAATAAAATATAAAATTCAAAATTTTATCATTTTAAATTTTTAAATTAAAAGTCAAAGTTTGACCATACTGACCAAAATTCACATTTCTGGAAAATATCTTATTTATTCATGTTTGAAATTATAATTCACATTCAAAACACAATTTATATTTAAAATAACAAAATTATCTAATTTAAATAAATAAATTAAAGTTTTTTTTAAATTAGGAAATTCAGTTAAAGTTATTAAAAATACAGGGTTGTTACACCTACCACTTCTTATGCACAATGGTCAAATACACAGAAATTAGATGCTAATGCAAATGATAAAGCTATGAATATATTATTTTGTTCCTTAGATAAAAATGAGTTTAATAGAGTTATATGTGTACTTCAGCATATGAAATTTGGCGCACTCTCAAAGTTACTCATGAATGTACTAATAAGGTTAAACAAAGCAAGATATCTGTACTTAAGAATTAATTTTAGAATTTTAGAATGAAGCAAGATGAAACCATAAACAAGATGTATTCCAAGTTTCAAGATATATATCACTCACTTCTGGCATTAGGGAAAAAATATACCGATTTAGATATTGTTTCAAAATTCTAAACTCTTTAACGGATGAGTGGAAACGAAAAGTCTTAGCCATTGAAGAAGCTAACGACATTTCTACCATAAAACCGGAAGAGTTAATAGGAAATCTCATGTCATATGAAGTTAATTTGCAGGCAAAAAGAGTTCAAGCTCAAGATAGAAAAACAATAGCATTCTAGGCCGAACAAGAAGAATCTGATGAAGATGAAGATGATATAGCGTTTATAGCTAAGAACTTCAAAAGGTTTTTGAAATTTAGGAAGAATAAAAAGTTTTGAAACAACTATTGTAGATGATTTTTCAAGATATACATGGATAATATTTTTGAAAAATAAAAGTGATACTTTTGAAAATTTTAAATTCTTCACCAACCAAATATATTTATTCAACCCTTCCTTTCCTCATCCTACTTCATTTCAGCAAACAAAAACCTATTTTCCCTAAACATAAAAATCTTATTTTTTTCCTCTAAATTTCTCCTCAAAAAAAGAAAAAAGAAAAAATCCAATGGCTCCAAGAACTAAAAGAGCAAGAAAAGCCTCCACTTCTACTGGCCCATCTCAAGACCAAATTAGGGCATGGCTTTATGATGACACCGCTGTTACAAGATTCAACAGCATGAAAATTAAAAATATTTGAAGGAGCTTTTATGAAATTTGCCGATTTCAATGGATATGGAATTTGGGAAATCGTCGTCAACGTCTGCTATTCCTCCTACTTCATTAATAGGAGTTACTGAAACTCCGGTTCTTTTCACCTAGACAACTACTGAAGAGGAAGATGAAGACGAAGGAGGTAACTCTGAAATTCAAGAGTTTTCATCATTCTTTATATCAAGGTATGCTTTTATTATCAGCTTTTTATGACTCCTATCTATGTTCTATGTTCTAACTGATAACTTGATCATTCTATTTCTGTAATGTCATGTTTGTAATGTCTATAATAATTATATGTTATATGATACTACTTCCCGTAATTTTTTATTTCTCCTATTTATATCTTTTTTCTTTTTTCGATGACAAAGTGGGAGAATAAAGTAAGGCCATATGCCATATCGATAGGGGAGTATAAAGTTAAGGGAGAATTGCTCAATTTAAAATTGAATTTATATAGTTGTCAACATCAAAAAGGGGGAGAATCTTAGAAACTTATCTTTTGATGTTTTGGTAGTGACAACTATACAAGTATATATTGTATATACTAACCATTTTTGCAGGAAATAATATAAACTTTACAAAGAGACAATTATGTATATTAAAATTAAGACCAAATTGTCGCTATAAAGAGCTATTAGCCATAATGTCTATGTCTAGAGGTATAAAGTTGTTAAAATCTCTTCTATGTGGTATACACACACACACAATTTTTCAGAAATTAAAATTCAACATCAACACAACAAACTTACAATTCAGGCGGCTGAACCACCTAGTTCAACCGACAGAATCTGTGCACATACACATATTTATTTATGAATATTCAGCCGACTGACTGAAAATATTCAATTGGCTGAAATTGGCCTAAATTGAACTATTTTCTTCTTGATTTAAAAAACCGTCGATTCGGTTGGCTGAATCTGTATAATGACTAGTTTTCTGAAAATGTACCTCTTTTTCATGATGGGTTACATCTTTAAAACCAAGAGTTGCAGTCCTGACTTTTCACCGTTTCTTTTCACGAATGATTGCAACTATTAAACTCTATATAAAGCAAATTATTTCATTGTTTTCACAATCAGCTCCATTTTCAATTCTTTTTATCTTTACTATTGAACTCTCAAGCATTCAATTATAATATGCTTTACATTTTTGATCACATGATCATTCAAGAAAATTTTCTTATTATCAAAATTACTTCCATACTTCACAAAATGTACAATATACCACAAAGGAGAAGGTTATAGGAAGGGTGTACGTTATTGACTTATCAGTGCTATTTAAGAGCATATTCAGTCAAATAATTTTCTGATGTTTATAGTTGAAGTACTGTTGTAGTATCCTTAGGTGGTTGAAGTCCTATTCATTTGTCTTGGCGGTTGAAGTCTGTTCAGTTGCTCAGGCGGTGTAATACCTGTTCCTCAGGGTTAAGTGAGGGTATCGATTAAATACAGAAGGAATCTGGGACTGGACGTAGAACGAGAAGTTTGAACCGGTATAAAAATCTCTGATGTCATTTACTTTATTACTTTTACTTTTATATTCATATTCCACATAAGTAAATAGTTTAGTTAATATTTTATATTACATGATCCTTTGTCACTTTCAGTCATGAAGTGGAATAGTATTAATAATGATTACCTAATGGCAGAAGTCGACTTCATAACTGGTTAGAGACTAATCTAATTAGCCATGTTTGAGAACTTCAATCAAGACATATATGTTTAGAAATAGTAAATCAAGACCTAACCTCTAGGATTTCAGAATAGATGTAAGCATTTAAACATCCTTATTGTTGTTTTTTGTTGATTGTTTGTGAATTCAAAAATGAGTATTTTTGAAATCCGTTTCATTATTTTGATTTTTTATAGAAGAAAGGAAATTAAGAAAATTACATGGAATGATAATAGAAGAAAGCAAAGGCAAAAGTTGGGTAGAAGATAATATGCAATGACATGCATTGTTTAATGCATTAATCTATAGAATTTAATGCATCATGTAAACAATCAATCGTATGATCTTCGGACCATACATCCTTTGTCCAAAAATTATGGATAATTAAGCGTAACATTTGTTAATATTGATAGAAAATATATTAATAAAAAGATACCATGGAGACCTTGTTGCAATTCAGCTAGTTTGATACAGAACATAGCTTCTAAAATACGTTTTCCCATAACAGTCGGTTTCTTCATCTAATAATTATAAAAGAATTAATTGTTATATATTGCTAAACCTAAAATAATAAACTATTAAATTGTTCAATCAAAGGTAGTATGTAGTCAATTAAAAACTTTCTCTATCGCAAAAAGGGGCATAGTAATACCAGTAACAAATGTCAAAAATTATTTGCTAAAAATGTCAGATTTTATATCAATTAGAAATGTCAAAATTTATCAAAATAATATCAATAATGAATACAATATGAAAATAATATTTTAAATTATAAACTATGAAGTATACCTTAAAATAAAATGTTCTATGTCCATCTGAATTTACAGTTATAAAATGACAATTTTAAGGTTGAAATGTGAGAGAATGTGGCAAACTGGCAACCAAATAGGAAAAAGTATGAAGAAAAAAATTGGAATGGATGGTTAATTGAGATATTAATATGTTTAAAGAGAGAAGGTAAAATAAGTATCGGAATAAAGGAAGACATGATTTGAGCTGAGAATGGATATGGGAAACAAATAGAAACAGTCAAAAATTGAACTTTTTACATAATAAAATAGATACGTTTTTACCCTCCTCAATTTAACAGTAATCTAAAAAAATGGACATTTTTATATAACAATATAGATAGAAAATATTCCTTTTATAAAAAAAAACCAAGCATATAAGGTCAAACAAAATCAAGCATATATTCTCTATTTTTGGAGCATATCCTCGTATATACCAACCTCATACCTATCACACTTCAAGGTAAGCAAGGTTGCCTAATAGTTTATACCTCACAAATTAAAATAGTAGGTTGTAAATATACCTAAAGCAATCAACATATAGATACAAAGTTAAAATTATGTTAAATTGAAATATGAAAACTAATATATGTACTTGAGAACTGAAAATGAAATGCATTGAACAATAAAAGATTAATACAAATACTACGACACAATTTAATAGGTACAAATATGGAGAAAATAAATGAAACTGGTAAAGAACTAATACAAAATGTAATAAATGCTAAAATGAATTAAAATCATGTGTAGTTGAAAGAAAACTCTTTTAATTTCACTTCGACATTTCAGTAACTAATTACTTTCAATCAAAGAAAGTTGACTGCAGTAAATTTTCGGGAGAGAGATACCTTTAAATTAATTTTTTTCTAGGGCTAATTCTATTCATAAATCAATAATCTTTTAACATACATAAAAAAAATAATGAATTAGTATATATCAAAAATTACTTTACATACACCGCCTTTTTTACAATATTATCCTTATTTTCATCTTTACCATCTTTCATCTTTAAAACATGCATCTCGTTTATGTTAGAGAACCATATAGTATCACAAAACAAATTGGTAATATGAAGGGTGGTCTCTTAGTATTTATGTAGGATTTATATTGTAAATTGTCTGATGTAGGACTAATCTCAACATGCCCCTGCACGTGTGGCGCATCATCAACCAAACACGTGGACATTCATTGAGGATGACATGTGACATAATTAAACCCGCTCTGATACCATGTTAGAGAATTAATGGTTTACTCTTCTCATTGATTTTGAATGTAAATATATAAGTGTCCACTACCAATCTTATAGCTACAAATTAGGCTAATAATCAGGGAAGATCTTTGACATTACAATCTAATAATAACTAACTATTTATAAATGATATACAAGATCTTTTATAAATTAATAATCAGGGAAGATCTTTGATATTACAATCTAATAATAACTAACCATTTATAAAAGATATACATGACCTTTTATAAATGAATAAAATAATTTACATATTCTATCACACCCCCACAGTCGAAGCGGGAGGAACCCGTACGCTGAGACTGTCCCTAAAATCATCAAAGAGAACGCGCGGAAGACCTTTAGTAAAAATATCGGCCATTTGATATCGGGATGGGACATGAAGGACATGAACTTATCCTTTAGCAATCTTTTTACATAAAAGGTGTATATCTATTTCAATATGCTTAGTACGTTGGTGTTGAACAGGATTACCCGGGAGATATATCGCACTAACATTGTCACAATGAACCAAAGTAGCCTTGTTGATCGGACAGTGAAGCTCCAAGGGAAGCTTACGAATCCAACAAGACTCAGAAACAACATTAGCTATGCCCTTGTATTCTTCCTCTACACTAGAGCGGGACAAAGTAGGTTGTCGTTTAGACGACCAAAAGATGAGGTTATCGCCTAGAAAAACACAGTAGCCTGATGTAGATCGTCTAGTGTTCGGGCATCCACCCCAATCTGCATTAGTATAAGAGACAAGACCAAAAACAGATGACTTATACAGATGTAGGCCAAAAGAAAGAGTTCCTTGAATATACCGAATAATGCGTTTTAGTGCATGCATGTGTTTAACCCGAGGATCATGCATATGTAAACAGACCTATTGAACATCATAAGAGATATCTGGTCTTGTAAAAGTGAGATACTGTAGGGCACCTGCGAGACTGCGGGACTGCGATACTTTTTAGGATCCTTATAATGAGACCCCGAAGATGCACTTAGTTTAGAATTAGTATCAATTGGAGTAGGAGCCGGTGCACAAGATGACATACCTGCTCTCTCAATGATCTCCTCGGCATACTTGCGTTGCGAAAGAAATAGGCCATTAGGATGTCGAGTTACTGCAAAGCGCAGAAAATAACTGAGAGGACCTCGATCTTTCATAGCAAATTCTGAACTAAGAAGAGCCATGATGCGGTGACATAAATCATCAAAGGAAGTAGTAAGAATAATGTCATCAACATAAAGCAAGATATACGCAGTCTCATTACCCCGATGATAGATAAACAGAGAGTGATCATATTTGCTATGAGAAAAACCAATAGTCGAAACATAATCAGCAAAACTTTGGTACCATCCCCATTGAGCCTGTTTAAGACCACATAGAGACTTTTTGAGCAAACAAACATAATTTGGATGAGTGGAGTCCCTGAATCCCATCGGCTGACGCATATAAACAGTTTCATGCAAATTCCCATGCAGAAAAGCATTTTTAACATCCAGCTGATGGATAGGCCATGATTTAGATAAGGCAATACTGAGTACAGATTGAATGGTAGCAGGCTTAACCACGGGGTTGAAAGTTTCATCACAATCCACTTCAACCTATTGAGATTTTCCATCACCTACAAGATAGGTTTTATGCCGCTCAAAAGAAACGTCAGATTTACGTTTATGACAAAAAATCCATAAAGACCTAATAACATTGACATCAACAGGGCATGGTACCAACTCCCATGTCTTATTTTTAATAATGGCATTATACTCATCTAACATGGCCTCTTTTCAATTCGGGTCAAACATAGCCGCTTTCAGGTTATGAGGAATAGGAGAAGGAGTAACCGAAGTGTGCAGATTTTTGGGCTTGAAGATCCCATGTTGAGCACGAGTAGCCATGGAGTGAGTGGGCTGCATGAGACGAGTAGTGTGGACCGGCTGGATTGATGCTGGAATGTGGGCTGGGTGGGCTGTGGATGCCACATAAGGTGGATTTGAAAATGGAGTGGGTTGGGTTGGTAAATTATGTTCCACATGAGGTAGACTTAAAAGAGGAGAAAACACTGGACCAAAAAGGTGGGCCAGAGAGGTGGGCAGACTGCTAGCTTGTTGGGCCAGCCTCAGTGGGATGTTTTGAGCAGTGGGTATGTTCCTTTTGTTGGGAGATTTAGAAACATTTTGAGGAGGTTATGGAGGAGCCACGTGAGGTAGACTTTGAGGAGGAGTTTGGGCCACCCGTGTTTGGGCTGGACCGGAGTGAGAGAATTTGGACTAAATCCAAAATCTAGAAAATCATAGGTGATAGGAGTTGGAGTATGTATTGAAGAGAACGGAAATGTCGAATCATCAAAAATAACATGCCTACATATTATGATTTTTCCACTTGAAAGATCCTAGCATTTCTAGCCCTTATGATTTTGAGGATAATCCAAGAAGACGCACGGTGTGGATCGATATTAAAGCTTATTGATTTTAGTAGAAGGATGCAAAGGAAAACATAAACACCCAAAGACACAAAGATGAGAATAAGATGGATCATTTTGGTAAAGAAATTTTTTGGGTGATTTTTTTTTCAAAAGTTTGCTTGGTAAAATATAAGTATGTTGCCATTTGTAGAGCATGATGCCAAAAAGATGGAGGCATGGAGGAATGAGCTACGAGAGTTCTAATTAAGTTATTTATTGAATGAATTTACGTTAAGCTTTTCCATTTTGTGGTGAGGTATGTGGACAAGAGAAACGGAACACAATTCCATTTTTTGCACAAAATAAATTAAATGGATCATTCTCATACTCCCTTCCATTATCACATTGAAAATATTTGATAATTCGCTCAAATTGAGTTCGAATGCAAGCACTAAATTTCAGGAAAGTGGAGTAAACTTGTGATTTATCACCTAGGGGAAATGTCCATAAGAAATTAGTGAAATCATCCAAAAAAAAATATAATACGTGTGACATGCTGTGCTTAAGACAGGTGAAGTCCATAAGTCACTATGGCAAATATCAAATGTCAAGCAAGTATGAGAAACAGATTCATAGAAAGGCAATTTAACATGTTTACCAAAAACACAAGACTGACAAACCGAAGAAAAAGATGTCTTATTACAATCAATAAGCTTATTATTTTTGAGAGAGTTCAAAACTAAAGATCCAGGATGACCCAAATGATTATGCCATAAAACAGGAGATAAAGCAGCAAAGGTGGAAGGATGGATTGCTTGATTTTTGGTTAAGTCGGCAGTGAGTGGATAAAGGTCGCCTATGCTATTACATCTCATTAGATGCATCTCCATCTGAAGGTCCTCCACAGAAAATCCAAGAGGATCAAACTTAACATAAACATTATTATCAACAGTAAAACGACGTACATCCATTAAATTTTTAATGAGTTTTGAGGCATGAAGGACATTATTTAAATGTAAGGAAGGGTGAGGAGGAGAAAGCGATTTTTGTCCATAACCACAAATTAGAATTTGTTGACCACTATCAATAATTATATTATGATTAATGCTCATATTAAAATAATGTGAGAGTGTACCTCCATTGGTCGTCTTATGAGACATAGCGCCGATGTCCATGTGTGAAATGACCCGCAAACCCGTACCCCTTGAATTGACATTAATCTCCATCAAATCAACTCAAGAAGAACGGAAATACAAACCATTTGGGTTAAAGAAGAAAGAGGTAGAAGAAGAAAATAGAAAAAAACAACATCAGAATCTCACATCGCAGCGGAATAAAATATAATAGATAATAACTGATCTTTACACAAAAGAACTATATCTGTTTTATACATCTCATCATCAGAGTACATCACAATCAATAATCCAATACTAGACAGTTATGTTAACTTGTCCTCACCAACAGACAATACAGCTTACAACACAGCGGAATAATACATCAAGTACGTATGCTACGCCTCGTCATCCAGCTCGTCTCCTGAGCTCCACAGCATCCTATCCTCTATCTGTAATACTCGGTCTGACCCAAGCATTATAGTAAAATAACACCCGAGTCAGTCTGGAAAACCAGCGTGAGAAAACACACTCAATTGGATTATTAAAGTTTTCCAAAACCCTTTGAAATCAAAAGCATCTCGTAAGACCACGCCACAAATAAACAAGTCGTGTTTTTACCTTACGATAGCCAAAACACTTTTTATCAAATTCGTCTGATATTATAATAGTGTCTATAGAAAGTAAAATAGAATCTAGCTGAAATGCTTGCATCTCACGTTTCAGCAATAGTTGGGCACAATCAAAACCGTGCAGGCACATAGGGAGAATGGATTTCCAACTAATGACTAGGCACTGGGTACCACCTGTCATAGTACCTGGTCTAGATCAGCATACCGAGGAACACGCCCGATCCCCTGCAACACAAGCCGGAACTACCCCTTACTGGATAATTCCGAGTAAGATCACCCCACGGTTGGGATCAGCAACCGCACCACTAAGCCGAATAAAAAGGAACATCTAGACAGGGATGACCTCACCCTAATGGGTGTGACCCACATAGCCTTGCTGCATAACCCCTGATTTTCAGTCATTCCCGGTTGATGAGGCTCGAGGTTAAGCGTTACCTTTTTAGAACATATCACTTAGAATGCCCACCGTCCACCTGACGATGTTTCGAAAGCATTCATCCATACAAGTCCATCCCGGGTTCGAACGGAACCGAAGGCACTATTTCTACTACATCCATTTTGGAATCACCCTCAGGATTAGTAGCGACTAGCCCTTGCACTTCACTGCTCCATCTTCGATTCCAAACTCGTTTTCCTCACGAAAACGTATAAATCGGATCGAAGTGGTTTTCGGAAAATAAATCCCGATCCCGGTCTCTTCAAAACGATCAGCGCATTGGCCAATATTGATAGTCGGTTATTTAACTATCAACTAACATCCACAAAACATCCAACAAACATAAATAATTTCCCAAATTATTTATTAACCTCAAAATATCTTCGCAAGATATATTTCCACTTTTGAACCCTTTGAAAACAGTTTCAAACCATCTTTCTCTCATGGAATAAATTCCCCAAATAATTTCTATTTCCACTGGAAGCACCAAGTACAAATACTTTAGATTTTAAAAATAACTTAAAAACACTTTATTATAAAATATACTTTAAACATTTAAATTAAAAACTACTTTAATACTTTATTCAAAAATATATACTTTAAGAATATTTAAAATAAAACTACTTTATAAAATATAAAACTAACTTTTTATCTTTTAAAACATAATACCCAGTCACCTTTAAATAATTACTACTAAATTAAATTTGAGAAATACTTACTTTTAAACTTTAAACATTTAAAAATAATAAATTTTCTAAAACATACTTTAAAAACAACTTTAAAACCTTTAACTCATACTTAGAAGTTTGCTTTGAAAACGTACTTGACTATCCAGGGAAATACACTTCTCTTTCACATCTTTAAATATAAATAACTATTTATTTTTATACAAATTTACCCATTTCTTTAATAAATTCCCACTGTGAATTTATTCTTCCAAATATCCACTGATATATTACTTCACCTTTATAAACCCAGATAAATTTCCTAGTCCCATCTTCCTTTAAAATTCCAATTTCCAAACGCTTAAATCAATTTTCAAATTGATTTCCAATTTACTTCACTTTGAAATAAATTCCTTTACTTACTCCATTTATCTCAAAATCCATTAACTTCGGCTTTTCTTTCTTTATTATGATTTAAAATCTTTTAAACTGAAAATATCAATTTCAGGTTTTCCAAAATCCTTCTTTATCCCTTTAAATAAATTCAAACCTTGAATTTTTAAAAATAATTCTTTTATTCCCTTAAATAATATCACTTAGGTTTAAAAATTCAATATTTCCCCTTTTATTCAAAATCTCCTTTCCCATACTCGGAATTTATTTAACAGAATTTAAAAATCACTTTTATCCTTTCCCAATTCATTCTTTAATTTATTTAAATTTTCTATAATTACTTTACTTAAACATTCTCTCATATTATTATTTTTTCAAAAATCCAAATTTTTATACTTTAATAACTTAGTATACCGAACGGTATATTCAATCAAACCATAGCATTCAATATTCCAATTATCAATATAATTCATCACAGAATATCAAAAATCATAACACAGAATTATTAAGACAATCTAAATAATTTTGAGGAATCCAGTTGGATCCCTCCAACCTGTTTCCCTGCATCCACAGATGATAGCACAATACCAATTCCACTTCGAGTGGAATATCACGGTATATGGGTTAAATAATATCATCCGCTATTATGCGGCGCATAGGGTCTCATCCGCTATATAATGCGGGAATATCAATAACTCCAATATATACAATATATACTACTATATATAATATATCACATCATCCAATCGAATCAAGCAATCAATTAATAATTTAAATTTATCTATTTAAATTTAATTGGAATTCCAAATGAGTGAGATTAGCTCACCTTTGATCTCTGATTTGCAACTTGATTCAAATCCGACTTGTTTTCTTCACGATTTTGGACCTTGTAGACATTTACAGTTTATTAATATTTGATATGATTGAACAGTCAATTTCATTTAAATTTAATTAACTAATACTTCAGTTTTAATTAACTAATACTTTAGTATTAAACTAATTTTCCTTTAACAATTTCTAACAAAATTAAATAAGTTAATTAGACAAATTGACCTCCATAATACATATTTTAAAATACTAGTAGTTTCTAAAATGAATATTGTTTATTTCTTGAACTAAATATATATTTATAAAAATAAATTATGGGTTCCAAAAATAAAAATCTGCTTTTATAAATTCTCCAAACATTTTAAAAATTCCTATATTCTTTCAAACTTTATCTATATATTTATAAAAAAAAAATCTGTTTTAAAAGGTGTGTGTGTATATTTATATTGTTATTTATCTCTACTGTATATATATACATATATTCTAAGTTGAAATAAATAGTTTCATATGCCTCACTGAAAATTTTACCTCTTTGAATATATATACACACATATAAACATATATAAATTTAATAAAATAATAACAATATCTTACTGCACCTTTTTTGACCAATATACTAACACGCATAAATTAAATAAAATAAAATACGAACTTACCTACTGACCCCAGCCTCTTCGCTGTGACATTCCCCCGGAGCTTCGTACTGCCATCCACCTCCAAACCATGGCCGCGCATCCCTACATCACTCTCTCTCCCTCCTTGAGATCGAATGCCGCCACCTTCAGTTGCCACTGCCAACCCTAAAGCCCATCGCTCATCGCGAGCTCTCCCCTCTAAACGAATCGACGTGCCGCCCAAGCCCCTGCGAGCCTCCCCAAATTCGAACTTCCCTAATCCAATCGAAAACGAACGACTGAGCCTCCCTACCTCAAACCCCATCGCAAAGCCTAAAGAGAGAGACCCTAATTCGAACTCAAGCCCACCTCTCTACCATTTTTTTCTATTTCGTTATGCCTATAGAAGGAGGAAAGGCCCGTTTTTTTTTGTGGAACGAATCAATTTGAAGATGGGTTTTGAAATTGTGGAGGAGAGGAACGAGAGAGAGGCCAGCGGCCATTTTTTTATTTTTCTTCTATGAATACCCTTGTTTTGATTTGTATGTATATTTTTGTACGAGCCTGCATTTTTGTGAATGAATTGAGAAAGACAGGAGAGGGTGGCGTGCAGGAGAAGGTTGGCTACAGTGCTTTGGAAAAGACTGGAAAAAAGGGCTGATGTGAAATAACTTTGACTAGTCAAGTAAAGTATTTACTCGTATTTAAAGTTAAATTGAAATTGTCTTGGAAATGCCACTTACAACTTCGAATTCCTATCGAGGCATGCCGCTAGGCGTTTATAATGTTATACCCCTATTCCAAACGCAATGGAAAAGGTTTCGAGTCCCGATTTGATCGTATGGAGAAGATAGCTTTTTGAACCCGGTTATTATATTGAATTCGATATAAATTTCAGCGTGTTTATATATCGTACGATCACACGACAACTCCAAACGCTCCGAAATTTGAAATCCGATAATAATACAATATTATGGATCCGATGGAACTGGTTTCGTCGAATTCCGAGACTGTGCCCCAGAAGGCTATTTTCAAATATCAATTTAAACGATATAATTTTAAAACTAAACAAACCACTTTCAAATTCAATTTTAAAAGTTCTATCACCTTCATTATTATTAATATGAATTTTCCAAGCCTTCAAACTATTTTTAACAGGCTTAAAACCCCAGATTCAACATTTTACCCCTCCAAATCATTTAATTTAATAATTAAATTACCCAATAAATAGTGATATTTGAAATTCAAGTTAAAAGTTTACTTTTGAATATTAGAAATCAATTAAATATTCCAATTTCAAATGTCCAAAATTCCGGGTCGTCACAATGTGCTAGTTCTTGTCTGGTTGACTGAGCGTCATTGTGTGCATAGCAGCATCAACATCAGTTGGAGCATAGGTAGATGGAGGTGCTTGAACGTTGTACACTTGAGGACGCGGACCAAGAATCTCGAGTTGACAAGGAGTCATTCCACGACTCTGTTGCATTGGATACGGGCAAGGGGAGGACTGCCCAATGCATCCAAAGTTGCTGCCATTGTGGACCCCACTACCATGTCCCCCACTGCTGAGGATGTTGCTCCTTTACCGCCTATATGACCACCGTTTTGTCATTCTTCTTGTTGTTATTAAAATTGCAATCATTACTCTAGAAGATGAGTTGTTAGAACCATCATCAGCCACGTCTCACAAGGGCTGTGCGGGCTTGGGCTGCTGCCGCCTCTGCTTGCTTCGCTTTGCGTGTCTCCTCTAAGGAAAGGCACGAACGAGCCTTATGAAAAGGAGGCAGAGGTTTTGCTTGTTGAAGGTATACCGCAACTCCATCATAATTTGGATTAAGACCTACAATTAGACAAAGAACAAGGCGGTTGTTTGAGACTGATGCTCCAACGTTTGCAAGTTGGTCAGCGAGATTCTTCAATTCACTGCAGTAGGCATCCGCATTAAGGAAATTATCCATGTGAACGGCATTAAATTTTTGCTCTAAATATACAGCATGGGAATTTTCATTGTCTTGAAAAATATCCCCAAGGCAATTCCAAGCCTTCACAGCCGTTGTGTCAAGGACGATGGTGGTGCCAAGAAGATCACCCGAAACCGTTCTATAAATCCATTGAAGGACCATTGCATCCAATCGCCGCTATTCCTCTAATTCTTTGTCAGCCTTTTCCTTGACTTTGGTGCCTTCCTTGGGTGGAGGAGGAATAATGTGATCGATCACCCGATGCACACGACAATGGATCTTGAAGAGTTTTGCCTAGTGAGAGTAATGACCATTTTCCATCTCTAGAACAATGGGTACTGCAAACTTGATGTTTGTGAGAGTTGTTGCGGGGTGGTTCTTATCAGCCCTGACAGAGAGGAGGGATGAACGAGAAAGGAGGAGGATAAGGAATATCAAGGAAGATAGAGAAGGAGAATGGCAGAACTAGGGTTTAGAAGAGATTAGCTCTGATACCATATTAGAGAACCATATATTATCACAAAACCAATTGGTAATGTGAAGGGCGGTCTCTTAGTATTTATAAGGATTTATATTGTAAATTGTCTGATGTGGGACTAATCTCAACATGCCCCCGCACGTGTGCCGCATCATCAACCAAACACGTGGACATTCATTAAGGGTGTTGTGTGACACAATTAAACTCGCTTTGATACCATGTTAGAGAATTAATGGTTGCCTGTTCTCATTGATTTTGAACGTAAATATATAAGTGTCCATTGCCAATCTTATGGCTACAAATTAGGCTTATAATCTGGAAAGATCTTTGACATTACAATCTAATAATAACTAACCATTTATAAAAGATATACAAGATCTTTTATAAATTAATAATTAGGGAAGATCTTTGACATTACAATCTAATAATAACTACCATTTATAAAAGAAATACATGATCTTTTATAAATGAATAGAATAATTACATATTCTATCAGTTTGTACAAAACTATAAACTCCTAGCACTATATTAAGTTTAAATTCAATAGAGTGAACTATAATGTTTGACAATATATATGTTTATTTTTTCAGTTTTTTAATTAATTTAAAAAACATCAATTCCAATTTTAATTTTTCTAGAATATTAAATAAAATACATACTTTAGTTAATTGTGAAAGTTGTCTAAATTGATATTTTAGGATCATTGTAAAAAATTCATTAAATTATTCATAAAAAATGTATAGATTTGACCAATTATCATTAATGTTACTGTTTTCATTGATAGGTTATAAGGAGTGTGTTGCTATGAGTATCCAGTTTTCCTCTTTCTAATACCATAGAAAAAATTATAAACGCAATAAAATTTGTGTGCTTTCTAATACCAAAGTCATTTCATATGACAATAAACCACCGTGTAAAGCCATTTTGTATGGAGAACAACCACCAACCAACATCATTTTCCACGGCCATCAACCATCGAATTACTATTGTTTGATAGTTGATCGCCGTGGAAAATGGTGTTGGTCAATGGTTGTTCATCATGCAAAAAAAGTCGAAAATGATGTCTTTTGTAGCTCCTTAAAAAATCCGATATTAAAAAGAGTATAGTGTAAATTTTAAAATTATTTAACAATGGAATTAGAAAGAGAAAAATGCGATGCCCTTAGCAACAAATCTAAGAAGGATAATTTAGTAATAAAATTTCATAGAAAAATAGCGGTGTATGTTAAGTAATTTCCGTGTATAAACAGAATTTGCCTTTTCTAGTTTCAGTTCTATTCGAATGACCATCTATTGGAGAATAAAAATTGTTCTATTTTACAAATTATATTTTATGAAGTTAACCTTAATTTTTACACACCTTATTGATATATAACAAATTAAAATGTTGCATACCCATACCCATGATACTGTTGGAAATGAATGAGTAATATATTAGGAAATGTGAGGCATTGAATGCCTTGGGGAATGAATAGTCCCGCATCTTAGAATAAAAATTTTGTGTTTATATACTAAGATGTGGACACTATTACAGTTACTATGAGACAAAGCATAGCCATGGTGGGTGGTGCAACGCACAACCCTACACGCGCGCGCCCGTGCCTGTCTCCGAGCCCGAGCCCGCACCTGCACCCTCATCCGCGATGCGGGTGAATGGGCGTTTGAGGCGTATTAGAGGCACTTTGCAGTTTGGAGTTGGCTTGCTTGGCTATTCAGATCGAACAATTTTTTATTTTTGTCCATTCAAACTCAAATGGTCGCACCACTTGGTAAAGGGTCGCAACCTTTCCAATTATTACAACCGTTCGAACAGGTACCTATTACCGAATAGGCACCTCCCCACGCCTATATATAGGCTGAAGGAAAACCAGAAAATCCACTCAGTTTTTTCTACACTTTTTCCTCTCCTACAAAACTCTGTTCTTAGTTAAATTCCCTTGAGTTCGTCGTTGCTCTGTGATTGTTGCGTAGCATCACAGAGACAGGTCCATTTCATCTTAGGAAACAATTGCTCGATATTTTTATGCACCGTAGAGGGAGCAATATTGTTTCAAGGAAACATAGTATTCTGGACTTGGACAATCTAATCGGTATTATATCTATTTCATAATCTATTTACTGTACAGTTCTATTCTTAACATTTTTTGTAACAATATTGTGACAGTTCTATGGTTGTAACAATTTTGCAACGTAATCATAATGGTTTTGCAACATAATTGTAACAGTTCTGAAGTTGTAATAGTTTTGCAACGTAATCGTAACAGTTTTGTAACATACTGTAAACAATCTTGAAACAATATTAATTTATTGTTGGTTGTTTCTATAGACGGCAATGTCTCATGAAAGCAACGCTTCTGCGCTAACACAGACTATGATTACTACTCAGTTTACAACTGTGGTTCCAACGATGGCGCCGTCTCATGGAGAAAGGCCAGAAAAGTTCACAGGGATGGACTTCAAACGCTGGCAGCAAAAGATGTTGTTCTATTTGAAAACTTTGGGCCTTGCAAAGTTTCTTACAGAAGATGCTCCCATAGTCAAAGAACTGGAACCCGATGCAACAAAATTTGAAGCCTTAAATGTCTAGAAGAATACTGATTTCATGTGCAAAAACTACATTTTAAATGGACTCGACAACAACCTATACAGTGTATATTGTACAGCTCGAATTTCCAAAGAACTCTTGACAGCATTGGAGAAAATGCACAAAATCGAAGATGCACGCATGAAGAAATTCATAGCAAGAAAACTTCTTTACTTCAAAATGATTGATGCGAAGACCGTTATCAACTAGATTCAAGAGTTACAAGTCATCGTCCACCAACTGCACGATGAAGGAACGATTCTAAGTGAATCCTTTCAGGTTGCCGCTGCAATTGAAAAGCTTCCTCCATCATGGAAAGATTTCAAAAACTACCTTAAGCACAAGCACTAGGAAATGACAATGGAGGAACTTATAGTTCGATTGAGGATTGAGGAAGATAATAGGAAATCTTAGAAGAAGACTTCACATACCATGATTGCCAAGGCAAATGTAGTCGAGAAAGAGAAACCCAACAAAAGGAAACGTGAGCATGTTTCTAAGAAATCAAAGAAATTTCAGGGTTCTTGCCATAATTGTGGAAAGAAGAGGCACAAAGCCGTCGATTATCGCGCACCCAAGGGAAAGAAATCAAAAGCAAACATGGCTGACATTTCAAAAAGCGTGTTTGATATGGACTTATGTGCGGTAATGTTCAAATGCAACCTTGTTTGTAACTCGAAGTAATGGTTTGTAGACACAGGAGCCACGCGACACATACGTGCAAATAAGTGGATGTTTACAACCTACAAAACTGCTTCTTATGATGAACAACTTTTTATGGGTAATTCATCTGCATCAAAGGTCGAAGGCAAGGGAAAGATTGTATTGAAAATGACTTCTGGAAAAGAACTAACTTTGGCAGATGTTCTTCATGTTCCAGAGATCCGCAAGAACCTAATTTCCGGATCGCTGCTTAGTAAGCATGGCTTCAAACTCACCTTTGTATCTGATAAGTTTGTGTTGTCAAAGAATGGAGTGTATGTAGGAAGAGGATATGTATGTGATGGTTTATTTAAAGCAAATGTAACCACTATTGTACCAAACAATTATATGAATAAAAATGAATCTTCTGCTATATTGTTGACTCTTCTAACATATGGCATTCTAGATTAGGCCATGTAAACTTTGATACTTTGTGATAATTGATTAATCTAGACTTCATACCAAAATGAAAAATATATTCTAACTTTGAATGTCAAGTTTGTGCAGTAGCAAAATTGACAAGAACCTCGTTTCACCGTGTTGAACGAGAAACTGAACCTCTAGACCTAATACACATAGATGTATGTGACTTAAAAATGTGTCGAACTAGAGGTGGAAAAAGGTATTTCATTACCTTCATTGATGATTGTATAAGGTACTGTTATGTGTATCTCCTTATAAGCAAGGATGAGGCATTCGGCATGTTTAATCAGTATAAAGCAGAAGTTGAAAATCAACTCAACCAGAAAATAAAAGCTTTAAGAAGTGATAGAGGAGGAGAATATGAATTTTCCTTTGAGGAATTATGCGCTGTTAACCCGCCTTTTGGCAAGGCCGTGAGCAGGCGGATTTAACTAAATCGACTACTCATTTATCGAGATTGGAATACGATAGGTTTAAGCTGGTTGGATGGATAGACGATCAGTCATGGATGGTTCGGTCAAGATGGGGTCGTTCGGCCAAGGTGGCTCGGAGGTGGCTCGGTCGTATGTGGTTCAGCCAAGGAGAGGTAGTCATGCATGGATCGGCATAATGGTGTGGTTCGGCCTTGGTGATGTGGTTTGGTCTTGGTGGGGTCGTTCGGCCTTGATGATGTGGTTCGGCCTTGGTGGCATGGTTCGGTCAGGATGGTCGTTCGGCCTAGGAGGTATGGCTCGGTCGAGGAGAGGTGGTCAAGCATGGTTCGGCATTGGATCGGTTCGGCTTTGGTGGTTCGGCCTTAATGGGATCGACATTGGATACAGGCTTCGGGTCGGTGAGCTATCTGCTCCGAGTCGGTCAAGGAAGTAGCTCGGTGATTGAAGTGGATCGGTGGATGTCGTTCGGTCAAGATGGCGTGGGCTGGCGTATTGGAGTGGATCGGCAAAGCGATGGGATCGGCATTGGAAGGGACTCGGTTCGTGTAACGACCCCGAATTTTATATAAGTTTAAATTGATAACTAATTTAATTTTTGAATTAAAATTGTAAAATTAATTTGTGAATTGATACGAGTTTCCCCAAGTTCAAATAAATTCTATGTTAAATCATTTAAAATTTAAATATTGTATATATATGTGAATATGTATGTATGGATTTGAATTAAATTTTAAATAAATGGTTTATGTTAGAAATTAAAATAAATAAATAAATAGAAATATAAGACAATAAATATTAAAGTAAAATAATCATGATAAATATTAAGTTAGAAAGAGAATCAATATATATAAAAGCTAACTATAAAAATATAAAGTAAACAAATAATTGCTAAAATTTTAACAACAAATTAAAATCTAGAAATTTATCTATGTTACAAAATAATAGGAGTAAAGAAAAATAAAATACATATGCAAGTAATAAAACAAGTAAACAAGCAAGCAAATAAATTATATATATATATATATACATTCATATTTCAAATTATATACAAAAGGAAAAAAAATAAAATATCTATGAAGCTTATCAAAGAAGACATTAGTATGCATAAACAAACAATGACAATTAATACCAATAACTCATCAGCCACCAAAATCAGCCTAGTCAACATGAAAAAAGAAAAAAAATCTCAGATCAAAGATTAATAAACAATTTCCAGTACAAAGATATTACCTTGTACAAAATATCACCTGTAACTTTCTTTCTTTATATCAACCTCCTTCATCAGTTCATTCATCTTCAAAGCTGAGAAAAACTAAAGTAAACATTATCTTAAAAACATCAACAAACCATAATACAACTCAATCAGACCAGAGAGTCAAGCTAGAAGGCTTTCAACTGGAAATTTCCAGCCTGTGTTAAATATTGAAGAGCTCTGTTTAGTCTGGGAATCACTGTGAGTAAACAAGTTTTTTTTATATACCTAAAATAATCCATCTATGTATAAGTTGTTTTTTTTTGAAATATTATGCTTGTTTGAATCATACTGCTGGAAGTTTTGAAGCTCTGTTAAATATGTTCTTCTCTCCGTTCTTTTGAGTCAGGATGAAAACAATTACAAAACAATTCAATTCCTAAATCTCTAATCACTATCAAGTTTTGGTTTCAAAACAAAAGATGTGTATTTAAGTAAGAACTACAATAAAAGAAAAAATAGTTTCAAGAAAAGAAAACAATATACACCATGAACAGATTGTTTTTACAGTGCAAATCCATATTTGCATAAAATTCGACCATAATAATATGAAGATTCAATATTATATCTGGGATACTTACTTGGAACTAGGATTTTAGAGAGTAGTTTTGTAATTTTTTACTTCATGGTTTGAGAGCGGTTTGGGAATGTTTGAATTTTGATTTTCGACTTAGTTCTGGCGATCGGGGGAGTTCTGGAGGACGAGGTTGCTTGTGGAGGTGGAGGAGTGATCGGCGGTTGTAGGAAAAATGCTAGATGAGTTCACCGATGGCCGTGGTGGCAGCGGCGAGCTCGTGAAGTCTGGAAACCTAATTTCGTTGAGGGTGAATGTTTCGATTCGTTCGTCGTCTGGAGTTGATCGAGCATTGCGAGGCTCTGGGAGGAGGTAGAGGGGACGTTGGCAATCGTGTGGCCGAAGTTTCGAGTCGCTTGGTGGTCGGCAGCGTCAGAACGTGGTGAGTTTGGTTGATCGGTGTGTTCCAGGTGAGGATGCCATTGCTCGATTTTCGGTTTTTGGCCTTGTGCTGTTTTTGGGTGATCGGAATCGAATCGGGGGAGGTTCGACGACATGCCGGAGAAAGCATCGATGGTCAGAAGCTGGTGGTCGAAGCGTGCAAGTGCACGGTGAACTTCCTGGGTCTGGGAAAATTTGAGTTGAGCAGGGGAAAAAGGCTCGAGTAATTCTCGAACGAATTGATGTTGGGCTCGAAGTTTAGTGTAGTGGAACTCGAAGCAGGAGGGGTTGGAACCCGGGTAGATATGCTGGTATAGATTTTAACAGAACCTGTTTCTGTTTTAAATTTTAAAATTAAATTTCAAATTTATAAAACAAGGTTTTAACTAAGTTTTAAATCAAAGTTAAAATATAAATTCAAGTGCAATTTTGAAACTTAGTTTGGAAATAAGTTTTTAAATTCAAATTGTTTTAAAAACTCAAAGTTATTTAAGCATGTGAGCGGATTTAAAAAGAACTTGAAATGGAAAGAAAGGTTTAAACAAGAAATTAAATTTGAAACCTGGACTTAAATTTAAATTTGAATTCCAAATTTTGAAATAAAATAAAGTTTTATAAATTTAAATGTTTAAATTAAATTTAAATGTTTAAATTAAATTTAAATGTTAAAGTATATTTTAAATATGTGAATTTTAAAAAAAAAGAGAATTTGATTTTAACTCTTAAAATTTCTTTTACAATAAGAATATTACTTTAACATGAGAATTTAAAGGTTTTAAAATTTGGTTTTAAACTTTATTAAAAATCAATTGGTATTTATTTTAAATTTGAATTTAAAATGAATTTAAGTTAAAGGTTAATCAACTAATGAAAATGATTAAAGATTAATCATTAGTTAAAAGAAATTAATTAATGATTAGAGTTAATTAAGTAGTTAGGGGTAATTACTTATTATTAATTAAGGATAATTAATTAAATGGGGATTAATTTAATTAATATGATTAATTAAGAATAATTTAGTTAATTAAGGTAATTGATTAATTAATTTATATCAAATGATTTGTAATTAATTAATCAGGATGGGATAACTAATTCATAATTAATTGATTTAATTGGAAATTAATTGAATTAATTAGGATTAAACAATTAATTAATCCTACTTATAAATGATTATTGAATGCTTGATCTTACTTATGAATGATTGTATTGTATGGGATGCCTTGAATTGATTGTCTTATCTGATCTGTGATATTTTGTTCTGTGGACTGAGCTGTGTATAATTTAATCATTTATTTGTGATACATTTGTATATATATATATATATATCTGTGATCTGTGAATGAACGTAAGCGTTATAGTTTATACCGCTTATAAAATATATGGTTGTGTTTAATCTGTGATGATTGAATAATGTTGCACTACTATGTAAAACCCCTGGACTACACTTTTACACACACAAATATGGATTTCACGTGGAAATCAGTTAAGTCGCAGATTTTTGACAATTTTAAAGATTGAATTCTTGAATCCACATAGTTTTGGAAATTGGAATTAAGAGCTTTGCTAATGAGTTTCAAATGTAAAAGTTATTTTAAATAACTTAATAAAACTTGATATTTAATAATTTGACTTAAATTTGAATTCAGTATTTGAAATTGAATTCAATGATTTGGGAAACTAATTGTTTTCACCCGATAAAAGCTCTCATATAAGAAATGAATTTCCAATTTGAATTAAAGGAATTTCAAGTTTGAATTGAAAAGGGTTTTCCAAGTTACGAATGAATCTTTAGAAACGAGTTTTGAAAGCTATGAATTAAATCTTTGATTTAAAGATTTAAATGAATTAATCCAATTGAAATGGAAATTGATTTGGAAAATCTGTGAATGAATCTTTGTGAAACTGGGTGAACTTTGTGAATTGAATCTTTCTATGTAAAAGATTAAAATGGTAATGTGTTTAAACCATTTGAAGAAAAGTTTTGGGTAATAAGTTATGACTTAACTGAAATCTCATATCCATATGTTTTTAAATATTGCGCTCATTATTCGGTTTAGCCGGGAGAGGACCTTTGTGTCATATAACTCATTCCGAATAATGATACGACGTATATGGATAGCATTTGAAGACCGGTGGTGAAGACTGGATACTTTCGAAAACGAAAGGATTACCATTGATTGTCTCTGCATCGGCTGATCCCCAGTATAGAGATTTTAGCACCCTTTGTGATGGGAAGTCCGGACGTGATTAGAAATTATCCGGATTTGCAAGGGCTTCTTTGGAAGTGCCTTCGGTTCTGTTCAAACCCGGAACAGACTTGTATGGTTGTATGTCTGACACTACACTTTGAGATATAAAGCTGATTTCTTTCAAATACATTTCTGTTTGGTGGCGGAGATTTATTCTCTTAGCTTAACACCCTTCTCTGAGACGTACGAGCTCAGAGGTTATGTAGTTGAAGGTTATCAGTGATATACTCCCAATTTGGTAGTATGGCATGCTAAGTGCTGCTGTGTGTCGTTGATCATTTGTTGATCAAAGCATGGCTTTGTGAAAAGCGTAGCTTTGTGGACGAGACCTCATCGAGCCTCACAGACCGGAAATGGTCGAAACAGGAAAGATGCGGCAAGGTTTCAGGGGTAGCTCCCCTAGGGTATGTCCATTCCTTCTGGAAAAAGGTGGTATCATGGTATGGAGTCCAGATATTTACCTGTGTGGTTGCTCCAATCTCATTTACTCTGTGTGATTGTTGCTTTGTGATCGGGATCCCGGATAAAGGTCGCAAACGACCGGGGGTGGAATATCTCAGGTTTACTACCCTGGAAGGGGGTAACCGGCCTTGTGTTGGCAGAGAGCCAGGTGGTTCTCGGGGCGTCCCTCCAGAGGCGTTCCCATGTGGCATAGGAAGTTCCTTAGCCTGACCATTTGTTGGAAAATCCAAAGAAATAATACGAACCTTGTACGGTTTTAGTTGTAGAACCTGCCATTTAAAATGGTAGCTATAGCAGGCATAATATAATGGTACCTATGCTGGATAAGATTAATATTATACTTTCGAAAGGATTTTCACACTATGCACTAGTAATAATATCAAAAGGATTTTGCGTAGTAAGCACGTTTGACTATCATAAGGAGAAATCTCCTCCATGTGTGCGATTGCATTGTGTGTGTGCCGGGAGGCCTTATGGTAGTTTCATTTTCCAAAAAGCATTGCGGATTTCAATGTTTAAAATTCTTTTGTTGTTTGTTTAAAGATAAACTGTTTTTGTTACTCACACCAGTCCCATGACTGACTCGGAGTTTATTGTTCCCTTCCTAAACTCTGGGTGCCCATAATTTTCCACACGGGCAGTCTAGAGTTGGGTTTCTTTTCAGATAGTCAGGTTTAGTAGATTATCTGGAGCTAGTTCATTTTTTGGAGATCACGACTGACGTTGCTTATCTTTGTGGAAGGTGATGGTCGTTCGAGCTTGACATTGAAGTGGTTGGACTCAGCCTCTCTGACTGATCATTTGGAGTTACCACTTCTGTTATTTCCACTGTATCATTATTTATCTCTGATATTGTAGTATCATATTGATATCATTGTTGTATATATTCTGGATATTGTATTCATTGGAGTTGTATATGATATCATCTATTTCTTTCTTCCGCTGTGTTGTTATACTTGATGGTGTTATAAGCTCCTGAGAGCCAGATTCGGCGTTTGAATCTGCGGCATTTTGAGTACAAGTGAAGTACGGGTGCCGATTTTCGAAGGACGAGTCCAGGATCTTTACAGTTCGGCATGGGATGGAGCTCGGCTCGGCATTGAGGAAGACTTCGAGTCGGCAACGCACGAACTTCGAGTCGGCACTGTTGGGAAGTGGGATGGGTCGGTATAGGCAAGAGGATGAGCTGCTTCGAGTCGTGGTGTAGTTTGCTTCGAGTCAGTGTTAAGGTTGCTTCGGGTCAACACCCAGGTTACTTGGGGTCGGCATGTTCAGAACTTGGGGTCGGCAGTGATGAGTGATATGAGCTCGACCGTGGTTCTGGTGGGCCCATATCAGTGAGGAAGCTGAGCAACCAGGATTTTGCCTACAAATACAGCGGGCAGGGCTTCAAAAAAGGGGATCTCCATTCTGTTTCCCTTCATCTTCTACACTAAGGCTGCTCTGCCATTGTTGTTCTAAAAACTCTAGATTGTAATTGTAATTGATTCTGACATCAATAAAAAGGAAATTTCTAAAGTGGACGTAGGCCGGAGTCAGCCGAACCACTATAAATCCTCTGTTTTTACTGCTTTCTTTTTAACTTTTACTGTTCTTCACATTATTACTCTCTATATACATTTTATCTTTGATCTGTGATTATTGGTTGGTGCTTTCATCTGGATTTGGGTGTTAGTGACCAATTTTGGCGCCAACATGCATTGAGCATGGTATTATACACCAAACTACAGCCTCGTATTCACCTTAATCCAACGGTATAGCCAAATGGAAAAATAGAACTCTTAAAGAAATGATGAATGCCTTACTAATTAGTTCAGGCTTGCAAGATAACTTCTGGGGAGAAGTTATTCTTTCTGCAAATCATATTTTGAATAAGATACCACGAAAGAAAACATCTAAATCTCCCCACGAACTTTGGGAAAATAGACCACCATGCTACAAATACTTAAAAAAGTCGAGGTGTCTTGCGAAAGTGGAGGTACCTAAACCAAAGAAAGTCAAAATTGGACCAAAAACAATTGATTGTGTATTCATTGGATATGCACAAAACAGTGCCGTTTATCGGTGTAATGACCCGTAATTTTCGATAATTAAATTTATTAATTAAATAAGTTTGGGAATTTAATGTTGTGAAAAATTAAAATTTAAAATTTAATAATGAGAGAAATAACTAGAATGTAATGTTAGTAATGTTAATTTAAGGCAATTGACAATTATTTTAATGCAATTTCAATTGATTAAAATGGTTTTAAAGTTAAATTTGGTTATAAATTGGAAATAAGTAAATAAACCAAATGTTGTAATAAACGGTGAAATTGCATGTAATTAATTGAAATTGATTAATATTGAATAATCAATCAATATGTGAATTTATTTGTTTTGTTTGTAAACAATAAACTTGGAAATGTGTTTGAATTGGTAAGTTGTAACAATGACTTAATTACTAATGCACTAATTAATTTGATGAAATTAAATTGGAAATCAATTGCAATTAATCTATTTAAGTATTGCACTTAATGTGAATTAAGATGGTAACTGTAGAATATTGAGGAAATAAATGGTAAACCAATGTTAATTATACCCATTAGATAATGATTGATTGAATAAAAAGATTGAAATCAAATTTAATCAATTTATTGGAATTTAAATTATAATTAATGTGTTTATTGCAATTGAAATTAAACACTGTAATTAATGCAATAATTAACATTGAATTTTACATGGGAATTTGGTTTTAAAAAGATTCTTAATTTCTGTGTAATTAGAAATGATGAAATTTATTAATTATAAAATTTGAATTGAAAAGGCGATTTAATTAATTTAATAATAATTTATTTAATTAACGTAAAAATAGCCATTTTGGCTACTGTCTCGGATTTCGACGAAACTAGTTTCATCGGATCCATAATGGTGAATTATTGTAGGATTTCAAGTTTCGTAGCTATCGGACTTGTCATTTGATCGTGTGGGCTCGAAACGCATAGAAATCAATTTGAAATAGGCTGATTTTAAAAGCTAACTTCTTCATACAATGGAATTAGGAAATGAAACATATTCAATTGAGTTTAAAAATATTGAAAACATCTATTTTGATATATGGGATGACTTGCTTTCGTTCCGGGAGCAGAACGGGATTTTCGGATCATTATTGTCATTTCAAACCAATTCAATGTGTTCATTCTTTCTTATCGGGCTTTGTTCATATAAATATATTCTCCTAAACCCTAGCAGCCTTTCTAATTCTTATTACTGTACGTACAATTCTAACTGTCTGTTCCTCCTTCTCAAATTGGCAGAAACCCTATTTCCTAGATTCAATTACAAATCAAATTCAAATCGAAAATCAAACTTCTCAAAACTCTATCATATTATATATCGATTCGAAGCTCTCGACGAACGCAACCCAAATTTGTTGTTCGTTTCTACAATCGGGTTTTGGTTTGTTCGGAATTGTCCAAAACATTCTTGGTTATCCGTTTTGGTGGTTGATGATCGGCGACGGATCGTCGATTCGAGGATACAGTGTTGTGGAGATTCGAGTGGGGAATCCATCGGAGTAGGTCGCATGTCTTATCTTTGGTTGGATCAACGTGAAAAAGTTGAACTAGGGTTTCTACACTTGGTGGTGGCTTAGGGTTTTTCATGTCGATCGGCGAGGAAGAAGGGTTCGCCGATGGCGGAGGGGTTCAAGCGAGGTCGGCGGCCTCTAGCATGGTTGCGGTCGTGGGTTGGTGATCAATGGTGAAGTGGCGGCGCTGCTTCATGTCCGTGTATTGGCGTTCGAACCAGGGTTTTCAGCGATTAGGGTTACGGCTTGGTGAGATACTCGATGGTCACGTGTAAAGTTAGATTTTGTTTATTTATTTATATTATAATTGTATAATGATAATATCTTTTACGTACGAGATCAGATTTATGCGCGGTTTGTTCCTTTGGGATTGTATCAGAATTCCGGACATTATGAAACTGATTTGGACGAATTCTGAGACTGTTGAATTTTGGGTCTTATTTTGGATTTCAAATCGATTTGAAATCAAAGGTGAGTGTTTTGACCCACTCACAACTACTAGATTATCTTATGTTAGTTAAATTGAATTTATGATGTGATTAGAATTTGATTGGTTGATGTTTGGTATATTTAAAGTGTTATTCCACTCAAATCTAACTTATATTGAATTTAATCATCATTTAATTTAATATTGAAATTTAATTGCCAGTTTATACCTGTTAATGATAATCAGTTAATTGTTGATGTTTATTAGTTGATTTGAATGGTGATTGTGATGAATGTTTGATTTTGATATTGGATGACTGGATGTTATATTTTTGCCGTTATAACACTGCAAGTTCCCTTAGTTATTGCTAGAAAATCATTATGGGTTGAAATGATACATACCCAAATGATCTATAGATTATAGAAAAATCGTTATGGGTTAAAATCATAAACCCGAGCGAGTTTATGGATTTTGAATGTTAATTCGGGATTGCGGGTTGAAATGATATATACCCATAAATTATAATTATTGTAGATTGAAATGATATATGTCTGTATCACTTGACCATACGGTAGAAAATTATATACGGACACTGGATTGGTTAAATTAAATGATTTTTAAATTCTAAATTTTGAATTCTGTTAAATGATATTTTGAAATAAATTAGATTTATATAAACTGGACTATTTTTGAAAATCCAAGATTTAAATGTTGAAATTGGAATTGGTCTTAATAAAATGTTTAAGGGATTTAAATTGAAATTTCAAAGTTGAATTATCAAATATAATGAATTTTATCGGAATTGAGTTATTGAAATTGTTGAATATAACTTTGAAATCTATTTAATTTGAAGTGGTTTAAATTGATAATTCAAACATGTATTTGTAATCGATATTGATTAAATGGTTTTAAATGAGAATCTGAATTGAAAGATTTGAAATTGGGTTAATTGATTTGGAAACTGAATATGGTCCAGATGTGTTGAAATGAAAGAAATAGTTTAATTTGATGTAAATTTCAAGTTAATTATTTTAATATAACTGTTTAAAAGTATATCATTTAAAATTCCTGATTATTAAGATTTTCAAACTGTTAAACTATTTTAACTTATTTTAACTTTATTAACCTATTTTAACTATATTAAACTATTATAAGCTATGTTAATCTATTTTAATCTATTTTAAACTATTTAAACTATATTAAACTATTTTAATATATTTTAATCTATTTTAAACTATGTCAAACTATTATAATTTATTGTATACTATGTTAATCTATTTTAAACTATGTTAATGTGTTTTATCTATTTTAAACTATGCTAATCTATTTTAATATATTTTAAACTATTTAAACTATATTAAACTATTTTAATCTATTCTAAAACTATCTAAACTATTTTCTAAAAATAAAACGGTGTAAGGTTGGACTGCTATATTTAAATCACTGATTTGAAAGCGAAATGGTTAAATGGATGTTATAACTTAGTTGGAATTTGAAATGATACTTTCTAGCGAAATAACATATTCTGAGTAAATATGATGATTTTAAATGAGGGTTTAACCCAATTTGGAAGTATGATTTTGAAAGTAAATGTGATTTTCGGAAGTAATATGATTTCAAAGGTGATATGATTTTGAAAGTGATATGGTTTGAATCGAATATGATATTTTGATATCAATTATGAAACAGAAATTTAAAAAAACCATCCGCTATGAAATAAGCATTTGGTTGTTAAAGAGACCGGGATCGGATATTTTCATACTCTTTGCCAATACCGAAAACCACTTTAACAACTCTATACGTGGTGGAGATTCCAGAATGAAGTAGGATGGTTTGGCGAACGATTCTGTATGAGGTATTAGCGTAGCCCTGACTCCCGCGAGTCAGCTTGATGTGACTAAAACATGAGCCACGTCGGGTCGAGTGAGGTCGCACCTCCGCTCGGACATGCTTCTTCAATACCATATTATGACTTTGTGTTTGATTTGGTGGCCACCCCTCGATTTGATTATGAGAGTGTGTTCCGAGGTGGGCGGTAGTTGCTGATATGCCTTACCACCAGTCCGGATCCACAAAACGGTAGTATCTTTGTAACAACCCGCATATTTTACGATTGTATATTAAAAAAATTTATTTAAATATAACATCGTTAATCGGATTAAAGTCCGAAATGTTACTTTTTGTAAACAGTCGAATTGGGACTCGAGACCACTTCCATTGAGTCCAAAATGACGTTTACAACTTTTTTGAGTATAAACATCGATATGTTTGGAGTTGAGTAGAATTTGCTATTTTTCTATTTCGGGCTTTGGGTTTGGGTTTCAGCCCATTAACCCATCTTAATACCCTAACTCAACTCCTCTTCATTCATTTCATTCTTCATTTCCTAACATTCAAGTTTTAGAGAAAAATGGGGGAAAAGATTGGAAATTAGAATTCCAAAACCCTAGTTTGTTTAGAAAATACAAATTCAAGTCCAAATCAAAGAGAAGCTTAGGTAAGCATCCTCTTCATCTTCTCCATCTCTATCTCTCTTCAATTTCAGAAATTCCTAAACCCTAACTTAGGAAATATTCTTCTTATGAGCTTAGATTGAATCTTCTTGAGTCGTTGTTGAAGAGGAATTGATCTTAGCTTGTTTTAGAGCTTCTCGCTTGAGTTTTTGAGTTAAAGGTGAGTTCTTTACTCACATCTACATCTATAGCTATCATTGTTGTTAGGTATGAATTCCTAACGTTTGTGCATATTCATTTGCTTTTGAATTGAATTGATTTGGTGAATTCTCAGAATTTTGGTGTTTTGGTCCAATTTTATGAAAATCCTACTATGGATGTTTGGACAGTGATATTTGGGGTGTATCGAAGAGCCTTTAAGGCTGGGTTGTCGCTTGGCGTAAATCCTTAGTCGTCGTTGCTCGTCCGATCGCTCCCGATACATTTTGGCCACTTTGGCTAGGCAAATTGTTGCCTAGACCAGGTGACTAGACGTTTGGTGACCAAGTCCAGACGTCTGGTTTGGACCTGGAGCAAAAATGTATGCACGCAAAATATAATAAAAAAGTCAGACTAATTCCAGACGTCTGAAATCTAAGATCAGACGTCTGGATGGGTCTCAGACATCTGACTTAAAGTTTCAGATGTCTGGGAGGGTTTCTGGACTATTTCCAGAACCCAAATCCAGACGTCTGGATTGACCCCCAGACGTCTGTAACTGTGCATTTTGCTTGTTTAGGCTTTTCTTGATTGAATTTTCATTGTTTATCGATTTTAGTTGCTCTGATTAGTTGTTATCACTTTTATCGACCTTGATGACTTCTTTTTCGAGATTTTCGGGAATATCCATTTTGATGCATTTGGTATCGATTTCTTTGGATTTAATTCACGTCTTCGTATGTGAATCTTTGGTGATTGATTGTTTCTACAATCATTTTTGTGATTTGTCACTTTAAAATACAAAGGTTTCTATACTAGTAGTAAATACTCAAACTCTTTCATCAAAACGATTTCAACATTTACTTTCAATATAAAACTCGTTTTTAAATCCGTTTTCCAATCTATTAGTATATACAAATCTTTACCTCATTCGTACGAGAAATCCAATTAAACGACTTAGCAAAACAAGTGGTATGAAACGCTTGCGTTTACTTCGTCGGTTACTTCTTTGACTTGTTCGATTGAAATCTTGTGACAATTTTCGAGTGGAAATCTACAATTTGTTCGTAAATATTTAAGTTAAGCTAGTGGTTATGGGACATGAAGCTAAACTCTTATATTTACTAGCTTAGCGTGATTCACACTTCTTATTGATCAATGGTGATCATTTTGTGATTTAGACTAGCGATGTGCGATGTCTCTTTGTTTGTGTGGGGACTTAAAACCCCGTTTGTGGAACTTCGGTTCAATTTGATGGGGTAGCGACCCATGGTTTTTTGACCGTTCGTGGAGCATTCGGCTCATTCGTCCGCGTGGGGGACTGTACCATGACCGAGTCCGTGCATGAGGCGTATCTTTTAGGGTGCGTCGATGTTCGGCTCATTCGTCCGCGTGGGGGACTGTACCACGACCGAGTCTGTGCATGAGGCGTATCTTTTAGGGTGCGTCGATGTTCGGCTTATGGGATAGCGTCTCATTTGTGATACACGCGTTGGTGAGTTTTCATGCTCCCGGTTGTGATAGACCTCCCCCTTTGTGATTTTTGGATTTCTGGTTGTGATTTCTAGAATTTGTGTTTCACCAATTTTCGTGGTTTGCATTGATAAGCTCTATCAATATTTGTGTTTTGGTGAATAATTTAAAGAATGTGATTCTTTTTGGTGTTTTGAGATTCATGAGATATTGTATGATTTTTGTTGTTATTTGATGTATACTAGACACAGTATGACATTTTTGTTATCATACGTTTTTGGTTATATCTCTTATCTTATCTCATTTTATCTGATATTTATAGCTAGACTGATCCGTTTATTATTTTCTTCTTAAAATAATACTCGGGTCAGACCGAGTTATTTCAGGTGCTCCTGCTTGACTTCTTATCAGGGTCCGTCACCTGACTTTTGGCTAACTACTTTAGATTAGTAGTTTTTGTTATTATACATTTGAGATGGAGACTCCTTGATGTATAATTATTCTTTTGTCTAGCACTTGTATATTTTCTTTTGTGATGTAGTGGATCTTCTATGACCACTATTTTGATGTACACTTTTATGTGATATATTCATATCTGATTCCGCCTTTGTGATATGAATGTCTGTGATTGATTTGTGTTATGTTTATTTCTATATTTGTTTCCGAAGGCCATTTAGCCACTGTGCAGTAGCTTTGAGTTTGTATTTGATATGTCGGATTTCCTCTTGAAACGAAATGTAAGTTATATCATCTGACATATCGGTACTCGCACAAAGCAGTTACACAGATGGTCGCTCCTCAACAGCCTTATTCTTCGTGCTAGTTGACGGCATTACCCCGTAGTGTCCTTGGCTAGTGTGAGTATAGAGGTGGGGCGTCACAATCCTACTATGGGCATTGCCTCGGGTGCCTTGTGTAACAACCCGTAATTTTCGATAATTAAAATGGTTAATTAAATAAGATTTGTGATTTAATATTGAAAGAAATAAAAATTTGTAAATTAAAAATGAAAGTTAATCATTAATGAATTGAATGAAATGCCAATTAATGAAAATAAATTTAAATGTTATACTTGGCTATAAATTGAATATAAGGAAACAAGTGTAGATATTGAACTAATTTATGAATTAGTAAATAATTAATGATAATTGGATAAAAACAGTGTTATGTAAGCAATTGTAACATTTGTTTGTTAATAATAACTTATAAGTGTAATTAAAAGTTAATGGTAACAATTATTGTATATTACCTATTTATTTAGCCTGTTAATTTAAATTGGAAATAAATTTCAATAAATGTAATTAAATATTATGTTAATGTAAATTTAAATTAATATTTGGAAATAATGTTAAATTTATTCATAATATGACAATTGGTTGAATGAAAAGAATGAAATCAAGATTTATCAATTTATTGGAATTTAAAATTATAATAATTGGATTAATTGCAATTAAATATTTAAATATTACGTTAATTGAAATTAAGATGAAATTGGGAAACATTAATATGCTAAGAGATAAACCAATGTTAGTTATACCCTTATTGTAATAAAAGACTTGAATAACAATGATTAAAAATTTAATACATGGATTTTGGAATTTTGGTTTATAATTTCTGAACTTAATGAAATTGAAATTTAACACTGAAATTGATAAGTTAATCAACTTTAAATTGACATCTAAACTTTTTTAAATTATTGTGAATGTTTAAGAAATCAAAAATGGCAAAATTTGTTAATCATAGAATTTAAATTGAAAAAGTGATTTAATTAATTTCATATTAATTTATTTAATTAACTAAAATATAGCCATTTTGGCCATTGACTCGGATTTCGACGAAACCAGTTTCATCCGATCTGTAATGGTAAATTATTATAGGATTTCAAGTTTCGTAACGATCAGACTTGTCATTTGATCGTACGGACTCGAAACGCCTAGAAATTAATTTAATTGAAATCAATTGAAATCAATTTGAAATAAGCTGATTTTAACATAACTTCTTCATACGATGGAATTTGAACTTGAAACATTTTCCATTGAATTTAAAAATATCGATAATATCTATTTTGATATATGGGATGACCCATTTTCGTTCCGAAGGCAGAACGGACTTTTCGGGTCGTTTATTGTTCCAATCCAAATCAAATCTGTCCATTTATCTCTATTTCCGATCTACCTATAAATACCTCGTTATAAACCCTAGTCCTCCTTATTCTCATTTGTCTGTACATCCAATTTCATTTGTCCATTTCTCCTTCTCAATGGAAGACAATCAAATTCCCAATTCAATTGCAAATTCAATTTCAAAACCAAATCAAAAGTTCAAACTCCTCAATATATATCGAATTTTATATCGAATCGAAGCTCTCGAAGAGCGCAATCCAAATCCACAGTCTGTTTTTCGATTTGGGTTTCAGTATGACCGGAATTGGGTGAAGAAACCTCGACCGTCCGAAGCTAGGGTTTCGATCCAACGGCTGATCGTTGTCCGATCGACAATCGGAGGGTGGCATTTGAAAGAGCGCGCGAAGCAGGTCTCTGTGATGATGCGCGTTGGTCGAGATGGTCAGTGGTTTAGCCGGAATTCGCCAATCTAGGTCACGGCGGCGGAGGAGTTTAACGGCGGCGAGCGTGGCTGCGTGGTGGCTAGGAGGTCAGCCGTAGATGGGGGACACGGTGGTGGGTCCGGATCTTGGTGGAAGCGACCCTAGCGGCGGTGGCGAGCGCACGTATGGTGGCGACTACAGTGTTGTTCGATCGCCAATTTTTCTGGTCGTAGGGTTTAGGCTTCTGTACACGTGGGCAGTGAGTGTTGGTCCATTTTATTTTATTTTGTTTTGTTTTATTAAATTTTCAATTTAAATCGTATAACTTCTTACATCGATATCTTTTGCATACGAGGTCGAATTCACGCGTGATTTTCTCCGCTGCGATTCTATCGAAATTCCAGACATTTTGACGTTGGTTTGGATAAATTCTGAGGCCGTTCAAATTTTGGGTTTAAATTGGATTTAAATTCAAAAGATGAGTGTTTTAACCCACTTACAACTTCTAAAATTTCTTATGTTTGTAAAAATTAAATTTAAGATGTGAATAGAAATTTATCTATGACTGTTTGGTATATTTTAAATCGTCATTCCAGTTAATTTGAATTTATTTGAATTAAATCGTTATTTAATTTATTATTGAATATAAATGCCAGTTAAATACCTGTTATTGATTATCAGTTCTATATTGATATTTATTGATTGATTTGGATGATGTTTGTAATGGATTTTGATTGTTGATATTGGATGAATAAATGTTTTATTTTATATCGTTATAAACTGCAAGTTCACTATGTGTTGAAATGATATATACTCGAATGATCAATAGATTAGAGAAAAATCGTTATGGGTCGAAATGATAGACTTAAGTGATTTTATGGATTTTGAATATTTTCGGGATTGCGGATTGAAATGATATATATCTGTAAATATAAAATTTTAAATTGCGGATTGAAATGATAAATATCTGTATCACTTTACCCTAGAGTAGAGAATTATATACGGACACTGGATTGGTTAAATTAAATGATTTTAAAGCTTTAAATTTTTGAATCCTTTTAAATGATCTTTTGAAATAAAAATTGATTTATACGAATTGAATTATTATCGAAATTCAAGTTTATGAAAAAATTGGAATTGGTTTAAAGGTATTGTTAAAAGGATTTAATTGAAATTTCAAAGTTGAATTTGGAATAAAAGTGAAATTTGTCAGAATTGAATTATTTTAAATTGTTTGAAACAATTGAAATATAACTTTGAAATATATTGAATTTGGAGTAATTTAAATTGATATTTCGAACGTGGATTGGAGGCGATATTGAATTAAATATTTTATTGAGAATTGGAATTAGAAAATTTGAAATTGGGTTTTGGGATATTAAAATGGTCCAAATGTACTGGAACGAAATAAATAGTTTAAATTGATATAAATTTCAAATTCATATTTTAATACAAACTGTTTTAAAAATATATTATTTCAAAATTTCTAATTATTAAGATTTCAAAGTATTAAACTATTTTAACCTGTATTAATTATATTAAATCATTTTAACCTATTTTAAACCATTTAATTTATTTAAACTAATTAAACCGTTTGACTTATTTTAAATCTAATTAATCTATTTTAAAGCTATTTAATCTATTTTAATTATATTTAATCTATTTTAAATCTATATTAACTATTTATAACTATTTAAACTATTTTCTTCTAAATTCCAAACTAAGTAAAATGGATGGGTTTATATTCAAATTCTCGATTTTTTAAGTGAATGTGGTTAAGCGAAATTATAAGCTAAGTTGGGAATTAAATAACATATTTGGTTTAATATGATATTTTGAAATGAGAGTTCAGCCTATTTTGGAAATATGACTTTTGAAAGGAAATATAATTTCGAACTATGATTTCAATGTGATATAATTTCGGAAGTAAGTAATGATTTCGAAAATGATATGATTTGAATTGAATATGATATTTTGATATCAATTATGAAATGATTTTGGAAATGTAAAAGAACCATCTAGTGTGTAATATGCGATTGGTTGTTAAATAGACCGGGATCGTATGTGGGCATACTCTCTGTCAATACCAAAAACCACTTTGACAACTGTGTACGTGGTGGAGATTCCAGAATGAAGTAGGATGGTGGCAACGATCCTATAAGGTATATACGTGGACCTGACTCCCGTGAGTTAGCATAAGGTGGCTAAAACAGGAGCAATTGACGGGCTAAGTGAGGTCATTCCTCCGATCGGGCACATTCCATCGATCTATATTCTGACTTTTTGATTTATTCGGTGGCCACCCTTCGATTTTTACTCGGAAGTGTGTTTCGAGTTGGACGGTAGTTGTGGCTGTGCGTTACCAACAGTCCAGAAGTGTAATTGGTATATCTACCCTGGCATTGTCTAGTTGTGCCGTGTCTGTCACCTACCCTAGCGCGCCTTCTACGAGTTTGGTTTGTACCATACCTATGGAGTGCCCTCTGACGGCACCTAGTACGGGTGGGATTATGATACTATATAGACTATGGGAAATAAAAATGTGTTAAGGGGGAAAATGTAACGCCTTAACGCTATTTTAATAGTTTATATTACTGTAGACATATTATAATAGCGTATTGTACTACATAGTAGATAGTTTAACAGATCCTTAGGAGAAGTGAATCCCGAACATCTCTTTGGTTACTGCACTCACATTAGACACTGGATAGGAGATGTCAAACCCCGTAAACATCTCCGACGCCGTTTACACATATTTATTTACCGTTGATTTAACTCACATAAGATCTTTTAGTTCTGACTCGAGTGTTTTGTCTTTTCAATTCGCTCGGGTCAGCCTGAGCATTTCAGTATTTGAAGACCTTTTCTGGAGGACGAAGACGAAGATTTGTACTATTATTACTTATTCTATTATTCCACTACATCATACTGTTCCGCTGCATTATCATTTATTTATCTCTGATATGTGTAACTCTGATTTTGTATTGTATAAGTATAATCAAATGTTTAGTATACAACTTCATGAACTGTTATTTGATTATTATATTTTGTCATTCTACTGCGAGATTCTGTTTTGTTTTTTTTCTTTCTCTGCTTTTCTTATTCACCCCAATAACAATACGTCCTTCTGTATGGTTTGAGTAGACATGTGTGTCTTCTTAAAGCATACAAAAAGGCGGGATGTTACACCTTGTCACATGCCTTATCGCGCCTTCTATGAGTTTGGTTTGTACCGTACCTATGGAGTGCCCTCTGATAGCTCTCCAGTTTACGGAGGAACTACGGTACTGTATAGACTACGGGAATATATAAAAATGTGTTAAGAGGGATATGGGTAACGCCTTAACGCTATTTTAATACTTTACTTTACTATAGACACTATTATAATAGCGTATTGTACTATGTATGTAGATAGTTAACGGATCCTTAAGAAATGGAAATCCCAAACATCTCTTAAGTTATTGCACTCACGTTGACACTGGACAGGAGATGTCAAACCCCGTAATCATCAGTGACGCCGTTACGCTCATATTTATTTACTTTTGATTTAACTTACATAAGATCTTTTAGTTCTGACTCGAGTGTTTTGTCTTTTCAATTCGCTCGGGTCAGTCTGAGTTTTTCAGTGTATCGAAGACTGCTTTCTGGAGGACGAAGATGGAGATTTAGTACTATTATTATTTATTATACTTATTCCACTGCATCATGTTGTTCCGCTGCATTTATTTATTTATTCCTTTTATGTAACTCTGATCTGTATTGTAAAAATGTAATCAAGTGATATTTGCAAAACAGCTTCATGAACTGTTTATTTGATTATTATATTTTGTCATTCTGCTGTGAGATTCTGTATTTTATTTTTATTTCTTTCTCTGCTTTTCTTATTTACCTCATAACAATCCTCCCTTTTGAATGGTTTGAGTTTGACATGTGGTTTAATGTCGATTTAAACCGTCCAAAAAGGTGTGTCGTTACAATCGGTTTTTGGTACACAAATATGAAATTGATGATATTCACGTAAATACCATCATTGAATCGAGAAATGCTAGATTTTTCAAACATGTATACCCTTTGAAACATGGTACTGAAAATTATACTCAAAAGAGACCAAGGGAAACTGAAATTTCCAATTCTTTTGAGGATACTGAACAAAATATTGATAATAATCAGCAAAACAGTGCTGATCAACTAGTGGAGGAACCAAGGAGAAGCAAAAGATCAAGGACCTCAAAAACCTTTGGACCAGACTTATACACATTTATGTTAGAAGACGATCCATTAACATACAAACAAGCTATTTCCTTCGTCGATGCCCCTTACTAGAAGGAGGCCATTAACAATGAGATCGAATCTATTGTGGCAAACCATACATGGGAGTTAGTTGATTTACCTCAAAGATGAAAGACCTTATGTAATAAATGGATATTTAAGAAGAAATTGAAACCTGATGGTTCAATAGGTATAAAGGTCGACTTGTGGTTCAAGGATTAAGACAAAAAGAAGAACTGTACTATTTTGACACATACTCTCCAGTAACTAGAATAACATCAATAAGAATGCTGATAACAATTGCATCCATGCTTGATCTAGAAATACATCAAATGGATGTAAAGACAACATTTTTAAGTGGTAAACTAGAAGAAGAAATATACATGAAACAACTTGAAGGTTTCCTAAAAACTGAAAATGAAAGTAAGGTTTGTAGATTAAGAAAATTATTATACGGGCTTAAACAAGCGCCTAAACAATGACATGAAAAATTTGATGAAAATACGATACTAAATGGATTTCATATTAATGAATGTGACAAATGTGTCTATTCTAAATATACAAATATGAGATGTGTCATTGTATGTCTATATGTAGATGATTTACTAATATTTGGAAGAAACAAGGAGATAATAAAATCTACAAAAGATATGCTCTCAACCAGATTTGACAAGAAAGATCTGTGAATCGCTGATGTGATACTTGGTGTAAAAATACATAAAACCAACCAGGGATATGTGTTGTCTCAATCACACTACATTAGGAAAATACTTGAAAAGTTTAAACGACACAATATAATATCAGAAAAATCACCCGTAGATTTGAACCAAAACTAGGTTAAAAATAGCGATGATAGTATTTACCAACTTGAGTACTCTCGTATATTAGACAACATTATGTACGTAATGAACCGCACTAGGTCTCATATAGAATATGTTGTAAGTAAACTCAACAGATATACTAGCAACCCAGGAAAGAATCACTGGAAAGCTTTAATTCGAGTACTAGGATACCTAAGGTATACACAAAGTCATAGACTACATTATGATATGTACCCATCTGTAATAGAAGGGTATTGTGATGCAAACTTGATAACTGGTTCATCAGATACAAAATCCACTAGTGGATATGTGTTTACCTTAACTAGTGAGGCAATATCTTGGATATCCTCTAAACAAACTTGTATAGCGAGATCAACCATGGAATCAAAATTTATTTGCTTAGACAAAGCCGTAGAAAAAGCAGATTGGCTTCGAGGTTTTTTAAAAGGTATTCCGAATTGGGAAAACTTATACCTCCAATAAGCTTACATTGCGATAGCCAATCAGCAATTGGAAGGACCAATAGTAAGCTTTACAATGGCAAGTCTAGACATATTCGTCGTAGACATAAAACTGTTAGACAACTTCTCTCCAATGGGGTTATCATAATTGGCTATGTAAGATCGAATGATAACATTGTGGATTCACTAACAAAAGGCTTACCTAAAGAGAAGGTTAATATCTTATCGATATGAATGAGGTTAAGGCCCATAAACTAAAAAGTTTCTTTAAACGAAAAACTGACCTAGCTGACTAGAGACCTCAAGTTCTAAGTTTAAAAGGACAACTAAGTTTAGATAAACTCGATAGCACTATAAATATTCAAACCATTCCTACAGTGCACTATTCGTCAGAGAAAATTGTAAGTTTTGAAACTTTTAATGATGTCCATACTTGGTAAGACAAAAAACCAAGTGTTAAGAATCGCCTACGCGAGTGCGAAGGCGTAGCTTTAAGGAGAATTGAAAGACCAAATTCTCCAAACACTCATGAGACCAAGCTGGTGTTCATGGTAAATATAAACACAAACAGAGAACCAAGGAAGATAAGAAACATTTATCATGTGTTACCTTTTTAGACTTACCCAAAAGGCTTACAGTTCAAAGACAATCTAAGTCCACTGATTCGTCAGTAAATCAAAAAGATAAAACACTAGAAAAGTTCAAAGCCTGTATGCTACTTTAATCGATACGATAAAAGGTTCTTAAAATTAAGAACAAGTGAGCAACTACTCATTCATGTGGGGAATTGTTGGAAATAAATGAGTAATATATTGGGAAATGTGAGGCATTGAATGCCTTAAGAAATGAATAGTCCCACGGCTTAGAATAAAATATACATTTTGTGTTTATATACTAAGATGTGGACACTATTATAGTTACTATGAGACAAAGAATAGCCATGACGGGTGCTGCAACGCACTACCCTGCACGCGCGCACCCGTGCTCGCACCCGCATCCACGGCGTTGGCGAATGAGCGTTTGAGGCGTATTAGAGGCACTTAACACTTTGCAGTTGGCTTGGCTTGGCTGTTCAGACCAAACAGTTTTTTAATTTTGTCCATTCAAACTCAAACGGTCGCACCGCTTGGTAAAGGGTCGCAACCTTTCCAACTGTCGCAACCATTCGAACAAGGTACCTATTACCGAATAGGCACATTCTCGCGCCTATATATAAGCTGAAGGAAAACAGGAAAATCCATTCAGTTTTTTCAGCACTTTAGCTTCCTCTCCCACAAATCTCTGTTCTTAGTTAAATTCTCTTGAGTTCATCATTGCTTTTTTATTGTTGTGTAGCATCACAGAGACAGATCCGTTTCATCTTGGGAAACAATTGTTTGATATCCTTAAGCACCGTAGAGGGAGCAATATTGTTTTAAGGAAATAGAATATTCCGGACTCGGACAATCTAATCGGTATTATATCTATTGTATAATCTGTTTACTGTACAGTTCTATTGGTAACAGTTTTTGCAACATAGTTGTGATAGTTCTGTAGTTGTAACAATTTTGCAACGTATTCATACCAGTTTTGCAATATAGTTGTAACAGTTCTGTAGTTGTAATAGTTCTGAAGTTGAAACGGTTTTGCAACCTAATCGTAACAGTTTCGTAACACCTTTGTAACGTACTGTTAACATATAAATATCACAAATGAGAGAAGAGACGGTTACATAACTCTTGCCAATGCTGAAAACATGAACAACTAAGGAGAAAAATGTCTAGCAAACATAAGAGGCCAAAAAAAAAAGCTTAGGAGATCATAATATTAGGAATTAAGATTTTTTTTTTTTGATAGGCTAGATTAGAAAATGAAAGTAGAAAGGTAAAAGTGAAAATGGAAGATGTACATAACGAATAAATGAAATTGGAAGTGAAAGGGTATAAGGTTATAACATTGTAATAAAATTAATTTAAGGTTTGAAATTGAAAATAATTATTAAAGGAGTGAATTTTTTTTTTTTTGCTCAAATTATGGAGAGAGCGGGATTCGAAATAAAAATCAATAAGAATGCAGAATATAAAGAATCTGATATTCTCTGTTATATATAATATAATAGATATAATAGATAATATAATAGATTTGTACATAGCAGAGCGGTCTGTATTGATATACAGTAGAAGATAACAAGTAAGCGTATTCATATTCGGAACACATAAACTGTATTACTTTCTTAGCTAGGAACGATGCATTAACATATAATTAACTAGAACTTTTAAATTTGTTACCACGATTGATTTGTATATTGTATAGTGATTTGTACACAGTAAAGTTTATCCATGTTTTAGGAAATCTTGATAATTAAACACAATATGTCACGAAAAGAAACACATGGGTCCTGAACATTTGAACAAAAATAGTGCATATAATCTTAACTAGGAAGGATGCATTAACATATAATTAGATAAATGCATATTCATTAAACATATTATTTATAAAATATTGTAGATTAACTTAACCAGCAGGATGCATTTACATATATATTTCCAATAAATACATATTCCTAAAATCTCTATTAGATTACCTGGTAGAGCGATTTCTTTACTCCAATGCATGCATGAATTTATAATCAATATTATTTCTCTATTTGCTGGGCATATCAAATGTTATATAAAGGATGAAATCCATTCAGGTTAAGCACTCCAATCAACAGAGAAAAGAAAAATATTCATAATCAATGGCTGCTAAACCATTTTTCATCTACTTTCTAGCTGCCTTAGCTCTTATGTCATTTGTTCTCAACTCAGGTAAATTTCCAGTACAGCTTATATGTTTCTTCAACTTTTAGTTAGATACGTAACTATTACAAACAGTGACTATTATGTTTGAATCAAACTAATCCCGGCCCTTTCTTCTTTACACAGTTTGTGTTGATGCCAGGTATGTTGTGGAAGACGTACGCTTGATTCCTCAAGGACCATGCAAGAACTTTCCAGACTGCAATCAGGCTTGTATCGGATTTCAATTTGTTGGTGGAAAATGTGTTAATTTATCTCCAGGCAACGATGCTACTAGTAATTGTTGTTGCTTTGCTTAAGTACCCTTTTTGTACTCCGACCTAGTGAGTTTATGAGTAATGATAGATTATATTTCAAAATATTTTTTTGGTATCTTATGATCAGACTTAATATTCATCAAATCTAATCAGATTATAATTCCTTTTATAATCAACTATTTCATTCAATAATTTGTTAATTATATTCATGATCTTGTCTATTTCTTAGGCAATTATAATAAAATTTACAGAAAAATCAACATTAAAATTGCGGAAAAACTGTTTAGATATTAGCTTTGATGATTAAGTACCATTTTAATCATTTTTCTAGTAGCAATCTGATCTTTGTACTGTTTGGTCATGATGGTTTTAAACTTTGGACTGGATAATTTTACAAAACTACTGATGAGTTTTTTGCTATATTATTTTTGTTGATGGGTATGTGATTGGTGTATGTGTGTTTTTATATTTCTTTAACTACACCACTAAAGTAGTAAAAGATGCCATAAACTTGATATTTATTAAATAATTTTGTTTTACTAACTGTTTGTTAAGTTGTGGCTACTGTGTAGGTGAGCAGTATTGACTTTGTTGTCTGATATCACTAGGCTTAATTAGTATGATTTAAAGTAGTTGTAAGTTGTAACTGCGCCCTCAAGTTAGTCATATTGAAAGCCATGTAAAATAGAGTATTTATTGGAATAATTCTTGATAAGTATGATGGGATAATTTGTTGCGTGTATTATTTATTTGTCGACTTACAACAAGACATATATGATTAGTGTACCGCTATCGACACCGATCTTATTGCTAATTGTCACCATGGTTAGCGACCACCACCGCGCGAGCCTTGATTGCTCTGGCGGTTGTTCACCGAACGGTGGCCCGTAGCGATTAGTTGGGTGCATATAGTAACGCACTATAATTATAGTAGTATTAAAAGTGAATGTGCAGGATTTGTGCATCCATATGTGGTTGAATATGAAAAGTGAGTTTCCAACGCGAATTTTTTTATTCTCATATATAAACAAAATAAATAATATTTGTTCCACTGAATGGTCACGTCAAGTTGTGGATGAAAATAGGCAAAGTTCGTACTGTGGTGGTCTAATACCAGTATATACTGTAAGAAATTCTTTATTGTTCGATCTTTCATGATTAATGATGAACAATTCAAGTAATAGCCCAAGGATCACCAATACCGAATATTTCGCAAACAAAACTTAATATGATTTATTGTTTAAGATGACGTACCTTAATTAATAGCGGAAGATGTAATGGTTGTCATCTTCTTCTTCTGACTTCTAATAATTACTCTTCTTCTCAGAATTCGGTTTCTCTCTCTAACTCTATTTCTTTATGTGTTTCTTGATGGAGAAAAATACATCTGTCTTTTTTTTGGAGAGAGAGGACTCAATCCTTTATATAACATTTAACTCTAAATCTGGTACGTCCATCATATACTAATTCAACGCTTACGATTAATCACAGACCGAATGTTCTAATTATAGAATGGTCTATTTATGACTTAATTAATCGGGTCATATTAAGATTAGAAAACTGCATAACGTTAAAGGTAAATGAAACGTTCTATTTATGACCTAATTAATAGGATCACATTAAGATTAGAAACTGCATAACGTTAAAAGTAAATGAAACGATTACAGTTTTTAATAGCAGATTTCTAACATTCTCCCACTTGACCCGATTATTCATAATATCAAGTGTTGAACATCATCCTATGATAAATTGCTGAGAGTTATGGCGGTTGTGCATTATTAATTCAATGCATTCTCTTCCATATACTATAATACCAGCAATCCATCATTTTATACTCATAATTTATATAAAACAGCATAATGGTCTACATAATGTCTTATATCATAATGATTAAACATAATATCTTTATAAGACTCTTTCTTGTTTAAAATTACATAAAGTACGTACTACCACATTAAAACAAAAGACACATAATTGTATATTAGAAACACACAAAGGAGCTCAGAATGTCACACATCAATTATTATTAATACAACCAAGACCCATTTTTTGAACATGTTCCTTAAATTGTCTTGACTGTAACCCTTTCGCCAAAGGGTCTGCAATCATAAGTTATGTCCTGATGTGCATGATTGACACTCTTTGTTTCTGAACCTCATCTTTCACAACAACATACTTCAGTTCCATATGTTTGGCACCTTTAGAGTACTTGTCGTTTTTTGAGAAAAACACTGCTGCAGAGTTATCATAATAAATTTTCAACGGCTTGCTAATGGTGTCGACAACCGCAAGTCCTGAAATAAAGTTCTGCAACCATAATGCATGAATTGTGGCTTCATAACATGCCACAAATTCTGCCTCCATAGTAGATGAAGCAACGATAGTTTGTTTTGCACTTTTCCATGATATGGCTCCTTGAGCAAACATAAACAGGTAACAAAAAGTCAATTTTCTAGTATCGATGCATCCAGCAAAATCTGAATCGCTATATCCAATCACCTCCAATTCATTGGATCTACAATACATGAGCATGTAATCTTTCGTGCCTTGTAAGTACCTCAACACTTTCTTTGCAGCTTGCCAATGTTCTCTTCCTGGATTACTTTGATACCTCCCTAACATACCGACCGCAAAACTGATATCCGGTCTAGTACATGTTTGAGCATACATTAGGCTACCAACTACAGATGCATATGGAATTGATTCCATTTCCTTTCGCTCAACATCATTCTTAGGACATTGCATGAGATTGAATTTATCACCTTTCTATACAGGAACTTTCCCAAGTGAACACTTACTCATTCCAAATCTCTCTAGAATCCTTTCGATATATCCTTTCTGAGACAATCCCAATATTCCTTGTGATCGATCACGAAATATTTCTATTCCAATCACATAGGATGCCTCTCCCATATCTTTCATTTCAAAGTTCATTGAGAGAAATTCCTTAGTCTCATGCAATATGCTTAAATTATTTGCAGCAAGCAAGATGTCATCAACATAAAGGACTAGATAAATAAACTTGCTCCCACTGATCTTTGGTATAAACAGTGATCAACCGTATTTTCCTTAAAACCAAAAGATATAATGGTATTGAACTTAATATACTATTGCTGGGATGCTTGTTTAAGCCCATATATTGACTTCTTAAGTTTACACACCAATTGTTCTTTACCTTTTACAGAAAAACCCTCAGGTTGGTCCATATAAACATCTTCATCAAGATCTCCATTCAGAAAGGCTGTTTTCACATCCATTTGATGCAATTCCAAATCATAATGTGCTACTAATGCCATTATTATTCTTAGTGAGTCCTTTTTCGAAACAGGAGAAAATGTCTTCTTGTAATCAACACCATCTTTCTGAGTGCAACCCTTAGCAACAAGTCTAGCTTTATACTGTTCGATATTACCACTAGAGTCGTGTTTGGTTTAAAAAACTCATTTGCATCCAACTATTTTATAGCCATGTGGTAATTCAACGAGATCCCAAACTTCATTATGTTATATGGATTCTAGTTCTTCTTTCATGGCATTAATCCATTCCTTTGACTCTTTACTTTCTACAGCATGTGAAAACGAAACTGGGTCCTTATTGATTCATATATCATAATCTGATTCTTGCATATAAATCATATAATCATTAGAAATAGCTGACATACGATCTCTTTGAGATCTTCTTAATGCTACTTGTTGTGGTTCATGCATATCAGCATTATGTAAGTCATTTCCTTCAGGAAGTACTTCTTCATTTATATGTTGTTCATCATCATGCTGTTCTCCAACAACTGGAACAACATTTGGAGTAATAGTAGATGGAGGAACTATTCTAGGCAATGTAACATTTACCCTTGTTTCCTTTATTTCCACTATTTCTCTTCTAGTACTCCCATTGACTTCATCAATCTCAATGAATCTTGCATTACCGGTTTCTACAATTCTTGGATTATGATTAGAACAGTAAAACACATATCCTTTAGATTTTTCAAGGTAACCTAAAAAATACCCACTAATCGTTTGAGAATCTAATTTCTTTTTATGTGGATTATAAATTCTCGCTTCCGCTGAACAACCTCAAACATGCAGGTGTCTTAAGCTAGGTTTCCTGTTAGTCCATAATTCAAAAGGAGTCTTTTGAACAGCTTTACTAGGAACCCTATTCAACAAATAATTAGCGGTTTTGAGAGCATACGACCACAAATTCTTAGGTAGTGTAGAATCTGACATCATACTCCTAATCATATCTATTAACATCCTATTGCGCCTTTCTACTACACCAATTTGTTGTGGTGTACCTGGCATTGTGTATTGCGCACATATGCCATGACTTTCGAGGAATTTTGCAAATGGACCTAGACACTGGCCTGGCTCATTATATTTGCCATAATATTCACCACCTCTATCAGACCTTATGATTTTCACCTTTTTATCTAATTGCCTCTCAACTTCCTTTACAAACGTCTCAAGGACATTCACAGATTGAGAATTTTCATGAAGCAAATAGACATAACCATAGCGGGAAAAATCATCAATAAAAGTGATGAAATACTTTTCTCCATTAAAGGCTGGAGTGTCCATAGGTCCGCAAATATCAGTGTGTATTATTTCAAGAAGTTGGCTGCTTCTAGTGGCTCCTTTCTTATTATGTTTGGTTTGTTTACCTTTAATACAATCCACATATAATTCTAGATCACTAAAGTTCAAATTTGACAAAATTTCATTACTTACTAATCTCATCATTCTTTCTTTGGATATGTGACCTAGTCTTTTATGCCATAAGAAAGCAGAATTTTCATTCAACATGCTACGTTTGCATCCAACGTTATTTATTACATTCAGCAAGAAATTCGCATAAGTGTCATTTAGTTTTAATTTATATAAACCATCAATTAGAATACCAGAACCAACATTATCAGTATTCTTATATAAATCAAAACAACCAGATCCAAACGTACATCTAAAACCAAAAATATCCAACTTGCTTACGGAAATAAGATTTCTAGATAATGAAGGTACATAAAGGGTACTATATAAGTCTAATACATATCCACTTTCTAGAATTAGACAATAAGTCCCAATGCCTTCTATTATGGATTTCATTCCATTTCCCATAAAGAGAAAACGGTCTTCATTTGGATTTATGGTTCGGATCATAAGAAATCCATGCATATTATTGGAGACATGAGTTGTAGCACCAGTATCAAGCCACCATGTATTAATAGGAACTTCAACTAAATTTGATTCAAAACATACGAAAGATAGATGATTACCTTTCTTTTCGAACCAAGCTATCCTTTTCGGACAGTCATTTTGATAATGTCCTTTCCTTTTCAGAAATGACATCGAACATCCTTTAGTTCCTTCTTTTCCTTATCCTACCCATTCTTAGCAGGTGCCTTTTTCTTCTTGAAATGACTTGATTTTTCATTCTTTTCCTTACCAGCTTTATTACTCACAAAACTTACTGATTGATTCACTTGATTTTTCAAACGTCCTTCCTGAACAAGTCTACTGGCCAATTCATTAACATTCCAGTTATCCTTTATAGTATTATAGCTAATTTGAAAAGGTCCATATTCAGAAGGTAGCGAGTTCAGGATAAACTGGACAAGAAAAGAATCCTCTACTGTAAGTCCAAGGGAGTTTAACCTTGCTACAAGATTAGTCATCTCTATAATGTGCTCTTGCATAGTTCGCGACCCATCAAATTTCATGGTCGTGAGTTCTGCCATAAGAGTATCAACGAGTGACTTATCAGCTGAACGAAAATACTCTTCCACAAACTGCATATATTCCTTAGCACTTTCTGTTTGTGGAATTGTTGACTTGATGTTGTTAGCAACAGTCATCTTAATAAACATAAGGCTCAATCTGTTACTGCGTTCCCATGCTTTATGGTGTGATTTTTCTGTCTCAGTACTAGTTGTTGTAAGAGCAACAGGTTTATCCTCAAGGAATGCCAAGTCAAGATCCTGAACACCTAAATGGAAATTGACTTATTCTCTCCATTCAGAAAAATTAACACCAGTGAACAATGTAACAGATGAAGCATGTGTATTCATGGGAACTACTGCAAATTAAATTAAAAAAATTGAAATAACTATAAGCTCATAGCTAACGCGATTCAGATATGTACATAATAGTATAATATAGCACTCCTTTGGGTAGATATTATCTTATACTTAACATAATTAAATACCAAAACATAAGTAAGTAATAAATATATTCAATTAAATAGAACTGACATCTTTGGATGATCAATATTTATTTAATCAAGATATCTATTAAACCTCAACATGTCAACTAGTTATAGAACAAGACTTTCCTTTGGGTAAGTTCTCAAGTTCTATCATTAGTAACGCCAGTTTTTAATTGGTATTATTATAACTAGCAATTTCTATCAATAATCATTATGTCACTTATGCACTAAATGATTATTCTGATTTTGACCACTTTGGTGATTAACAAAATCATAAATCTCATGTGCATAAATGACTTATAACACATACTTGATTAAACATCATGAGTAAAGCATAGAACAGATCAATTGCAATCATAGGAAATATTCAGTTATTGATTGGTGGCTCTGATACCAAATGTAATAAATTCTTTACTGTTTGATCTTTCATGGTTAATGATGAACAATTCAAGTAATAGCTTAAGGATCACCAATACCGAATATTTCACAAACAAAACTTCATATGATTTATTGTTTAAGATGACATACATTGATTTACAGCGGAAGATGTAATGGCTGTCATCTTCTTCTTCTGACTTCTAATAATTACTCTTCTTCTCAGAATTCAGTTTCTCTCTCTAACCCTATTTCTTTATGTGTTTCTTGATGGAGAAGAATACATCTGTTTTTTTAGAAAGAGAGGACCTAATTCTTTATATACCATTTAACTCTAAATCTGGTACGTCCATCATATACCAATTCAACGCTTAAGATTAACCACAGACCTAATGTTCTAATTATAGAACGGTCTATTTATGACTTAATTAATCGGGTTAAAGATAAATAAAACGTTCTATTTATGACCTAATTAATAGGGTCACATTAAGATTAGAAACTGCATAACGTTAAAGGTAAATGAAACGATTGCAGTTTCTAATAGCGGATTTCTAACATATACATCCCTCAAGTTCACTTTTTGGATATTTCATTTAGAATCCAAGAGATTGAGTTCGAGTTTATTTGTATCAAAAAATGAACCTAAACGTAGCATATATAATTTTCTATTGTGGAACGCTAACCAAATATGTAACTTTTAAATAGTTTAATCTACTAGTATTGATGTGATCACGGAGACGGATTAATGCACAACACAAGAAGATCTCGAGGACTTCAATAACTCTAAAGTAAAAAGAAAAAAAAAGTATTTAAAAATAAATGAAACAAGGGATTTATAGTGGTTTGATTGTTAGTGTAGTTTACATCCACTTCTTTTATTGTTTGTTGATTACACTTGATGTTCCTTTAGAATTTGTAATGCACTTCTTTTACTCATTTATTAGCCATTCAATCATAAGCATCATACCTAAATTTGTAATGCATACTTCGTTTGATTTTCACCCTTTCGAAAAATATGGGTAGTTTTTTCTCTTGATTTTGACTTCAAACTTTATAGTGGATTAATTTCGTGGGACTTCCATTGTTTGCTTATTAATGGTGTAATACTCTCATGAGTCCCAAAGATCCAATTTTGACGGTACTTTCTTTATGAATAGTCATTTGGTAAATATGTTGTATATAAATTATTTAATTTATATTTATTACGATAGTTGATGATAAATATTGATGTGAAAATTCCAATGCATAGCTTTGGCTAATTGGTTTGACATAGACTGGCATTAGTGAACTAAAAATTCATTGTTTTTTTTTTGGATTTCGTAGCATAATAAGCATAAATTTTAGAAACCATTTATTTTGTTTATTTATGCATAACTTTTGAATGTAGAGTTGACATTCGTGGTTGCTAAACCACCACGATGCAGGGCAATGATAACCCTAGTTGGATTCTTGAGTGAATTTCTAAAATGGTTATATTTGATAAAGGAGGAAGATAAACTGAATTGTATTTCGATAATACTTGACTTATTCATACAATACAGCTGTCACTTGCATAATTACAATTGTACCCTTACTTCGTATGTTATTTCCTTTACACTGAAGAATTATATCACTTAATTGTCCCCTTTAATTTGAGCTAGGGTTTCCTCTTGACTTCAAAAATGGCTACTGCAAAATCTCCTTCCAGATCTGATTTTAATATACGAAATTTCTTCTTGGCGTAGACTTTATGGAGCTAAGACTCTCTTATTGTAATCAATTCGACTGCTGAGACTTTCTACCTTCAGATCCGTTCTTAATCGATAGAAATTCTTTGATGATATTGATTTTGTAAGTATGTCGGCTCTGGTAAGGGGCAGGTACATGATTTATGCTTAATCTTCCACTATTTACTTGTTCACGTACGAAATATAAATCGAGTTACATATGCTTTGTTCTTGTGTGTAAGATTAGATTTGCTAAAAGTGATACTGCACTTAAATTGTCACACCAAATCACTGAATTTCTGGTTGTACTGATTTTGAGTTCACTGAGTAATGACTCTACCCATATTATTTCTATTGTTGTGCTTGCTAGGCTTCTATACTGTGATTGTGTACTTGATCTTGAGATTGTTGGTTGTTTTTTCAAACACCATGGTATTGGATTTTCTCCTAAATAAATGCAGTACCCTGTAGTTGTCTGATTTTCTCCAAAACATGTATATCTCTTCTTGTAGCTCACCATTTAAAAATGCATTATTTACATCTAGTTGTCTGATATTCCATTTCTTATGCAATGCTATAGTTAATATTACTTGTATTGTAGTTGGTTTAACTACTGGAGAGAAGCTCTCATTAAAATCAAAACCATGTTGTTGTGTGTAACCTTTTGCTACTAATCTTGCCTTATATCTCTGAATAGTACCATCTGGGTTTTTCTTCAGTTTATATATCCACTTTGAGCCTATGATGTTTTTGTGTTTAGGTAGTGGAACAATACTTCAGGTGTTGTTTCTTACCAATGCATTATATTCTTGTTCCATTGCATCTTTCCACTTCTTACTGTCTGCAGTTTGCTCATATGTTTCTGGCTCTTCATTATCTGAACACGTTGTGTACAGGTTTGGCTTGAATATTCCACCTTTTGATCTGGTTACCATATGATGTCCTCTATTTGGTTTGCTCTTGCTATGTTGAAGTTTGTTCAATACTTTATTGTAGTTGTATACTATCTTCTCTGTTGCCACACTGATCACTTATATTTGTTGGAGTGTGAGTATGATTTAGTGGTGATACAGGGAAGTCCTAACCTGGTTGATTGAATGACACTGAGTGTTGGGCCTTTGAGTCACTGTTGCTCTCTTCCACATTCTTCCGACTTTTAATGCTGACATACAATGGGATATATGGAATTGATGTCACTGGATTGTATACCTTTTGTGTAGTCTTTACAATTGATGTATTAAAAGGAAATACATATTTATTGAATACAACATGCATTGATGTAACTTTCCATTACTATCAAGACATTTGTATCTATTCCGATTCACACCATAGCCTAAAAAGGTGCATGGTGTGGATCTGAAGTTTAGTTTATGAGAATTATATTGTCTTAGATAGGGAAAACATTGACATCCAAATGTTCTTAAACTTTTATAATCTGGTGTCTTATTAAGTAACACTTCCATTGGACTTTTGCCTTGCAACACTTTAGTTGGTAATCTATTAATTAAGTATACTGCTGTTGCAAATGCATCTAGCCAAAATTTTAATGGAAGTGATGCTTGAGCTAATAATGTTAAACCAGTTTCTACTATGTGTCTGTTTTCTTTCTACTAATCCATTTTGTTCAGATGTATAGGGACAAGTTACTCTATGAATGATTCCTTCTTCTTTTAGGAATCCTTTAAGTGACTTGTACTTTGTTCCACCATATGTTTGAATTGTTTTTACCTGCTGTCCAGTTTGGTTTTCCACTTGTTTAGTAAAGCGAACTACCACATATTGTGTTTTAGACTTTGATTTCAAGAAGTATATCCAAGTGTACCTGGAATATGCATCTATAAAGGAGATATAATAATTGAATCCATAATCTGAATTGATTCATGCAGGCCCCCATAAGTCAGTTGCAATTAATTGCAAGGGCTTATTAAATTCAGATTTTGATTCTAGAAAAGTCAGTTTGTGACTTTTTCCCATTTGGCAGTAAGTACATATATAAGAAAGAGGTATATCATTAACTTCAATTTATTATCATCTAATATTTTCCTTACAATTTTTACACTAGGGTGACCCAGCTTGCTAGCCAAATATCAAAGACACTTTTTGTAATTTCTGGTAACCCTGATTCTGTTAAGTTGCAACATTTCCTTGAACTACTTGTATGACTAACTTTTGATAGATTGAATCTGTATATAGACCCTTGTGTGTATCGCCCTCCAATAAAATTTGTTTGGTCTGAATATCTTTAACTAGGCAGTATTTTGGGTAAAACTCAAAAAACATATTATTATCTTGTGCAAATTGTGACATGCTAATAAGATTCTTTCTTATTTCTAGAACTCTTAATAGATTGTTCAAGTGCATAATTCTCTGACCGGTAATTACTGCAGTTCCAGTTTGTGTAATATTGATACTAGTGCCACTACCCATACAAATAGATTGATTACCTTTGTACTCCTTGTTGCCAATGTTTAGATTTTGCAGATTGTTGGTTACATGATGAGTTGCACCTGAATCTGGATACCAGCATTCATTCTGAATGTCTTCTTATTTGGCTGCTTCACACATGTTCAGGTTATGTATTCTTTGCTCCTTTGGTACACTTCTTGCTTCTTGATGTATGCTTGCTATGTTTGCATTCATACTTTGATTTCTCTAGTTGCTTGCATTGAAATTAGAATGAAATCTGAAATAACACTTATTGGCTATGTGTCCTATTTTTTCATATATTTGGCATTTTGTCCATTGCTACTGTTCCATCTACCACCTCTTCCTTTATTTCTTCCTGACTGGTTTCTTGAAAAGTTTTTATCATTTCTTGCTCCACTATTATTCTTGTTGTTGTAATTCTTTTCTTGATTCCTATTTCTTGAGTTGGCTGCATAATTGATTATGAGTTCATTATCAAAAGGTTTCTTTAGTTCAATCCTACCCTCATGTGCAAGAAGAGTAGAATGAACATACTGAATGGATGGTATATCTTCCTTAAATGCTATTATTGGAACCACTGCTTTATACTCATTATCTAGCCCATTAATAATTGTTAGTATTTGCTCTGTGTCTGAAATTTTATGGCCAGCTACTTTTAAAAGATCACAGTAATTCTTGATTTTTGTCAAGTAATCCCTCATTGACATGATGTCCTTTCTTAACTTTTGCATCTGCCTTTTATAATGCATTATCTTTGCTGTTGATTGTGAGTTGAAAATCTGTTCAATGGTTGTCCAAATTTCATTTGTTTTTTACAACCAATAATTTGAGCTAGTAATTCAGTGCTTATGGAAGATAACAGCCAAGAACTCAGCAGATTAACTTGTCTTTGATGGGTAATATATTCCTTGTTGTTGACTACTTTTCCATCTGATGCGATAAATTTGGGTGGAGCGGTGTTGGTACCAAGAATGAACTCGCCATATCCTCTAATTGATGTTTCAATTTGAAATTTCCATAGTAGGTAACTGCTTTCATCTAAATGTGCAGTAATTAATTGACTTTGTGGGCTTACAATAGTTTTGATTAAATCATCTACAGATCACTGCTGTTGCTGCCTTGGTCTCTGACGTGGTTGTCGAATCATTACCGGAATTGTCTTCTCCAGCCATTAATGATGATTTCTTATTCTTGATATCAAGAATTCAAATCTGAAATGCTTTAAAATATAGCAGCCAAGATTATGATGATCTATTGGATATAATAGTGTGGCTCTCAGATCTGATATGATCTCTGATTAGGGTAGCTATAGATCTAATGATCTAATGAACCTTATGGCGAGACTAATTTTTAAAGTGAGGGAGAGAAAATTGATATGGCACAAACAGAAACCAGTGAATTGATATGCACAAATACTCTTGATCTATGCCTTCTCAAGTGATGATGCTAAATTCTGATGAGAAACTAACTCACCTAGATTTTCAGATGATATTTTCTCTGATGGGAACCTTGGTGAAGTATTGTGCCATGAGGCTTGTTGGTGGCTCCGATACCAAGTTGGATTCTTTAGTGAATTTCTAAAATGGTTATATTTGATAAAGGAGGAAGATAAAACTGAATTGTATTTCGATAATACAGTTTCCAATGTTACATTTCGGTTTTATAATGTTAGCCTACTTGACTTATTCATACAATACAGCTGTTACTTGCATAATTGCGATTTTACCCTTACTTCGTATGTTATTTCCTTTACACTGAAGAATTATATCACTTAACTTTCAACAAAATGAACTCCAACATCTATGAGTTGTAACAAGCATTATAGCTTCTATTAAAATACATTCTCCCTTAAGAATAAGTATTATTGGGCTATAAACTATATTAATATTATCACTTAATAGTGGAGCTGGAATATCTCAAATGTATCATATTGAGCAGTCAACTCGGTTATTATACAATGGTAGATCTAGGTTTATGAATGACCTTAAATAGATTTGGTTATTGTTTTTTCTGGGGTATGCTATATAGATTATTATTAGGAAGGAGCTAATAGAATTCTGCCTCACAAATTTTTATAATTTTCCAGTAGTGGTAACTATATAATTCATCCTTATCTACTATATAATATGAAAACCGAGTGAGTTTTTTCACTTCGATTATTCTTTTTATTCGAGCCCTCTTGTTGTAGGCATGTGGAATTTGTATTATCAAAGGTTACAATGAAATGTCATGCTAATTCTATTTCATTGATCCTTTTATCTACCTACAAGTTTGGGATCATACTCAAATCCTGTTACATGGACATATACTGTCAACTAGCAAAGATTTTTTTTATCATGTTCAATACTAGATTTATCTTTGGATCCCTTGCTATTGACGAGCTAGAATTGTATAGTTCATGCCACTTCAGTTGTTCATGCGCTAATTTGGATGAATGTTTAATTTTATGTTTTGTGGTTTAAAGGTGTTAAAATTTTACCGAGCTTTTATATTTATATTTTTGATTAGAACTATTGTATTCAAATTTATTTTGCTTTTATTTTGTTGTGCTTCTTATTTTTTTATTCTGCTTTTGTTTTTCTTCAATAATCTTATAAATCAATCCTAATTTTTTTTAAAATGAATTGCAGGTATCGTAAAGTTCTTTATTATTCTTGGTGTCTATTTTGATTTCATGTAAAAAGTAATAGCATTCTCAAGCTAGAAAAAGTTAAAACCAATTGGATAAAATTGACCTTGATTAGAGTATAAACTACATATAGTCGTATTTAGATCTAACACAGGTCCATTTGGAGCGGAGTGCGATTTTGTTCACACTTTTTTCAAAGTGTGAACAAAACACTCGGCTCTTATTGGAGGAATTCAAGGGGGGCCCTATGACCCACCATATTCCTCCAATAGGAGAAAAATGTTTCGTTCACACTTCAAAAAAAGTGTGAACAAAATTCTATTTTTTGGAGCAAGCTTCTGTTCCTTGTTGCCTTATGGGTAAATTATTGCCTAATATTCTTTGTAGGGTATCAATGATAGCTTGGCTCAAAATCAAAGGCACAAGATTCAGATGGATTCATTGTGCTAGATGAGAATTCTAAGCATATGGTATCATTCCACTCTACTCGCGTTATCTTTTGCAACTCATCCTTTTAACATATAATTGTTAGTGATTGATTATTTTTTGTAGATTAGCTTTTGCAGGTCCTCGAATCCAATAAAATTGTTCTTTTAAAAAGTGGAGAGTATGGTTTTTGCACGTGGTGTTGCTGCTTGCATTAACATGGATCAGTTAATGTAATTGTTGACCTTTGTTGAGAATGTTACAAATTTGAAGTAAGCTGTCATATTTTAACTCATATGGCCAATTCTTTGAATACCTGACATATTAGTTCTATAAACTTATTAAAAATATGCATCAATTCTAAAAATCATATATCAATTTGTTAAAATAGGTTTGTGTTCGCTAGAGTTGGAAAACTCGCTAACATACACTATATACATGTATTATTCACTATAGTGTAGTTTATTACCATGTGTGCATTTGCGGCGAACGAAAGCGGAGCATTTAAGTGGTGTGCTTGAGCGGGGTAGATTGTTGATCGGGGTATGCGTTTTCGGCTACGAACGAGGTATTTGAGGGGAGCATTTGAGCAGGTTATTTAATTTGCGATTTTTAATTAAATGGTTTATAATTAATTAATTATTTGTTTTGTTGTTATGTGAGTTTAATTATAAAGAAAGGGTTGAAGCACTCTTACATTGCAGGAAATATTCCATTGATATTCCCCGAGGCAAATTCTCACATTATCAACCAACCACAACTCGAGAGCCACTACCGGGCGGCCGATCTCTCCACCAAACCAGAAGCTACTCCTATAAAAATAGAAAAAGACAATTAGTAGCAGAGGGGCAAACAATAGCAGACTATGAAAAAGTGGTATCATATAAGGACAATAGAAAACGATTACCTGGTTTGGAGGAGGACTACCGCTCTAACTTCACTCTTCGAAAGCTGGATCAAATAGGGCAAGAAACTATAGTTAACAAGCATGCTTTGAATTTACACGGCATAAATAGCGACCTTCAGGAGGATAACTTGGCTGGAGGCAGCTACTCTAATGTCCAAACTAGAGAAAATAACTATAAGGGAAGTCAACAAGCAAATAAATATACAAATCATTGAATTAATCTAAAAAACAATAATATTAATTACAATTTTTTTACCTAATTTAAAAAGAGGTAGCAGCACACCCAATCGCAAGTTCAAAGAAGATTGCTCCCTACAGCAAGACATTATTTTGCAACTTGAAGTCCATAATCAACGAATAGGAGAAATTTTTTTCAGAAGCAACCTTAACAAGCAAATATATCACTTATCTGTGTAGAATAGAAGCGCGAGCGGTAAAATTTGGCAATAAGAGAAAGTAACAGTGAGTATACTCAAGAATTTGAGCAAAAGCAGTAGAACTGAAGACACTACTTCAGATATAAGGAATAAAAGAGCTGAAAACAGCAAGGAGATGATATAGGAGCCTCCTTGAAGCAGGAAGACGCATAAAGATTGGGGAATTGATAAATTGCCCTAAATCGTCTAACCTTGATTTTCTCTAGGGGAAGTTTGTATTGAAGAAAGTATCGCAAATGAAAAGGCTAAAGTATGGCTAGGGTTTAATGTATTAGTTGTATAAGATTCTGGTGTACTAACAGGTATTATATCCAGTTCATTTGGGCCTTGGGCCAATGTATTTGCTTTTTCAAAAAAAATTAACTATACTGAGAATTGAATTCACACAAGTTTTACTCCCTTCGTACATATTTCATTATCATGTAAAAACGTATTATTATTTTACCCTCGTCAATTATAGGGAATTACCTTTACTACATATGCTTCGTTGCTTTCTCTTTTGATGTTAGGATGTGTCCTCTATTTGTCAAGTTTAATAAACTTAAAATTTTACAATAGGATAGGATTGGTGCCTTTGCATCGGACTAAAGGAAATTCGTAGTGTAACGATCTAAAATTTCAAACACTTCGTATTTAAGTATCTGAATCATTTAAATATTCGAATCATGGATTTATTGTGATAAAAGTGATTTTATAATCTTGTTAGCCTCTTTTTAATTAATAACTAATGATGTTAAACTTGTTTTTGAAAAATGTTTACAAAAATAAAGAACTTTAAGAAATATCGATAATGTGACCGAAAATCTTTTTATCGATAAACAGCTTTTTGCTGGATAAAAGTTGTTCGAACTTGGTTTGCTTTCTTAGAATATTAATGTTCCTTTAATTAGAAATTAAAAATATTTTGTGTTATGGCTAACAAAATGTGATTAGTGAAAGATTAGCGAGTGGATTGAAGGGGACGACATTTTGGTGAACAGTAAAAGATATTTGTTTTAGGAGATGAGGTGGAAAGTTGGCATGTGAGGGGGAGCATCTTTTGTGGCGGGCCAAGAAGGTTTATCAGCTGATAGTAATCTCGTGTAAACTCTATTTAATCACTCTAATGGGTCAGAAAGTTTATTTTCTAAGTAATGAACAAAAATGTCTTCAAACTCTACTCCTCTTTAGTTTAACTTTCTCAAACCATATCAAATGAACTCCAAATCCTCTTAAACTTTGGCAAAGGCCTTAAGACAATATATAAACATGGAAAAGTAACTCAAAGGTGGAAGGAGATGAAAAAAGTGGCACCTATTTCTGGCAATGAGCCATTGGTGGAGTAGGAAGCATAGCCGTGAACTTTTTAAGGCTAAAGGTTGGATCTTTGGCTTATTGGTGATGGTCGAAAGTTGTTCTATTACTCTAGGCTTGCGGTTGGATGTTAGCATGGTTATGGGGTGAGTTTACTCACCATTGAATAGTATATGATGTGTGTTTATATGTTGTGTGCTTGAATATAAAGTAATGAACTATGCAAGTTATAACTTTGGACCCCCTTACTTTTGAATGCAAATGACAACTCTATATTGTATATCATCACTTCTATTACCCTCTACAATATGTAACATGTCATTGACTTTGTGTTTACATGTTTGGTTTGATTGTGTGTAGCATTGAAGTGTGAAAGTGGTTGAAGTGAGAAAGGTTACTATAAGTGCACTTCGATAATCTCTTATGTTTAACTTATGTAAAATGGTTATATGTGAATATATTGTGAAATTGTATATTTTGGTTGTGCTCTACATTTATAGTATTGTATGGGACAATAAAGAATTGATTTAGAAAATTATAGAAATGATAGAATAAAGTTTGCAAAAGTTAGCAAGCGAAAATGTCAATATGGATGCACTTTGTAAATGCTTCATGTTCGGGGATTTTAATATTTTTTCAAAAGATATCCCTAGGTGTTTCTTTGTTGTTTTATTAAGTGCTATATGTCTAGTACTTACTACAAAAATATTAGAGTTTAAGTCAATTTAAAGCTAGTTGAATAAAGTTGTAAAAGTTAATAGCGAAAATGTCGCTATATGAGCACTTTGAATGGCTTGATTGTGATTTTTACTATTATTTGGAAAGACATCCTTAAGGGTTACTTTGCATGGTTATTAATTAATATAAATAAAGTACATACTGTAAAAAATTGTATTTAAATTGATTATTAACTAATTGAAAACTGGTCAAACATTTAGGCCATTAAGATATGTTTTGTAGCAAAAATACGAAACTACAACATTTTCCAACTACAACACTTTCTGGGTGTTTCTAAACTTTTGACACAACTTCTATTAAATGTTGTTTGAGACGTTAAAAGGTATAAAACTGATGCTTAAATTAATTATTTTTACGAAATCTTTTTAGGGAGGTTTAATAACAGGTTTTAAAATATTTTAAAATTTGTTTCAATTTTTTATATATTTTTAATAATTATTTAAGAATTTTTAATTTAAAGGGATTTAAATATAAAATTTGATTTTTTATGATATTTGTTAAATTTTAAATTTTTTATTTTTAATTAATATTTTATATGGATATTTAAAATGTATATATAAGTGTGTGTATGTGTGTGTATAAATATATAAGTGTGGAAAAGTGAGTTAAGTATTTTATAAAAGGATAAATAATTTTGGTTATAACGCTTAGTTTTAACAAATGGTTTTGAGAAGTTAATAAAAAGAACATTACTTCGTTAAATAATTGTAGATACTTAGATCTTTAAAATGTAAATTTAAAGATAATGGCTAGTATAAAATGATTTTGGGTTAATAGTAAACAACGTTTAAGTAATATCTGAAAGTGACTGAGCTATAGGATCGTGTAATATGGATAAACTACTTGTGCGGAATATAAACTAAGTAAGTAATTAAAGCAGTAAAGTAAATGACACCTTAGATTTTTATACTGCTTCGAACTCCCGTTCTACGTCCAGTCCCAGACTCCTTCTGGATTTATACTAGCAACCCTCACTTAACCCGGAGGAATAGGTTTACACCACCTGAGCAACCGAACAGAACTTCTACCGCCTAAGCAACCGAATAGGACTTCTACCGCCTGAGCAACCGAACAGAACTTCTTTACAAATAACAAAAGTATCTGACTGTAGTGTGCTCTTTGAATAACACTAATAAGTCAATTAAATACAATCTTCCTATAATCTTCTCCTTTATGATATGTAGTGTAATGTGCTTGAGAATTGTGGAAGATACAGTGATCGACGATCAGAGAATGTAAGCAGTTTGAGTGCAGTTTGAAAATAGATAATAAGAGATAAGAATTCAAGAATATTAAAATCAATTGTTATCTTTGTTTGTTGAATTCTGGAATCTATTTATAGAGAATAAAAAGTTGCAACCATTGTTGAAAGATAACAATGAAAAGAAACAGGTGCAACTGTTGGTTTGTAGATGTTTCTCTTCGATGAAGAGAAGTGTCTTTTCATGAAAAATAGCCATTGAAAATATTCAGCCGACTGAATGAATTTATTCAGCCTTCTGAAATTTAAAAATCGAAAACAGCAAAGAAATAGGCTATTTTTGGCCTAATTCAACCGTATGAATAAAGTCATTCAACCGGCTGGATATTGTGAAACTATAGAATAGTTTCAACATTCAGACGACTGAATGATCTCATTCAACCGGCTGAATATTGTGAAACTATAAAATAGTTTCAGCAATCAGACGGCTGAATGATCTCATTCAGCCGGCTGTTTCAGCCTATTGTGCAGGGTAGTGTATGTGTGTATATGTTTTTATATATATATCATTTCAGGAGAGATTTTAACATATTTCTAAATAATATAAAGACTCTAGATAAATGACTATCAGCTTCAAAATACTCTGAATGCGAATCTGTAACGAATCTCCTGCATAATTGATTAGTACACACAAATATTTATTTATATAGTTTGTCATAATCAAAACAATGTAGAATCGAGATTCCAACAATATTTGTATTTAACCCATTTGAATATATTTATGAATGTAACTAGATCTTTCAAAAGAATGTGTTAAGTAATGGAACGTATAAAGTGTTTGGGTTTGTGGTAAACAATGTTTTAGTAACATTTGTTTTTGACCCTTTTGTTTGTACTTTTAAAATGCAAAATCTTGTTAATGGTTTGTGAATATCCCTATACCTTTGAGATAAATATATGAATGTATTTCGAATTGATAAGAGTAGAAATGAATAGCAAAATAGTAGAATACATATTATTTTTTTCAGAAGGAAAAGGTTCTATTACTAATAACGATGAGAACCATACAATATCATGACTCACCTCCTTAAAAAACCTTACCATTTAATAAGGAAAAAGAGCACGATGTCCTCTATTTAAGCACCTCTAATACAGGAGAAAGAAAAAACAAATTCAAATACAAAAAACAATTAAACAAACTAAGCAAAAATACAAGGCCGACCCAATAGGGAATAAACTCCACCGCTTCCGGATCATCTACCCGACCTAGCCCATAATACCCCACGCAACAAAACCTAATCAAAAACCCTACCATAGCAGCAACATTCTCATCAAGCATCTCCAAGTTCAATCCCCCACTTCAAAAATTTCTGTCTATCCTCCGATGAAACATGTCGGTAATTTAATCTTCTCTGTAGTTGTAGTCGAACATCGATTTCAATTAATCTGCACCTTTGCTCCTTCGAGCAACTTCTACCCTCAAATTGGCGTCTAGCCCTTTCCATCCAAATATGGAGAATACATAGATATATATATACATATCTTTTATAAAGGTATTTTAAATATATATACACACACAAGCAGGAAAAAGGAAGTGAATTAAAGCATCTTAGATTTATACGGTTTGTGATCCCTTAAGGAGGACCCATTCATATGAAACGTCTCTTGCTTTTAGAATGCATGTATTCGATATCACTAGTGGAGGACTCCTATATACCATTTGCTTAGTTATGTAGGAAGTATTATTTGATAAAAGAAGTTCTAAATGATTAAAGAATTATTATTTAATAAAAGAGGATTAGAAGTCGCTTATGTGACGTAATCGTGCTTTTTGTGAATTAATCATGCTTTGTATGAATTAATCGTGCTTTGTGTGACTTAATCGTGCTTTGTGTGTTTACTTGTCTATGGGAAGTATTTAGTCGTGTACTTAGCATTAAAAGCCAACGAATTAGATTTATTTTATTTTTGAGAGTTAAGAATGATGTTTGAGTAAGGCTTAGAAGTAAACGATGCTCTAATCTACCAACTTCACTCTTGACTAAGAGATAGCGTAAGTTTAGAAGGTCAGATACATGACAAGTATACAAAATTTGGTTATCATATGTGATCATTCTCATTATTATTGAATTTGACCAAAATTAACTTAGAAAATATGTAAAAGAAACACGAGAATTATATGGTACAGTTATCCACGGTGATGATATACCCTACATATAAACTCGTCTTGCTCTTCTAGGAAAAGTGATAAGGAAATCTACTTGGATAAAAGATGATCTCGACCCCTATGCATTGTCTATTTAATTCTAAAAGAATCAGGGTTAAGTAAACAGGAAATCTATTGATTAGTTTTTAGGCATTCGATAAGCGGTGGAGTGTACTTATAAAAGATGACTCAAAACCATAATCACTTCAAAACTGATATATGTGTTCTATGTTTTGGAAGCGGTTATGAAGTGAAATGTTATAGAGTTACTTGTGTAACGACCATCCTAAACCTCCGGTACCCTATAGACCTAAAAAGAGCATTATGGGGGTACCCGGCCGATGCATAACGGTAGCCAAGGGTTAAAAGAAATAAAACCCAATACAGAACCTGTAGAATATCTCATAGCGCATAGATAAAATATAATATAACAACACAGATGTAAAAAAGTGAACAGTGATATAATCAAATGAACCATAAATAATAACAACGGAGTGCATCGGGTTCACATACTATATAAAAACTAAAATATAGAGTTTATACATCCCATAACTCCAAAATAAACTCTAAAAACTATCTCTCATAATATAAGTATTGACAGCTCCATAGTACTGCATAGTGGAATATAAGCAATAGTAAGCTCCAAGTATAGATATATGAAAGCATAGCCTCCTGCTTGTACTCCGTACATCTTTATGCACTATCCTGACCTATTATCCCTAATTAATTCATTTAGGACTACCCAAGGTAATAAGAAGCAAAACATAAAACCCGAGTAAGGCAACAGTCTAGTGTGAGTGACATATCATCTCAAAAATACTATAAAATCGTATATAGTAAATGTTGGCGTCAAAATTGTCCACCAACACCCGATTATAAATGAAATCACTAATATCCATTCACAGATCACAGATTAAATATATGTAGAGAATATAATATGAAGAATAACCAAAATTAAAATGAAAGCAAGTAAAAGAGAGACAAGATTTATAGTGGTTCGACTAACTCCGGCCTACCTCCACTCCAGAACAATCCTTTTTATTACCAGAAATATGATTACAGTAATTCCAAAATAAAAATGGCAGAGTAGCCTCTGGGTAGAAGATGAAGAGAAACAGAATCAAGAAACTCTTTTCGAAGCCAGGTCTGTTGTATTTATAAGTGAAACTTCGGCTACAGGGCCTTCTCACCCACATGGGCCCACCATAACGATTGTCGAGCCCAACTTGTCTATCCTATGCAAACCCGAAGTAGATCATATGTCGACCCGAAGCAAACCCTACGCTGACCCGAAGTAGTCCTCATGCCGACCCGAAGCAATACCATATGCCGACCCGAAGTAGTTCAACCCTTGCCGACCCGAAGTTGATCCCATGCCGACCCGAAGCAACACCAATGCCGACCCGAAGTCAAATCCTTCTCAATGTTGCCCGAAGTAATACAACCTCTAGCTTATGCCGACCCGAAGTAATGCCTACACCGACCCGAAGCAGACCCTGTGCCGACCCGAAGTAAAGCCAATGCTGACCTGAAGTAACTCAACCCTTGCCAAAATCCATATTCCAAGTACACTGCATCATTTACCCATCGACCATGTTTAATCCTGGCTTTATATTATTATACATAATTGATTATCCATCCATCGATTTGAATGAAATCCATGATATTCCAGCCTCGATAACCATGAAGTCTATCGGGTTAAATCCGCTTGTATACTGCCTTGCCAAAAGGCGGCTTAACACTTTGCCCCCTAAAACATGCCTTGCGATAAGAAGGCGTGTTTTGTATTGCCATAAGCCCGATGTTCGAAACCTGTGGATGACCTGTTAAGAGATCAATGATCTTGCTTGATTGTTAGTAACAATCGTTCGGTACCTTTAATAGAATTCATAGCCGTCCCAGGCTGATGATGATTGCATGGGATCGAGCATCTGTTCGAGGTGAAATATGATGGTTCGAGATCGTGTGCCGCTTCAGGTGAAATGCGATCGTTCGAGATCATGTACCATTCGAGGAGAAATCTGATCGTTCGAGATCATGTGTCGCTCGAGGAGAAATGCAATCGTTCGAAATCGTGTGCCATTCGAGGCGAAATGTGATCGTTCGAGATCGTGTGCCATTCGAGGGGAGATGTGATCGTTCGAGATCAAGTGTCGTTCAAGGCGATATGTGAGTGTCCGGATGGGACTCGGAATTATAAATGTCGGATTTCACATTCGACTGATTTTTATAATTGAAATATTCAGCTAACAAAATCAAGTCCAGATACAAAAAGGAGAAACAAAAGAAAAAACTAAAACATCAAAGTGCATGCATCTCTGGGTGTTACGGTTCATTGTCATCTCAAAGCATGCCTGAGGACCGTTCGCGATCCCGTGCATGTGTAAGTGACTTAGCCATTTTATTGTGGAGTTTATTACTTATTATTTTCCATTCCGATTAATTAATGAAAAGTTGACGCCTCGATCCAAGGCCGTTTTCGTTTGATGCGGATGGCGGTCGCTCCTGTTCCACTACCGATGCTCGCGTTCTTATGTATTGTAACAGCCCACCATTTCAGATATGTCCCTCGATCTCATCCTCCAAGTGCCTGCAGTCATTTGTACTATGGCCTTCTAGCTCATGGAACAGGCAGTATTTGTTTGATTTCCTTTCATTATTGGCGCGCTCCCTCCTCATTGGCCTTCGATAGGGGATCTGCCCCCTAGTGTCCAGATATACCTGTTCTAATGTTTCAGTCAATTCCGTGTAAGAGGTGAATCTTGGTTCCCTTCGAGGTCGCTTCGGTCCATCAAAGCCATTATCTGCTCTTCGTTTTCCTTTGTCCTTGTTCGAATCTTCCCCGAGCGGATCTCTGCCATTGACCGCATAAACCTCAACTTCCTCTCTTCCATCTATATCAGCTTCAGCATCTTCCTGTCGCAGAAACCTTTTTGCTTCATGGTAAAACTCCCCTAAATCCATAGGTGGATCCCGCGCTAGTGAATCCTTGAATTTCATGCCATCAGTAATGCCAGATACAGCTGCCATCAAAACCATGGATGGATCTGGACAATCCACTGATGCCACCACAGCATTAAATCGTGTTGGAAAACTCCTCAGAGACTCTTCGGTCCTCTATTTCAGTGTTGCCAAACTCATCACATTTTTGGGTCTCGAGATGTGAACTCTAAACTGCCTCATAAACCTTTCGATCAATTCTATCCACGTACCAATAGAGCTACTTTCTAATTGTCTGAACCATAATGCTTCTATATCCATCAAATACAAAGGGAAGCACCATGCCATGACCTCCTCTGATGCCCCTAGTACTTCCATATGCCTCATATACCTTGTTAGATGAACAGCGGGATCCATCCTTCCATCATATGTCTCCAGCAATGGTAGTTTGAATTCCGGTGGATTCCTAGCTTGCCTAATCGTAGGAGCGAAGGGGCTCCTATTCACATCCTCAAAATCTCTATTTACCAATCCTCCTCTCATGCCCCGTCTGATTATTTCCGCCAACCTGTCGTTATCATCGAGTTGTAGTCTTTGTCTGTTGTCTCCAACCTGCCCCCGAGTCTGCGAGGAAGTCTTGAAATCTACTCTCCTAGACAAGCACCCATATCCTGATCAACACCAAACTACATAACATTGCCTAGTATCCTGCCTCGAGTGGAGCCAACTTGATGTGGGGGCATGCCCCCAAGTGTGGAATGATCAGGGGAAGCTCCCAGTGGTTCCATTCTATCACGTATCCTGGTTGTTCCATTTCCTTGGTTTTGATTATGAACTTCCTCCGCTCCTGCTGCTCCAACTCCATGATCCATATTTCCAGCATTTCCTGCTACTCCATTCCCTTGGCTTGGCATTCTGGCTTGTCCAATCTATCGAAATATGTTCTGCATCAAGTCCTCTTGTCTTTTCAGCATCCTTTCCTACATAGATTCATCATCACTTCCATCTCATCCCTGGAAATGAAGATTAAGGTCTGATTAGCTCCTTAGGAAGCCTCCTGACTTCCTTCATGATGGCTCCGCTCTGTTCTCTGTCTCCTTGTTGATTATATGCTGACCCAAAGCAAACCCTACGCCGACCTGAAGTAGTCCCCAAGCCGACCCGAAGCAACACCATATGCCGACCCGAAGTAGTTCAACCCTTGCCGACCCGAAGTTGATCCCATGCCGACCCGAAGCAACACCAATGGCGACCCGAAGTAAAGCCTATGCCGACCCGAAGTCCACCCTTTCTCAATGCCGACCCGAAGTAATACAACCTCTAACTTATGCCGACCTGAAGTAATGCCTATGCGACCCAAAGCAGACCATGTGCCGACCCGAAGTAAAGCCAATGCCTACCCGAAGTAACTCAACCCTAGCCAAAATTCATATTCCAAGTACCCTACATCGTTTACCCATCGACCATGCTTAATCCTGGCTTTATATTATTATCCGTAATTGATTATCCATCCATCCATTTGAACCAAATCCATGATATTCCAGCCTCGATAACCGTGAAGTCTATTGGGTTAAATCCGCCTTTATACTGCCTTGCCAAAAGGCGGGTTAACACTTTGCCACCCAAAACATGCCTTGCGATAGGAAGGCGTGTTTTGTATTGCCATAAGCCCGATGTTCGAAACCTGTGGATGAGCTGCGAAGAGATCAATGATCTTTGTTGATTGATAGTAATGATCGTTCGTACCGTTAATAGAATTCGTAGCCGTCCCAAGCTGATGATGATTGCATGGGATCAAGCATCTGTTCGAGGAAAAATATGATGGTTCGAGATCGTGTGCCGCTCGAGGCAAAATGCGATCGTTCGAGATCGTGTCCCGTTCGAGGCAAAATGTGATCGTTCGCGATCGTGTGCCGCTCTAGGGGAAATGCAATTGTTCCAAATCGTGTGTCATTCGAGGCGAAATGTGATCGTTTGAGATCGTGTGTTGCTCGAGGCGAAATGCGATCGTTCGAAATTATGTGTCGTTCGAGGCGAAATGTGATCGTTCGAGATCGTGTGTTGTTCTAGGTGAGATTGGATAAAAGAAGTGAGACATGCATGTTAATAAGCTAATTGGGTTGTATGTAATGAAAGGAAATCCAAAAAATAATCCAACCATGTAGCATAAAATTAAGAATAACTAATATACTTTCTAGTAGTTTGATTCAGCGTATGCAATCTGTGCCATAAATTACCCTAATTTTTTTGGAGATGAAAATTATCCGCTATATTTTGATATTTTTACTGTATGTATGCGAAGATCTATTTGGATACAAAAAAATGACTAAAGTGGTGACCAAAAATATTTCAACCATTGGATCTTTCACTTGAAATGAACCCCATTAAGAATGGCCAATGTCTACCATGTCACTTTTTTTTCTCACAATAGTTGGCCCTATACATACATACATACTATGTATGTTCTTAGTGAAATTTAATGAGATATTAGCTATAGTATTATATCTTGTACATGTGGTATTTTTCAAGTATAGTTAAGACGCCTTTTTAATGTTATCGATGCTCTGTGAGGAATGAAGCGGACAAATTTATGACACTTATAAGTGTTACTAAACAATATCTTACTAACACTTATAAGCGGTTCTACTGTATTATTTAGGATCACTTATAAGCATTGTAAAATATGGATTTAGTAACACTTATTAGCGTACCAAAGATATCTATAACACCGCCCATCGTTTGCTTTTTAACATTTATAAGTGTTGGCAATCCAGATACTGGTAACATTTATAAGTGTTGATAATATAAACTTATGATTTTACATAATTTCTTGCAATACTAATATTAAAATATTTAAAGCAAATGGAGTATAAGATATCATAAACAATGGTCTCCATATCACATAATTCATCATACAGATCAAATGCAAAATTTAAAATGCTCCACAAATGGAGTATAATATGCCATAAACAATTATTAAAGATATCTTAAATATTACAATGTCATGTATTCAGATATTACAACAACACAAGCTACGAAAATTTTAATTTCAAAATACACTTAAAGTTTAACTTAAGGTTAACCTAACCATTCTGGATCATCCACTCAAAACTCTAATGGTTTTGCACATTCTTCAACGTCCAATACGACAATCCAAGGCGTCCTATCACAGGTGCCTGCATTTAATATAAACACTCGATAAAAACTTACAACTTCAAAATCAAAAAAATTGTACTTACATTAATGAGTTGCAAATCAGTTTTCAATTTTAACCCGGCAAGCGTTCAGTTTCACAACAACTTGGCAAGCAACTCAGTTTCAAAACTGAGTTGCAACAACTCGGTGTTGAACTGAGTTGCTCAACCTAGTTTAAAACTGTTAAACCTGGGTTGTGCAACTAAGTTTTAACACCGAGTTGTTGCAACTCGGTATTAAACCAAATTGCTGCAACTCAGTGAGTTGCAACAAATAAGTTTAAAACGAGTCGTACATGTAACATCCCTAATTTTGATAACGTTATTCAGAAAATTTAATTACATAAATTAAATAGAATAATGATGATAAGGAGATTGAGATTTGAATAAATTATATATAGGGCAGTGTTTATTAATAAGATAATGGGCTTTAAATTAGTTCATTGGTTAATTAAACTACACATGGGCATATTAGTAAATTAGCCAATTTATTATACACGGCTATAACTTCTCATTTTGTCCATTCACGTTTCATTTCTCACAATCACAAACATAAATCAAATAAGAAAAATGTAGCCGACCATTAACAAGAAGGAAAAGAGGAATTTTAATCTAAAGCCAAGGATCAAAAGCTAGGGAAGATTAATCAACAATAAATCTCAAATTCCTTATCAATCTTAAGGTGAATAATAATTCATTCCATCTCTTTTTGGTTTATATAAACCTATGACTTTAGATTTAAATGTTTATTTTGTTTCTATGCTATTTTGGATGATGATATGCTAAAGTAATGGATTGTTTGATTTAAACAATTTATTTATATGTAAAATTCGTATGGTTTTAGGGGCAAACCATGGATATTGATTTTCAAATGCCATGGAAAAAATTTATGTTAAGTAAAACATGATTTTGGAGATGGGTTTTAATTTTCAGAATTTTCCAAGCTATTGAAATCTTATTATGAATTTTTGATGAAAAATATGATGTAATTGGGTTTAAAATTTATTTTGAACATTTCAGGTAGAAATTGGTTCTGAAATTCTAATATGTTTGATTACATGATGAAATTGAATTTCTGTGATTTTTGGGGATTTTTCCCAGTTGATTTACTAGGGGAAAACAATTATTATAAAAGAAGGGCTTTTAAGCAAATGTCGGTATAGAAAGGTTTTAACGTTAAAATCCTTTAATTTGGACCTGAATAGATGTGACAGTTTTGAATGAAAGGTATTTGAAAAGTTATGCAGCAACCAATCAATGGTTTACAAATAGGCAAGTCGTTAGAAAGTAATTACTAAAAGTTGCTATAATTCAGCCTTTAAATCGGAAAAAGGTGTTCCGCCTCTATTAGTAAGTACCTTTCGACTCCATTGACTCCACCACGTCCCAGTCGAAACCAACACAATTGAAACCAACACAGTCGAAACCACCAAGTCGAAACTAGTACACAAGATATCACTTAGATGATATGTGGTGGATTGGAAGGAGGGCGGAAGCCTTGGTGTCGAAAGGTTAGCTTCCGATGGAGTCGAAACCCTGCTTTGTTTTCAAAAGTTAAAGTCTTGCCTTGTTTTACTTAAACTTTCGACATATTCAAAACATATGCTTTTGAAAGAGTTTATAATTAGCTTTCAAAGAAGGTTGTCATATTATGTTAAAGTATTTGCTTTCGAAGGGGTACCCTTTTCCAGTTTTCCTTAAATAAGAGCTTTTGAAAGAACTGGTTTCGACCAAGTCGAACCAAGCCGTTAATTTCCCTTTCGACTGCATTGAAGTCATCTATGTTGTCGAAGGGGTTAAATCTTTTTTAACCAAAGCCTTATTTTGAATGCTTTCGAAGGGGTTAAGGGTTTCGAAGGTGATGGAGTCGAAAGGGGGTTTCGACTCTGTCCTTCGAAGTTTTGATTTTAAAGATCTTTCCTTTCGACTAAGATGGTTCCAACACCATCAATTTTTCTCCAAACTAAATTTTGTTGGTTTCGAAAGAGATACTTTCATATATAACCATTTTGACCCAAATGATCTTTTTAAAGAGAAAACCCAATGCTTTCGAAGGGGCACTTTATTTGTTTCGAAGCTATGTTTTAAAGAGTGCTTTCTTGATACCATCGAAAGGTATAATCTGTTTCGAAAGGAAATACTTAGAGTTTTGAAAAGAGATTTTCTATGCTTTTGAAGGAGGTCATCCAGGGATTTCGAAGGTGATGTTTTAAGGTTCTAAAACAAATAACCCATTCTCGTTTTTAAAGGAAAACCATGGCATAAATAAAGATTTTGGAAATATTATTCACATTGTTATTGACCCATAACTGTATTGTGGGGAAAGGGCAGACTAACAAGTTAGGTTGACCCAGTAGTGATTATAACTTAACAGATGTTAAATTCTTAATTAAAGATATTGGCAGGGGCCAATAGGTTTATAGTAAGCCCATGAAAATGTATGATATTGGCAGGGGCCAATAGGTTCATAGTCGGCCCATGAAAACTATGATTTGATACTGGCAGGGGCCAGTAGGTTTGTAGTTAGCCCATGAAAACTATATCCGGATTAAGATATTGGCAGTCAGCCAATAGGTTCCTAGTTAGTCCATGAAAACTAGGGTAAGGAATAAGATATTGGAGTTACCAATAGGTTCTTAGTGATCCCGTGAAAACTAAGTAATTGGACAGATAGTCCATAACATTTAAAAGGTTAATAGTAACCCTAGAAACTATAATTGAGACAGATACTCAGAATAAATAGGGATGGATAATCCATAATTGATTTATTTGTTTTCCATATGATCATAATGTTTTGAAATACTATGTTTTAACCATTGTGGATGCAGGAGCACAGTATATGGTTTTATACATGTTTTGGGATACTAGTGAGTGGAAAAACCATTCCGCCAAGCGGCGTGGTCTCACTAGATATCTAAATGGTTTGAGATGGTAAATTATTATTCATACTAGGCTTTATGTCTGACTCGAAGATTTTGTTTTCCCCTTAAACTCTCGGGTACTCAATTGATTTGGAGTAGGTTGAGAGTTAAGGTTTCCAGGTGTTCTTTTAGACGAATAAAGCTTCCGAGGACCTGCAGGAGGCAAGCTTGTTATTAGAGTATTTTATTTCCGATGTGTGTTTGTTTATAAAGGAAAAAAATTTCCTTGCCTATCTATATACTCTGATCCACCAAGGGGGCATCTTTATATGTAGCTCTTGACGTATTTTGTAATAATTATATGTTATCTGAACATGGTCTATGAATTGGGATTATGTAATCAAATTGGAATATTTTGAAATGGAATGTGGAATTTGTTTGCGGTTTAAATTGTTTTCCATATTCTTGTGTTTCTATGCATCAATGTATCTAATATCGCCGTATTTGGTGGCCGATGATTAATAACTATGGATGATTGCGGCATCCGTAGCTGTTAGCTTTGGGCCTCTAAGTAGGGGGATGTTACAAGTTGGTATCAAAGCATAGGTTTATGAAACTTTAAAAGAAACTTAAACCCAAAAGATTTTTCCAAACATAATCCAATGAATCAGATAATAAGATTGGGGTTTGGGTTAACGCTATAGTAACGTACTTGTATTTGCTATATATAGTTATATATATGTAAGTACGAATCCCCCGCTCTTTTAGACCGTTATTCTATATCTTACTAAGGCTCGTATGTTTATGAGAAATGAGATATGGAAGCAGGAAACGGAAGAGGAAATCTCGGTGAAGGAAGCATCACAACTAATGGAAATGCTCGACCCACTACCAGGAAAAACCCAGGTCGACCGGCTAATGCTAGTAACCAAAATGCTGAAGCCAATGTGGGTACTGGAAATCCACTAGTAGATATGGGGGTGATGTACCAGTTCTTTGCTGGTTTGATGCAAGATGGAGTTGTTGCTGGAGTGGCTGGAAATATAGGAGCAGCTAATCCTGTGGCTCCAGTAGGGAATATTGCCTTGCTGAGTAGCGATTACACCAGTTTGGGTAGGAAGCCATTCTTGGGACGGAAAGTGCCTTAGAAGTTCCGAACTGGATATTGCATTATGAGCGTATATTTACTGATTTAGGCCTGAATGATGGTCAAAAGAGAAGGTTGCCTCTAAATAGTTGCAGGGGTCAGCACTACATTGGTGGAATAATGTCACTGCCGGAGTGCCAAAAGAGCAGTTAACTTGGGCTGATTTTAAAACAAGATTTGAGAAGAAGTTTGTATCTGAGTTTGCAAAGTCTGAGCCAATGAGGAAGTTTATGAATTTAGTGCAAGGAGAGATGTCGATAGTCGAGTTTATACTAAGTCTGAAGAGCTGTCTAGATATGGATATGCTATTATAGATACTGACATCAAAATGTATGAGAAGTTCATTCGGGGACTGAGACTCGAGCTTGCTAGAATGACCATGACACATGTCCATGTTCCTTGTAATATAGTGGTGGAAATGGCCATTCTCCATGAGGAGTTACTTGCTGATTTCGCTAAAGAGAAGTCGGTGGAAACTCAGGGTCCTCAGGGGAAGAAGAGGAAGTTCTTTAAGAAGAAGGGAACTAAGAAGGGAGATACAACTTAGAAGTCAAAGGCTGAGGTAGTTTACTATAAGTGTGACAAGAAGGGTCACTTTGCTAATGAATGCCGGTCAGGGAATGGGAAGAAAGCTGCAGTTAAGAAGAACGTGAAATGCATCAACTTTGATCAAGTTGGGCATTACAAGAATCAGTGTCCAAAGCTAGTTAGGGAGGACAAAGGAAAGGTCTTTGCTATTGGATCAGCTAGGCCTACTACGGCTGATAAAGGAAAGACTGTGATGGAAGGTACACTTTTGATTCAGAGTATTTCAGTTAGATTACTTTTTGACACCAGTGCATCACATTCATTTTATATCTCAGTGTTTGGTTGATAGATTATGCTTAGAACTGACCTACCTTGTTACTTCCTTAAGGGTTGCGAATCCAATAGGAGGGTATGCGACTCTAAGGTTAAGATGTGACCAGTTAGAACTTGACTTGTTAGGTCATAAGTTTGCATGTAGTTTGTATGTTATTGATTTTGTAGATTTCGAGATCATTTTGGGTATGGATTGGTTGGGTAGGCATGAGGCTAGAATATTTTGCCAGGATAAAGAAATATCAATGAGACACCCTGATAGTCATAACCGAGTGATATTCTCAGTAGAGAATAATGACCGGAGTGTTAGTGCTATGCTTAATGCTATAGAGGTAGAAAATGAGTTAAGTCAAGTTCTGGTAGCAAGATAGTTTACAGATTTCTTTGAGCCAGTCATTGGACTAACCCCCGAAAAGAGCTGTTGAGTTTAGAGTAGATCTTGTGCCAAGAGCTAAACCTGTAAGTAGACCACCTAGCAGGATGAAACCAACTGAGATGAATGAATTGAAGGTGCAGCTAGTGGATCTAGAAGGAAATTTTATTAGACCAAGCATTTCGCCTTGGGGAGCGGCCGTGGTGTTCGTGAAGAAACCAGATGGGTCGTTAAGGATATGTATTGACTATCGTAAGTTAAATGAAAAGACAATTAAGAATAAGTATCCTTTGCCAAGGATAGACGATCTGTTTGATCAGTTGAGTGGAGCTAGAGTGTTCTCCCAGTTGGATTTGGCAACAGGATTTCATCAGTTGAGAGTGGTAGAGGACAGTATTCCTTTGATAGCATTTCGGACTAGGTATGGTTCATATGAGTGGTTGGTGATGCCATTTGGATTGACAAATGCACCTGATTTCTTTGTGGATTTGATGAACCGAGTTTTCCGAGAGTACTTGAATAGGTTTGTGCTAATATTTATAGATGACATTCTAGTATACTATAAGGATAAGAGAGAGCATGGAGTTCATCTTAGAGTGGTACTTGAGACGCTGAGGCAGAATCAGCTACAGGCAAAGTTTACCAAGTGCCATTTCTTGAAGAAAGAGGTGAAATTTCTTGGTCACATGGTTTCAGAGAAAGAATTGTCAGTCGATCCAGATAAGATCGTAGCTGTGAATAATTGGAAGAGACCAGAGATGGTGACAGAGATTAGGAGTTTTCTTCGACTTGCTGGCTACTACCGGAGATTCATTAAGGATTTCTCGCGGATAGCAGCACCCTCAACTAAGCTAATCAGGAAGGAAGTGAGATTTGTTTGGTCCGACAAATGTGAGGAGGCATTCCTTAAGTTAAAGAATTTGTTAACCAATGCACCTGTGTTAGCAATTCCCGACGGAAACCAAGGATTGGTGGTGTATACTGATGCATGTGGAACTGGATTAGGAGCAGTGTTGATGCAGAGTGGTAAAGTCATTACCTACACGTCTAGGCAGCTTAGACCGCATGAAGTTAGATATCATACTCATGATTTGGAGTTGGCTGCTGTGATCTTCACATTGAATATTTGCAGGCATTATCTCTTAGGGGAGAGATTTGAGTTATATACCGATCATAAGTCTTTATGGTATTTATTCTTTCAGAAGGAGTTGAATATGAGACAGCAGAGGTGGCTAGAGTTTCTGGCTGCATATGATTTTAGTATAGAATATACACCAAGAAAAGGTAATAAGGTGGCTGATGCTCTTAGTAGGAAACATCAAAATATGGTGTTAGCTATGTTGGCGGAGTGGAAGGATTTAGAAGCTTTAGTCAGTTGTGATGTGCAGTTAAGATCGACTGCTGGTTCTAGTCAAAGTACCCCCAGGTTGTCTTGTTTAGAAGTTCGATCAGTATTGATTGAGAAAATTGCTTCTAAGCAAAAGGAGGATCCTATATTAGCTGAAATGATCAGAAGGCTTGAGGTTGGAATTGAGATCGATGATCTAAAGGATTTTAGCCTTGACCAGAAAGGATGGCTAAGAAAGAAGGGATGGTTGTGTGTTTCGAATGTGGAGGACTTGAGGAAAGAAATTCTTGGAGAATGTCATCGATCCAAGTTTATGATTCATCCTGAAGGAACCAAGATGTATCAAGATATGAAAAGAAGCTTCTATTGGGAAGGCATGAAGAGGGATGTTGGCTTATGGGTTAGGTAGTGCACAAACTGTCAACAAGTGAAAGGTGAACATCAAAAACCAAGTGGTTTACCACAACCTTTAGAAATTCCAGTTTGGAAATGGGATTGGATATCTATGGATTTTATAGATGGGTTGCCAAGGTCAAATAGAGGTAATGAAAGTATATGGGTTATAGTGGACAGATTGACCAAGAGTGCCCATTCATTCCAGTTAAGTCAACTAGAACGACACATGTTTTAGCTAAGTTGCTCCTGAAGAACATAGTTAGACTACATGGAGTTCCTAGTAGTATAGTCAGTGATAGAGATGCATTATTCACTAGTGAATTCTGGAAGAGTCTACAGGAAGTGATGTGTACCAAGCTTAATATGAGTACTACGTATCACCCTCAGACAGATGGGCAGACAGAGAGAGTCAACAAAGTACTCAAGGATCTGCTGAGAGCTTGTGTATTAGACTTTGGTGGATCTTGGGAGGATCACCTACATTTGGTTGAGTTTTCCTATAATAATAGTTATTAGACTAGTATAGGAATGACGCCGTTTGAAGCTTTATATGGAAGACCATGCAAATCACCAACATGTTAGTTGGAGACTGGAGACAGATTGGTCTTAGGTCCAAATTTGGTTAGAGAGGCGTCAGAGAATATTGAGTTAATCCGGGGAAGAAAGAAGGAAGCTCAGTCCAGACAGAAGAGTTACACAGATAAGAGACGTAAGGACCTAGAATTCTCAGTTGGAGATAAGGTTTTCATTAAGATATCACCTATGAAAGGTGTGATGCGATTTGGAAAGTCAAGGAAGTTAGCCCCAAGATATGTGGGTCCATTCCAGATTATAGAGAGGATTGGAAAGCTCCCATACAGAATAAAGTTGCCAAGCAATTTGGCAGGTGCCCATAATGTATTTCATGTGTCTCATCTTCGCAAGTATATGCATGATTCAGAAACTACAATTCCTCTGACAAGGTTGGATGACTTAGTGGTAGAGCCTAATTTGACTTTTGTTAAACGAACAGTTTGGGTTGTAGCTAGAGATGAGAAAAGATTAAGGAACAAATAAGTCAGGTTGGTGAAGGTTTAGTGGAGCGACAACGAGAAGGACTATACTTTGGAGACAAAGGGAAGAATTAGAGATACTTATCCTAATCTGCTTTGAGGGTATGTCTATGTTAGATTTATATAGATAATTGGTAGTCAGTTAGACTAATATGGTTGTTAGGCGTTGTTACAGATGATTGTTATGTTTAGTATTTAGTCCTTACTGAATTTCGAGGACGAAATTCTTTAAGGGGGGATCCTGTAACATCCCTAATTTTGATAACATTATTCAGAAAATTTAATTAGATAAATTAAATAGAATAATGATGATAAGGAGATTGAGATTTGAATAAATTATATATAGGGTCGTGCTTATTAACAAGATGACGGGCTTTAAATTGGTTTATTGGTTAATTAAACTAAACATGCGCATATTGGTAAATTAGCTAATTTATTATACAAGGCTATAACTTCTCATTTTGTCCATTCACGTTTCATTTCTCACGATCACAAAAACAAATCAGAAAATAAAAACATAGCCGGCCATTAGCAAGAAGGAAAAGAGGAATTTTAATCTAAAGCTAAGGATCAAAAGCTAGGGAGGATTAATCAACAACAAATCTCAAATTCCTTATCAAGCTTAAGGTGAATAATAATTCATTCCATCTCCTTTTGGTTTCTATAATCCTATGACTTCGGATTTAAATGTTTATTTCGTTTCTATGATATTTTGGATGATGATATGCTAAAGTTATGGATTGTTTGATTTAAACAATTTAATTATATGCAAAATTCGTATGCTTTTAGGGGCAAAACCGTGGGTTATTGATTTTAAAATGTCGTGGAAAATTTTTATGTTAAGTAAAACATGATTTTGGAGATGGGTTTTAATTTTCAGAATTTCCTAAGCTATGAAAACTTTATTGTGAATTTTTGATGAAAAATATGATGTAATTTGGTTTAAAATTTATTTTGAACATTTCAGGTAGAAATTGGGCTTGAAATTTTAATATGTTTGATTATATGATGAAATTGAATTTCTATAATTTTTGGGGATTTTTCCCAATTGATTTACTAGGGGAAATAAATTATTTGAAAAGCAGGGCTTTTCAGCAAATGTCGGTTTTTGTTATATAGAAAGGTTTTAGCGTTAAAATCCTTTAATTTGGATCTGAATAAACACGGCAGTACTGAATGAAAGGTATTTGAAAAGTTATGCAGCAACCAATCAATGGTTTACAAATAGGCAAGTCGTTAGAAAGTAATTACTAAAAGTTGCTATAATTTAGCCTTTGAATCAAAAAAAGGTGTTCCGCCTCTGTTAGTAAGTACCTTTCGACTCCATTGACTCTGCCTCGTCCCAGTCGAAACCAACACAGTCGAAACCACCATAGTCGAAACCAGTACACAAGATATCACTTAGATGGTATGTAGTGGATTGGAAGGAGGGCGGAAGCCTTGGTGTCGAAAGGTTAGCTTCCGATGGAGTTGAAACCCTGCTTTGTTTTTAAAAGTTAAAGTCTTGCCTTGTTTTTTCGACATAGTCAAAACATATGCTTTCGAAAGAGTTTATAATTAGCTTTCGAAGAAGGTTATCATATTATGTTAAAGTATTTGCTTTCGAAGGGGTACCTTTTTCCTTAAATAAGAGCTTTCGAAAGGACTGGTTTCGACCAAGTCGAAACCAAGCCACTAATTTACCTTTCAACTGCGTTGAAGTCATCTATGTTGTCGAAGGGGTTACTTCTGTTTTAACCTAAGCCTTTTTCCTGAATGCTTTCCAAGTGGTTGAGCGTTTCGAAGGTGATGGAGTCGAAAGGGGGTTTCAACTCTATCCTTCAAAGTTTTGATTTTAAAGGTCTTTGCTTTCGACTAAGATGGTTCCGACAACATCAATTTTTCCCCAAACTAATTTTTGTTGGTTTCGAAAGAGATACTTTCGTATATAACCATTTTGACCCAAACGATGTTTTCAAAGAGAAAACCCAATACTTTCGAAAGTGTACTTCATTTTTTTCGATGCTACTAAAGAACGCTTTCTTGATACCATCGAAAGGTATCATTGGTTTCGAAAGGTAAATACTTAGAGTTTTGAAAGAGATTTTCTTTGCTTTCGAAGGAGGTCATCTAGGGATTTCGAAGGTGATGTTTTAAGGTTCTAAAACAAATAACCCATTCTCATTTTTAAAGGAAAAACCATGACATAAATAAAGATTTTGAAAATATTATTCACATTGTTATTGATCCATAACTGTATTGTGGGGAAAGGGCAGACTAACAAGTTAGGTTGACCCAGTAGTGATTATAACTTAACAGATGTTAAATTCTTAATTAAAGATATTGGCAGGGGCCAATAGGTTTACAGTAAGCCCATGAAAATGTATGATATTGACAGGGGCCAATAGGTTCATAGTCGGCCCATGAAAACTATGATTTGATACTGGCAGGGGCCAATAGGTTTGTGGTTAGCCCATGAAAACTATATCCGGATTAAGGTATTTGCAGTCAGCCAATAGGGTCCTAGCTATCCCATGAAAACTAGGATAAGAAATAAGATATTGAAGTTACCAGTAGGTTCTTAATGATCCCATGAAAACTAAGTAATTGGACATATATGTTGAGTCACATAGTCCATGAAGTTTTGATTTCTGACAAAGAAATAAAGGCGATCGACAAAAAGAAGACATCTTGGCTATAAAGAGACACAAAAGAGCTACATATGGTACTCTAGATTATAGGTTGATTATTTGATGTTGTAATAGTGTTAAACTTGTTAAAATCTATCCTCAAATAATCATGCACCTCAATATAATCAATATATATACGTTTGAATGGAATTGCACATTCATTGTGCAATTTGACAGGGACCGGTCGACCGGTAGGTTTTTGGGCGGTCGACCGTTTCTGTGTAAATTGCACAAAGAACGTGCACACATGCACATAACGTCTATATATTTGAAATCCTGTCTACCGGCCATTTTTGACCTGTCGACCGTTTTCAAACAGAGAGCAACCTTTCGTATAGACACTTCCTTTTCTTCAACGGTTGCTTCTCTTTCTCTTCACCATTGATCATGACCTTTGTTTGTACCTTTTCACAAAGGGTTACAACTGTTTATTTCTTATATAAACATCATGAAATCATTATTCCAGATAACCAATTCTATTATTCTAATCTCTATTCTATTGATCTCTGTCTTGAACTATCAAACATTTCAATTGCTTATTGAATCATTGGAATTATTTCATATCTTTTGATTCAAATAACTAATATACTTCCTTCAATCTTCACAAACATCATTCACATATTTTGAGGATAAGATTATAGGAAGGGTGTACTACAAGTGACAAATCCGTGTTATCAAGAGCACAAGTTGTCAACGACAATTGTATTTGTTTTTTGTTGAAGTCCTCGGTGTTGTAAGAGGCACGAAATCCCGTTCGGCTGTTCGGGTGTTGTAAACCTGTTCCTCCGGGTGAAGCGAGGTAGTTGGTTGTGAAAATCCAGATAGGAGTCTGGGACTGGACGTAGGACGGGAGGTCCGAACCAGTATAAAAATCTCTGGTGTGATTTTTACAGTTTACTGCATTTACTATTCTATATCTGAGAATTGTTATAGTTAGTTTATTAAATATTTACTTGTATAGAACATTCCGCATATATTGTCAGTCCATATTACATGATCCATAATTAGTGTGCACAAGCATACACACTTTCATTTGGTATCAGAGCATACTAACTTTCATTTGGTATCAGAGCACGGTCATCATATAACCGTAACACCGTTATTTGATATATTCTTGTAATATGGCAAATAACGCAAGCACTAGCACTAACACTTACACGGAAGGTCAATCAACACAAAGACCTCCATTCTTTAATGGTCTCAACTATAGCTATTGGGCTACACGTATGTCATTTTTTATGCAATCAAATAGCTATGATGCTTGGAATGCTACTCAAAAAGAAATAGTGAATCCAACAACTGAATATTCAGAATGGACAACGGCTGAGAAAACGGCAGCAGCCGTAAATGCAAAAGCAATAAATATGTTGTTTTGTGCATTAGACCAAAATGAATATAACCGTGTTAGTATCTGCACTACTGCATATCAAATTTGGCAAACGTTGAAAACCACTCATGAAGGTACTAACAAGGTTAAACAAGCCAAAATAGCCATGCTGAAGAGTCAGTTTCAAAATTTTAAAATGAAACCGAATGAGACAATCAATGATATGTATTCAAGGTTTCAAACTATTCATCATGCACTTATCGGATTAGGACAAAAATATTCAAATTTTGATGTTGTTTCAACAGTCCTACATTCTCTGACTAGTGAATGGGAAGGAAAAGTATTAGCAATTGAAGAAGCTAATGACCTTTCCATCATGAAGCCAGATGAATTGATAGGAAATTTAATGTCCTATGAAGCAAATTTGCAGGCTAGAAAAGAACAGAAAGAAGAAAAGAAAAATGTAGCATTTCATGCTGAGAAAGATGAAAATGAATCAGATTCTAAAGATGAAGATCTAGCATTTATTGCAAAAGGATTCAAAAAATTCCTAAAATATCGAAAAGCCAGTCGTTACAACAAAAGGAAACCTGGATCAAACAAACCATCTTCATCAACTATAGAATGTTTCAACTGTCACAAAAAGGGGCACATGCAGAAGGATTGTCCAGAACAGAAGAAGAAGTCAGAAAATGATAAATTCAAACATAAGAAGGACAAGTCAAAGAAACGAGCCTTCTCAGTAACATGGGATGATTCAGACTCATCCTCATCTGAAAGTGAAAGTGATCAGGAGAATGAACAAGCTAATGTTTGTTTTATGGCAACAGAAGATGAGGTACAAATTCCTACATTTGATGAATTACTTGATATTAATTCTGAATTGATAGTCAAATATAAAGACATAAAACGTCAATTAAAAGTAGCCAAAGCAGATTTGAGTAGAGCAGAGTTTGAACGAGATATGTTAAAAGACGAGAAGAAAATATTAGAAGAAGAACTTGAAAAACTTCAAGAATCATCATCTAATGTTGACTCTCAATTATCTCTTTTGAGTCAAGAAATTGAAACTCAAAAAGAGAAAAATGATGCTCTCACTACTGAAAATCATGAGCTTAAGGCAAGTCAAAAATCTGGACCTAGAAAAGGCGAGCTTACAAACTAAGTTAGATGACATAACTCAAAATGTTTCTAACTTTAACAAAGGTCGAGAAAATTTGACAAAGATCATTGAAAGTTCACAATCTGTTTCAAATAAACAAGGTTTGGGATATAAGAAACAAGAAACCAAGAAACATCTTGGTAATGAAAGGAAAAAGAAAGTACAAAAGACTGAAGCTAAGAAAAATCTTAGTTTATTATATTCCAAACCAAAACCAGTTGTGAAATTTCAGAAGAAAAATGTCAAGACTATCAAAATATGGGTTCCTAAAACAAATAACAATTTGATTAGGAACAAATATATTCAGAATTTCATGAATACTGTGCATTATAATTCTAATTATGTATATAAAGGGGATACCGGACCCGTATGGGTTTGGATTCCTAAGATCTAACTCTTAAGACCCTATAAAAAGTGGGTACCAAGGTCTTAATTATATTTTTTGCAGGTACCACTTAAGAAAAGAGGAAAATGGATATTCTGGTTGATACATTCCTATATTATTCCATTATCTATTACTCCTTTTTGTCGATGACAAAGGGGGAGAAAGAGCTAACAATTATTTGCAGGAATATATATATATATATATATAAAGAATACAGACAAAATCTCAGGGAGATCACATATTCAGGGGGAGATTCAGAACTTCAGATATATGTTGTCATCAATCAAAAAGGGGAGAATGTTGAGTCACATAGTCCATGAAGTTTTGATTTCTGACAAAGAAATAAAGGCGATCGACAAAAAGAAGACATCTTGGCTATAAAGAGACACAAAAGAGCTACATATGGTACTCTAGATTATAGGTTGATTATTTGATGTTGTAATAGTGTTAAACTTGTTAAAATCTATCCTCAAATAATCATGCACCTCAATATAATCAATATATATACGTTTGAATGGCATTGCACATTCATTGTGCAATTTGACAGGGACCGGTCGACCGGTAGGTTTTTGGGCGGTCGACCGTTTCTGTGTAAATTGCACAAAGAACGTGCACACATGCACATAACGTCTATATATTTGAAATCCTGTCTACCGGCCATTTTTGACCTGTCGACCGTTTTCAAACAGAGAGCAACCTTTCGTATAGACACTTCCTTTTCTTCAACGGTTGCTTCTCTTTCTCTTCACCATTGATCATGACCTTTGTTTGTACCTTTTCACAAAGGGTTACAACTGTTTATTTCTTATATAAACATCATGAAATCATTATTCCAGATAACCAATTCTATTATTCTAATCTCTATTCTATTGATCTCTGTCTTGAACTCTCAAACATTTCAATTGCTTATTGAATCATTGAAATTATTTCATATCTTTTGATTCAAATAAGTAATATACTTCCTTCAATCTTCACAAACATCATTCACATATTTTGAGGATAAGATTATAGGAAGGGTGTACTACAAGTGACAAATCCGTGTTATCAAGAGCACAAGTTGTCAACGACAATTGTATTTGTTTTTTGTTGAAGTCCTCGGTGTTGTAAGAGGCACGAAATCCCGTTCGGCTGTTCGGGTGTTGTAAACCTGTTCCTCCGGGTGAAGCGAGGTAGTTGGTTGTGAAAATCCAGATAGGAGTCTGGACTGGACGTAGGACGGGAGGTCCGAACCAGTATAAAAATCTCTGGTGTGATTTTTACAGTTTACTGCATTTACTATTCTATATCTGAGAATTGTTATAGTTAGTTTATTAAATATTTACTTGTATAGAACATTCCGCATATATTGTCAGTCCATATTACATGATCCATAATTAGTGTGCACAAGCATACACACTTTCATTTGGTATCAGAGCATACTAACTTTCAATATAGTCTTTAGCATTTAAAAGATTAATAGTTACCCTAGAAACTATAATTGAGACAGATAGTCAGAATGAATGGGGATGGGCAATCCAGAATTAATTTATTTGTTTTGCATATCATCATAATGTTTTGAAATACTATGTTTTAACCATTATGGATGCAGGAGCATAGTATATGGTTTTATAAATGTTTTGGGATACTAGTGAGGGGAAAACCCGTTCCGTTAAACGGCATGGTCTCACTAGATATCTAAATGGTTTGAGATGGTAGTTTATTATTCACACCAGACTTTATGTCTGACTCGAAGTTTTTGTTATCCCCTTAAACTCTCGGATACTCAATTGATTTGGAGTAGGTTGAGAGTTAAGGTTTCCAGGTGTTCTTTAGATAAATAAAGTTTCCGAGACGTGCTCGAAGCAAGCTTGTTATTAGAGTTCTTTTATTTCCGCTGTGTGTTTGTTTGTAAAGGAAAATTATTTTCTTTCCTATCTATATACTCTGATCTACGAAGGGGGCATCTTCATATGTCGCTCTTGGTGTGTTTTATAATAATTATATTTTATCTGAACGTGGTCTGCGAATCTGGATTATGTAATCAAGTTGGAATATTTTGAAATGGAATGTGGAATTTGTTTGTTGTTTAATTTTTTTCCCCATATTCTTGTGTTTTTGTGCATCAATGTATCTAATATCGCTGTATTTGGTCACCGAGGATTAATAACTATGGTTGACTATAGCATCCGTAGCTATTAGCTTTGGGCCTCCAAGTAAGGGAAATTACACGGCAACTCGATTTAAAATAAAGGGTCATTTATACCAATTGTGCATATGTGCACTTTCCTAACTTAAACTGAGTTGCAACAATTTTTTGGATAATTATAATATATCAGTTTTGCAAGAACTCACGATTTCTCTCATCAATTAACCCAACTTTGTCCCTTCCATTCCATAATCCTTCATTCATTATCACTTATTACCATTTCTTTGTCGAAAAATTGTTTATACACGTAGTTCATTTTGCCTAATCACCTCCCTTGATATATTTATATATTCATATCTAACCTTTTGATATGAATTCATATATTGTTTTTTACTAGTACACTTAGTTTGAATTATTTCAATTCATGGTCATGCGCCTTCTTTTGTCTACACTATCAATATGAGTTGTTTGTACACTGGAAAAGTGGATGCCCAACTCTTGCTTGATTATTTGTGTTGAAGACAATAAATAATAAAAGGAGCATATTGTATACCTATAACGAATTTGTTTTTTTGAATCTATTTTTTCCCTTCTTTTTAGACCATGCACATCAGTAGTTTCATGTTTTATGTCATATTAAAGCTTCAATGGACTAAAATATGTCATGCTCATCAAACAGCATCAAGAATCTATATACTTTGGTATTTTAAGTTGATAGGGTAACATCAACACATCCTAATCATCATGCATGAGTTTGATTACTGGATATATGATTCTACCAACTATGGAATCAGCTACATCTCAACTTGATGAATCCAATTTCTAGGAAGAGGAGCAATGTACATACAAGTCCATCGATACACTATAAATCTGTACATGTGAAATTCATCTAATATATAGTTTAACAACCTTTTAGTTCAGCACTTGAAAGAAATCGACGACAATTTTATATACCTAGGAGTTATGATGAAATAAGAAATGTTCAATTTCTAGAGCTTGGGTGCAATTGCAGTGCACAGTTTAAGGGTAAGGTTGCAATTGTTTTAACGGTCAAAAGTAATATAGTTGATTTTGTGATAACAATTCCTATTATTAGTGTGTGTAGTGTAGTGTGTGTAGTGTTGGATAGTTTTAACATGATACGTTTAAAAAGGTATTTACTTCTACTATTTGCAATTCTAATAAAGAACTAAAAGTAAGAAAAAGGTTCCAGTTCATCTTTTAAAATTTCACAAAATTAACCACCAATTTAACATATTAATTAAGACCATTTGTACAATGTAAATTCATTATCTGTGAGATTTTTAACATATATTTCATTTTAAATATGCAAAATGTATGTTATTAGGAAATGTCCTATATGTATATTTCAATATTTAAAACAAAACTGTTTACTACTTTACTATAAAGTTGAAAAGGTCCAAATTGCTTATAAAAGGAAATACCTAGAAATGAAATGGAAGTAAAACATGTGGAACATAATAAATAGTTTATTTTAAACATTCCATACGATATGTGTGTCCAAATGATTTGAAGCATAATAATAAAAAGCTCTGACATATGAAAATATGTAGATGCACACAAAAATGCAGTAACACACATTTGAACAATAAACATAGAAATAATTAATACCTCTCAGAACTCTCTGAAAACTGGTGGCAATATAGAATCTGCAGAAAGGCAATAGAATCTCAACAAGTCCAAGCGACAATGGTTGATTTTTTGCTAGCATAGGAAACAAATTGGCCAATACATCAAAGCCTCCATGAAAAGTTACCCAACCATTGTAAATATAGTGCAAGGGGCATAATCTAACACTAACAGAAGGGAATGCCCAACTACTTGCACTTGAGTCAAAAACCTATAATAACTCAAAATTATCATCTTAGTGTTCTAAGTACCTTATTGTATGTTCTTCATGTCATAAACCTTCATTAGAAAGTCAAAACCAAGTATCTTAATTCTTAACTTATAGCTTTCTTTATGAGAAACTTCAGACTTTTCCATCTTAAGAAAACAAAACCAAGTACCAAGGGAACTCCTTATAAAAGAACTTTTTTGAAAGAAGACAATTTGACATTTTCCTGGCACAAGTCCTAAATATGTATAAAAAAGACCATATGTCGATACACTCATACCCCGTCTCAAGCGAAGCAATCCAACACATCTCTATAAACAATCCCAGGATTCATATAAATAAGTCAACACGTCTCAATATGTTTGGCAGTAAGAACTCTTTTATAACAGTTCAAAGTTGTTTTATTCAAAATCCTATGTGTATTGGTTAAACTTAGTACAATATGCAATATATCGGTAAATAAGGACTTCGAGATATAAAGGCTTTAAGGTATGAGCACATATACGAGAATTATAACGTCTTGATAAATAAAAGTTTCAAGGTATAAACAAATAAAACCAAAATGCGCATCATCTCGATAAATAAGGGTTTAGTATATAAATACAGATGATGTGATCAAGTATAAAAAATAACATAGCATATTGATAAGGCATATTTATAAAATTGATTATCAAGGTACACATCATATAATTGAATATAGAGAACCGCTTCATGTTCACTCAAAATCCAATAACTCTTCATAACGCAACAATCGTCTAAAATATCTCAAATAAAGCAAAACGAAATATCAACTCCATCTCAAAAATCTAACAGTGATTTATTTTAAAAAAAAATTGAAGTCCAATCAACAAGGAAAAACTCAAGTTTTCAAATTCAGTCAAAGATGTCATAGTAAAATTCTAAACAAAAATGACATGTCAAGTAATACACTAACTAAACTACATCTAAAATTATTCAAATCAAGACTAGTCTAAATTCACACTTCAAGTCTTATATATCACACACTCTGATTACGTAGAACCCTGTTGAAGTTTTTAGAGCAACCACATCAAGTTGCAAACTGCAGTTGCAACCATAGTTGCGAACTATGGGATATTTACTTGACATTGAGGAGTAGTTCCTTGTGATCTCTGGCATGGAGGAAGTATGGTCAAAAACCTATCAAAGGTTCTCCTTATCCCAGGTAATAATTTTTTGCATTTTTTATAACGAAATATTGACTTGATATATTAGTAAGATCAATCAATATATTTTGCTTATTTCAGTTTTAAATTAAACTATCCTATTTAATGTGGAATTATATCATCTACTCCGCTGTAAAATCAAGGTAAAGTTTAAATGTTATGTACTACTGAGTCAAGAATCTTGTGGTTCAAAGAAAATGAAGCATCTTAGTAATATTTTGTATTAGCTAAAGTGCACCATCAGTTTGAGCCATTATATTTTGATCTTCAATGATCCAGAAAACCAGTTGAATTTCTACTTTGGTTTTGCATCTATAGATTTTCAACAACAAGAAATCCCTTGTCTTAAAATTTTATGTGTGTTATGACTTCTAATACTTTCAATACTCTCTTATGCTACATGAATTATTTAATAAAATTATAAAAGATGGACAATTACGATACAGTGATACATGGGCACACATTGATTCAATGAAAAATGCTTTCGTTTGATTTCTAAACCCAAAACAATATTGGAAAAGACCACCATTAACATTTATCAGTGTTTATTTGCATCACCAACTGATACATTTTGCATGAAAAAAATGCAAGGGATATTATAGATGTAGCAGTTCAAAAGGATGTACAACGGGAAACAAGTAGAGAGAAGCAATTTGATCCAAATATGCTAGTCATCACTAACACTTTTGAACCAAATATGCTAGTCATCCCTTACAGTAAGGAAACACGTAGAAAGAAATAAGAACTAATAAAAAATGATCAACATATTTCAAACTTTGATATCTCAAACTATATTTCTTTATAAACTTTATAAAAATCATATTTCAGAAAAGATATATCTTTATATCTTCTAAAAATCAAACTACATTTCTTTATATATTTTTTATATGCATGTTTCAATAATCATATCTTTAAGTTATTTCAAAGTTCAAAATCGTATTTCAAACTATAATTTAAACTTGATATCACTAACTATATTTCCTTATATTCTTTAAAAAAATCATATTTTGGAAAAGATATTTCTTTATATCTTACAAAAATCAAACTTATTTCTTTATATATTTTTTATATGCATATTCCAAAAATCATATCTCAAAGTTATTTCACGTTTAAAAAACATATTTCAAAAATCATGTTTGAAACTATATATCAAACTTTGATATCTCAAACCATATTTCTTTATAAAGTTTATAAAAATTACATTTCAGAAAATATATTTCTTTATATCTTGTAAAAAGCAAACTATATTTCTTTATATTTTTTCATACGCATACTTCAAATATCATATCTCAAAGTTATTTCAAAGTTTAAAAAAGATATTTTAAACTATATTTCATATTCGTATTTCAAAAATCTTATCTCAAAGTTATTTCGAAGTAAAAAAATCATATTTCAAACTATGTTTCAAAATATATTTCAAACTTTAATATCTCAACAGCATTTCTTTATATTCTTTACAAAAATCATATTTCAAAAATGATATTTCTTTATATATTATAAAATCAAACTATATCTCAAGTTCAAGCTCAAGCATAATAAACTTTTCCATGAATTCAAAATTAATTTAGAAAAGTATTATTAGTAATTTATAAACTAGTTTATTGTTGTTGATTGGCAAATAAAATAGCAAATAAATCCAAATTTTCGAAACATATACTATAATAACCTAATTGCTTGTTATAATCAACCGAGACTAAATTCTTGAAATATAAACAAATTTGAAATTAGCAAACAAAATAGCACGAAGAAAGAAAAAGAAATTTACTGTAGATGTTGAACTTGAAGAATGATGTGTCGCGATCAGTCGCTTGAGCCATCTGTAATTTCAAGTAATTTACATCGTTGACGTCGAGAAAGAGCCGTCGATCCAGTCACCGCGAGAATTGTGACCGCGAGATGTCAATCTAGTCAAGCCGTGTGTGACGACCGCCCATGACCCCTGCACCGAATCTAGAGATAGTGCGCTGTAAAGTGTGCCAGGCGACCATGGACGATTGTCAGGGTAGATTAAAAACAACAGAATCTATCGTATTACTCACAACGCATGGACAAAATACAATAGAACATATGTATAGTGAAGCTTTACAGAATAAAATGCCATCATATAAAACTCCATAATAGTTGAATACAAGCATCCAAATAGTCAATACATCAAGCCTCACTACATTACACTCAGAGATTATACAAACAGCGGATCATCCAGTACATATAAGTAGATAATATGCAACCCTCTAGCTCGTCTTCGATATCAGCATCGTGAGAAGAGAACAACACCTGCCACCTGCTACCTAGTCTGCCCGTCCCAAAATGGACGAACAGCCCAAGGCGATAAGAATTAAAACATAAAGCCTTGAGTCAGACAACGGTCTTAGTGAGCAGTAAATTAACTAACAACATACCAAAAGAGCATAAAGGAAAAGGAATAGGAATACAACCCTCCCACTCCACCTCTTTCTACAGTGATAGCCCCCAGACACACACTAAGCAGAAGCAACATAGCAGAGCATACAATTTAAGGTAAAATAATAATCATTCGAGTCAAGGGCGATGTTTCCAAGTACCAAGGCCTAAATCAGATAAGCACCCAGAAAATACCGCTCTTGAGACCGAATGACGATACAACCAAACATCCATGACTCTGGCTATCACTGTTATCATTGCTTCGATATCACCGTTAATTGAATGACCGGCACATTCTTTCAGTCGTCCGTCAAGGGCTAATGGAAACCCCGGTTCTAGACATAACTCCCGCACGTCGTCGCAGCCCATGCCTAGGACTATCGAATCTGCCCAGAGTACTCGACCATCAACAGTTGGCCGTTGGGACTATCGTATCTGCCCAAACGTACTCTTGCTTAGAGCATGCTAGAACCTTCAACAACGATGCTATCCAAGCCTCCTAGTCATCCTCCTCAACGACTATTCTCATATCCATTCATTATCCTCAACTCGAATCATATCACCGAGTTATCAACATGCTTGGAATGATCCCGACTGGATTAGACCAAGTCTTCATCACATGATTGCCTCGCTTCATCACATCCTCGCAAAGCCTCATCTCAACATCACATCATCAAATCTACGCATAAGAGCTTCATCATCCCGCTACATATGCCACGAGCAGCTTACCCAATTCAAGAGCCTTTCTCCTAGCTTTTGAATCATCTTCGGTCTAAATCAAACCATCAATCACCTAATTCATAACAATCAATCAAACCAAACATTAATCCAAGCAATCAAGCATTCAAATATGATCTAAGTAGATAATTATAACAATAATGGCATTTTCGTAATTAAAGAGTTGAAAGTCTAACATGCATGAAATCGTAAGAAATGTCTCTACAATCTTGATGAATGAACTTGCATAGGTTAACACTTAGTAGAATGGTTGTCAAATCATCATGAACAATGGATCTACATGGATCTACACTTAGGATGAAGAAAATGCATGAAAATCATTATTTTAACACCAAATCGAGCCAACAATCCGATATACTCCTTTGGATCCGTGTGAGAGATAATCACCACTCACCAAATCACCTAAACAACCTCAAATCAACATGCTTCAGATCTGGACAGCGAAGGATCAAGCTTGATCTATCACGAATCCGCTTCAAACGAAGAAATCTCACTTCAAAGGATGAAGATCTTCAATCAAACTCTTGAATCTTCAACTTGGATGGATGGAAGCACTAGATTAGAGTGGAGAAAAGAAGTGAAGAAGTGTAGAAGTCGAGCTCTCAAAATGGCAGCACTTCGTCGCTTCGAAATCCGGATCCCAAAAAGTGAGAACAACCCCCTCTATTTATAGCAGAAATTCCCTTAGGTCGCTCGGAGTTAGGTCGTCCACGACCTACGACCTAGCAACATCTTCGACCTAACCAAAGCCAGACGACTTAACTGCTTAACACTCCTACGACCTAACAAATATTACGACTTAAAACAAATGCGCATCTGCGACTTAATCCGCCAACGACCTACGACCTAATGCGCTCGACTTAACTATTGCCGACCTAATGGCTTAACATATGCGCGCATCCTACGACTTAACAGATAACTGGGTTACGACTTAACAACTAACTCCTAGGTTGCTCGCGACTTAAAACATAGGCTACGACCTAACACTAAGCCAAAACCCAACGACCTAACACCTTAAGTCCTCACACGACCTAAAACATCATGCGACTTACGACTTATCAATCACGCGTCCTAACACTTAAGTTTCCTCGCGACCTAACGTAAGTCGCGAACAACTGGGATGCGACCTAACACAGCTATTCTCCTTAAGTCGCTTACGAGTTAACAACCCACACTTCAAAACTACTCACGCGACCTAACACATACGCGACCTAACACCTTAGGTCGTCTAACGACCTAACTACGCTAACCAGCCAACCCCTATTCTGCTTAACTCTTAGGTCGCTAACAACTGTAGGTCGCTCACCTCCTATAGATCGCTACTCTCTTAGGTCGCTCACAATACTAGGTCGCTCACGACCTATCCCACATTCCTTAGGTCGCCTTCGACATAACTTCATCACGACCTAAACTAACATACAACCTAACTCCAAATCTTTAGGTCACCAACCCTAACATCCTATAGGTCGGTCACGACTTAGCTCTTAGGTCGTTCACGACCTAGGACTTAGACAAATCATGCCTAAAATCTGAAACGACTTTAAAATGCTGAAAATTCCAGATTTTGACAAACCTTTCGATCCGTAGAAATACGGGTCGTTACATTCTCTCCCCCTTAGGAATTTCGCCCCCGAAATTCCAAGCAAACAAAGCAATCAAAGACTATTCTGTACGCCTATCATCCATATCAATCAACAAACCATGCATCCAATTCTAGCTTAGCGTACAGAATTCTAACACTAGAACAAGTCACAATATCGTGAGATGACACGACACCTTAGGGCCATACCTTGAAGAGTTCAGGATGAGCTGCCTTCATCCTCTCTTCCTCCTCCCACGTACAGTCGTTATCATCATCACTCCATTGTATCTTGAGCAACTTAACTACCTTCCTCCTAAGCTGTTTCGTGTCGGTTTCAACAACACGAAGCGGCTTACGAGGTCTTCTATCGACTGGATCAACTTCGAAATCTTCACAGCTATCAGCAGAGACCACCATATTCGAGTCGTGCACATACTTCCGTAGATATGATACATGAAAAACATTGTGCACACTCGACATCTTCTCAGGTAACTTCAATCTATAGGCGAGCTTTCCAATTCGCTCGATGATCGGGAATGGTCCAACAAATCTCGGAGTCAATTTTCCTTTCTTTCCGAATCGAATAACATTCTTCAGTGGAGATATCTTCACAAAAACCATATCACCAACGTCGAATTCCAAATCCTTACGACGTTTATCGGCATAACTCTTCTGACGGTCTTGGGCTGCCTTCATTCGTTGCCGAATGATCTCTATACAATCCGAAGTCTGTCGAATCATCTCCGGCCCAAGTATCAGCTTTTCTCCTGTCTCTAACCAACATGTCGGAGAGTTACACGATCTCCCATACAATGCCTCATACGGTGCCATACCAATGCTTGACTGGTAACTGTTGTTGTATGAAAACTCCACCAAATGAAGGTGATCTTCCCATGATCCTCCGAAGTCCAAAACACATGCTCTAAGAAGATCTTCCAAAACTCGGTTGACTCTCTCGGTCTGACCATCTGTTTGAGGGTGATAAGCTGTACTCAAACACAACTCAGTTCCCAAAACTTCCTGGAAGCTCTTCCAAAATCTACTAGTGAACAATGGGTCTCGATCGCTCACTATACTCTTCGGAATACCATGGAATCGAACTATCCACTTAACATACAACTCAGCCAACTTTGATGCAGTCCTAGTCGATCGAACAGGAATGAATCGTGCACTCTTAGTCAAACGATCACAATGACCCAAATCCCTTCATTTCCCGTTCTGGTTCTAGGTAATCCATCAATAAAATCCATCGATATCTGCTCCCACTTCCATGTAGGAACTTCTAATGGCTGAAGTAATCCACTTGGCTTCTTCTGTTCGGCTTTTACCAACTGGCAGTTCATACACTTGGAAATAAAATTTCCAACATCCTTCTTCATACCTTCCCAGTAGTAGGTTCTCTTCATATCCTGATACATCTTATTTCCACCTGGATGAATTGTCAACTTCGAGTGATGACTTTCCTTCAGAACTTCATCTCTCAATCCATCTATATCGGGAACAACTAGTCGTCCTTGCTTTCGAAGCCAACCCTCTCGATCGACCTCGAATCCTTTATCCTTTTCTAGATCCAATCCAGATTCCAAATCACGGATAATCTTGACAATCTTATCATCTCGCTTTTGGCCCTCGCCAATCCTTTCCACAAGAGTGAGTCTTATCGATAAGTTTGCCAACATCTCAGGCTCCAATTCACATTTAGGCCTGAAGTCAAATCCAGCTAAATACTCGAGATTCTTCCACTCCAAAAACATTGCTCCCAATCCTGCATTGCTGCCACCTTAGCGGGATCAACCGCTATTCCATTTCCAGAAATCACATGGCCTAAGAACCTCACTTCACTCTTCCAGAAGTGACACTTCGAAAACTTAGCCTTCAGCTGATGTTTCCGCAAGATTTCCAAAACAATACGCAAGTGCGTCTTGTGCTCTTCTTCCGTTCTGGAATAAATCAGAATATCATCCACGAACACAAGTACGAACTTGTTCAACTGATCTCTGAACACTCTATTCATAAGATCCACAAAATATGCTGGCACGTTAGTCAATCCAAACGGCATTACCAACCACTCAAAGAAACCGGATGGTGTTCGGAAAGCAGTCTTCGGAACACTATCCTTAGCTACTCTCAACTGGTGAAATCCCGTTGCCAAATCCATCTGAGAAAACACCTTAGCCTCGTGAAGCTGATCGAACAAGTCATCTATCCTCGGCAATGGATACTTGTTCTTCTTAGTCACCTTATTCAGCTCACGATAATCGACGCACAATCTCAATGACCCATCTGCCTTGGTTGCAAACACAACTGGTGCAACCCACTCGGACACACTACGCCGAATGAATCCTTTCTGCAAAAGATCATCAACTTGCACCCTCAACTCTTGTTGTTCCCTAGGCGCCATTCGCCTAAGAGGCATCACAACAGGTCTGGCTCCTTCAACTAGATCTATATGAAACTCGATCTCTCTATGCGGCGGCAACCCTTTGACTTCGTCAAAGACATCCTCGAATCCATTAGCGATCAGCACTGATGACAGTCCATCCCGTGGAACAACCAGCGAATACATGAAGCTCATGAAGACGCCTTCCTCATGCTTACATCGTATCACAATCTTTCGCCCCTCCACATTCTCGACTGTCACTTCCAACCTCTCGCAATCAACCTTTGCCGCATACCTCCTAAGCCAGTCCATACCCAAAATAATTCCGAACCCCGCAAAGTTCAGAACAAAACAATCACAAACAAAAGAGCAACCATGACTCGACACAATCAGACCACGGCATAACATACACAAACAAGACGAACCCCCAACTGGATTAGTCACAACCAATGGCCTATCAATAATATCCGGTTCCAAACCTAACCGGCTTACGAGTTCACTACAAACAAACGAATGCGACGCTCCAGTATCAAACAGAACTCTAACTGGAACACCACATAGGAAAAGAGTACCTTGAACCACCACACTCTTTCCTTTCTCTTCAGCAGCAGGAGCTTTCGAAGACGACGGAACAACTCCCAAAGCATAAGCCTGCACAATCTGCTTGTCCCTCCTCGGTTCTGGACAATTCTTCCTGAAATGCCCCGGCTTGTCACAGTTGTGACACTTCATCGGTGCCTTCGGATTCTTACAATCCTTCGAGAAATGGCCCTTCTGCTGACAATTGTAGCAAGTCACCTCGCCTTTCGGCTTCTTCTAGCCATCCTTACCCTTCTGCTACTGCTGCTTCCTCTTCTTGTTTCCACCCTGCTGGGGTTTAGACTCTTCCCTGGTCACAGCAACAACAGATCCTTCCTTAGGAAACAGACTCTCATGCCTAAGAGCTTTCTCCACAATCTTCTCAAAAGAATCGTCCAAATGATCCACCAACTGTCTCCCAAGATAACTGTCCAAGCCTGTCACAAACTTCTCATTCTTCTGATAAGCAGACTCAATATACGACCGGGCATACTTGGACAAAGCTTCGAACTCAGAAACATACTCAAGAACTGATCTTCCACCTTGCTTGAGCTCCACAAACTTCTTGAATAGAACAGACTTCTGAGCTGTAGAAATGAACTTAGCTTCAAATCTAGCTTGGAATTGCTCCCAAGTAATCTCTTCCTCCGCAGTATTGATGGTAATAGAGTTCCACCAATCAGAGGCTCTCCCTTGAAGCTGCCTTGATGCCAACTTCCTCTTTGTTGCATCATCAATTCCCAAATCACCAAAGATCCTTCTACAAGCATCTATCCATCTCTGGACTTCGATAGTTGATTCTGTTCCCAAGAAAACCTTTCCTCCAAGAGCAGTGTAGTCCTTGCACAACTTAGCAAAATCCACTGGTTTCGGAGTTTGGACTTGAACTCCAACATCTACTGCTGCCCCCGGAACTGGTATCCTTCTTGTAATAGCCCGCTTTTCCGTACCCCTTGAATAGACACTAATCTTCATCTATTTACTCAAGGTGAACGAAAAACCGAACCATTAGGGTTTTTTTTTTGAAGAGGTAGAAGAAAAGATAGAAGAAAAGAGAAAGAAGAAACAACAGAACAACATCAGAAACAATATCAGAATCTCACATATCGCAGCGGAACAATATATAATAGATAAATGAATAATCTTTAAAACAAAGAACTATATCATTTTATACATACATCAATCATCAGAGTCAATATACAACAATGGACAGTTATATAAACTTGTCCTCATACAGAATACACAGCGGAATAAATACTATCAGATAAAAATACTACGTCTCGCCATCCAGCTCATCTCCAAAGCTCCAGAATATCCAGAATATCCTGATAATATAACTCTAGGCTGCCCGTGTGGAAATTGGTGGGCACCCAGAGTTTAGAAGGGAAACAATAAACTCCGAGTCAGTCATGGTGACTGGTGTGAGATCGTAAAACAGTTATTCTTCTTTAAAATAAACAACAGAAGAATTTTAAAGTCAATTCGCAATGCTTTTGGAAAATGAAACTACCATAAGACCTCCCGCCACACACACAATGCAAACGCAGAATTGGAGGAGATTTCTTCTTATGATAGTCAAACATGCTTACTACGCAAATCATCTTGATATTATTATTAGTGCATAGTGCAGAAAACATTTCGAAAGTATAATATTAATCTTAGCCAACATACGACCAGTATCGTATGCCTACTATAGCTACTATGTTCAATAGCAGGTTACCGCCACATTCCATAGCAGGTAATACAACTAAAACCGTACACGTCGCGTATTGTTTCTTTGGATTTCCAACAAATGGTCAGGCTAAGGAACTTCCTTTCCTCCTGCCGAATGGGATCGCCTCTGGCTGGACGTCCCGAGAGACAAACTGCTCTCTGCCAAACAAGGCCGGGTTACCCCTGTAACAGGTAACTCACGAATATGTCATCACCCGGTCCTTTGGGACCTTTATCCGAGCGCTCGATATCCAACATCACACATCATAAAGAAAGTGTATCCACATGAGTAAGTATCTGGGCTCCATACCATGATACCACCCCTTTCCAGAAGGAAATGACATACCCTAAAGGGCGCGACCCTCATAACCTTGCCGCAACATTCCTGTTTCGACCATTTCCGGGGTGTGAGGCTCGACGAAGTCTCGTCCACAAAGCTACGCTTTCTCAAAAAGCCCTGCTTCGGGTCAAACAAAATGATCAACCTATGATCACAAAGATATAAGATCAAACAAATGATCATATCGCAAATGATCAAACACTGATCATTTCACAGCAACACTCAGTATGCCACGTTACCAAATTGGGATATATTGCTGATAAATTTCAACTACATAACCTCTGAGCTCGTACGTCTCAGAGAAGGGTGTTAAGCTAAGAGAATAAATTCTCCGCCACCAACAGATATGTATTTGAAAGAAATCAGCTTTATATCTCAAATTGTAACGTCAGACACACAATCCATACAAGTCTGTTCCGGGATCGAACAGAACCGAAGGCACTTCTCACGAAGCCCTTGCAAATCCGGATAATTTCCAATCACGTCCGGACTTCCCGTCACTAAGGATGATAAAACCTCTAAACCGGAGATCAGCCGATGTAGAGTAACTCGACGGTAATCCTTCCGTTTTCAAAAATATCCGGTCTTCAACACCGGTCTTCGAATGCAATTCATAACGACGTATCACATATTCGGAATGGGTTATACGACCCCATGGTCCTTTCCCGGCTAACCCGAATAGTGAGCGCTTATTCAAAAATAAGTGTGGCATTCAAATTCATCCAATTCACAACAAATACCTATCTAAAGGTAATTATTGATAGTCGGTTATTTAACTATCAATAAAGATGCGCAACATCATCAGATTCCAAATAATTTTCCAAATTATTTTATCTTCCAAAATATCTTTACTAGATATATAATTTCCACACTTAATCATTTGAAAACAATTTCAAATCAATTTCCACATTTCATTTTATCTTTGAAGATAAAATCTCAAAACAGTTCATTTCATATTGGGAAAGCATTTCCATACTTATTTAATAATAAGTATTTCACAAAACATTTATTTTCAACATTTGAAAATATTCGATATACTTAAATCAATATTAAGTATAAATTTCAATCTTTAAGGAAATCATTCTTTAAACACATGTTATTTGAGTCAAAACGAATGTTACGTAAAACATCGTTACGACGACTCAAAATCACTAGTATAGGGATTCGGAATTTTAATAGATATATAAATCCCAATACTACATCAAAACATTTCCTTTCGGAAATCATTTACTATAACAACAGTGTTATAGTCCATCATTTCCTTATTCTCTCGAAAACGTCTATTTCAACAATAAATGTTGAAATCTATGATTTCGATAATTCACACGTTTTAAAACATCTTTTAAAACAATTACTTCATTTCTGTAATATCGCTTTTCCAAAACTATCCATTTTTTTCAATGATATATTCACTGTCCAAAATCGTGAATATACTTTACTAACCAAATTTTCAATCTTTTCTACACATTTATTCCAAGAATTATCCACTGTCCAAAATCGTGGATAAAATTCCCTTAATAATCTCTATATTTAAAATCAATCAAATTTAATTGATTTTCGAATTTATAAAACAACGTTTATAAATTCGATTTCCATTTTCTAACAACTTCGATTTATAAATCTTCTTTATTAACAAATTCGAGTTATACTCGATATAAATATCACAAGTCCATATTATAAGTTAATAACTTATCATTCATTTTCAACTTCACAATTTATAAATCTATAAATTTCATTCACTTACGGATTCCATAATATTTCATTTTTTTAACACTTATAAAATTCGTTTTATAAGTCCAATATTTTGATTTATAAAATATCAATTTTTATAAATCTTTCTATACAAATCGTTTATAGTTATTCAAAAATCCCAACTTAAACCATTTTATAAATAAATCAACTTTTGTTTCAAAAACAACACTTCGGTTATATTTCACTAAAAAATATAACTTTTATAACTTTAAAATTTTACGTTTATAAATCGATTCAAAAATCCCATAAAACGTATATTTTCAAAAATCACTTTAAAAACCTTTTAAATTAAAAGTCGTCATTTTTAAAGTTCAAAACTGAATCCGATGATGCAACAACACCAATCAGTCCATCACAACAGTCAAATATCATATATCATCATATGATAACAGAATATATCAAAATATCTGTAAATAATCAATACGGTGAGGAATCCAGTTGGATCCCTCCAACCTGTTTCCCTGCATCCACAGATGTTAGCACAATACCAATTCCGCTCCAGTACGGAATTATCGCGGTATATAGGTTTTATAAAAATCCGCTTACTAACGGCGCAATAGGGTCTCATCCGCTATACGAGGCGGGAAATCAATCAATCCAATATATACATATGCCAATATGTATATACTGCTATATATATAGATATATCCTATCATATCTAATAGCACATTCAAACAAATCAATCAATAACTGCAATTCAATTATAAATCTGAGTGAGAAGATCTCACCGTGATTTCAATTCCGTTCCAGTACGTTTTATTTCGAATAAAATTAAACGTGCGTTTAATTTTACCCGAAATTTTCGTTAACTCCAAACGATTCCAAATCAGTTGCACTGCGTAGAGCTTGTCGAGACGATTCCATCGCACTTTGTTTCGTAATTTTCTGTTAACGTATGACAAAGTTATCGCAGTTAAAAGATTTAACGAATTTAAATATTATAATTATTTACAATTAAATTTTACATTTCCCATTCAGTTCATCGCAGCCGTTCATTTCAAAGCCCTACATCTCAGCCCTTGCACGCATCTTCTCCCTCCCAGGTATTTCACGCGACCGAGAACCCAACGCCGCCCTTAAACCCTAAACGACGCGACCACCTTTCGACCTCCAGACCCCATCAAACTACCCCCACCGGAACCGCCTCTGCGAATGCCACCCACGGCCACGAGCACGGCCAGCTCGGTCGCCGCCAGCGCACGCAATTCGAGAATGAACGTACCCCCTTTGACTGCAAATTGCCGTTGAATCCTTGCTCCATTTTTCATCATCACCGTTCAACTTGAAGCTCTCGATGCCCTCTATCTTTTCTTAGTTGACAATTTCTTGGATTGAATGATGGATTCGAAGATAAAGGAGGGGGAAGAAGATTGAATTTCGGCCATTGGTTTGAAGTGGCGGCTGGGCTGAACGAAACCCTAGGCTATTTCTTTTTTTTTTTATTTGTGAAAAAAAGGGGGTATTTATAGAGAATAAAACGACACTATTCATCCCTGTTTTCCAAACTCCGATTTACGCGCTGTAACTGGCGTTCCTGGGGTTTACCCCGCGTTCCGAACGCAATGGAACAGGTTTTGAAAGCTAATTCGATCGTATGTGCAAGATATGGAATTAAACGATCAATTTAAATTAAACCGATTTAAATCGATTTCGAGGCGTTTTAATTTGTACCGGACAAATGGTAAATCCAAAAATTACGAAATTTGAAATCTTACAATAATATCACATTACGGATCCGATGAAACTGGTTTCGTCGAAATCCGAGACTGTTTGAAAAATGACTATTTTAACTCGACGATTTAAAATTAAAACGATATCGATGCGTTTCGAGTTGCCACGGTCAAACGACAACTCCGATTGCTACGAAAATTGAAATCCGATAATAACTAACTATTACGGATCCAATGGAACTAGTCTCGTTCAATTCTGAGACTGTTCGAAAATTGGCTATTTTTACAGTCGATAATTAAATATTAAAATATTCAATTTTCATAGATTAACTCCAAATCCGATTCTGAAAGTTCTATAACCTTTCTATAACTTCAGTATGATTAAACAAAATTTTACAAATCATTTAAAATCATATTCAATCCAGATTTCAATTAATTCTGGAATTTCACTATTAAATTATTGATTTAATTATCCAATTAAACTCAATATTCGAATTTTAAATTATCCGACTTATTAATTCTACTTATTAATATTTAAAATCAATTAAATATTCGAATTTTAATTATCAAAAATTCTGGGTCGTTACAGACTTCCCCCCTTAAAAGAATTTCGTCCTCGAAATTACAAGTTAGGAAGAAGATACAAAATCCGTTAACCTTGCAAAACAAACCGTTCAAATTAGATTTTCAAATCTGTTAAGTGTTTAACTTTTCCAAAATTCATAGTTAACTTCTCACAAAATCTTTACTAAGTTTTCAAATCATAACTTAGTTTTCAAAATTTTCAAATTTCTCAAAAATATTCTAACGCCTTAAATTTTCAGAAAATTTCGCCAGCGTCTCCTTTGCGCGGCTCGATCCGAAAAAAAAATGACAGTGTATATATATCACAAATATACATCCCATCAAGTGACGAGGCATCCCGTAGGGAAAAAGTGTAAAAGTACGATATTTAATCCGGGATATGTACCTTATTATTTATTTAGCGAGCGTATACGGCTATATAGCGCGAAAGCGAGCTCCAAATGCGAAGCAACGCCATCCGCACCTACTAAACACTCAACAAACCATATGAGAACATGTAGATATGAAAATAAAATCAATATACATCGTATAGCAACATAACTACATATGCTAACATAACAATGCATTCAAAAGCAACAATGCAACCATCAAACAATCATCCAACTATCATCCAACAACTTCATAACCAAATCAATATAGATTCACTTCTCATTAACATTCATTGAATTGGTTTTCAATTTTAAATCATATTCGATTCTTTTACATTGGATTTAATCAACATTCTCTTTCAATTCAATTAGTTTACATTCACTAATTCACATTCGTTCACTTCCAATTTGAATTTAATCACATAGCTTTCCAATTTGCTAATTCAATTTCATTAATACTTAATGAATTACACGAAATCAACTAACAATCAATCTAACAACCAATGTATAACCAATCATAACCAAATTTATTCAATTTACATTTCTTTACATTCAATTTGGTTCAACACTTTAAGTTTCAATTTGTTGATATTAAATTGATTTCCATTCAATTATTCAATTCCTTTAGCTTCTAATGAATTAACACTTATATTCATTGCTTCATATCAATTATTTATATTCAATTGATTGACATTCAATCCATTTATTAATTCAATTGCTAATTCATTTTAACAAATAAAATTTAATTTTATATAACTCAAGTTCACATTCATTTAATAAATTCACTTTATTAATTTACTTTGATATCAAAATAAACTTCACTTCAACATCACTTAAGTTATTTTCCATTTCAAACATCATTTGTTCAACTTAACTTAAGTTTCCACTTATAAATCCAATTCAGATTTTGTTTTTCTTAACAAAATTCATTTAACCTTTTACCAAAATCAAATTTCATCAATCATTCAAATTTATATTAAATCCAGATTTCATATTCCACAATCTCAACTTAGATTTAATTGATTCACTTATACTTACTTTAATTTAACTTCATCCTTTAAGTTAAATTTATTCTATCAGAATTCAAATTGTATAAGTTATAAACTCATTTATCATTCCCATAAATATTTAAATAGGATTCCAGAGTCTTTTCAATCTTCAAAATCATTTTTGAAATCAATTCAAATTATCTTTTGAATTCACAAAACAAAATCCAAATTTTCCAATCAACTTTTATTTAAAACAATTTGGCAGCAATTCCTCTTTTGGAAACCCGAAAATGAACACCGACGATGCCGCGGTCATCATCGAAGTTATTTTCCAGCGACCGAAAAGAGTTAGAGCTTTTCATTCCTTCAAAAATACTTTTCAAAACCTTTGAAATTCATTTTCAAATTCAAAAAGATGTAAACTTTCCAAATCTCCAAAATTTTCAAATCTTTTTCAAACATTTCCAAAACTTCTCTGGAATCCCGTTTTAGATTACAATTCACATTTATAATTTACATTCTCAAATTTCATTTGCATGTGAATTTATTTCTCATCTTTGGAGTTACGATTTCAATTTCTTATTCAATTTCAGTGATGATAATTCACTATTATTACTTCCTAACATCCATGCAACCATATACTATAGTATTTTATAGAAAAACATTTCTTTTCTATACAAAAATAGTTTTGGGCAAAATTATCTCATTTACCCTATTTAAAACCATATTGTGCCGAATTGTTCTATATAAGTGTTTAGAGATCCCTATCGATAGAGTTGTACGGACAATACCGACCAGAATCCATATACCACTCAACAAACCAATCATCACAATATAAAACAATTTTATATTCAAATAACAAATACGCACTCGTATCTATTATTACACTCAACTCATTCTAGAGTACTACTGACTCTATCTCTAATGAGTAACACCCAACAGAACAGGGTTGTCGCTTAACCATATGCTCCGATACCAAATGTAATAGCCCGCTTTTCCGTACCCCTTGAATAGACACTAATCTTCATCTATTTACTCAAGGTGAACGAAAAACCGAACCATTAGGGGTTTTTTTTTTGAAGAGGTAGAAGAAAAGATAGAAGAAAAGAGAAAGAAGAAACAACAGAACAACATCAGAAACAATATCAGAATCTCATATATCGCAGCGGAACAATATATAATAGATAAATGAATAATCTTTAAAACAAAGAACTATATCATTTTATACATACATCAATCATCAGAGTCAATATACAACAATGGACAGTTATATAAACTTGTCCTCATACAGAATACACAGCGGAATAAATACTATCAGATAAAAATACTACGTCTCGCCATCCAGCTCATCTCCAAAGCTCCAGAATATCCAGAATATCCTGATAATATAACTCTAGGCTGCCCGTGTGGAAATTGGTGGGCACCCAGAGTTTAGAAGGGAAACAATAAACTCTGAGTCAGTCATGGTGACTGGTGTGAGATCGTAAAACAGTTATTCTTCTTTAAAATAAACAACAGAAGAATTTTAAAGTCAATTCGCAATGCTTTTGGAAAATGAAACTACCATAAGACCTCCCGCCACACACACAATGCAAACGCAGAATTGGAGGAGATTTCTTCTTATGATAGTCAAACATGCTTACTACGCAAATCATCTTGATATTATTATTAGTGCATAGTGCAGAAAACATTTCGAAAGTATAATATTAATCTTAGCCAACATACGACCAGTATCGTATGCCTACTATAGCTACTATGTTCAATAGCAGGTTACCGCCACATTCCATAGCAGGTAATACAACTAAAACCGTACACGTCGCGTATTGTTTCTTTGGATTTCCAACAAATGGTCAGGCTAAGGAACTTCCTTTCCTCCTGCCGAATGGGATCGCCTCTGGCTGGACGTCCCGAGAGACAAACTGCTCTCTGCCAAACAAGGCCGGGTTACCCCTGTAACAGGTAACTCACGAATATGTCATCACCCGGTCCTTTGGGACCTTTATCCGAGCGCTCGATATCCAACATCACACATCATAAAGAAAGTGTATCCACATGAGTAAGTATCTGGGCTCCATACCATGATACCACCCCTTTCCAGAAGGAAATGACATACCCTAAAGGGCGCGACCCTCATAACCTTGCCGCAACATTCCTGTTTCGACCATTTCCGGGGTGTGAGGCTCGACGAAGTCTCGTCCACAAAGCTACGCTTTCTCAAAAAGCCCTGCTTCGGGTCAAACAAAATGATCAACCTATGATCACAAAGATATAAGATCAAACAAATGATCATATCGCAAATGATCAAACACTGATCATTTCACAGCAACACTCAGTATGCCACGTTACCAAATTGGGATATATTGCTGATAAATTTCAACTACATAACCTCTGAGCTCGTACGTCTCAGAGAAGGGTGTTAAGCTAAGAGAATAAATTCTCCGCCACCAACAGATATGTATTTGAAAGAAATCAGCTTTATATCTCAAATTGTAACGTCAGACACACAATCCATACAAGTCTGTTCCGGGATCGAACAGAACCGAAGGCACTTCTCACGAAGCCCTTGCAAATCCGGATAATTTCCAATCACGTCCGGACTTCCCGTCACTAAGGATGATAAAACCTCTAAACCGGAGATCAGCCGATGTAGAGTAACTCGACGGTAATCCTTCCGTTTTCAAAAATATCCGGTCTTCAACACCGGTCTTCGAATGCAATTCATAACGACGTATCACATATTCGGAATGGGTTATACGACCCCATGGTCCTTTCCCGGCTAACCCGAATAGTGAGCGCTTATTCAAAAATAAGTGTGGCATTCAAATTCATCCAATTCACAACAAATACCTATCTAAAGGTAATTATTGATAGTCGGTTATTTAACTATCAATAAAGATGCGCAACATCATCAGATTCCAAATAATTTTCCAAATTATTTTATCTTCCAAAATATCTTTACTAGATATATAATTTCCACACTTAATCATTTGAAAACAATTTCAAATCAATTTCCACATTTCATTTTATCTTTGAAGATAAAATCTCAAAACAGTTCATTTCATATTGGGAAAGTATTTCCATACTTATTTAATAATAAGTATTTCACAAAACATTTATTTTCAACATTTGAAAATATTCGATATACTTAAATCAATATTAAGTATAAATTTCAATCTTTAAGGAAATCATTCTTTAAACACATGTTATTTGAGTCAAAACGAATGTTACGTAAAACATCGTTACGACGACTCAAAATCACTAGTATAGGGATTCGGAATTTTAATAGATATATAAATCCCAATACTACATCAAAACATTTCCTTTCGGAAATCATTTACTATAACAACAGTGTTATAGTCCATCATTTCCTTATTCTCTCGAAAACGTCTATTTCAACAATAAATGTTGAAATCTATGATTTCGATAATTCACACGTTTTAAAACATCTTTTAAAACAATTACTTCATTTCTGTAATATCGCTTTTCCAAAACTATCCATTTTTTTCAATGATATATTCACTGTCCAAAATCGTGAATATACTTTACTAACCAAATTTTCAATCTTTTCTACACATTTATTCCAAGAATTATCCACTGTCCAAAATCGTGGATAAAATTCCCTTAATAATCTCTATATTTAAAATCAATCAAATTTAATTGATTTTCGAATTTATAAAACAACGTTTATAAATTCGATTTCCATTTTCTAACAACTTCGATTTATAAATCTTCTTTATTAACAAATTCGAGTTATACTCGATATAAATATCACAAGTCCATATTATAAGTTAATAACTTATCATTCATTTTCAACTTCACAATTTATAAATCTATAAATTTCATTCACTTACGGATTCCATAATATTTCATTTTTTTAACACTTATAAAATTCGTTTTATAAGTCCAATATTTTGATTTATAAAATATCAATTTTTATAAATCTTTCTATACAAATCGTTTATAGTTATTCAAAAATCCCAACTTAAACCATTTTATAAATAAATCAACTTTTGTTTCAAAAACAACACTTCGGTTATATTTCACTAAAAAATATAACTTTTATAACTTTAAAATTTTACGTTTATAAATCGATTCAAAAATCCCATAAAACGTATATTTTCAAAAATCACTTTAAAAACCTTTTAAATTAAAAGTCGTCATTTTTAAAGTTCAAAACTGAATCCGATGATGCAACAACACCAATCAGTCCATCACAACAGTCAAATATCATATATCATCATATGATAACAGAATATATCAAAATATCTGTAAATAATCAATACGGTGAGGAATCCAGTTGGATCCCTCCAACCTGTTTCCCTGCATCCACAGATGTTAGCACAATACCAATTCCGCTCCAGTACGGAATTATCGCGGTATATAGGTTTTATAAAAATCCGCTTACTAACGGCGCAATAGGGTCTCATCCGCTATACGAGGCGGGAAATCAATCAATCCAATATATACATATGCCAATATGTATATACTGCTATATATATAGATATATCCTATCATATCTAATAGCACATTCAAACAAATCAATCAATAACTGCAATTCAATTATAAATCTGAGTGAGAAGATCTCACCGTGATTTCAATTCCGTTCCAGTACGTTTTATTTCGAATAAAATTAAACGTGCGTTTAATTTTACCCGAAATTTTCGTTAACTCCAAACGATTCCAAATCAGTTGCACTGCGTAGAGCTTGTCGAGACGATTCCATCGCACTTTGTTTCGTAATTTTCTGTTAACGTATGACAAAGTTATCGCAGTTAAAAGATTTAACGAATTTAAATATTATAATTATTTACAATTAAATTTTACATTTCCCATTCAGTTCATCGCAGCCGTTCATTTCAAAGCCCTACATCTCAGCCCTTGCACGCATCTTCTCCCTCCCAGGTATTTCACGCGACCGAGAACCCAACGCCGCCCTTAAACCCTAAACGACGCGACCACCTTTCGACCTCCAGACCCCATCAAACTACCCCCACCGGAACCGCCTCTGCGAATGCCACCCACGGCCACGAGCACGGCCAGCTCGGTCGCCGCCAGCGCACGCAATTCGAGAATGAACGTACCCCCTTTGACTGCAAATTGCCGTTGAATCCTTGCTCCATTTTTCATCATCACCGTTCAACTTGAAGCTCTCGATGCCCTCTATCTTTTCTTAGTTGACAATTTCTTGGATTGAATGATGGATTCGAAGATAAAGGAGGGGGAAGAAGATTGAATTTCGGCCATTGGTTTGAAGTGGCGGCTGGGCTGAACGAAACCCTAGGCTATTTCTTTTTTTTTTATTTGTGAAAAAAGGGGGTATTTATAGAGAATAAAACGACACTATTCATCCCTGTTTTCCAAACTCCGATTTACGCGCTGTAACTGGCGTTCCTGGGGTTTACCCCGCGTTCCGGACGCAATGGAACAGGTTTCGAAAGCTAATTCGATCGTATGTGCAAGATATGGAATTAAACGATCAATTTAAATTAAACCGATTTAAATCGATTTCGAGGCGTTTTAATTTGTACCGGACAAATGGTAAATCCAAAAATTACGAAATTTGAAATCTTACAATAATATCACATTACGGATCCGATGAAACTGGTTTCGTCGAAATCCGAGACTGTTTGAAAAATGACTATTTTAACTCGACGATTTAAAATTAAAACGATATCGATGCGTTTCGAGTTGCCACGGTCAAACGACAACTCCGATTGCTACGAAAATTGAAATCCGATAATAACTAACTATTACGGATCCAATGGAACTGGTCTCGTTCAATTCTGAGACTGTTCGAAAATTGGCTATTTTTACAGTCGATAATTAAATATTAAAATATTCAATTTTCATAGATTAACTCCAAATCCGATTCTGAAAGTTCTATAACCTTTCTATAACTTCAGTATGATTAAACAAAATTTTACAAATCATTTAAAATCATATTCAATCCAGATTTCAATTAATTCTGGAATTTCACTATTAAATTATTGATTTAATTATCCAATTAAACTCAATATTCGAATTTTAAATTATCCGACTTATTAATTCTACTTATTAATATTTAAAATCAATTAAATATTCGAATTTTAATTATCAAAAATTCTGGGTCGTTACACTTCTCATGATCGAAGTCATCATAGCTTCGAACATGGCTGCATAATCAGCAGTCCCCTCAGTAGCACGGCCTTCCCTAGCAGCTGGTCTCCCTCTTCGACTCATTCTCAATATCTATAAAAAGGAATGATCAGAACATCTTAGAGAAACAACTGCATAAAGGACTAACTTACTGCTAAACTACTATATTATATATAGTAATCATCCATCAAAATACAGTTACGTCTCTCATACGTAGTTACTACAGCGAGCGTTGGGTAAAATCGATTAACCAATGCTCTGATACCAAATGTGACGACCGCCCATGACCCCCGCACGTAATCTAGAGATAGTGCGCTGTAAAGTGTGCCAGGCGACCATGGACGATTGTCAAGGTAAATTTAAACAGCAGAATCTATCGTATTACTCACAGCGCATGGACAAAATACAATAGAACATATGTATAGTGAAGCTTTACAGAATAAAATGCCATCATATAAAACTCCATAATAGTTGAATACAAGCATCCAAATAGTCAATACATCAAGCCTCACTACATAACACTCAGAGATTATACAAACAGCGGATCATCCAGTACATATAAGTAGATAATATGCAACCCTCTAGCTCGTCTTCGATATCAGCATCGTGAGAAGAGAACAACACCTGCCACCTGCTACCTAGTCTGCCCATCCCAAAATGGACGAACAGCCCAAGGCGATAAGAATTAAAACATAAAGCCTTGAGTCAGACAACAGTCTTAGTGAGCAGTAAATTAACTAACAACATACCAAAAGAGCATAAAGGAAAAGGAATAGGAATACAACCCTCCCACTCCACCTCTTTCTACAGTGATAGCCCCCAGACACACACTAAGCAGAAGCAACATAGCAGAGCATACAATTTAAGGTAAAATAATAATCATTCGAGTCAAGGGCGATGTTTCCAAGTACCAAGGCCTAAATCAGATAAGCACCCAGAAAATACCGCTCTTGAGACCGAATGACGATACAACCAAACATCCATGACTCTGGCTATCACTGTTATCATTGCTTCGATATCACCGTTAATTGAATGACCGGCACATTCTTTCAGCCGTCCGTCAAGGGCTAATGGAAACCCCGGTTCTAGACATAACTCCCGCACGTCGTCGCAGCCCGTGCCTAGGACTATCGAATCTGCCCAGAGTACTCGACCATCAACAGTTGGCCGTTGGGACTATCGTATCTGCCTAAACGTACTCTTGCTTAGAGCATGCTAGAACCTTCAACAACGATGCTATCCAAGCCTCCTAGTCATCCTCCTCGACGACTATTCTCATATCCATTCATTATCCTCAACTCGAATCATATCACCGAGTTATCAACATGCTTGGAATGATCCCGACTGGATTAGACCAAGTCTTCATCACATGATTGCCTCGCTTCATCACATCCTCGCAAAGCCTCATCTCAACATCACATCATCAAATCTAAGCATAAGAGCTTCATCATCCCGCTACATATGCCACGAGCAGCTTACCCAATTCAAGAGCCTTTCTCCTAGCTTTTGAATCATCTTCGGTCTAAATCAAACCATCAATCATCTAATTCATAACAATCAATCAAACCAAACATTAATCCAAGCAATCAAGCATTCAAATATGATCTAAGTAGATAATTATAACAATAATGGCATTTTCGTAATTAAAGAGTTGAAAGTCTAACATGCATGAAATCGTAAGAAATGTCTCTACAATCTTGATGAATGAACTTGCATAGGTTAACACTTAGTAGAATGGTTGTCAAATCATCATGAACAATGGATCTACACTTAGGATGAAGAAAATGCATGAAAATCATTATTTTAACACCAAATCGAGCCAACAATCCGATATACTCCTTTGGATCCGTGTGAGAGATAATCACCACTCACCAAATCACCTAAACAACCTCAAATCAACACGCTTCAGATCTGGACAGCGAAGGATCAAGCTTGATCTATCATGAATCCGCTTCAAATGAAGAAATCTCACTTCAAAGGATGAAGATCTTCAATCTAAGCTCTTGAATCTTCAACTTGGATGGATGGAAGCACTAGATTAGAGTGGAGAAAAGAAGTGAAGAAGTGTAGAAGTCGAGCTCTCAAAATGGTAGCACTTCGTCGCTTCGAAATCCGGATCACAAAAAGTGAGAACAACCCCCTCTATTTATAGCAGAAATTCGCTTAGGTCGCTCGGAGTTAGGTCGTCCACGACCTACGACCTAGCAACATCTTCGACCTAACCAAAGCCAGACGACTTAACTGCTTAACACTCCTACGACCTAACAAATATTACGACTTAAAACAAATGCGCATCTGCGACTTAATCCGCCAACGACCTACGACCTAATGCGCTCGACTTAACTATTGCCGACCTAACGGCTTAACATATGCGCGCATCCTACGACTTAACAGATAACTGGGTTACGACTTAACAACTAACTCCTAGGTCGCTCGCGACTTAAAACATAGGCTACGACCTAACACTAAGCCAAAACCCAACGACCTAACACCTTAAGTCCTCACACGACCTAAAACATCACGCGACTTACGACTTATCAATCACGCGTCCTAACACTTAAGTTTCCTCGCGACCTAACGTAAGTCGCGGACAACTGGGATGCGACCTAACACAGCTATTCTCCTTAAGTCGCTTACGAGTTAACAACCCACACTTCAAAACTACTCACGCGACCTAACACATACGCGACCTAACACCTTAGGTCGTCTAACGACCTAACTACGCTAACCAGCCAACCCCTATTCTGCTTAACTCTTAGGTCGCTAACAACCGTAGGTCGCTCACCTCCTATAGATCGCTACTCTCTTAGGTCGCTCACAATACTAGGTCGCTCACGACCTATCCCACATTCCTTAGGTCGCCTTCGACATAACTTCATCACGACCTAAACTAACATACAACCTAACTCCAAATCTTTAGGTCACCAACCCTAACATCCTATAGGTCGGTCACGACTTAGCTCTTAGGTCGTTCACGACCTAGGACTTAGACAAATCATGCCTAAAATCTGAAACGACTTTAAAATGCTGAAAATTCCAGATTTTGACAAACCTTTCGATCCATAGAAATACGGGTCGTTACACCGTGGATCCAGTTGAGCCGTGAGTCATCGAAGTTGTCGAAGTTGGCATCAGTGTTGAAGAGGATGAAGTCGACATCGATGTTAAAGCGGATGAAGTCGGCATGATTTTGGTGAGCGAGGGAGAAAACCCTAAATTAAATTAGAAGTTGTGCGGCCGAAAATTGTAAGCGTGAGGAAAGAGCATGTATGCATAAATTACTAAAGACCCCACTTGTTAATCAATTATTTACGATTTACTAATTGTTGTTACACTTATTTGTGTCGTAAATCATTATTGGTGTGTTGTAAAGTTTATTGAGAAAACTATTTACTTTTTAATAACACTTTTTCGGTATCCTAACACTTTTTCACTGTTGGTAGTTTGTAACATTTATAAGTGTTAGAAACTGAAAAATATAAATGTTGCAAAATCACTGATTTGGTGTAGTGTATATATTTATTTTCGCTTTACTTTATTTGAACTAAGAGAAAATTGAAAAGAGACAAAGAGTGAAAGAAAGAAACAGTCCATCTTAATTAAGGATTAGAGTTGTCTATTTACCAAGTTGTCTTATGTGATTCATATTCAGCGCAATAATATTTGGTTTGAAGAAATTTCCTTGGATATATGCACTTAACCAAAAAGTTTTGTCATGTTGGATCACTTTAACAAAATAAATTTTGTCTACTTTCACATGACATGATACACGTAATAAACATGGAAGATACGTAGCCAAAGTAAGTGAACAATGCCAAACCTTTTATTTTCATACGAGTGTCTATTTTCAACTGAAACCAAAAATCCTCTCTAGCAATTTTACCGATTAACATATATACATTAAAATCATTTCTACTAGTATTATTCATGTAGCAAGGCCCAAATATAAAGCAAAATATATAAATCATTTGAAAAATATCATCTGATAACTTTCTCTTACTAACTATTTATTCAAATTTTGATGGCTTTCACCACAGAAGATGGTATAATACTGTACTGATTTTACTTAAATCCCAAGTGTTATTTGAAAAGGATGAAGGTACTTTCATTCTATAAATTACTCATTCTTTCATTTTTGAGTCAAAAAATGTGAAGAAAGAATTTATCACCTGGAAATGATTCCTTTTTCGTTAATAGCTTTAAAAACATCCAAATTCTTCATTCATTCATGAAGAAGAAATCAAATTTTTCAAAAAAATAATTCTCTTTTTCAAAGTTTAGAATCAGGACAAATGATTAGAATAAGGATAAACTGTGTCGTTATGTGGCAAATTATGAATATACCATTCTCTTGTGTTACTCCAAATTTATCTCTTTTCCATCTCCATAGAACAGAACAATTTCAATCCAATAACTACCAGGTTTGATGATGATAGGGGGTTGCATCATCATTAGAACCAATATAGAAGAGAAATGAATCATGAATCCCCATTTTTTTCACCAAAGTGTACCATTTTTTCAATAAATAATTTTTTCTAAAATTTAAAATACCAATCATCGGAACAATATTTAGTTTGCATTAAAACTAATTTGTAAAAAATCTAGTTTTTTATCAAATGAAAACCATTAATAGAAAAATAACAAAAAAGTGATTGACCTCTTGAAGTGAACCAACGGCGGCATGATGTTTACAATAGTCCGAGTTTGGCGTATGTCAGTAGAGGAAATTAGGATTTATAATATTTAATAGAACATTATAATTTTAATCATTACACGCATCGAAAATTTACATAAACCAGAAGAAGCAATGAAATAATGGATTTACCCATTACTTTCAAGTGCATCTAAACCAAGATCCAATTTTGGGTATTAGTTCAAAGTGCATAAATAATTTTACAAAAGCTCATTAAATGTACGAAGAATGAAAGGAAATAAACTATAAACTGTGAACGATTAGTGAATGGTGGAAGACAAATGGGTAGTACCTTGATGGCATTTATTTCCCTACTAGTAATCCCACAGTTTTACTTATATCTAACTATAGTTTTATGGTCCTTGCACCAAGGGTAGAGGATCCAACTCCATTAGGATTATGAATGGTTAGGTGTTTGTTATCCAGCCTTTTGATCGGGCGATAATCAGGCAAATCGGACGTGTCAAACTTAGAAATATCGAGGCAGAAAGCCCAAAGAAATAGCCTCAAAGTCCATAAACCAAACATAAACAGAGTCACAAGGCCAATGCAAAGATAACTCAAGCCAAGGCAGTCACAGAATCACCAAAGCTATGAATCAGTACCAAACCCTATCTATAGGTCGATACCGATTCCTATTTACTCCAACATTGGAGTTCATCTTAGCTTACTAGCCCCATTTGATGTTACAACCCTATTTCCAGTGTTGTTTTGTTGAATCAATGCAATTCTCTATCGATCTCCACAACTCTTGAATCGGCAACTCGGTTATTCCATGACCCAATCATTTGGTCTTAAAAATAAGCTAATATTGTTGCCAACAACTATGGAATCACGAAGTTAACCATAAGATGGCCCGAAGCGAAGAATTCAAGACAACCGGATTGGCCATCTTAGGGCCAGTACTGACCCATGCCATTGGAGTCGTACTGACCCATATAAGGTGATGATGTGGCACCTTATTTTCACGGATAAGCAGTTTATGGCATGGAAAACGAGATAATGATCTTTTGTGCGAGATTTTAGGCTCCCTACGTCTATAAATAAGAGGATAAGACTCATTTTTCAGGATCTTTTTGGCTTTGGCTCTCTTTATTTTATGTTTTTGTTATCAAGTATCGAAGTTGTACCGACCCATAAAAACTTCTTCCTCTAGTCAGAATATAAGCAATAAAATTATAAAGTGGATGTAGGCCTTGGTTTGCTAAACCACTATAAATTGTTATGTGTTTTTCTTACTCGTTTTTCATTTAATTCTTCACTTTTTATTCTCTACTTTAACTTCTGGGTGTTTGTTCCATTTTTGGTTCAAATATTTTGGTGCTTTCATTGTAAGGTTTTATTCTTAGGCTATTTGGATCCACCATCTACTATTGGATTTCTTAATTCCAAGAGATAGATCCAATTTTTCCTAACTTATTTTCTACTATTCAGATTTTCAATAATCTAAGAGCTATTTGCAATGGCTTTATTAAGAAGAGATTGTTCTACCAGTTCCAGAGCTTTCACTAAAGTTGAGAATCAGAATCCTCATAATGAAGATGAAGCTGTCCAACCAACTCAACCTGAGATCCAAACTCCAACTGAAGTCGTGACAAAAATGGAGATAGATAGTATGATGATGCAAATGGAAGATAGATTCCATGCTAGTCAGAATGAGATGATTCAAATGATGCGGCAAAGCTTTAGGCTGTTGAATGAATTAACTCAGAATAGCCGTAAGAGGAGTAGAAGGGATTCTAGCTCGGAGTCTGAAAGTTCTTCATTGTCCAAATAGAGATGGAGGGATAGGAAGTAAAAGAAGACTCAAAACGCTACTGGACCATCGTACTAGCGAAGAAGACTGACCCAGAGCATAAATTTAGGGATCGGTACTGACCCAAGGGCACAGGTCAGTACCGACCTATCCATTGGTGAGCCCAGGGTTCGCTATCTAGATGGCGGCATGGATTTGACTTTTGGAGGCACTGTTGATGATCAAAATCTGGAAAATCATGCTGTTTTTGATGATATTATTCATGGGAATAAAATAAGGGAGACTACTGGACGAATGGGTCTCTTGGAGTTTGGAGAGCCTATGTATCGAGAACCTCCCCAAGTGCGTTCACCGGGTCGAACACTTGGGACAGAACCCAATTACCATCGTTCAGTGGAACCTGTTGACCCAGATTATCTAAAGGATATAATTCAGAGACTTATTAGTGAAAATCGCTTCAGAACCAATGATGAGTGGGGAACCTCTCCGAGTCGGAATTCGTTTATGAAGAATATTTTGCACGAGAGATATCCCGGAGGTTTGTAATGCCAATAATGCCTTTGTACGAAGGAAAAACAGTCCTAGGTAGCAGTTGATGAAGTATGAGTGGCATATGGATTCCACTAGAGTTTCTGATGCTGTGAAATGCTGCTATTTTCCAATTTTCTTAGAAGGAGTAGCTACGATGTGGTTCATTCGACTTCTATTGAGATCCATATCATCTTTTGTTGAACTATCGCAAAAGTTTCTAGTGCAATTCCGTCTGCATACTTCACGTCTGAAATATGTGATGTCTTTATAAAACCTCTTCCAAGGTGATGGAGGGTCATTAAAGGATTTCTTGAATCAATTCCACATAGCCATGATAGAAGTTACAAATCCCAATGATGACATAGTGCTTATGGCGCTGATTAGGGGGATCCATCCCGAAACTGATTTTGTAGAATGGTTGGAATGGGAAACCCCCATCAACGATGGATGCATTTTATAGAATGGCCAATGAGTACTTACACTTGGAAGAAGCACATAATCATCCTCGAAGGAATGGTGCTGGGATCTCAACTGAAGTGATGCAAAGTAATGTCGCCATGAATTAGGCCGGAGGAAATTCTACGAACGTAGTAGTTAATGCTGAGGATTTTAATAATCAAAGGAAGAGGAATCAAGCTCCAAGCGACCAACGCAGTGAGAAAAACAAGCACCCAAGGGACTTGAGACCAGAATAATATACACCTCTAAACGATACATTGGAAAACATCTACCTCGCCACGTAAGGGATGGAGCGATACAAAAAGCCGCCCCAGAGAGAGGTGACTGATGAACATAAGCGCTCACGAAAATATTGTCATTTCCATGAAACTTATGGACATAACACTAATAAGTGTTGACATTTGAAGAGTCTGATTGAGGAGCTAATAAGGAATAACAAGCTCTAGCAATACATTAAGGAACTGTTAAACGGCGGGGAAACTGCAAGACCAGAGGGTCTACCTACTCTAGGAGAACTGCCCGAATCTAGCAGTCAGGGGCCAAGATGAGCTAATAAAAGACTAGTCATCAACTAACAGGTCACCCATGGATGAAGCAGCAGCCTATGACAATGTTGCCTCGTTCTTAAATATCTAATTTTCTTTCGCAAATAAGCCTTCCAACGAAACTGAGGGCATTGTAAATAGGCAGGACATGCCATTTCTTCTATTTATTGATAAAATTAGCTTCTTGAACCAATAAAATTATGTTCTTGCAAGCAAAAAATTCTATGCCATAAAACTATCAGCACAACCAATAGAACCGCCGAGTCGATGGTCACATTCGATCCCTAACCTTCTAAGAAATGGTGTTCTCTCGGCAACATCGGGAAGATTCGAACCACCAGATCGATAGTCATATTTGATCCCCAACCTTCTGAGAACCACTGTTACTCTGGCAACGTTAAGAAGGTTCGAACCGCTGGGTCAATAGTTACATTCGATCCCTAACCTTCTGAGAACCGGCGTTGCCCTAGGAATCGGGAAGGTCCAAACTGCTGAATCGATGGTCACATTTGCACCCTAGCCTTTTGAGAACTGTTGTTGCCCCAACAACATCGGGGAGGTCTGAACTACCTGGTAGATGATCACATTTGATCCCTAACCTTCTGAGAACCAGTGTTGCTCCAGCAATGTTGAGAAGGTTCGAACTGCTAGGTCAACGGTCACATTCAATCCCCAACTTTTGGAGTACTGGCATTGCTCCAACAACGTTGGGAAGATCCAAGATAGAATATACCATTTCCCATCTTTTATAGAATAAAATGGCTTTTCAAGTTAAAGACTTTGTTTTTTCCATTACTTAAGAGTTTTGACTAGACCGACTCGAATGAATTTGCATGTGTATAGTGCAGGTACCCAGAGAGAGGTGCCAACCAAACTTCTACGGTCCATGATCGAACCCGTGGAGTTCTTCTCGGTATCCAAAGATTGATGCTAGCCAACTTTTGTCCTTGGATTAGGGACAAGAGTATAAACTAAAGATGGACTGACACAACCGTCCATCAGCCAGCTCTTATCCTTGGAATGGGGCAAAAGTATAAATTAAAGAAGGATATGACATGATCGTCCATCAGCCAACTCTTACCCTTGATGTGGGGACAGGAGTATAAACCCTAAAGCAGATGTGACCTAACCATCCATACACTAACTCTCACACTAGATGTAAGGGCAGAAGTACAAACCAAAATGAACGTGATACGACCGTTCACTCTCTCAACTCTTGTCCTTGGATTGGGTGTAGGAGTATAAGCCGAAACGGATGTGATAAGACCGTCCAATCCTTTACATTTTTCCCGGTGTAGGCAAAACAAAATATCCACGCCCGGTAAAAGGCAAGATATTACTTAAAAATTTCGATCAATGCCCCAAGTATGGCGCAATCGAAAGTTACTACCCTAGAAAATGATACCTAAACCTCGATCTTAAGTGGTTAGCCCTGACCAATGCCTGAAGTTCAGCATGGTCGAAACACGCATCCTAGAGAAGGATGCCTGACTTGCTATTCAAGGCAATTTACTTCAATCGATTCTCGGAGGCATGTGAGATCGCATTTAAAGTTCCTCCAAAAGGAATGCTTGAATCACCTTTCCAGATGAACGAAGTTCGACCGTGTTCCAGAATTAGATATGTTACATGTTAATGCCTAAAGATTGGAACTTCAGTGATTGTTTTACGATGAAAGGCCACAAAGCATGGAATGGGCTAATGAATTAGTCAAACAATAATACTAATAAGAAATGGATTGCAAGTGAATTGAATAGAAAACACATTTCTCAAATATTTAGACAGATTCACACAAAGATTGGACGAAACAAATGTCTTTGTTGTTCACATTCGAAATAGAACTTGGAAAGAAAAGTACAATTTTTATTCACACCTAAGCTGAAAACAAAAGTGGGGGATGAACCCGCACAACATCGGCCTAAAAAACAAACCTCTGCAACTGCAAACAAAAAGTGAGTCAAGCTACACAAAACAAACAAACAACCACAACAACAATGAAGATGATGACCTGCATGTGACTACAAGAGTATGTGCATATGATCGAGAGTATCTACAGAGGAGTGCACATGTATACTTGTACGTAATCATATTTGACACCCAATGACTAGAGTCAAAGAAAAGAAGACCCATACCTAGAAAATCCACAAGAGAAACCAGTTTAGAATTACTAAGCACGGAACAATAGATCAAGAGTGCAATCTCCAAATTTATAAATTGGACATTGGCCAAGCATCACGACGAATAACCATGGACATGAATTTTCACAAAATCGATCCACATGAAGGATAGCAACCATTTGAAACACAAAGTGGAGTCCTTCGGAGCAATCCTGACTTGTTTTGATTCAAATCACATAATGTTTGAAACGAGATGTACTTTGAGGGGCAAGTGTTATCCAGCCTTTTGATCGAGCGATGGTCGGGCAAATTAGACGAGCCGAACTTAGAGTTATCGAGGCAGGAAACCAAGATAGATAGCCCTAAAGTCCAGAAACCAAACATAAATAGAGCCACAAATCCAATGCAAAGACAACTCAAGCCAAGACAATTACAGAATCACTAAAGCTAAGGTTAGTATCGACCCCTATCTATGGGTCGGTATTGATCCCTATTTACTCCACCATTGGAGTTCATCTTCTTCTTACTAGCCCTATTTGATGTTAGAACCTATTTCCAGTGTTGTTTTGTCGATTTAATGCAATTCCCTATCAATCTCCATGAACTCTTGAATCAACAACACTGTTCTTTCACGATTCCATCATTTGGACTCAGAAACAAGCTAATATTGGTGCCAACATCTATTTAATCACGAAGCAAACCAAAGACGAGCCAAAGCGAAGAATTCAAGATCACTAGATTAGCCATTCTAGGTGCCGACCCACGTCCTTGGAGTCGTACCGACGCATATAAAGTGATAATGCGGCACCCTATTTTCATGGAGAAGCAGCCTATGGCATGGAAAACGAGGTGGAGATCTTTTATGTGAAATTTTAGGCTCCATACCTCTATAAATAGGAGGGTAGGGCTCATTTTCAAGATCTTTTTGGCTTTGGCTCTCTTTATTCTATTTTCTTGTAATTAAGTATCAGAGTTGTCCTGACCCATAAGAACTTCTGCCTCCAAGTTAGAATATAAAAAATAAAATTATAAAGTGGACATAGGCCTTGGTTTTCCAAACCACTATAAATTGTTGTGTCTTCTTTCTTACTCGTTTTTTATTTAATTCTTAACTTTTTACTCCCTACTTTAACTTCTAGGTGTTTGTGCCATTTTTAGGTCAAACAATGTGGAATGAAATTAAGAATATTAGTCTTTGAGGCAAAAAGAAATGTTACTGACTACATCTAGAGAATTAGAACAAATGCGATTAGGGAATTGGAAATGGGAGAAACGAACAGAGCCTCTTCGATTGTCACGTCATGTTCAGCATGTGTCAATCAACAAAGTCTTAGTTTCTCCTTTCCTATTTAAGTACTAGATTCACCTTGATCCTTACGCTTATTTTGCTTGTCATTAATCAACTATTGTTTTGTGATATTTTTTTCCATCAATTCGATTGTGTGGCTGTGATTTTTGTCGAGGTGAGTATATTTTTTCTCTTTTTCTTGTTCTTTTGCGCTTTATTCCCAAGAGAAAGAATAGGAAAAAAGCAGAAATTCTTATCTACTAATTAATTTTTTTCAAGTCTTGTTTCTTTTTCGAATCGAAGTAAGGGTCTGTTTCTTTTATAACCCCATTATATTTTAGTAATTTTTTAAAATTAATCATGTGATTTTGATGTGGGCTCTTCTTCCTCTTCTCCCCTATCTTTACCCTCTAGGATGACTCAACTAAAAGACATTAAGGATATCTTGGACTATTTTTAATTCGAAGGTTATGAGGCTAGGGTTTCGAAGTCTCACGATCGAATTCACACTCCCCATGATTGGTTTGTCTCTCTCATCCCTGGGCATATACGATGTGGTCATTATCTTCCCTTAAATCCAGATCTTTGCAAATGGCAGACCGCCATTGAGCTTGTTCCCATTCGACTTACCCCTCTTTCTTATTCTCCCGTAATTGCCACTTTCATCCTTTGTATGGAGAATGGTTCTCCTCCTACTTATGAGTAGCTTCAGTTTTTATTCGATATTAACAAAAGTCCTACAGGGGGTGATGCTGTATTTTATTACGCTCAAGCAAAAAAATCGATCCTAACATATGTTCCTTGCAGGATGAAGAGATGGATCGATCGGTATTTTTTATTTTGAATTCTGATTACTTTCCATTTTCCTTTTGTCCACACCTTAATTGGCCCATTTTTCTAATCCTGTCGTCAAGTCATACGGGTCTCGTAGAAAATGTGTTTTAGGTTTAGATAAAAATGAGAGAAGAATACAATTATTTTTTACTAAACCGATGTTGGCAAAGCACGAATTTCTGCGCCCGAAACAGAACTTTTCTCATTCCATTTTTAAGTTTCCTTTGACCTCAGATAAACCCAGGGGTGTAATTTGCTAAAAATGGATTGAAATAATTATCACTTTATGTTTCTAACCTTTGAGAGGATTTTTTACTGACCTCGGGATTTCTTTTGTGTATAGGTGAAATGGCTGATGATCTTGCAGATGCATTTCTTGAGGCTAAGAAACCAAGAAAGAAGAAAATCAAAAAGAGGGAGCATGGTGAGGATGAGTCCCTTGACCAACCTTCCAAGAGGCTTAGTGTACCCACCCCCTTTCCTTCTTCAGAGGCTTTCTCTGTTCCACCTTTGTAGTCTTTCCAAGACTCTCACACTCGATACATGCCCCTGCCTTAGAGCACCATTACTAACCTTGTTGAGAGGTTAGCAAGAGTTGCTCTGGATAACCTATCCAGTATCGCCTCATCTTCTTCTCTTATTTCCCTTCCACTTCCTTAGCTCTCCCCTTCTATGCTCGTAATCGAAATGGTGAAGTCTTGGATGTATGCAAGTGTTTCTCTTTCCTTTTCCATTAACGGTGGCTTGCCCAATTACTCCTCACTTATTGTCATTTTTACAACTTAGAGCCTTGACGTTTGAGGCTCGGAAGTAGTGGGATGGCGACCTTGCTTGCATTACCAAATTCGAAGCGGACATTACTTTGGTCGCTTCCGATAAAATTAAGGTCGAAGAAGAATTTAAGGCATACCTCATCAAAGCTGAGAGGGTGACAAAGGCTACAGAAGAGGCTTTTGCATTGAAGGGTCGTGAGCTAAAAGAAAAAGATTACGAGATAAAGGAGAGGGAGGAGACGCTGAAAGCATCCTTGAAGAAGATTTCATGAATTACTTACAGTGTGGTTTACTAGATGTATGCTTCATCCCGACAATAATTCTCTACCGAGGTCGACCTTAGCATCCTAGACAAGCCTGAGAGGATAAACGACGCTCTCACCTACTGCAGGACCCAATGGGTTAAGGAGGTAGCTTTAGAGAATGCCTCCCCTTCTGCTTCTTTGCAATTAAATGAATATGAGGTCTCTATAGTAGTTTAGGCGTCTAAGGAAGCTGAGGTCACTTCAACTTCTCAAGCTCATTAACTACCTAAATTTTGTATTTAATCTTAAACTTTTTAACATGTAATATAAGCTGGATCCATTAGTTAGTTTTGTTATGGCCAATTTCATTTATTGTCATTATGTTTGTTACTGTCCTATGAATGACCATGTCGTCGTCGTTGCTTTTCTTTTATAATCTTTTGAGAAATTTTTATTTGCTAAACTTCTAAATAAAAGCATGGACAAACTCCAAACTCAAACCATAGATCATTTTGGACTTAGTGCAGAAGCAATTCATAAGCGTGAAGAAGAGTTAGGTGAGTCATTTTCGCAACACAGAGAGGAAACCCAAGGTTGGCTCTCCAAGATTGATCAAAAAGTTAAAGAAAAGGAGGCTCTCGGTGATTTTGTACTACGTCGTTGGAAGTGTACTTTAGAAAGTGGCTCTTTCCCACCCGATAGCCCTCACTTAGAGTGGTTTAGAGGCCGGCTTGGAATTTATATCAGAATTGAGTGGTACTTATTATTACTTCTTATATATGGATTTGTTGGACCTACTACATAACGATGTTCTTTATGATAAATGTTTTTGTTTAGTCTTAACCTTTTTTGTCTTTATTTCCATTATATAAAATTTTAATTACTACCCACTAGGTCAATTCCCACGAGTTTCAATCCAAGTTCATTAGAACCTTTGACTCCAACATACCCTTGGTCCCTATCATTCATGGCTCGGATGACATTAGTATGCTCGAGTTTGAGGTTGCAGCCATGACTCCTACTACGACCTTGGAAGAGGAGAACGTCCATCTAACACTTACCAACAAAAGGCTTAAGAAGGAATCGAAGGAAGCCCTTTCAGAGCTTAAGGAGGCAAAAGGTGCACTGGATCATCAAAATCAATATATTACTAAGTTGCGCGTAGGGGTTGAGGCTGTCAAATCAAAGTTGAATGAACTGCAGTAATCCTTGAAAGCCGATGAGGCGCTTTACGGGGTCATTCATGAGGCGGAGATAGCGAAGCTGAATAAGACTATATAGGATATGTCTGCTCAAATTTCCCGCCAATTTAAAGAGAATGGAGGTGTTGAGGTAGGAAAAATGGGAGAGAGGTCTAGTTTGGATGCGGCCCCTGCTCCCCTTGCAGGTATGGACCCCTCCTTGGAAAATGAATGAAAGAGGAAAGTGGAGGTATACTTCGAAGGCAAACTTGAAGAGTGGAAGCTCGCTATGACCAACAAATGGTGCAACAAGGTTTGAAAGTGCTTCCTCTTTCTCGAAGGAAAGGGTGGAAGGTAGACGCTCTTAATTATTTTGGTGGCTTTTCTAGAAATACCATTAAAACTAGGGTTGAGCTAATTGATACTTTGGAAGATATGAGGAAAGAAGCGTGCTCGGGATCTACGAGCTTAAGGATTCTTTGCGTAAAGCTCAAGCCGCCCCCAGTGTTGCAGTGGCACCTGTTGACGTGCCTGGGTAGGATGGGATTGCTGTCTTTGTAGAGAAACTTAAATAAGAAAAGGTTAAAAGCAAGATGGGGCGGATTGCCTTTCAACATGCCATGGATGTCTTTGGCTATCTCTTCCCCTCACTTGACCTTAGTTTTCTATGCAATACACCTAGTTTTGAAGTAAATATAGAGAATCCGATGGACCATTAGGCAGGGGTCAGTTATGACCCAAGAAAGACCATTCGTATTAACATCGTCCCGCCCTTGGCTAGCATACCTTAGGTGTTTTATAGTTAGTGCAGTGTTTAGTGATTTTACAACTTAGGACACATTTGTAAACTTACGTTGTAGAGTACTTTTTTTATCATGTAACTGCTCGTATGGGTGCTGTATGAATTATATTTCTTTATGAAGAAGTGTTGGTTCCTTGTGAGTATTTTACATGACTGAAATTATTCTTAATTTTTTTTATGTGGGCTTGTTTGACTTTTAGCCCACCTCTTCTGATCGAGGGTCGAGGCCATTCGACCTAGAGGAAAGTCTTAAATCTGCACTAAATGAGTTACCGAACTGGAAGGTTTACTGAGAGATGCCGAAAGTGCATATGAGGTATAATACACAAATGAGATTAAGTCTTTGGAACATAAAGTTGAGGAATCCAACGAGCAGGTCATGAGGCAAATTAGTGCTAGAGACATCCCTAATGTAGCCCTGACTTCAAGTGCAGTTTCGAGACCTACCGCCACCCCTGCACCCCTACCAAGGGCAGATCCTGATATTGTTTTTAATTGGAAGAATAATTTGAAAGACTATTATGAGGCGAAGTTTTTTGAGTTAAAAAAATACTATAAAAAGGGACCAAAAACGACTGGAAGTAGTAGCTCGTATGTTAATTCAACTACATGGGAGCTTTCTGGACCCTATTATAGAACTACTAAGAAAACTAAGGACCAGCTCCTGAACCAGATTTAACGGGTTAGGAGAGTAGCTATGAAGCGTGAGAACGCTCTTAAAAAAATTCTACCTTAAGGTCTCAGTCCAATTTTGATACCGAGGCCACTTCCCTAGGTAATTTGGATAGGACTTTCTTGATGGACCAACTCCATCACGAGAAGGTAAAAAGGGTTATAACAGATATTGCTACGAAGCACGTGATCGATGTCTTCACTCGCTTCTGACCTGGACTTAATTTGACCTTTTTATACAATTGTGCGGACTGTGAGTTTGATCCGTAGGACCATGGTGACATTTGGGTCAGCGCTAATTATGACGCTCGTATTGCTTGTGGCAGCGTTGCTCCTAGTCGCTAATTGATTATTATTATTAAGTTAGATGTCCCATCTCCTATTCTCCAACTTGGGGATAGTCCTTCATAGTGCCCATTATCGGATGCCTGTTGACCTTCTCACCGAGGAATAATCATACCAGCGCTTCTTCTGAGTTCGAATTATACTCATGATGTCACTTTGTTTTATTATAAATTGTAGTTTGTCATTTTTCTTGTAAACTTTTAATGTGTTTATAGATGTATGGGTTGTATAAATACATGTGGATTTTAGTGAGTGCTAATAGAGCTACGTGAATATGATGAAATCCTTGCTTTTGATGTTACCAGGCAAGCTCTAAATAGTTTCTGAAACTGCACCTAATTTGTAGGTTGTTTTACATTCCATGTACCGTCTCTTCTTTCCATTTATGCTTTGTTCCTTGCATGATTCATGTTTTCGGAATTGATCTTTTTGATGCATGTTTTGCTGCATGCTTGGCATGACCTACCCCTCTATTTGAGGGAAACTTCATGTTCGTGCACTTGGCACGATCCATCCTACTATTTGGGGGCGACTGTATTTTGATTGTGAAGTCAAGTCATGTGTTTACGACCTTCTTAATTCATATGCATGGTTTTTTATGCTTCTTCAGGCCGTTTAATATCCTTACGCCTAGTGTAAGTGTTAACTATGCTAGTAAGTTAACACAAAGAGATTTTATACTAGTTTGGGCCGTCCAATATCCCTACGCCCAATTCATTGTTGATTGTTTTAAATAAATTAACACGGAGAGATTTTTATACTAGTTCGGGCCGTCCAATATCCCTACACCCAGTTCATTGTTGATTATGTTAGATAAGTTAACATGGAGAAATTTTTATACTAATTCGGGCCATCCAATATCCCTATGTCCAGTTCATTACATTACTACTTTTCATAATAATTACAATGTTTGTTACAAAAGTAACATAGATCATACAAAGTAAGGCTTGAGGTGCTCCGAGTTTCATTTTCTTGGAACTAGGTTTCCATCAGATTTGTATAGTTGGTATGCCCCATTATTTAATACTGCTGCTATAACTAGTGGTCCATCCAAATTTGGGCTCAGAGCTCCATCTGCTGGGTCTTTTGTGTTGGCTATTACTCTTCACAGTACTAAATCTTCCTTGTAGAAGTTCCTCTCCTTGAGCCTGGTAGTATAACTTTTTTCCATCCTTTGCCGGTATTCGGCAAATACAACTGCTGCCTCATCTCCTCTATCTTGAATGAGATTAAATGTAGCTTCCTTTAGCTTCATGTTCTTCTCGATTGTGTATGATATTCTTCTATGTGATGGGACCTCTACTTCGATGAGAAGAATGGCTTCATATCCATAAGTTAAGAAAATGGGATATGAACAGTTGAGATCTAGTTAAGGTCCTATAGGACCATAGTACCAAAGATAATTCATTCGCCCACTTCGATCAGAAATTATTTTATGGGGGATCCCGAACCTAATATTATATTTCTCACCACAAAAGTGACTATCTTCTTTGCGGTGATTGTAGATAGGGGTTCTACCTCTACCCATTTGGTGAAGTAGTCTATCGTCATTATACTATACTTTGCTCCCCCTTTGACCTAGGTAGTTGTCCTATTAGGTTTATGCCCCATACCTTTAATGGCCATAGATTAGATAGGAGGATGAGCTCATGGGATGACTGTCTAGGGATACTTGCGAACCTTTGACATTTGTCACATCTTCTCACAAATTCCCTCGCATCCTGAAGTGTCGTGGGCTAGTAGCAACCGTGCCTTGATGCCTTCTTCGTTAACTTGGCTCGCCCAGGGTGATCCCCGCACGACCCTTCATGCACTTTTCTCATGATCTGTATCCCTTCTTCTTTGAAAAACGCATCTAAGATAAGGTGTAACGACCTGGAATTTTATCACTTTAATTTGTGAATATTTAATTTATTTTAAGTATTCAATTTATGGTTTTAATAATTAAACAGCCTTTTTTTAAAATAATAACTAACGATACAAAATTCATATTTGAATTTTTTTACATAAATAGGTGGCTCGATGAAAAAATTGAAAATGTGATCGAAACTCATTTTTTTGGATTTTCAGCTTTTTATTGAACAACAAGTTGTAAAAGATTGTAATACCTTTGTTTATACTATAAAACAATATTTAAAATGTTTAGAAAAACATTTCTATTTTGAAAATTTTAAATAAACTAATAATAATAATTTAAATTAAATTAGAAATGATGGATGTGAAATGAAAGGATTCCTTAAGTGTGAAAGTTAATCAAAGTACATAATCATCCTATAATCCACCATCTTTTTCATATGCTTGGTACTAGGGAGGCTTGAAAATGATGTGAGAGTTGAAAATTTTGATTTAAGGGCGTTTTGGCCTTTTGCCTCCTTTATTTTATTTCAATTTTGTATATTTTATTTCATTTCAAATATATACGTCTTCCATTCTACATTTCATTTTATACTTCATCTTCTTAACTCCATTTTCTATCTTCTCTACTTTTTTTTAATTTGGAAATAATCACGTCTTTTTAACTCAAAAATTGTCGCTTTGCTTAAAAATCAAAACTTTAAAACTTAAGATTGGATTGACATTGCAAAAAATTTAAGAAGATGAGAACACTAACCTCTTGTTCGAACTTTTTAGAAAATAATAAATATTATGAGTTATTTAATCTTTGTATAGTTTGTGATGAAAGAAAAGATGTGAAATTTGTTAGTAATTTTGATTTTGATATGAAAATCATGTTTTATAATATTGTTTAAAAATCAGATTTTTGTTGCTATTTGCTTGAAAATGAAGAACATGCTTACTATATTTTTATATACATAGAGATATAGGGTCACAGAAACTAACATCTTCTTCTTCTTTCCTTCACCATTCTTTGTAAAAAGAAAATAAAACAGCTCCCCTTACTTTTAAAAATCAACATCCCTTAAACCGTCGAGTTTTAGCCAAAGTGGTTAACTGTGAAGTCATTAGTTTTGGTCTTTAGTTTTTTTTAAATTAGTCGCGTGTGGTTTCGTTGAGTATGGTGGGAGATACGGGTTAATTACAGTAAGAGGTCATGTGTCAATAGTTTTTTGACTAACATGAATTGATGAATGAAGGGTGTAGTTGTGTTCGTCTTGGCAAATCATGATTTTTAAGGCAAGTCATAAGATTTTTAATGGCCTAGGATAGTTGTAATGTTTAGATGATCGGGTTTTGGTTATTTAGAAAATCTCGGTGATCCAAAGTTTTGGAGGTGGAGCCGATGGCACTAAGAGGAGGCTGGGATCATGGCCGAGGCGTGGTGACGATCGAAGATATTGCGGCGGCCAATGGTGGGAAGAGGAGGTCGATTTAGGGTTTTGGGTTCCATTATTGGGTTCGACTTAAGCGTGATGGTGGCAGCTCAGGGAGGCATAGGGTTCAACGGAGTGGGGCTTGAAAGTAGGGCAGTGGAGTGGCGTTTGATTGATGGTGGCGGCCGAGGCTAAGTGTGGGTGAGGCGGCGATGGGAGGAAGACTACTATAGAATGTTTGTTCATTTTTTTAAAAGCCTGGAATGAATTTTCAAATTAGGAATGAAGCGGTCGGAATTTGGTGGAAGTGGCTGGAGGCATATGCGAGGGTGCCGACGAGGTGAGGTTGTGAAGTGGGATTTGCAGGTGGTCTTGGCTCGATGAACAATGGTGACGTCGGTGGTGCAAGGTACACGCCGTGCATGGTTCGTTCCCAAGCAGTGTTGAGCTTGGGAAAGTTTGATTTGGTAAATGATGAGGGAGGATGAAGCTTTTAGTTTGAGTTAGATAGTGGGCCTTGGGCTTATGGCTATGTGTGTGGGTAGTTTAAACTTTAGTTAATTAGTTAAGTTAAATAAATAAGTTTAAATTTTGAAAAAATTAAAACATACCCATTCAAAGTCCATTTGACATGCTGATTTCGACGTTAGGTTCGTATTAACTAATAGAACACATTTGTACATTTATTTGTCAGATTTGTTGAAGTGTAAATTATTGATAAATTTAGACTCATAGAAAATAATTATGTCGTTTGGTAATTATATTTTATCATCGACATTCAGTGGCTTAATAAATCACCATTCTGCTATATTTAAATTGAATGCAGATTATTGGACATCTATTTAGCAGAATAAATCCCCATTCTGCTATTATATTAATTTGAAAATTATTTATATGTCAGTTGACTTGGATAGATGATGTGTTATCTATCGTTCGATAATTATGAATTTTATTTACATATATGTTGCTTATGTAAACATAAGTGATAGGATCTGGATTGTTGAACTGAAAATGAGTGGTAACTTGTTTAAGTGCCAATTGGGGTTGCTAAGCCTCTTTCCAAAAATTGAAAAGGAATGTATTTTGAGTTTACTTTAACTTTATAATATTTTTAAATAAAGTGTTTTCTATATTTCAATGGTTAAGTTAACATTATTTGAAAAACAATAATATTTTAAAGTCAACTAATTTTATAATAATGATTTTTTAAGTTATTTAGTTATTTATAAATAAAGTTATTTAAAGGTTAATTACTTTTTTATTTGAGAGCTAATAAATTATTTTATTAGTGATATTTTAATTTAGTTAATTATTTATATTATTTTAACTTAATTAATCATTTTATTTATAGAGAATAAGTTTATTAATTATTCATTCCAGTGTTTTAAAATTAATTAATGATTTACTAATGATGTTTAAAATTAATAAATTATTTATTTGGTAGATGTTAAAGGTAACCAATTTATTAAATAAAAAGGTATTTGGAGAAATAAATTATTTTATAAAAGAAGATTATTTTTAAATGAAAGATTTAGTTAAGTTTATAAATTGGAAAGAAATCTTGTGAATGGAAAAGGTTTTATTTGTAAAACTTTGTTTTTAAATGAATAAAATACAAAGACTTTGGAAACTATATAATTGACGTTAAACTTCGAGGTAGGGAAACTTTTACCTTTCTTGAAAAGTAAGAATGTTGTTGAGTCAAGGTAGGATGTAATAATATCCCAACTTGAAGGACATCATTGTTATCTGAAGGATAGAGTAAGTTTGGAATCAAAGATTAATTTTCGGCATATAAATTATTATTTTCCGTATACAAATTGGATTAGTTATAAAAAACAAGTTTCTGAAAAATAAACAAATGATCCTTCTTAATTTTTCCATACTTAACACCGAAAATTAGTGGTTTTGGGTTTATCGTAAAAAATGTTTTAAATGACATTTTTTTTATCCACTTAATTTGGTCTCGAAATAAGAAATCTTTTTTAAATGTTTTGTGAATATTATTATACCATTATATAAGTATATGGTAAAGGCTTCCTAGTATAGAAAGTAAAATGGTTTGAGAATATACTTATATCGGTGATATAAATATATAAATATTTAGGTAACAAATTAAAGAGATTAATTAATGGAAGATTAATTTAATGAGGCTTAGTGGATTCCATATGGGATTAAATCTATGCTTGAATGTTTTGTTTATTTGATAGTTAAATAACCGACTATCAAATCTGGACCCTTTTTTAACTTTGGAAATATCTAGGAGAACATGGAAATTATATGTTATAGTAATCTTCAATGCTACTATATTGTATGTGTAAACTCGTGTATTCTTCTAGGACAAATGATAAGGAAATATGTCCACTTAAAAGATTAGGAGGTGATCTCCGCTCTTATATGTTGTTTGTATATTTCCAAAAGAAACAAAGTAGAGTTTATCGAAAACTACCAAATGTTGCTTCTAAGAGATCGGGATCGGATAATAATGAATTATCTGAAAATCACTTCGAACCAACTTAAGCGTTCAAATTAGAAGCATCTTGAAGATGATGGAATTAAAAATGGAGCTCTTTGAAGTGCAAGGGCTACTTGCAACTAATCATGTGGGTGATTGCAAAAAGGATGTAGTAGAAGTAGTGCCTTCGATTTGTTCATATCTTGAACAACTTGTATGGACGAATGCTAGCATGGCATTGTCACCTGGAAGGCAGTGTTAGCATTCCAAGTGGGATTTTCCATAAAAAGTTAAAACATAGCCTCTAGCCTGAACAACCGAAAATGACAAAAATAGGAGACATGCAGCAGGGTTATATGGGTCGCACCCATTAGGGTATTATCATCACTCTTCTAGATATATATATATATATATGGATTTGGTTGTGTATGAGAGCTCTTGGGAAAGGTTGCAAAGCAATCGAGGTGATGAAATATTTGGTACTATTCAGTAAGGGGTAGGCCAGTCCTATTTTGGCAGGGGTCCATGTGAGGCCCTTGGTACATTTTCTATAGGTTTACTATAGTAAGCGTTACCCCGGGGCTTTGTCATTGTATGGAATTCATTCTCCAATAAATGCCTTCGGACTTAGATGATACCTATTATATTGGAATTTAATTAATGCAACAATTTCGGCTAAGATTCAAAATTTATTTTAAACCCTAGATATTATTAGAATATCAGAAGATTTCCTATAAAATGGTTTGGTTATCGTAAGATAAAAACCCATCCGTGTTTATGTGCGACGTGGTCTTATGAGATACCTTTATTTTGGAAGGTTTTCATAATTAAAAATCCATATGATGTGTGTTTCTCACGCTAGTTAACAAGACTGATCCAGGCATTATTTTCTTATAATGCTCTAGTCAGCCCGAACATGTTTTCATATTTAGTCTGGATGCTTGAAGCTTCAGGTGATGAGCTGGATGCCTCCAAGATGTATTGATGTATATTTTAATTTCGCTACATTGGTTGTTTATATTTATCAGCAATTGTGAGGACATGTTGTTATAATTGTCTAGGACGATGATAGGTTTGTGCACTCTGATTTATGTATGTATATTACAGTTTTCTTTTGTAAAGATCTGTTGTAGATTATATATTACTCGTCATGATGTGAGATTATGTTTTGCCTTTTCTTTCTTTTCCCTTAACATTTTTCTTTCCAGCACTTAGATCATCGGCATGTGAATACCATGGATTTATTAGTGTCGACTTTTGAGGGTCGTAAAGGCGGGTCGTTACTAGTGGTATTGGAGCTTAGATTGAGCGAACACCTAGACTTTTGTAGGGTAGACTCATTAGAGATAGATTTAGCAATACCCTAGAATGAGTTTGAGTGTGTGTGTATGTATATATGTGAGGGTGCATATTTGTTAGTGCTATAAAAATGTTTTGTATTGTGTTGGTTTATCAGTTGAACGGTTTGTGAATTCTAGTCGATACAGAAGGTACAGTTGTATCGATAGGGGTTTCGAAACTCTTGAACAAGGAAAACCGACACGGTATTGTTTTGAAATTTGGTAAATGAAATAATTTACCTAGATTTTATATTTTATATGTAAAAGAATAATTTTTTGAAATTGATATAATTATTTATGATATGTTTGGTTGTTAAGGGATGATAATATTCATTTATCATCGGTTATTGTTTGAATAGTTGTGCTCAGCTAGTTTGTGAGCATTGACTGTTGACTGTTGATTTATAAGCATCTTTCCTTTTTAAAAGCATGGGTTGGGTTGATAAAAAGTGTGGGAAAACATTGAAACGAACACCTTATGAATTAAGTTTCACAATTTGACTATAAGGCGTTCGATGATAATGTTGGGTTAAAATTTCATTTTAATAAAAGATGATTATTAAAGGAGAGCTTGAATATCTTGAAATAAATATTTGGGAAATGATTTTATGAAATTAGGGTTTATAAAAATGCGTTTTATAAATAAAAGGATTTTTGAGGATCAAAATCTCATGGTCTTTGAAAATGGATTTCAAATGGTTTTTGAGAAAAGTAGTAATAGTTTTACTTGAAAATATTTTAAGGGAGAAATATTTTGAAAAGAAATTTTCAAAAGTAAAATATATTTTCCTTGGGTAGGTTCTGAAAGGAGTCTCTATTTTTTTGTGATGATCTGAATAATCTTCTAAGTAATGATCAGATGTTTTCCTAGACGAATGTTGTTGTACACTTAGTAAATTGTTCTCTTTATCATTGTACAATGGAAATGAGTTTAAATCTAAACGAACCCAAAGCAAGTTGGTAATGGATCTGGTTAAAACTATTTGTATGGAAATATATACCGTATTGTTTCAATAAGGAAATTATGAAATAGAAGAAGTATTTTAACGTTAATTAGTTGGAGTGACTCAAAAATAACTTGTTTTATTAAATAAGGTAATCAATTTATTAAATAAAAGTTGTTTAGAGAAATAAATTGTTTTATAAAAGAGGATTATTCTTAAATGAAGGGTTTAGTTAAGTTTAAATTGGAAAGAAATCTTATGAATGGAAAAAGTTTGATTTGTAAAACTTTGTTTTTAAATGAACAAAATACAGAAACTTTGGAAATCATATACTTGACGTTAAACTTCGAGGTAGGAAAACGTCTGCCTATCCTAAAAAGTAAGAATGTTGCTGAGTCAAGGTAGGATGTAATAATATCCCAACTTGAACGGCTTCATTGTTATCTGGAGGATAGATTAAGTTTGGAATCGAAGATATATGTCTGGTATATAAAGTATTATTTTCATATACAAATTGGATCGATTATAAAAATCAAGTTTATGAAAAGAAAATAAAAAATCCTTCTTAATTTTGGTGCTATGGAAGCATTTTCCATACTTAGCACTGAAGGATTAGTGGTTTTGGGTTTATATAGTTGGGTTTATAGTAAATAATGTTTTAAATGACATTGTTTTTTATCCATTTAATTTGATCTTGTAACAACCCGAAATTTAAAGAGAAATTAATAAATAATTATAAGTAAAAAGAAATAGTGTTTATAATTAGAATTCGTTTGAAATTAGTATTGAAATTAATTGGCAGAAGATTTATTGAAATGTTTCAATTAGAAAGGGAAAGAGGAATTAAATTGTAATGATTGAGTTTAATATAAGAACTTGCATTTGTGTCAACATGGAATGAACATTTTAAATAAAACTAAATGCATGTTTTAAGATAAATAAAATAAACTTTTCATTTTTGAATATATGTATGATTTTATAAACAGGAAGTTTGTTTTGTTACAAAATAGAAAAAAAAAGATATAACAGTATATTTAAAAAGAAGGCATCTACTTTTATAAATTTGAAAAATGAAGATAACGATGTTCAAATTAGATGGGTTATTGTAAATGAGAGAAAATGTAACCATATATTTATAAAAAGAAGGCATTTAATAAAATAAATGTTATATTTTGAAAAGAAAAGGCATGAGTGTATTATGGAAGGATTGCATTTCTTACAGAAAATATAAGGTATGTTATTTCTTTGTTAGTAAAGAAAAAGGGTCAGTTTGGTTTTTGAATATAAAAACATTAATACCAATCAATTAATGTAATTGATTGCTCAATTTAAAGGTAAGGAATAAGGTTACTAATTAATACTCAACATATATACACGTTTGTGGACGTATGTTATTTATCTAATTACAACAGATGTGGATGGAAAAATATGGATATGTTGTTTATTTATTTATTTCAGACGTAAACATGTAAATTAAATGTGAGGTTGAAAACTGAAATGAAACATGCGAATAAAGAGAGACGCATAGAAATTTAATCTGAAATAAAATGCCACAAATTAGAAATTAATGGAGGAGGAGAAAACGTTATTTATAGTTTGTATATTATTGAGGGTGTAATTAATTAAATTAAATATAAGATAAGGTGCTGACAAGGTGCATTGTAAGATTTGACACAGCAAGGAGTCAGTAGAAGTTTCTAGAGATTCTAATTTACGGTTGAAAGCACGCCTAAAACACTATAAATAGGACCTCAACTAACCTAGGTTTTCACTCTAAAATCAAAACCTAGCCCCCATTTCTCTCTCTCAAATATTTACCTACATTCTTCATTTATAAAATAAAATTATATTATATATACATTCAAATAAGAGATGGAGATTGTACAAATTAGAGGGGATTCCTAAAGAATTTTGGCTGCTATAAAAGGGATTCTAGCTTTTGTTTTAGGTGAGTGTTTAGTAATTATTTTAGATTCTTAAGTAATTTAAAATAATAGGGTTTCCAATAGTTGTAGTTTTTCTACAATTTTGGGATAATCTTTTTACCAGTTTATTTTCATTTTTAGACTTGTTTTTCAGTCTATTTTCTTTTAGCTATTCTTTTTCAGTTATTTGCAATTATTTACTGTTAATTATAGCATTTTCAATTATTTACTGTTATTTACGTTTTATTTACATATATTCTATGTTTGGGATTTCCTCTGTAATTGTCAGTTTCTTTTTAATTTCCTTTTTACGCGAATGAAATAAATAGAATAGAATAAATTGCGAATATGGACTTAATAATAAGAACACTGATACAGAAAATGGGAAGTAAAATAAGAAGACTGTAATAAATTGGACTTGGACTGAAATAGGAAAATTTAAGATATTTGCAAGATTAATTATAACGTATAATTATGACTAAAAAGAGTAAATAGAGGAAGTAACTTATTTTTATGCTTAGACCTTGGGTTAAGTTAATAAGCACAATTATAACATAGATTATAATTAGAGACAGAACAGAAAAGGCTTATTCTTAAGACTTAGAATAAATTAATAAGCAATGGATAGCGCGAGCCTAACGGTGGTCGAGCGTGCGACCTCAGTGCGGGGATATAATTCGTTATTGAGTTCAAAAGCGTGGTAAATAAGTGGTCCATAGGGGGAGCAACATGTAGCGCGAGCCTAAGGGTGGTCGAGTGTGCGACCTCGGTGAGTAGATATAATTCACTATTGAGTTCCAAAGCGTGGTAAATAAGAGGTCCAAAGGAGAGCAACAGATAGCGCGAGCCTAATGGTGGTCGAGCGTGCGACCTCAGTGCGAGGATATAATTCGCTATTGAGTTCCAAAGCATGGTAAATAAGAGGCCCATAGGGAGAGCAACAGATAGCATGAACCTATCGGTGGTCGAGAATGCGACCTCGGTGCAGGGATATAGTTCGCTATTGAGTTCTAAAGCGCTTAGTAGGTGTCTTATGTAGGCACTAGTGTCTTTTACTGTGGGACCCACATGATGGGACTAGCCCGCAGTAGGCACAACGAAGTAGAAGGTCGATTAAAGGGTAGATTTAGGACTTCAGCCTAATTAAAGTAGGATTGGAAATTCAGCCTAATCAAAGCAGTTATCTAAGACAAGTGCAAACAATCAAGATAATCCAATCGGATTAGTCTAAGCAAACAGTTAAACCATATTATATTCCAGCTTTACCTTTCTTTCTATTTCCTTATTTCCTTTTATACTAGAACCGTTGCAAAGTCTATTACCTTTACCTTACTTAAGAATACTAGTAATTACTTTCATTCACCAGACTTTTAGTCTGACCCGCTCCTCTATTTTCCCCTTATCCCCCCTAGGCCAGCAGAGGTAGGGATAGTTGATTTCGGACCCTTTTGGAGGTTCAGCTGCGGAGATCTTTCTTCGTGTATTCTACTTCCTCTTTTTCAGTTTCTATTTCATTTGATATACTGGTACTTTTCTTTGTTGTTTATGTACTCTGATATTATGACTGAGATTATGGTTTTCATAAGACATTTATTTGGTATTTTGAGACACCTAGTATTTGGTTTCATGACTCTACTTTATGAAGTTGGTTTTGAATAATAAGTTATTGTTTTTAAATGTTTCCACTGTTTTATTTATTACCTTGCGAATCTTAGTCTCTACAAGTTTTTAGCTATACCTACAATGCACCACATCTTTTAGTGTGCCTTTTTGGGTATACTAGAGGGTGCGGGGTGTTACAGATCTTGAAATAAAAAATCTTTCTTAAATGTTTTGTGAATATACTTATACAATTGTATAAGTATATGGTAAAGGCTTCCTAGTATAGAAAGTAAAATGGTTTGAGAATATACTTATATATGAGATAAGTATATAAATATTTTGGTAAAGAATTGAAGAGATTTAATTAATGGAAGATTAATTAAATGAGATAAGTATATTATTCCACTGCATTGGTTGTTTATATTTATGATTAATTATGAGGACATGTTGTTATGGCTGTCCATGCCGATGATAGATTTGTGTACTCTGATTTATGTATGTAAATTACTTTTTTTGTAAAGATCTATTGTTTATTATATATTTCTCATCATAATGTATGATTCTATTCTGTCTTTTCTTTCTATTTCCCCAACAATCTGTTTTTCTAGTACTTGAATGCTTGACACATGAATACCGTGGATGTATTAGCATTGATTTTTGAGGGTCGAAAAGGTGGGTCGTTACAAAGGGGTGGAATACCTTATGTTGTATAATATGCCATCAAAGAAGGAGTAGTACGGAGTCTGATATCTTATTATGCGAGCTTCGTTTCTATTTTGGGGTGCAATTCCGTTTAACAGAAACTGTTTGATAGGGTCATCCAAGTATCTTCTTTGGTTTGCTAAAGCATAGGCTCAATTGAGGTTCGCCCCCGGTTTTCCTTTGTTTTCTGGTCTTCAGCCTCTTGGATCACTGATCATTGGGCCCGGGTTAGGACCAGTATTTGTTAGCTTTTGTGATGCTTAGCTCTACCTGTTGTCCTATCAGAACGGCTTTCATTTCATTTTTGCCACTTTTGTGCTTGCAAGCTTAGCTAATGAATCGGTAGAAGAGTTGTCCTTACATGGGATCTGCTCTATCCCAAACTTTTCAAATTGCTCAAATAATTTCCTAGAAAGTTCCACATATTTAGCAAGATTTGGCTCCTTCGCTTGGTAATTGCCCTTCACTTGATTAACAACTAATTGGGAATCGTTGTAAATTTTAAATAGGTTACCTTCATTACCTGAGCCATTCTTAAACCTATGAGGAGGGCCTCAAATTATGTTACATTGTTTGTTGCCTTGAGCCCAAATTGCACTGCCACATATAACTACTTATTATCCGAAGTAATCAGTACATATCCAATTCCTACACCCTATTCATTTTAAGCTCCATCCACAACTAGTTGCCAAAGCTGCTGGAAAGGTGCTTCTTCTTCTGGTTGGGGACCAGTTGGCAACGTGCATTCCGCGATGAAGTCTGCCAGCGCCAGACCTTTGATTGCTTTTCTTGGGAAGTAAATGATATCATATTGGCTGAGCTCCATCGCCCATGTCAATAAACAGCCCGATGTCTCAGTCATCTGCAGTATTTGTAGGAAATGCGGATTACGGATCTTAAGGCAGAATCAACACTAGAGGGGGGGGGTGAATAGTGTTTAATTAATTTTATGAATCTTTTTGAAATCTTTTCAAATTAAATCCAAACAGATGCAATTCACAAACACAGAAACAATCACATAATTAGACACAGATGCAAATAGAAATAAAAGCAGTAAAGGAAAGAACATACCGGAATTTTATACTGGTTCAGAGTTACCCTACATCCAGTCCCACACAATTTCTTGTGCGGATTTCTTTTCAAATATAATGTCGATATTACAACCTCGATTTCAATGCCACGAGATACACCCTCCTGTCTCCAAGTCCAGGGCAAACTCTCTTGATTTAACTAGGCTACAAGATCACCTAATTGATTTATGCGCTACAATCACACCCAATTTATTTACGGGCCACAATCACACCGTTTCCAATCACACTTTGATAGAGAGAGACTCGATACACCTCGATCTTTCGATCTTTGATTACAAATGATCCTATAACTCCGAAAAGCATTGAGATCTTTTGAGAGAGAGTAGGAGAGAATAAAACTAGAGATGATCGAGTTTGATTCACTTAGGATTTCGGCAGAGTCTTGTTAACAATGTTTGAAAATAAGAATGGAAGAGAAAGAGGAGAGAAAACAAAGAAAACTTGTGTAAAAATTCGTTGAAAATTACCGGTATATATAGGAGAATAACGGTCATGTCCATTCGTGAAAGGTTACGATGAATCGACACTTCTTTTGAAAATTTGAATTTTAAATTCTACGGCTACCATGTCAACATGGAGGGACGGCTACCATGTCAACATGGGGGGTAGGGGCATGTCGACATCCCCTAGTATATTTTGAAAATTGATTTTGCTTTAAAATGATTTCTATTCTAAAACTTGTCAAAACAATTTCTAAACTTTGTAAACCATTTTGAATATAATTTAAACTTATAAAACAGTTTTAGAAAGTAATCTTAAAATATATAATCTATATTATAAAAGTAATATTAAAAACTAAGTATAGACTTCTTTAAAATATATTTTTGAGATTTAAAGCTAAAATATTATAACCTAGAGATAGTTTAAAAAACAAAAGATGATTTTTGAAAAATGGATTTTGGAAAAATAGTTACAATAAATTATTTTGAATATTTCGTGGATTCCATTCCACTAGAGAAGGTCGTGGGTTTCATCCCACTATTAAAGCGAGAAGGTGGATTCCATTCCACAATTAAAATCCGAATAAAGATTTTAGTGTTATTATGAAGTTTTAACATAAATCTAGACTATATTACTTATCTTAATATCTTGAACTCTTGATACTCATGAGTCTTCAGTCTTGATTTCTTCAATCTTGAATTCGTCAGTCTTGAATCTCTATACTCAGTCTTGAATCTTTGTACTGCACAATCTTCATTCTTAGTACCTACATATATATATATATCTTGCATATACATATATATCATGACAAGAATATTAGTATTTATATTTTATAACAAGTCCTAAGGTTGTTGTCATCAAAACCATCATCCCAAGAACTTACAATCTCCCCCTTTTTGATGATGACAACCTATGTTTATAAAATCTACTCTAACAAACTTTGATTCTACTCCGACTCCCCCTTATTCCAACAAATCCCCCTTAATCTACTCAACTCCCCCTTAATCTAAGCCTATCTAACCTATTTTATAATTCTCCCCCTTTGTCATCAACAAAAACTAATCCTAAACTACATAACTCCCCTTTAAACTATGGAACTAAAAGCTAATAACGAGTATAATAAGCGAAACATAAATCTAATTTTATTATATATGATGTTACATTACACATATATATGAAACATAGATACAAATATATACAAGTGCACAAAATATAAAAACATTAGTATAATAACAATCTAACGAGAGTCCTTGACAATTGGTGACTTGTGAATCGAACAATTAGTGTAATGGAGACAAAAGTTTCCATGTTGTTCGACCAAATTACCATTTTTGTCAAAACAGACTTCTCCAACGCAAATAACTATATCGTCTTCGTCCATTTGCGCTTCTTCCTCTTCTTCTTCTTCTTCTTCTTCATCCCCTAACGGATTATGAATACGTATGTTAGAGGAATCATCTTCAATCACAATAGGGTCTGCATAATTATCCATTAGAAATTTTTGCAAATTTCTAGGAATCTTGCCTTGTTTCTCTATTCCTTTTCCATCCTTATTTGCATGACTTGTAATTCATTTAGGATTTGCAGAGAATCCTTCATAATTTCCTCGATCTTCATTACTCGAGCCAATGTAGTTCGTTGAAATGGACCAGAATTAGGAGAAGGGAAGGAAAAGGTTGCATTTTGGTTTGATTTAGAAGAGGAGGCCACTATTTTATATTTTTAGAAGTTTATTATAGAGAAAATGAAGTAAGAAGACATGAAAATTCGAAATGTTGTGATTATATAACCACCATACTGATTTTAGTGGAAAAATCAAATTTTCAAATTTTACCATTGTATGTCGACATGGGGGGTAGGGGCATGTCGACATCCCTTTGAAAATTTTGTTTTTCTTTATTTATTTAAATATATATGTTACTATATCTATATTCTATATCTCAGTTATAGAACAAATACCTAGTTCTCTTTTTAAATTTATAAAAGTTGATTGATTCAAGGGTTTAGTTAGAATATCAGATATTTGATTCTCAGTGTTGATAAATTCAAGAGAAATAATCTCTTTGCTTATATTATCTTTGAGAAAATAATGTCTGATATCAATATGTTAGGTTCTAGCATGATGAGTAGGATTTTTGGATAAATTTAGTGCACTTGTATTGTCACAATAAATTGGTGATTTTGAAATATTTAATCCAAAATCCTTTAGGGTCTGTTGCATATAGATAACTTGAGAACAAGCCAAAGCAGTAGAGATATATTCTGCTTCAGTTGTTGATAATGAGACAGTATTTTGCTTTTTACTAAACCATGAAACCAGAGAATGTCCTAAAAAGTGACAAGTTCCGCTTGTACTTTTTCGGTTTGATTTACAACCAGCATAGTAAGCATCACAATATGAGATTAAATCAAATTAATCATTTTTAAGGTAAAATAGGCCATAGTCTAAAGTGTGTTTAACATATCTTAGGATACGTTAAACAGCTTTTAAATGGGCTTATTTGGGTTGAGATTGGTACCTTGCACAGAGACAAACACTATGCATGATATCAAGCCTACTCGCAGTTATATAGAGTAGCGATCCAATCATTCCCCTGTATAGTTTTTGATCAACATCTTTTGACATTTCTTCTTTATTTAAGGCTTCATTGGTTGCCACAGGAGTGGGTTTTCGTCATACCAAACTTACTAACTAGATCCCCAGCATACTTTTCTTGACTAATGAAAATAGTACTATCTAATTGTTTTATTTGCAATCCTAAAAAGAAAGTAAGTTCCCCATATGACTCATCTCAAACTCTTTTGTCATTATTTCAGAAAACTCTTTGTTCATTTCATTGTTTATTGATCCGAAAATTATATCATCTACATAAATCTGTACTAATTGGATATCATTTTTGTTTATTTTAATAAAAAGAGTATTATCTACTTTATCAATTTCAAAATTTGATTGTAATAGGTAAGATCTTAGTCTATCATACCAGGCTCTAGGAGCTTGTTTCAGACCATATAAAGCTTTCTTTAATTTATAAACATGATTTGGAAACTTTTCTTCTTCAAAAAGTGGAGGTTGTTCAATATAAACATCCTCTTTAACAAAACCATTTAAAAAAGGCACTTTTGACATCCATTTGAAATAATTTGAAATTGTTGTGATTTGCGAAAGCAAGTAGAATTCTAATGGCTTCTAATATTGCCATGGGTGCAAAGGTTTCATCATAGTCTATTCCTTCTTCTTGACAATAACCTTGTACGACTAACCGAGCTTTATTTCTAACGACCTCACCATGTTCATTCATTTTATTTTTATAAACTCATTTAGTTCCTATTATAGTTTTGTCCTTGGGTCTAGGAACAAGTTCCCATACATCATTTATAGTAAATTGATTCAGTTCTTCTTGCATAGCAAGAATCCATGAATCATCAGATGATGCTTCCTTTGGATTTTTGGGTTCAATAGTTGAAATAAAAGCTACATTACTCATCTTGTTTAGTTGATTTCTAGTTCTAACAACAGATTCAATATTTCCTAGTATATTTTCTATAGGATGATCTTTTAAAAGCCCGATCCTTTTATTAGAATGAACAGTTTCACAATTTGTTTCATTTGATTCATTATTTAAAGTAACAAAATCATCTTCATCATTTAGTTGAACAAAATCTTTGAAATTTTCATCAAAAGATACATGCATTGTTTCTTCAATGGTGTTAGTTTTTAAATTAAAAACTCTGTATGCTTTACTTCTATGCGAATATCCGATAAAGATTCCTTTGCCGGATTTAGGATCAAATTTATCCAAATTGTCCTTTGTATTTATAATAAAGCATTTACTTCCAAAAAATTTAAAATTATATACCTTTGGTTTCTTATTAAAAAGTAGGTCATATGGTGTTTTATTGGTTAGAGGTTTAATTAAAAGCCTATTCAAAATGTAACAAGCTGTAGTGACTGCTTCAGCCCAAAACTTTCTTGGTAATTTACCATCTAAAAGCATAGTTCTTGCACACACTTCAATCGTCATATTTTTACGCTCTACCACTCCGTTTTGTTGTGGAGTTCTTGGAAAAGAAAAATTATGAGTTTTTCCTTTTTTATTACAGAAATTCTCAAAATTTTCATTTTTAAAGTCTCTACCGTTATCACTACAAATAGTTTTGATTTTTTAAAAAATTTGATTTTGAATTCTTTTTGCAAAAGTTTTAAATAAATCAAAAGCATCACTTTTATATTTTAGAAAAATTGTCCACGTAAATCTAGAATAATCATCTACAATTACAAAAACATATTTACTGTGATTTATTGACTGAATTTGAGATGGACCAAACGGATCTAAATGAAGTAACTCAAAAGGTTTTGAAGTTGAAATCATATCTTTAAATTTAAATGAACTTTTCCTAAGTTTTCCTAATTGACAAGCATCACATATCTACTTTAAAATCCATTTTAGGAAGACCTCTTACTAAATCAGGTTTTGAAAGTCTAGATAATAGTTTGAAATTCAAATGCCCAAATCTTTTATTCCAAATCCAAGGGTCACTTGTATTAGCCAAAAGACATAGGTTATCATTTGAGATTTCATACTGAGAATATAAATATTTTTCTTCCTAATTCCTTCAAAGATAATATTTGATTTATTATCTTCGATGTGACACTTATCCTTTTCAAATTTAATTTTGTAGCCCTTGTCACATAGTTGACTTATGCTAAGTAAGTTGTGTTTTAGATTCCAAACTAATAGAACATCAGAAATAGTAGGAGTTTTAGAGTTACCGATAATGCCGATGTCAATCACATATCCTTTTGAATTGTCTTCAAAGTTGACCATTCCTCCATTTTCATAAATTATGTCATTCGGTATATCCGGATTACCAGTCATGTGTCTTGAATATTCACTATTAAGTATCCATTTGTTTTTCATGATTTACACCATTTGTCCATTGAGTGTTGATTCTTCAAAAGCCATATAACACATCTGTTCCTGCACAACACACCAATTCAGTAGATAACTTGATTTTCTATAATAACAATATGCAGACTTATGAGACAATGATTATTTGGACAGTTTTCAACTAGTGTTAACAGTATATCCAAAAATTGCTATTTTAAACTTTTTCAAAATTCAGATTATGATAACTTTTAAAACCAATGCTCTGATACCGAATGTAGGAAATGCGGATTAAGGATCTTAAGGCAGAATTAACACTAGAGGGAGGGTGAATAGTGTTTAATTAATTTTATGAATCTTTTTGAAATCTTTTCAAATTAAATCCAAACAGATGCAATTCACAAACACAGAAACAATCACATATTCAAACACAGATGCAAATAGTAAATAAAAGTAGTAAAGGAAAGAACATACCGGAATTTTATACTGGTTCAGAGTTACCCTACATCCAGTCCCACACAATTTCTTATACGGATTTCTTTTCAAATATAATGTCGATATTACAACCTCGATTTCAAGACCATGAGATACACCCTCCTATCTCTGAGTCTAGGGCAAACTCTCTTGATTTAACAAGGCTACAAGATCACCTAATTGATTTACGGGCTACAATCACACCCAATTGATTTACGGGCCACAATCACACCATTCCCAATCACACTTTGATAGAGAGACTCGATACACTTAGATCTTTCGATCTTTGATTACAAATGATCCTATAACTCTGAATAGCACTGAGATCTTTGAGAGAGAGTGGTAGATAATCAAACTAAAGACGATCAAGTTCGATTCACTTAAGATTTCTACAGAGTCTTGTTAAGAATGTTTGAAAATAAGAATGGAAGAGAAAGAGGAGAGAAAACAAAGAAAACTTGTGTAAAAATTCGTTGAAAACTACTGGTATATATAGGAGAATAACGGTCATGTCCATTCGTGAAAGGTTATGACAAATAGACACTTCTTTGAAAATTTGAATTTTAAATTCTACGGCTACCATGTCGATATGGAGGGTAGGGGCATGTCGACAACCCCTAGTATATTTTGAAAATTGATTTTGCTTTAAAATGATTTCTATTCTAAAACTTGTCAGAACAATTTCTAAACTTTGTAAACCATTTTGAATATAGTTTAAACTTATAAAACAATTTTAGAAAGTAATCTTAAAATATATAATCTATATTATAAAAGTAATATTAAAAACTAAGTATAGACTTATTTAAAATATATTTTTGAGATTTAAAGCTAAAATATTAAAACCAGAAGATAGTTTAAAAAACAAATGATGGTTTTAGAAAAGATAGTTTTTGCAAAAATAGTTACAATAAATTATTTTGAATATTTCATGGATTCCATTCCACTAGAGAAGGTCATGGGTTTCATCCCACTATTAAAGCGAGAAGGTGGATTCCATTCCACAATCAAAATCCGAATAAAGATTTTAGTTCTATTATGAAGTTTTAACATAAATCTAGACTCTATTACTTATCTTGAACTCTTGATATTCATGATTCTTCAGTCTTGATTTCTTTAATCTTGAATTCGTCGGTCTTGAATCTCTATACTCAGTCTTGAATCTTTTTACTGTACAGTCTTCATTCTTAGTACCTGCATATATATATATATCCTGCATATACATATATATCTAGACAAGAATATTAGTATTTGTATTTTATAACAAGTCCTAAGGGTTGTTGTCATCAAAACCATCATCTCAGGAACTAACAGTATTTTCCTTAGTGGTTTGTCTGTGAGGATTTTAATGGGGATAAGCTTGGAAATAGAGCCATAGCTTTCTTGCTGCGAGGAGCAAGTTGTAGGATAGCTTTTCGATGACTGAGTAATTTAACTCTGCTCCAAACAGACACTTGCTTTTGAAGTAAATAAGTCTATGGGTTCCTTCATCCTCTTGGACCACTGCAGCACTAATAGCCTTATCGCTTATATGGCAGGGTAGCTGTGCTATGTATTTTTATCTCCAAAGCCACTCCTAAATGCATACCATTCTTTTGGCTCATGAGATCTTTCGGCTTTATTAGGATTCCCATTCCCCTTATGGCTTCAATCTCTTCTAGATTTTCTTTTATGTAGCGTGCACTAATTATGTACCCTAGAAATTCCCCCAATTGGATGTCAAAGGCGCACTTTAGGGAATTTAGCTTCATATTATACAGTCTTAAGACCATGAATGTCTCCTACAAGTCTTGCACATGGCTTGATGTTGCCTTTGATTTAACTAACATGTCGTCTACATATACCACAACATTTTTGCCAATCTGCTTCGAGAACATCATATTAACTAGTATTTGGTAGGTTGCTCCATCATTTTTGAGTCCGAACGACATCACTTTACAATAATACAAGCCTTTATCTGTTATGAAAGTAGTATGCTCCTTATTCAGATCAAACATAGCTATCTGATTATATCGTAAGAATGCATCCATGGACGAGAGTAATTCGTGTCAACTAGTTTCATCCACCAATTTATCAATTTTAGGTATGGGGAAGCTATCTATAGGGAAGGCATTGTTGAGGTTGGTATAATCTATGCAGGTCATTCATTCTCCATTGGGTTTCTTCACAAGTACTGGATTGGCGATCCATTTTGGGTAGCACACTTCCCTGATGAATTCGTTTGCTTTCAGCTTCTTGACTTCTTCATGTAGTGTGTTATACCTTTCTTGATCCATAGTTCTATGCCTTTGTCTAACCGGATGAGCATCAAGGTCGATGTTAAGCATGTGACAGATGATGGCTGGATCTATTCGTATCACGTCTGAATGCGTCCAAGCAAATAAATCTGCTGTTCTTTTCAAGAAGTCTATTAGCCCAATTCGAGCTTCTACGCTGAGATTTTTTCCTATCTTGAGAACACTCGTGGGGTCTTTTGGGTCAACTTGTACATCTTAAAGGTCATCTATTGGCTCTAACTCTCTCTCTCTCTCTCTCTTTGTTTCTCCTAATCTTGGATCTATTTTAGCTTCTTCTTACTCCTTAGACTGAGAGGTGACCGAGAGTTCCTGTTTCTGAGCCTCTTTGGAGAAGAACTGTGCGTAAACTAAGTTATATTCATCGATGCTGATTATGTGGATATATTTTCTTTTCTGCTTTCTTATTGATGTTATCATCGTAGGACGTCTGGTTTCATTATTAGTCATGGTACTTCATGTCTGTTTATTTATTAAATCTGGCTTAACCTTTTTTCCATTATCGTCATTCTTTTCGCAGATATTAGAAGAAACGACAGGTAGATTTGAATTTTTTTATTGCTAGAGTTAATGTTTACATTGTATAATTCTCTAGCTAATAATTTCTCTCCTCTAACTGACCCTACTCTAGCAGCGGTGTGAAACTTCATGAGCAGATCCTTCTGAGAGATAACTGCCCCCAATTCAATTAGTGTAGGTCTTCTAAGAATGCATTATACGATGGCTACTGATCAATCACTAGGAAGCTCACATAGAAAGACTTGTGAGAGGGTGCAGTTTAAACAGTTATTTGTAAGCGGGCTGACCATATAGGAGTGGCTGCAACATTGTTGAAACCATATATTGTCTCGGGGTTGAGCTTTAAAACTTCAGTTGGAAGCTTCATTAGGTCGTACGCGGACTTGAAAATAACATTTATTGAACTCCCCGAATCCACAAAGGCCTTTTTCATGGTGTAGTTTGAGATCTAAACCATAATGAGAAGTGGATCCTAATGAGGGAAAATAATTCCAGCGGCATCAACTTGGCGAAAATTACGTCATGCACAGGTTTTTATCTTATGCTAATTAAGGTTCTTTGTTCCACTCTCACTTCCTGCCTATACCGCTCTTGTGCCTTCTTGCTCTTCCCGACGAAGTGTGTCACCCATGAATTGAGTCTATGAGGTTGGATGGGTTTCCTACTTGGTTTTCATTCAGATCAGGGGTCAAATTCCAGGTCCTCTCTATATTATTCGCCTTCTAGAAGCTGCCTAAGTAGCTATTTTGAATCAACCTTCATATGTCATTTTTTAGATATCTGCAGTTGTCTGTGGGTGGCCGTTTGCTCTATGAAAGCGGCAGCATGCTCCACCTCGGTTTTTCTCTGCCTATTTCCCTTTTTTTGGTAGTTACAAGTAAGCTTTGTCCTAGTCATTTCATATATCTGCCAGGGGTATGAATGAGGAAAGTTTTTGTTGTGAAGTTGAGCTCCTTATGTCTTTTTGTAGGCGGATGATATTCATCTGCCCCCCTTTTCTTCTCATAACTTGGAGCAAAAGTTTATTGAGATTGTTTTGTAGATTCGATCACTTCTATCCTAATATAGCCACTTTGCCTTTTATAGAAAGCCTTCTTGTTGTGACATGGCTTTCTTCTATTTTTGTCCCACATAGCAGTACCTCTTCGGATCTCGGCGTCAGCCGCCATTAGCAACGCTTCTTAACTAGTCACCCCGATCAGAAGCGCCTCAAATTTGAGGCATTTAATGAAGTTGTGTAAGCTTTTACTCTGACCTTGATTTATGCATGACATGGTATTCACATCTAGGGAAGCTTCTCTCCTCGAATTGAATTGCCTTAGAAAATCTATAGATATCTGCCTCCAGGAGTGGACCTCTCCTGTTTTGCACCACCTAAACCATCTAGAGGTTGCACCATCTAAGTAAAATGGAAAGATTTTACATCGAGCCATCCTACCTACTTTCAAAATATCCATATAATACTCGAAGGTGCAAATGTAGTCGTCAGGGTTGACGGTTCCATTGAATTTGTCAATCGATGGGGCATTAAAGTTATCAAGGAAATCTGCTTCTACGATGGTCTCACTGAACTCGGTGCTTTGCTGGCATAACTTTGCTAAATGCTCTACATGATTTTCAACTGATAGATCTTATCTTCCTTTGAATCAATATGGGATTAATCGCGCTTACAAAGCAAAGTGACATCATCATCATCTAGAGCAGATTGAGCTTGCTTCTTTAATAGTATCAGGTTAATGTTAATAGGTTTTGATTTGATTTGGGGTTTGGCTTAGATCTTGCTTTTGAGTATGGCCCCGCTCTTTGGGCCAGCTTCACCGTTCTCATTTTCGAGAGTGTCATTTTAACCCACAAGCTGCATAGCCGGCACAGTTGGTGATTAAAGGCAGTGAGCTGTGGATGGTTGATGAGAGGTTAGCGTACTGGTAGTATGTTGAGCCATAGTCTTTTCTAACCCCTCCATGCACTGGTTCATTTGATTAATAAAAGCCTGGAATGCGGCCAGAATGGGGTAGGAGGGGACCTACGTTGAAGCTTGTGCTTCAACTAAGACTTTCGCGGTTACGAGTGGCTTCTTCAATACTTTTTAAGCCAAGTGTAATTATTCTTATGCAAGTAGTGGAATCTATGGTATTGTAATGGTATTTGAAGAAAATGCATATAAAATTTGCTAGGGAGAGGAGTCGGGCCTCCTTGTAGCGCCAAAAATGTTGGCGAGATTTTTTGTCTTACAAACACCCAAAAGTTTCTTACGAAGTAATCACGACGCTGAATGCTTTCGCGATTATGAATCAAGAAAATTAAGTGATATTAACTTCGCCTTAAAGAGGAGTAATTATATTACTATTCTTGCGTACAATATTGTAAAGTGTAAAATGCTAAAAATTAGTTAGTTATCTAGATATTTAAGCTGATAAATAACAGAAAAGCTATAAAATAAAGTACAAAAAATAGTAAACGGACATAGAGAATTTATGTGGTTTGGATGTTAAGGAATCCTATGTCCACGGAAAGATATATCGCTGTTAGCACCAAAGTTGGTCACTAACACCCTTGAATAGAATTGTGTAGAGAGATTAATGAAGAAAGTAAATTAAAACAGAGAAGTAACATAGTTGAATGCAAAAGGAACAACAAAAACGAGACACCGGATTTATAGTGGTTCAGCGTAATTGCCTACGTCCACTTTGAATATAATCTTTATTACTTTTCCAATCACTTGAGTACAGATACAATCCATAAAAAAACAACTTGAATGCAAGTTTGAACTAAAAAGAAGCGAGTACAGAAAATGGCATAGTATTCCTGGAGTTCTTGAAAAAAGGTCCTTTAAATAGACCCATGCCCCTCTATTTATAGACGAAGATAGGCTGGTTCTCCCGTCTAGGCCCATGACTAAGATAGCTCGGCACATAGCTAACAACACATGTGTACCGACCCAGGCATGCCGACACTCTATGACCGACCTAGTAGCTGTCGAGCCACTCTGATCGAACCATCACTACCTGGTCGGAGTTTCTTCGTAGATGACTCGAAGCTACCCTTCAGGCGACTCGGAGCAAGTAGCGATGTGACTCGAAGCAAAGAAACACCGAACGCCTCGCTTTTCGTAGACCAGATAACCTGCTAACCTTACTGGGTTGCATCGACCTAGGGATGCCGAACCAACGTGACTGGCCCCAAAAGGCCAAACCACTCATTCCAAACCATTCGTATCGAGCCACCTCTCCTTAATTATCTTGACCGATCCACTTGGGCCGATCCAACTAGGCTGAACGTCCATCACCGAACCACCTAAGCCGACCCAATCTATAACCGACCTTTCTTCCTTGACCGAGCGGCATCTGCTGATCCACCTAGACCGAGCCACGTGTGACCCTCGTCTTTGACCGAGCCATGTATCTCGACCCACCTTATCCTTCATACCATGACCGAACGACATGCTCCTCCTTCTTTTGACCGAGCCATACATACCGACCCTCTTAAGCTTTTGTAGTATGACCTACCTCGATCGTGTCATGCATTTCCTTTCTTCTTAGACCAAGCCACATACGGCCGAGCCACTTTGAGCGAGCAGCCCACATCTGACTGAACCACTTCAACTCACCTACCTTGGCTCGAGTCTCATCTGGATATAACAATAACCCCTGCAACTATCGCCTTGTAGCCGAGCCAAGCTACCAGGTAACATTTGCCTCCCAAAGTGCATTGTGTGAATCAACATGACGCGCTTTGAATCAGCGAGTAATACCTGCTTTCAAAAACTAGCTCGTACAGAATGACGATTGATGTTGCTTTTTCATTGGTTTTTTGACGAATCTCCGTGTTGTTCAGACGTATAGTTCAATCTCGAAGAAATTTTCAAAATCTTGTTTTAACTTTTCAAAAGCTTAATGTACATAACCTTTCGAAGGTTAAATCCTGCTGGAATTCATAAACCAATGTTTGTCCACCGACTCGATAGCATCTGTCTCTTCGTATAGTTTCATTTATCTTTCATTGCCATGCTGTGTGTATATGTTCATGTACACACGTTCTATTTTATTATTATTGTCGTCATTTCATCCATCATATATATATATATTTAAATAACAAAATTGGGTCGGCATATGGAGGCCGACCCACTCGGTCGGTTCCTTCGGCAAAAAGGTGGGTTAGCATACCAATACTGACCTACATGACTAGTACTTGATTCACCGACCCAGTAAACACGTGCTGACCGGTACCATCGGGTACAACCCGTTCATCTCCTCCCTCTTGTCATATAAAAGCTCCTGCCCTTGCATTTTCTTCCTTTCTTATTTTTTGCTCTACTCTCACAAGTTTGCAAACCTTTCTCCTCTTGATCCCTGTCTACCACTCAATCCATCCTCCTCTTACCTGAACCTAGATCTCCAACCCTATAACTCTAGTCGCCCTCTAATTTGAACAATATTCAGCTCTTAGCTCAACAATTGCTACCTGATCCAAGCCCCTTGCATAGGTACGAATTTCTTATCCAGTCCACCCCCCTAAGCCTAGAGCTTCGTTTTGCATTCGAGTCCATAGGTTCGGTGAGAGATAGTGAAGGGGAGAGAGCAAAAAGGGAGTTCGCGCTTTAGGATAGTATAGCTTTAACCTTGGGGTCGACGTCGTGGAGAGCTAGGAGGCGGAGTCGATAGGTTTTTTAGGGTAGGGATTAGTTGGCAAAACCTTGTTGGGAATATTGCTTGGCATTTCTGAGAAGGATGAGCGGGTTGGTATTCCGAGTGAGAGGATCGGCCGGTATTGAGAGAGATGAGTCGGTGGGAGTTTAGAAGCATGGCTAAGTATCTCTAGTGAGGGAATCGTTCGGTGTTGAGGGTGGGAATGTGAGTCGGTGGGAACTTAGTAGAGTGGGTCAGTGATTAGAGAGAGAGAGAGGAATGAGTTGATCAGGGTAGACTTTAGAGGTTCATTCGGCAGTTTGGAAATGAGCGGATCGGTACCGAGCGAGGCAGTGTGACTCGGTATATATAGGCTTGAATAGATAAGCGGTATTTGGTATAAGGATCGGCATTGGCAATCAAAATCACCTCATCTCGAACATAGAATATAATAGGACTATATATTTCCATGCCTAAAACAATGGACTGACAAAAACCAAAGCATATGAACATATGGACCTGATTCAGACTAACAATCTCATAATTTTAACAAATGTAAATGCATATTTGACTCAATAAAAGTAAGCCATAGCCTTCGCAGCATACAATGCTAATGTCTAATCCCAGGACTTCTGCTTCCGTCCATAGGACAAACTTTGGTGACGGTTAATGATAACGGTCTTCAAAGACGATAATTTTAAGCTCCACCATGCGATATTATTTTTCAGAACCTTAATTTAAAGGTACTCTTGTTTGAATTGTCGCACTAGTTCACACACCACATGGGGGAATACTTTGTTGTTATATCTGATATCTATTATCATTCAAGTATAGCTTAAATAGGTATCTATTCATACCAATCGCTCGTTGAAGATGTCCAAAAAATCAAGCTTCGCTACCGTTTATGACAAGCCCGAGCCAAGTTCTCGACAGGAGGTAGTGGGGACTCTGAACCCATCGTCAGCCTCCACACTTGGCATTCCGGACCCATCTGTCGTAGTTATAGGCCCGGCTCCCGATGCTGTAGACGGGGCCATCGTTCTGGATGACCCCATCGACTCTCAAGCCTGGAAAATTGGCGAATCTTCTCTCTGTCGATTATGTTCTATCACAGAATCACCTTCAAAGACGTTCTAGTTTCTTCGGCACAAGATCAGCCTCACTTGCCCCCAACCGGATATACCGCTTGCAACAAATTTATGTGTTGGGCCGGAAGTGTGCCACCTTTCAATTCATTCATCCGTGAAGTGTTGCAGTATATAGGAATTGCTCCAGTACAACTACACCCTAATAGTCATGCATTTATCCATGGTACATACATTCTTTTCATGAGCGTCTTACTCAGACTTCCAACTCCCGAGGATATCCGTTATATTTACCGCTTTAAGAGACATACCGACAGTCCATCTTACATTTTCCTCGAGCCACACCCCAAATGTTAAGTTCTGATGGGTGCGTGGAGTAAATTTTCTCAATATAAACAAGAGTGGTTCTACGTACGCTGTCCTCCCGGTTTTGCGAGAAGTTGGCTAGAAGGGAGTCTCATTTTTATTCCAATCTTCATCTTAAGGCTCGAAGTGCATCTTTTCTAAACTTCTTGCAACTCTTACAGATATCCATCCACGACCCGAAGGTGCCAGGTATTCCAAGGTCGTCGAGGCAATTCGAGCTATTCCCATAGGAGATCGGGACATTAAATCTGTAATTACTAACGAACAGCTCTCGAAGTTTGGATTACTAGAAGAGGGCCGCCGGACTAACCTTCTAATTGGAGCCTCTATAGCAAAAACGACTGTGGAAACGGGGAAAGAACAAGTTGGACCTTCGGTACCCCCTGCCGAAGGGGCCTTTGATACCACCGAGGAAGGCGAGATTAAAGAAACTAAGGTGCTAGTGGCGACTGACGAGAATATAAGTTGCGGCCAAGCACCAATAGCTGATGCACCTGGCACCGATGAACCACTGCCGCCTTCGAAAAAGAAAAAGAGCCTAGCTTACAAGCTGAAAAAGAAAAAGGTTGGCGGAATTTCAAAGGTTACGATAACTTTGATTGAAAAGAAGCCGTCTTCCCAAAATTTAGAAGGCTCATTAAAAGGCCTATCTGATTTGACCATTCCTGACGACATATTGAATTACGGTTTCAATAACCCTAAGGCTATGGGATTCAATTCACCCGTGAGAAGCGATGAAGGCGTTCAGACTCACCATCAAGGAGAGAAAACTCCAATAAGTAAAGCAAAAAACATTGGTCTGTCGGGGGAAAACACTAGGACACACACAAACATTTACACTCCACCCTACACTTGAAATTCACCCATCGGGTGATTCCTACTAACTCGTTCTCATTTGGTTTCGTGTGCAGGTGGTATGGGGGTACACACGGCATTGACCGCCTTTGCGGATCCTCTATCTTCTACCATTCTAGTCGAGATTCAGGATCAGGTAAATGACGAGACAAGGACGACAGCGGTGACAGAGATTATCGTCCCAGAGAGTCGTCGTCTTCTAGAAGGAGAACTTACAGCCATTCTTCATATCCAAACGATCCTCCCTCTCTCTGGGAGCATAGTAGGGAGAAGTCTGCTTAGAAGGGATCCCAGTCCGAAGTTCCTCGTGACCAACATTCTGGCTCATCCAGTACCAAGCAATCCCATGAACCTTATAAGAAATCTATGACTCCGGTTAGGCAGACCCCTCCAACCTCCGCAAACGATCCATCGACAGCGGAAAAATTGGCTGAGCTCAAGGCTAAGTTCCCAAAGATATGTTTTAATGGCTTGAAATTTCTCCCCGCGATTCATCCTATCCTCGGACATGTTAAATAGAGCATCGTTGCTTGCAACAACGATGTTTATTTTCAGCACGATACGTTCATACACTTGGTAGAAAAAGTTTCAGAGGTTTCCATTGAACGCCAACACAAGATTGATCGCCTCAAACTCGAAGCTAATCATGACAAAGACATCATTAAGGGACAAGATGAGGGACTATCCTCATATAAATCTCAGCTCGAGACTGCCCAGAAAAATGCTAAGGAGACAGTCGAGGCAGTTAGTCGCTTGGAGGCCACTCACAAGAAAGAACTTAATGAGGCAGTCCAACACAGCGGCGCTCTAGTTTTGGATAAAGACTCTATCCAAAAAGAAAAAGACATTCTCGATCGACGAGTCAAAGAACTAGAGGAATTGCTCTCTAAAGAGAGAGAAGAGAAAATTGCAGCGCAGGAAGAGTCACAAAGATACTGCGATGAAATCGTTGAAACACGGCTTCTAAAGACAAAACTTGACGAAGAGCTATCCAAGGTTGAAGCACTAAAAGAAGCAGCTCGTGAAGAGGGCAAGAAGATAGCACCCACAGAGGCCAGCTCTCAACTTGAGGCAGCTACCGAAGCCGGAAGAGAAGAAATCTAATGTTTATTCGACCCGCTCATTGCCGAGTTTAATGCAAGAGTCCTCATGCATCGTGACTTATCTTTCTTAGGCGAGAATTATCTCGAGTCACTCGCTGAACCAAGGGATACTTTGATTAGAATTTAAAAAGTGGAGCTGGGTGTTGAAGAGATTGATGAAGAGGCTCTTGTGAGGGAAGTGCTCCGTGGAAATGAGCCTTCAGACTTATCCACGGCGAAAGCCCTCTTTGGAAGAAACTCTCCATCATCGGAGGGTAAAGATGATAACGTTGGCCCATCCGGCACTGGGTCTCCGGTTCCTCCTCATGTTCAATTGACTGATAGTTCGTCACTTGGGCCTCCCGAGCAGCACGTTAGTTATGACCCGGAGAAGCCCGGACTTGGCGTTCACATTTTATCTCCAATACCTGAGGGTAATACTCCGAGGACCACTGAGAGTCAGTTTGAAGCTAGTATGTAGCTTCACTTTCTAGAGTTTTGGAATTCATCGATTTTGGCGAGTGATGAATATGTTTTAACATTTGTTTTTCACGAACTCATATAGGTTACTCTGAACCCAAGCCGATTCCAAGGAGCGACGTCGCCACGGAGCGGGAAGAGAAGAAGGCTAAGGCACCTCACACCGGAGATACCCCTGGTCCTAATGCTCAAGTGATCGGGGCGCTAGATGAGGATAAACTTAAAGATCCCTCACGTGTAGATGAACACGACGAGGTCAAAATCACAAGCGCTTCTGAGCATACTTCCAAGCTCAGCATGAAAGAGCAAATCGAGGAGGAGGAGAAAAAGAAAAACAAAGTTAAAACAGAATCTCAGGTGGTGGAACTCGACGATCCCTTAAATAGGCCCTTGAAGGTCATTCTCCCCGGTGGAATCACAGCTTTGGAAATCCCTCCTCCTCCCTCGAGTACTTCGTCGCTGGGAAGCAAGGGGTCCAAAAAGAGGCGCTCAGATGAGGAAACTTCGGAGAAACCAAAAAAGGAAAGAAAACCGAAGAAGTAACTGTTTCCTTGCTACATTTTTCTCAACTTAAGTAACGTAGTACCATGTAGTTATTTTCCTCCCCTTCTCTTTTTTTTGTAGATAGATTTTGGCTTCGGACTTCAGAGAAGTTGTAATGAAACTTCTTTTTTGATTAGTGAATAAAGTTTTTCTTCTTTGTATTTTCAGATTTTCATCTCTTAGCTTATAATTTAATCTGTGATCGAAATCTAGATTTTTGTGGGTCATGCGAACTCCAGTCCGTTTTCACAAGACTTGGAGACTTCTGAATCGTTTATACTCTAATCCGCACTTTGGGGACTTTGAGTACTCTAGTCCGCGCTACGGGGACTTGGAGATATTTTGAATCATTCATACTATGTTCTTCTTCTTCTTCATCTAATCTCTAAACAAAATCAGTTCCAAATCCAACAAATCAAATCCCAATTAAATGAATTATATGGAACCGATCATTGCGATGAGAGCTATGGAAATAAGTCAAAGCTATCAAGAAATTTGTCGTTTTCAAGGTGTAATATTTTTGGACAATGAAGAAGGTGGAGAATTCATCTCCAGTCAAAGAAGATGCATGAATAATCGATGAGTGGGATTCATCCAATTTGTGTATATATTAGTAAGATATAGAAATTCATCCCTTATGGTCGTAAATCACATTATAAATGATATAACTAAAATTAAAAAGTAATTCTTTTTTTATAAACATGATTGGGGTGTAGTATGCCAAGATAAAAAGTGGATTTTTATCGATTGTAATTAATAAAGATTAATTTTTCTTCAAAAAGTGTGAAATACAAAAGTGTTCAAACCTTGACATATTATATATCAAAATTATAGTTATCGATGTCACAAACCCACGGTAGTGTTCGTTCATCGATTAGGTGCACGAATTTATTAGAAAACATGTTGGAAGTTCAACGAATGTACACCGTCCGTTTTGATCCAACATCGAAAGGCCGAGGATGTGGGGAGGAGGTTGAGTAAGTTGCTATACTGGTGTCAGATTGGTCGCAAATGGTTGAAATTAGCAGTAATTGTCAACCCTAATTCGAAAATCATGTAGCGAGGTGGCAGGTTTTACGATGGTCAAAGGGTCATCATCAGGTGCGGCACGACAAGGGAAGCTTGATGGTGAAGTTAGATCTGGCGATGTAGCTCATATGTGGCGCATTGACTAGATGAATAGACGGTTGGAACATGATCAGGGAGATATGAAGTACAGTAATGACATGATATTAAATAATATACTAATAAAATTATTAAAGAAATTACAATAATGCCCGTCAACTTTAAATGCTTATCACTCTCGCATCTGATCTTCGTTTTACATGCGATTCATGACATCAGGATGATGGGGAGATTAGAAATGTTTGGTATGTTGTTTGCTATGTTTTGGGATACTTTCGTAAAGTGTCTTATGTTAGTAGATTCGTTATACGTTCTTCAATATGGTGATAATGGACTGAGATATTTTGTTCCTCGGTTGCGAGCCTCTTATGGTTAATAATAATGGGTTGAGACATTTTGTTCCCCCTTAGAGAATCGCTTACAATTTGGCGATAGTGGGCCGATACATTTTGTTCTTTAGCAGCGACTCGCTTACAATTTTGGCGATAGTGGGCTGGGACATGTAGTTCCATAGTAGTCGGTTGCTTACGATTTGATGATAGTGGGCGAAGACATATAGTTCCTCAATAGCAAGTCATTTATGATAACACGATAGTGGGCTGAGGCATGTAGTTCCTCAGTAGCAAGTCACATATGATTTGGCAATAGTGGATTGGGATATAAAATTCCTCGATAGCGAGTTGCTTACAATTTGGCGACGGTAGGCTAAGACATATGGGTTAGAACTTTGAACTTAATAGTATCGTAGTCAGTCTTTGGCATGTGAGTTAGGAATTTGGATTCGATCGAGTGCATATGATTAGATATGGGTCAGATTTTAGTGAAATCTTAGCATATGATGTCAATATTATGTTTAGCTGATTTGTTAGGTGCAACTGACACATGTAGTTTTCGACCATAAATGTTGTTTTACTAACTTAGTAGTATTATAGACATATATGATGTGTTTTACACACTAGACATATGTCTAACCCCCTCTATCATTTTCTTCTTTTTAGTTATACTTCGAAAGGTGGATAGAAAGGAATGGCAATGACTTAAAGGCATGAAGGTAAGATGAAGATGCACATTTTTCTATTAGCTGTTTACTACTTTATTCTCAAACATTAAACTATTTCTATTACCAATTTAAAGACATGTTGTATTTGGAATTTATTTAATATTGCATTAGTTTATTTGTCTGAGATTGTATTATTGATATTATATTTTATTCCTTCCGTTGTGGGTTTCAGAAAGTGTAGAGTATTATACATAGCTCTATGATCTATTTTATATATTTTTACTTCAAAACGATACACCACCAATGGCATCCACGATGCTAATGCCACTTTTGGACTTGGATTAGGGTGTCATAAATGGTGGGTTGTTATATAACACCTCTAGGATGTGTAGGTTATAATTGAACTTTAATTATTATCAACACCATACCACTAGTGATATAATTCACTCATCGGATATTGTTTGATCTCCTCTATTTCTTCCACTTTATATCTATTTTAGGAGGATAGGGCACTAGTCAAAATGATTTGGATAAAGTGTGTGGGGATGGTGACTTGGCACTTCAAGGATATAGTTATTTATAGTTATCCTCTTATGTACTGTAACAACCCGGTTTTTAAGTAATAATTAATTAAAGTTAGTAATAGTAATTAAATTAATTTAATTGGAATTTGAAAATTTATTTGACAAATGGGTTTTGAAATTATTTAATAAAAGGATTCAAATCGGGGAATTATAATATTTAAATTTTAAAATAAGTTAGAAAATGTGGAAAATAATATTTAATAAAAGTGAGGTGCTTAAAATATAATATTGCTTTGCTATAGAAATGAATTTAAGAATTGAAATTTTAATGTAAATTGAAATTAGTTTTATAAAATAAAAAAATTAAATATATATATATGATTATTTAACTTTCAAGGCCAAAGCCCAAGTATGCAAACCTAATCCTTTTTCCAGCAGTCTTTTCTACTTCCTTAAAACATTCACGTATAATAACTTTTATTAGTTATCACTCCCTAAAGCAAATCAAACAAACCCTCCTCTCTTCAAAAATGAAAATTAAATAAATTACCTAAATTCATAAAAATTGAATATGTGTATCTCCATACCTATATGCATTTATGGTGAGGAGGAGATCGAGTCTTGTTGCTGTTGTGTGGAGCTGTGTGTGCATGTGTGCGTGTATAGGAAGAAGGAGAAGATCAGGAACGTGTAGTTCACATGTGCGATTCTTCTCATGAATTTATGTTAAATCAAGATATTTCTTTTACATAATTATGTGTTTGAATGTATCCATGCTTATGTGTATCATATTAGCATCAGATTGAAATGAATAGGTATAGAAATTTGCCTGCTATAGGCGATCGATTGAGCAAAAATGGCCACAGACCAGTTGAACATTGGGGCCACCGTTCGACCATAAGCCATCAATCGACCTTCGATTGTGCGATCTGGAGTTATGTCTATGTGTGAGTGCGTGACAGTTTTTATGTGTGTGCATCACTGTTTTGTGTTGTGTTTATGTGAGTGCGGGCGGTTGTTTTGTGTAAGTATGATTTCAAGTTGGTGTGTACATCTGTGTATAAAAAGCATGCGCTGCTCTGTTTATGTTATGTGGGTAAGTGTGTATAGAAGTGTGTGTGTTTCAGAGTGTATGTGTGTGCAGCAGTGTGTATGTTTCAGTGTGTGCGCAATAGTGTAGGTGTGTGTCTGCATATCCTTATGCTCATGCCTTGCTGTCATTCATATCTTGGATAATTGATTCTATACTGCTATGAATTTCCCATGTTTCGACCTTATTTATTCAAATGTTATTGCATTTCATATTGCTGTGATTCATTGTGATCCCATTTCTTGTGTGCATGTGCATGTGTAACCTTATATGCATACAAGTTTCAGTAATTTATAATATATATATATATTTACATATTAAGCAAACTAAGTCAAATATACATAAATTCTATTATATATATACTAGATATTATACATATGTGAATGTAAATAAAAGTGTGATGAATTAATATAGTGATTTTAATTATATTATTGGTCTCTAATTTCTGTTTTGTACAATTGTGAAATTTTAGTGTGTGTATATATAATTCAAATATTAAAAATGAAATTTTGATTATGATTAAATTAAATTAATTTGGATGTTATATAATTATTTAAAATAGTATTTAATTAAGGAATAAGTCTAATGTGCTATATTTGGTTTTACAAACTATTTTTAGGGTTTAAAAAGAGTAAATGTGTTTTTTGAGCAAATAGATAATATCTAAATGTATAAAAGATTGAGAAATTAATAGTTTATTGAAAAGAAAATTTTATATTTCATTTTACCTAAATATTTGAAAGATTATAAAATGACTTAAAAACGAAATATTCTCGGGTTAATATTTTGATTATTTTATATGTATTTCCTTAACAATATAAATACTTTGAATTATTAAACGTGAGTTATATATATACATGTGTGTGTATGTATTATGTATTGTACATGTCTTTCAAGTCTTTTGATTCATATTTTCTTTATAATGACTTTAATGCTATGAGTGATTCACTATTGAGGTGTATTTAATTGATGATTTAAAATGATACAGTGATGATATCCTTGGTATGACTTTATTGTATTTAATACTGTGTGACAAGAAATCTAAATAAATGGAGTTATAATACGGTCTAGTATGGGACTTTCAATAATATTTCTCTTGTTACTTTTTGGACTCGTTATATATGATATTGAGTAGATAAAGTATAGTTTATAAGCAATGAATAAACGTTTGAGTATTACGATGTAACGACCCGAAATTTTCGATCCTGAAAATTCCAGATAGTTAGGAAAAGAAGAAAAGAGATAGAAGAAGAAACAGAAAACAAGTCACAGAATCTCACAATCGCAGCGGATGAAATATAATATCAAATAATAACAGTTATACAAAAGAATACTATATCTGTTAATTTATATCATTACATCAGAGTTACAACATTTATACACACACTGGACAGTTAAAATCAGCATGTCTCGGATAAACTGTAATATATATCACAATGGAAACACTCCATACGTCTCTGCCATCCAGCTCGTCTCCTGAGCTCTAGGACGTCCTCACCTGAAAATCTATAATACTCGGTCTGACCCGAGCATTACATCAAAGTAACACCCGGGTCCGACTGGCAACCAGCGTGAGTAAACTCATCTAACATGAAATACTAAAATGTAAAACATACATAAAACCCGGGTAACTCGTACTTTACTACGAGTTCATTTCTTGATAGGCTCAACACTTATTTCACAAAACAAATTCTAAGTACCCAAATGTAGATTAAATGGTTCAATTTATTTCAATCATTTCATTCCATCCTATTGATATCACATATCAATAGATAAAAATCGAAGTGGGTTCGGGTATTTACAAATACCCAATTCGGTCTCTTCAAGTTCAATACCATCTTAACCCAAATTATTCAAGTGGATATGATTCAACTTTAAATACAAGATGTCACCTTTCCGCACAGCAATTCATTATCGGTAGATAACCACACTCATTTGGATTTTGGTTAACTGTAATTTTATTTAGATTTTGGGTACTCTAAATCAATCACATTCATTAATTAATTATCCTTCAATTCATTATCTAAGTAATTAATCCTTAATTACTTCCCTTACTTACCTCCATTAAGTAATTATCCTCTTTAAGTAATTACACATTAATCCTTTTCACTAAGTAATTCACTTAATTAATTACATTAAGTAATTAATACTTAATCAAATTCAAAGTTTATCCTTAATTAATAAATCATTTTCTTAAATTAATTACATTAATTAATTATTCTGAATTAATCACAACTTAAATTAAGTTAAAAAAAATTCTGTATCTTTATAATATACTTAGTTATATTGTTAAATTTCCACTAAAAAAAACATTTTGCACATCAACTTTTATATAATTGAAGGATTTGAAAACAATTTGCAAATCAATTTTTATATAACTGAAAACATTTTACTTCAAATGTGCATTTTAATTTTGTTCCAAATTAAGATTTAAATGAATACAGATTCATCTTAATAAAATTTAGGATCAATTTACAAACTAATTAAATCATATATTAAAGTCACGCATATCTTATAAAAGGAATTTACAAGAGTTCAAAACCAAATTCATTTTAGATTCAATCATTTGAAATTACACTTTAAACATTTTAAAGTTTGTTTTAAACATTTAAATTTGATAAAACTTAATTGAATTTAAAACTAGGATACAAATTCATTTTGAATCCCTACTTTAAAACTTGTTTTCAAAATTTTGATTGAAACTGGCTTTACATTTTTTAAAATTTTAATTTTAATTTCAAAATCTAAATACTGACAAGTTTTCTAAACCTATAACTAAACAATGACCCGAGCAATCCTTCAGGAGCTTCGAGTCCAACTTCACTTGACTTCGAGCATAACACAATTCGACTCGAGAAAAACTCGAGTAAACATCACCACTCAAACCAACATCATCTGAACCCAGATGAACACCGTGCATATGCACCGACCTACCACCCTTCTCCGATCATCCACGATGATTCCTTCAAGATGACGATCATCTCCAAAGCATATTTCAACCATCAGTACAATTGTAGCAGTTCGAAGTCGAAATCGAACAGTCAAACCCAAAACTGAAACCACCATAAAATCCTGGAACTGCTTCGCTATCGCGCCTCCGTCCACTAGAGTGTATATATCTTCGGCCACATCTTCGTCCATGTCCTAGCTACCCTCCTCCTAGGAACTGTTGAACTCGATCAACCAGAGGAGCCGCGCCAATCAAAAATCTCGACCCAGATAAAACTAGGGTTAAAATCTTCCACGATTAACCACCCTTGCCACCAACACTTGTTTGCCTCTCTGATATTTTTCCTCAAGTCTCCAATCACCCCTCTTCCTCCAAAACGAACCACGACGCCTCAGACCCTCGAGATCACCGGAAAATGACAAAAGTTCAACTTACGGTCAGCATACATTTTCTCCTGACTCACAAGTTTAAAAATCATGAAACTATAACCTAAAATCATCATTTCACCAGACGATTTCGATTATATAAACAAACATTAAATTTAAACAATTTATTTCCTGACTGGTATGTGTTTTACTGTAAATTTAAAGTTTTCCTAATATACGCCTAATATTTTTAAGTTGAAAACATTTTCAACAGCTAAATCTGAAAACTTCAAACAAGTTTCCTTTAGAGATCTTAACATAAAACTTTTTATATCAAGAGGTATAGATTTTTAAACTTAATCTAGCCTGTTTTGAACAAAACAGAGGTAAAGTTCTATATACACGCAGATACATTTGTAAACACAGATATCCACAGCATAAACCACAATCATATACTTGCAAAGGTTTTTAATCCATCAATTCAACATCACTCCAATCATTGGTTGTATGCACAATCATAAAACAAAACAGATTAGACTTGATAGGAAAAGAAGTTACTCACAGAAATTTTGAACAGAGCTGCTTCCTGGATTAAATTACAACTTGATCTTTCTTGCTTGATTTGATTTGAAGGTGATTTAGTTACTGTGTTTTAGGTTGCTATCTTCTTTTTTTTCCTTTTTTTTCCATACTCAGTTTTGCTTATCACCGAAATGGAGACAAAATATGGGATATATAAAAGATAGTGTGGACAGGTTTGTGTTGTTTGTACCGGAAGTATATTGTACTGGAAGATTTTGATTTAATTTTGATCAGAGATTTTTTTTTAATTTATTTATTGGAGGCTGATGTGATTTATGGTGTGCAAGCATTAATTTATATTGGCTTGTTTCACAAGCTTATACTTATCTATGTATATATAATTTTTTTTATATACTCTGTACTCATACAACATGTTTACACTTTCATACAGACATTTCACTACTAATGCTTCCAGATTATATAACATGCATCAGGAAATAAGGAAGATTCAGCTACACACATACTATTGATAAAATTTTGATTTAAGATGAGATTTACTCACCTGGACACTTCCTATCGTTTTATTTTATTTTTGTCCTTCTTATATTTACCTTATTGTCAACTCAAACCTTTATTCCTAAAGTTTATATTTTAATTAATTCAATTAAATATTTATTAAAATATTACTGCCAAAAATCCGGGATGTCACATCCCTCCCACCTTAAAACTTTTCGTCCTCGAAAAGGAACGAAGCCAGAATTATTAAATTGCTTAAGATCAGATAAATAATTTTTCATTTTTAAAACACTTTTAAATATCTATATAATATTACTAAAATAGTTTTTATAAACATACTTTTATAACTCGATGTTTCAACAAGTCCATCCTTGTTCTTATAGAAATTCAGTCATACGTTGATCAGGCGTAGGACTGAAAATCTATAAGTACTTGGTAAACCCGTTTTCAACAACCAGTGAAAATATTTTGGAAAATAATTTTATTGAAAATATAGAAAACAGTTTTGGAAATAGAGAAAATATCTTTGGTGAAAATGCTTTGGAAATCATCACCCCCATCCATGGTTACAGTTACATCCTGGGTTACGTTGCCGTCACAGCAAAAGTCCATGTAACTGATTACACCATGGAACCCACAACAGATCGCAGTTACATTCCAGGGTTAAGTTGCCATCACAGCAAAAGTCCATGTAACTACAGGCTCTTTGCGGCCTCTCGATTACGCTGTCGAAATGAAACTTCTCCACTCCCACATAGGTCGCAGTCTACCGATGTAAAATCAAACATAGACTGTTGGCTCTCAGCGGCACACATGACTTACGCTATGTTACCATAGTGTCGCAGTCTACCGATATAAAATCAAACGTAGACTGTTGACTCTCAGCGGCACACACGACTTTCGCTATGGTCTGCAGTAGATCGCAGTGACATCGAGTTACACTGTCGTCACAGCATAACCCAAATGCCTCTGTAGGCACCAGCCCCTCGACTTTCACTACACAAATAATCCTCAGGAACTAGTTTTCTCCGGACTCCTCACAAGATCAACTTTAGAACCTCCCCCTTAGAGGCTCAAGGCAGTGCCACCCTGTGGCACTCCTGAGAAGTTCATTCAAGGGAGCGCCTTTTTCCCCAGAGCCAAATCACAAAACGCTTTATACTATACACATATAGTATTTTCCAAATCATACATCTAGTATGAATTTCATATAAATGTCTTTACACAAAATCAATTCTCAAAATCGATAATTCTCCAAGTAGGCTTTTCCAAATTCCAATATTGATTTTACCCCAAAATCAAAAGACTTTCCAAATTCAAAGGTTCCCAAAACCTTTTCTCAAAATCATTTTCACGAAATCCTTTATATATATATATATAATAATCTTGGAAAACTTTTGAATCAATTCATATTTGTATAAATTTCATCTTCATACTTCAAATACTTTCAAATATTTTAAAACCCTTTTCTTCTGGCTATAGATTTAATAAGGGAAGTTTTCCATATATAACAAAGATATATAACTTTGTTTAGTCCAAAACAATATTCAAATTTTGATTACTCTTTTGTAAAGTCATTCACCATATTGCTTACTTCCATAAAGTAAATTTCAATCATAGAAATATTCAATTCCCACTTTACTTCATCATATATTTCACAAAATACACTTTCAATTTCAAAAATCATTTACAGTTCTTATCCACAAATTTCAATATTAATTTTATTCAAACTCGTACAATGTCCACATATCATTCGTACGCAATATCAATCTGATCGCTCACTCGATCACACAATTTCACTTCCGAACTAGGATCGTCCACCCGTCTTCCTAGTGCGGACTCAGATCTAGTTCCTTGATCAGAAACCGTCATTCTCCTTGCATAGTCACAACTATGATAGAGAATATCCAGAACCAATCAAAAACCCATATCCAGGTTCGCCGTCGAAAATTCGAGTGAAAATTTCCTGCTTGGATCGATAATACTATCTCGAAATTCTATGCTCGAATCTTGATCAAATCACTATGCGAATAGAATAATATACGCACATCCTATGTATTTATCTTCATTGATTATTAACCAAATCAATTTCCCTTTCCATTCATGTTTCCTTTTATTTTATTCTCTTATTCACATCTGCCTTAATCTCCATTTGGATTATCACTTCAATTCTTATCTCAGTTGGGTACTTAATCATAAACAGTTTGAACTCAAATCAGTTTAAATTTAGGAAATAGCTTGTAAATAGATAAGCAGTTGAAAAATAATTATTAGTTTTTAAAAAAGCTGCAAAATAGTTAAGTAATTGTAAATAGTTGAAAATAATCAAATAGTTATAGGAATTTTTAAATAATTGCAAAATAGTTGTAAAATAGTAATTAATTTGTAAAATAGTTGAAAAATAGTAATTAGTTTATAAAACAGTTGTAAAATTATTAAATAGTTTTCAAAAGTAATTGTAAAACAAGCTTAAGATAGTTTTAGGTTTAAAAAGAAAAGTCGTGTAGTAAATAGTTTGAAAAGATTAGATTTATATTAAAACAATTTATTTTGAAAATAGTCCAGAGCCAAACTGTTCAACTTCCCAATCTCCATTTTAATCAATTTCCCATTAAATTGATCCAGTCCCAATTCAAGTTGAATTATTCACAATTTCTTTCCAAATTCAAATCAAATTCCATTTGATTTTAAACATATTCATTTTAATTACAATTCCAACTTATCCAAATTAATTTAGACTAATTTCAAATTGAATCCACTTCAATTTCAAATTATTTCAATTTCTATATGAATTAATCCCAATTCCCAATTGAATTTAAACTCATTCAATCCTCAATCTTATTTCAAATTAGTCCAATTCAGATTTTCCTTTTGAATTTTATACTTATCCATCTTCAATTCTAGTTAATTCAAACTAAATTAAATTTGAACTAATGAAATCTGAATCTCATCTTTAAACCATCTCGAATTATACAAATTCGAGTTATTATTTCAAATGTTGATTTAATCCCATAAATCAAATTAACCTTTACTTCTACATAAACTTATTTCTAGGTTCAAATAATAATTCAAACCCCTTTTTAAACAATTTAATCTTTGAAATTCAATTTATTACCCAAATTCGATCTTGGAACCAATCTTTAACCATTTCAGTCTACATGTTCATTTTAAACATTCAAATCTTAATGTTCAAAGTGATTTCATTTTCACAAGTTCAATTTTTATCTTTAAAATCAAAATTACTTAAGTAATTTCAAATTAAAGTTTAATTCCATTTAATTTCAATAATGGAATAGATATTACCTCAATCTACTTCTTAATTCATTTAAACAATCCAATTCACAGTCTTATAATTACTGATAATAACAGGATGACATTAAGATAAATAAACATCCAATTTATTTAAAACATTCATCATCCACTACCCATTCCAGATCTCAAACCTATTTGAGATCACATATAATTCCCTACCAAATCAACCCATTTAAATTTCCCAAGTTAAATCTCAATTTCATCTTGAAAATTCCAATTCAGGTTGTTTATTCCAACTTATTTAACTTCCTTTAAGTTAAATTCAATTTAATCCCGTCAAACTTACTCAAATTTGAATCCCCACTTCAAATTTCAAATTTCTATCAAAATTCTTTTCCACTCATAAGTTCAAAAATTATATCACTTTGGGTTTTTACATCACACTTCAGGTAGAATCAAAACTCAACACTTTAAAGTTTATTTCAAATCATCCTTGTATCCATACATATATACATATTTATTTCTTAGCCCACCAGGCTATACTTTTAAATTTTAAACCACCTTTGGTTTTAATTTAAGACAGATCTCTTTAAAGTTTCCAAACAACTTCTTATTTTAAAATAAGATCACATTCAAATATATTCTGAATAATATTATTTATTCTTTTCTTTAAACACTTTGAAACAATTCAAATGTTTCGAAACTTAGGTTTTAAACTTCACAATTTAAATCCATTCTAATTTACAAGTTACCCTCATCTAAGTTTATAACCTTAACACATTTTATTTTGCTCACTCATTAGTACACATCTTATAATTAAACACAACAATCATTTATGATAATAACCAATATTATCATATCTGGAAACCAATTTATTATTATCTTTATTCTGGAAACATTTCCCAAATTCAAGATTTTAATTTTAATTCAAATAAAGATAAAGTTTGGTTATATTTCTATTACTTCTTAATTTAATTCCAACAATTTAACAACCAGTTACCTTAACATTTATTGGTTAAGGAATATTGCTTTATATATATCAAATATAATTTTATATAAAATCATTTACCTTTAAAACCACTTAAAATCTTTATATAGGAAAATAACAAGTACGTTCTCTCATAGATATTACACTCAACTCATTATAGGGTACTATTGACCCTATCCTTATGAGTATACCCACTAGAGCAAAGGTTCTCACTTAACCTTTCTGCTCTGATACCAACTGTAACGACCCGAAATTTTCGATCCCGAAAATTCCAGATAGTTAGGAAAAGAAGAAAAGAGATAGAAGAAGAAACAGAAAACAAGTCATAGAATCTCACAATCGCAGCGGATGAAATATAATATCAAATAATAACAGTTATACAAAAGAATACTATATCTGTTAATTTATATCATTATATCAGAGTTACAACATTTATACATACACTGGACAGTTAAAATCAGCATGTCTCTGATAAACTGTAATATATATCACATCGGAAACACTCCATACGTCTCTGCCATCCAACTCGTCTCTTGAGCTCCAGGACGTCCTCACCTGAAAATCTGTAATACTCGGTCTGACCCGAGCATTACATCAAAGTAACACCCGGGTCAGGCTGGCAACCAGCATGAGTAAACTCATCTAACATGAAATACTAAAACGTAAAACATACATAAAACCCGGGTAACTCGTACTTTACTACGAGTTCATTTCTTGATAGGCTCAACACTTATTTCACAAAACAAATTCTAAGTACCCAAATGTAGATTAAATGGTTCAATTTACTTCAATCATTTCATTCCATCCTATTGATATCACATATCAATAGATAAAAATCGAAGTGGGTTCGGGTATTTACAAATACCCGATTCCGGTCTCTTCAAGTTCAATACCATCTTAACCCAAATTATTCAAGTGGATATGATACAACTTTAAATACAAGATGTCACCTTTCCGCACAACAATTCATTATCGGTAGATAACCACACTCATTTGGATTTTGGTTAACTGTAATTTTATTTAGATTTTGGGTACTCTAAATCAATCACATTCATTAATTAATTATCCTTCAATTCATTATCTAAGTAATTAATCCTTAATTACTTCCCTTACTTACCTCCATTAAGTAATTATCCTCTTTAAGTAATTACACATTAATCCTTTTCACTAAGTAATTCACTTAATTAATTACATTAAGTAATTAATACTTAATCAAATTCAAAGTTTATCCTTAATTAATAAATCATTTTCTTAAATTAATTACATTAATTAATTATTCTGAATTAATCACAACTTAAATTAAGTTAAAAAAAATAAATTCTTTATCTTTATAATATACATAGTTATATTGTTAAATTTCCACTAAAAAAAAGTTTTGCACATCAACTTTTATATAATTGAAGGATTTGAAAACAATTTGCAAATCAATTTTTATATAATTGAAACATTTTACTTCAAATGTGCATTTTAATTTTGTTCCAAATTAAGATTTAAATGAATACATATTCATCTTAATAAAATTTAGGATCAATTTACAAACTAATTAAATCATATATTAAAGTCACGCTTATCTTATAAAAGGAATTTACAAGAGTTCAAAACCAAATTCATTTTAGATTCAATCATTTTAAATTACACTTTAAACATTTTAAAGTTTGTTTTAAACATTTAAATTTGATAAAACTTAATTGAATTTAAAACTAGGATACAAATTCATTTTGAATCCCTACTTTAAAACTTGTTTTCAAAATTTTGATTGAAACTGGCTTTACATTTTTAAAATTTTAATTTTAATTTAAAAATCTAAATACTGACAGGTTTTCTAAACCTGTAAGTAAACAATGACCCGAGCAATCCTTCAGGAGCTTCGAGTCCAACTTCACTTGACTTCGAGCATAACACAATTCGACTCGAGAAAAACTCGAGTAAACATCACCACTCAAACCAACATCATCTAAACCCAGATGAACACCGTGCATATGCACCGACCAACCACCCTTCTCCGATCATCCACGATGATTCCTTCAAGACGACGATCATCTCCAAAGCATATTTCAACCATCAGTACAATTGTAGCAGTTCGAAGTCGAAATCGAACAGTCAAACCGAAAACTGAAACCACCATAAAATCCTGGAACTGCTTCGCTCTCGCGCCTCCTTCCACTAGAGTGTCTATATCTTCGGCCACATCTTCGTCCATGTCCTAGCTACCCTCCTCCTAGGATCTGTTGAACTCGATCAACCAGAGGAGCCGCGCCAATCAAAAATCTCGACCTAGATAAAACTAGGGTTAAAATCTTCCACGATCAACCACCCTCGCCACCACCACTTGTTCGCCTCTCTGATATTTTTCCTCAAGTCTCCAATCACCCCTCTTCCTCTAGAACGAACCATGACACCTCAGACCCTCGAGATCACCGGAAAATGACAAAAGTTCAACTTACGGTCATCATACATTTTCTCCTGACTCACAAGTTTAAAAATCATGAAACTATAACCTAAAATCATCATTTCACCAGACGATTTCGATTATATAAACAAACATTAAATTTAAACAATTTATTTCCTGACTGGTATGTGTTTTACTGTAAATTTAAAGTTTTCCTAATATACGCCTAATATTTTTAAGTTGAAAACATTTTCAACAGCTAAATCTGAAAACTTCAAACAAGTTTCCTTTAGAGATCTTAACATAAAACTTTTTATATCAAGAGGTATAGATTTTTAAACTTAATCTAGCCTGTTTTGAACAAAACAGAGGTAAAGTTCTATATACACGCAGACACATTTGTAAACACAGATATCCACAGCATAAACCACAATCATATACTTGCAAAGGTTTTTAATCCATCAATTCAACATCACTCCAATCATTGGTTGTATGCACAATCATAAAACAAAACAGATTAGACTTGATAGGAAAAGAAGTTACTCACAGAAATTTTGAACAGAGCTGCTTCCTGGATTAAATTACAACTTGATCTTTCTTGCTTGATTTGATTTGAAGGTGATTTAGTTACTGTGTTTTAGGTTGCTATCTTCTTTTTTTTCCTTTTTTTTCCATACTCAGTTTTGCTTATCACCGAAATGGAGACAAAATATGGGATATATAAAAGATAGTGTGGACAGGTTTGTGTTGTTTGTACCGGAAGTGTGACGACCGCCCATGACCCCTGCACTAAACATAGAAATAGTGCGCTGTAAAGTGTGCCAGGCAGCCATGGACGATCATCAAGGTAAGTTAAAACAGCAGAATCTATCGTATTACTCACAGCGCATGGATAAAATACAATTGAGAAGATATATAGTGAAGCTTCACAAAATAGAATCTCATCAATTAAGCTTCATAATAGTTGAATACAAACATCTGAATAGTCAATACATCAAGCCTCACTACATATCACTCAGAGAATTGTACAAGCAGCGGAACATCCAGTACATATAGTAAGAAAATAATATGCAAGCCTCCAGCTCGTCTTCGTCATCAGCATCGTTGGAAACTAAGAACAGCACCTGTCACCTGCTACCTAGTCTGCCCATCCCAAAATGGATGAACAACCCAAGGTAATAAGAGTTGAACATAAAACCTTGAGTCAGACAACAGTCTTAGTGAGCGGTAAATTAATTAGCAACATACCAAAAGAGCATAAAGGAAAAAGGAATAGGAATCCAACCCTCCCACTCCACCTCTTTCTACAGTGATAGCCCCCCAGACACACTAAGCAGAAATAAACATAGCAAAGCAGACATTTAAAGTTAAGCAATTATCACTCGAGTCAAGGTCGATGTTTTCCAAGCACAAACCCCCAAGGCCTAAACCAAGATCAAATAAGCACCCAGAAAATATCGCTCTTGAGACCGAATGACGATACAACCAAACATCCATGACTCTGGCTATCACTGTTATCATTGCTTCGATACCACCATTAATTGAATGACCGGCACATTCTTTCAACCGTCCGTCAAGGGCCAATGGTAACCCCGGTTCTAGATAGAACTCCGCACGTCGTCGCAGCCCGTGCCTAGGACTATCGAATCTGCCCAGAGTACTCGACCACCAAATGTAGTCTTTTGGGACTATCGAATCTGCCCAGCGTACTCTTGCTTTGAGCCTGCTAGAACCTTCAACAACGATGAAATCTCAGCCTCCTAGTCATCCTCCTCGACGACTATTCTCATACTAGCTCAAGCGCCTCTCGAGCCAACCATTATCCTCAAACTCGAACCCTTTCACCGAGTCATCAACATGCTTGGAATGATCTCGTCTGGATTAAACCAAGGCTATCTCACATCATGCCTCGCTTCATCTCATCATAGCAAAGCCTCATCTCAACATCATCATCAAATCTATCCATATAAGCTTCATCATTCGCCACATATACCACGAGCAACTTTTCCAATCCAAGAGCCTTTCCCTTAGCTTTTGAATCATCTTCGACCATCTTGTCTATATCCAACAACTAATCAACTAATTTATAACAATCAATCAAATCAATCATTAATCCAAGTAATCAATCATGCAAACAAGATCTAAAAGCAATTATAACTAAAATGGCAATTTTGTAAATAAAGAGTCCAAATCTAACAAGCATGAAACATGAGCAATATCTCTACAACTTGATGAATGAACTTGCATAGATTAACATGTACTAAAATGGATGTCAAAACATCATGAACAATGGATCTATACTTAAGTTTAAGAAAATACATGGAAATCACTATTTTAACACAAAATCAAGCCACCAATCCGATATACTCCTTTGGATCCGTGTGAGAGATAACCACCACTCACCGAATCACCTAAACACTTCAAAAGCAACACACTTCAGATCTGGACAGTGAAGGATCTAACTCGATTCTCCAAAATTCCGCTTCAAACGATGAAATCTCTCTTCGAAGAATGTAGATCTTCAATCTAAGTTCTTGGATCTTCGATCTTGGATGGAAGGAAGCACAAAATTAAAGAAGAGATAAGAAGTGAAGAAGTGTAGAACTCGAGCTCTCAAAATGTCAGCACTTCGTCGCTTCAAAATCCAGATCCCAAAAAGTGAGGAAAAACCCCCGTATTTATAGGCTGAAATCCCTAAGTCGTCCGCCCCCTTGAGTCGTCCACGACTTAACAAACTCCACGACTTACGACTTAATAGTTCAGCGACCTAAGCCATAACACACGTGCGCAAGACCTAGCGACTTAACAACATAAGTTCTCATGCGACTTAACTAAGATACGACTTAACGACTTACAACCCATCGACTCAACAACTTAGCAAATCCTACGACTTAACACACATATGCGGCTTAGCGACTTAATGCTATACGACCTAAATGAGATGCCGACCTAACTACCTAACTACAACGCAAGTTCGTGACCTAACTACACTCACGATCCAACGACTTAAGTCCTTACGCGACCCAACGACTCACGACTTAATCACCTCTAGGTCGGCTAACGACCTAACTACACACAGGGTCACGACCTAAATTGAACGACCTAAGCTATCTACCTTAAGTCGCTCAACCAACTTATCTCCTTAACTCGTCCACGACCTAACTTTCTTAGGTCGTTAACTCGCCCAATCTCCTAAGTCGCTACTCCTATGCCGCTAATCCTTAAGTCGCCAACTCTCTTAAGCCGCCAACCACCCTTAGGTCGCCAACCTTGTTAAGTCGCTAACCCTTAGATCGTCCACTCCTTAAGTCGTCTACCCCTTAAGTCGCAAACTTCTTTAGGTCGCTCCACGACTCAATCTTCCACACGACCTAACTTCTACACGACTTAAGCTCTAGTCGACCTAAATTCTGAACGACTTAACAACATTACGACCTAATGACAACTATTTTACAATCTTTAGATCCGTAAAAATACGGGTCGTTACATTCTCTCCCCCTTAGGAATTTCGCCCCCGAAATTCCAAACAAACAAGAGCAATCAAAAACTATTCCGCATGCCTACCATCCATAGCAATCAACAAACCATGCGTCCAATTCTAGCCTAGCATGCAAAATTCTAAAACTAGAACAAGTTACAATGTTATGAAATGACACGACACCTTATGGTCATACCTCGAAGAGTTCAGGATGAGCTGCCTTCATCCTCTCTTCCACCTCCCATGTACAGTCGTTATCATCATCACTCCATTGTATCTTGAGCAACTTAACTACCTTCCTCCTAAGCTGTTTCGTGTCAGTTTCCACAACACGAAGCGGCTTACGAGGTCTCTTATCGACTGGATCAATCTCAAAATCTTCACAGCTATCAGCAGAAACCACTGTATTCGAGTCGTGCACATATTTCCGTAGATATGATACATGAAAACATTGTGCACACCCGACATCTTTTCTGGTAACTCCAATTTATAGGCGAGCTTTCCAATTCGCTCGATGATCGGGAATGGTCCAACAAATCTCGGAGTCAATTTTCCTTTCTTCCCGAATCGAATAACGTTCTTCAGTGGAGAAATCTTCACAAAAACCATATTACCCACGTCGAATTCCAAATCCTTACGACGCTTATCGGCATAACTTTTCTGTCGGTCTTGGGCTGCCTTCATTCGTTGCCGAATGATCTCTATGCAATCTGAAGTCTGTCGAATCATTTCTGGCCCAAGTATCAGCTTTTCTCCTGTTTCTAACCAACATGTCAGAGAGTTACACGGACTTCCATACAATGCTTCATACGGTGCCATACCAATGCTTGACTGGTAACTATTATTATACGAAAATTCTACCAAATGAAGATGATCTTCCCATGATCCTCCGAAATCTAAAACACATGCTCTGAGGAGATCTTCCAAAACTCGGTTGACTCTCTCAGTCTGACCGTCTGGTTGGGGATGATAAGCTGTACTCAAACACAACTCGGTTCCCAAAACTTCCTGGAAGCTCTTCCAAAATCTACTAGTGAACAATGGGTCTCAATCACTCACTATACTCTTCGGAATACCATGGAATCGAACTATCCACTTAACATACAACTCAGCTAACTTTGATGCAGTCCTGGTTGATCGAACAGGAATGAATCTTGCACTCTTAGTCAGACGATCTACGATGACCCAAATCCCTTCATTTCCCGTTCTCGTTCTAGGTAGCCCATCGATAAAATCCATTGATATTTGCTCCCACTTCCATGTAGGGACTTCTAATGGCTGTAGCAATCCACTGGGCTTCTTTTGCTCAGCTTTTACCAACTGGCAGTTCATGCACTTGGAAATAAAATTTCCAACATCCTTCTTCATACCTTCCCAGTAATAGATTCTCTTCATATCCCGATACATCTTATTTCCACCTGGATGAATTGTCAGCTTTGAGTGATGACTTTCCTTCAGAACATCATTTCTCAATTCATCTATATCGGGAACAACTAGTCGTCCTTGCTTCCGAAGCCAACCCTCTCGATTGACCTCGAATCCTTTATCCTTTTCTGGGTCCAATCCAGATTCTAAATCACGGATAATCTTGACAAGCTTATCGTCTCGCTGTTGGCTCTCGCCAATTCTTTCTACAAGAGTCGGTCTTATCGATAAGTTTGCCAACATCTCAGGTTCCAATTCACATCTGGGCCTGAAATCAAATCCAGCTAAATACTCGAGATTCTTCCATTCTGAAAACATGGCTCCCAATCCTGCATGTCTTCGACTCAACGCATCTACCACTGCGTTACCCTTTCCCGGAGTATAGGCTATACCAAAATCATATGATGCCAAAAACTCTAGCCATCGTTGCTGCCTAAGATTGAAATCCTTTTGGGAGAAAAGATACTTCAACGACTTATGATCTGTAAACAACTCGAATCGAACTCCCAATAAGTAATGTCTCTACATCTTCAGAGCAAATACAATCGCCGCCAACTCCAAATCATGAGTCGGATAATTCCTTTCGTGCGGCTTCAGTTGTCGACTTGCATACGCAACAACTTTACCCTTCTGCATCAGCACCGCTCCAAGTCCAGTACCATATGCGTCGGTGTAAACCACCATCTCTTCATTTCCACTTGGAATAGTCAAAACAGGAGCACTTGTTAGACGCTCTTTCAATATTCCGAAAGCATGCTCACACTTAGCATCCCATCTGAATACTTGGTTCTTTTTCGTCAATCCTGTTAATGGTGCAGCCACCTTGGAAAAGTCTTTGATAAATCGACGATAGTATCCTGCTAATCCAAGAAAACTTCTCACATCAGATGCATTCTTAGGTCTCACCAATCCTGGATTGCTGCCACCTTAGCGGGATCTACCACTATTCCATTTCCAGAGATAATATGGCCTAAGAACCTCACTTCACTCTTCCAGAAGTGACACTTTGAAAACTTAGCCTTCAGCTGATGTTTCCGTAAGATTTCCAAAACAATATGCAAGTGCGTCTTGTGCTCTTCTTCAGTTCTAGAATAAATCAAAATATCATCCACGAACACTAATACGAACTTGTTCAACTGATCTCTGAACACTCTATTAATAAGATCCACAAAATATGCTGGTGGATTGGTCAATCCAAACGGCATTACCAGCCACTCAAAGAAACCGGACGGTGTCCTGAAAGCAGTCTTTGGCACACTATCCTTAGCCACTCTTAACTGGTGAAATCCCGTTGCCAAATCCATCTGAGAAAACACCTTGGCTTCGTGAAGCTGATCAAACAAGTCATCAATTCTCGGCAATGGATACTTGTTCTTCTTAGTCACTTTATTCAGCTCACGATAATCCACACACAACCTCAACGATCCATCCGCTTTGGTTACAAACACAACTGGTGCACCCCATTCGGACACACTACGCCGAATGAATCCTTTCTGTAAAAGATCATCAACTTGCACCCTCAACTCTTGTTGTTCCCTAGGCGCCATCCGCCTAAGAGGCATCACAACAGGTCTGGCTCCTTCAACTAAATCGATACGAAACTCGATCTCCCTATGTGGCGGTAACCCTTTGATCTCATCAAAGACATCCTCAAATCCATTAGCGATTGGCACCGATGACAGTCCATCCCGTGGAACAACCAGCGAATACATGAAGCTCATGAAGACGCCTTCCTCATGCTTACATCGTATCACAACCTTCCGCCCCTCCACATTCTCGACTGTCACCTCCAACCTTTCACAATCAACCTTTGCCGCATACTTCCTAAGCCAGTCCATACCCAAAATAATTCCGAACCCCGCAAAGTTCAGAACAAAACAATCACAAACAAAAGAGCAATCATGACTCGATACAACCAGACCACGGCAAAGCATACACAGACAGGACGAACCCCCAACTGGATTAGTCACAACCAATGGTCTATCAACAATATCCGGTTCTAAACCCAATCGGCCTACAAGTTCATTACAAACAAAAGAATGCGACGCCCCAGTATCGAATAACACTCTAACTGGAACACCACATATGGAAAGAGTACCTTGAACCACCACACTCTTTCCTTTCTCTTCAGCAGTAGGAGCTTTTGAAGATGATGGAACATCCCCCCAAGCATAAGCTTGCACAATCTGCTTGTCCTTTCGCGGTTCTGGACAATTCTTCTTAATATGCCTCGGCTTGTCATAGTTGTGGCACTTCATCGGCACCTTTGGATTCTTGCAATCTCTGGAGAAATGGCTCTTCTGTTGACAATTATAGCAGGTCACTTCGCCCTTCAGCTTCTTCTGACCATCCTTACCCTTTTGTTGCTGCTGCTTCCTCTTCTTGTTTCCACCCTGTTGTGGTTTAGACTCTTCCTTGGTCACAGCAACAACAGATCCTTCTTTAGGAAATAGATTTTCGTGCCTGAGAGCTTTCTCCACAAGCTTCTCAAATGGATCGTCCAAATGATCCACCAACTGCCTCCCAAGATAACTGTCCAAGCCTGTCACAAACTTCTCGTTCTTCTGATAAAGAGATTCAATATACGACCGAGCATACTTGGACAAAGCTTCAAACTCAGAAACATACTCAAGAACTGGTCTTCCATCTTGCTTGAGCTCTACAAACTTCTTAAACAGAACAGATTTCTGAGCTATAGAAATGAACTTAGCTTCAAATCTGGCTTGGAATTGCTCCTAAGTAATTTCTTCCTCCGGAGTATCAATGGTGATAGAGTTCCACCAATCATAAGCTCTTCCTTGAAGCTGTCTTGATGCGAGCTTCCTTTTAGTTGCATCGTCGATTCCCAAATCACCAAAGATCCTTCTACAAGCATTTATCCACCTCTGGACTTCAATGGTTGACTCTGTTCCCATGAAAACCTTTCCTTCAAGAGCAGTATAATCTTTACACAGCTTAGCAAAATCCATCGGTTTTGGAGTTTGAACTTGAACTCCAACATCTACCGATGGCCCCGGAGCTGGCATCCTTCTCATGATCGAAGTCACCATAGCCTCGAACATAGCAGCATAATCAACAGCCCCCTCAGTAGCACGGCCTTCCCTAGCAGCTGGTCTCCCTCTTCGACTCATTCTTAATATCTATAAAAAGGAATGATTAGCACACCTTGAGAAACAACTGCATAAAGGATTCAAATCCTTCTAAGCTACTATATTATATATAGTAATCATCCATCAAAATACAATTACGTCTCTCATACGTAGTTACATCAGCGAGCGTTGGGTAAAATCGATTAACCAAAGCTCTGATACCAAATGTGACGACCGCCCATGACCCCTGCACTAAACATAGAAATAGTGCGCTGTAAAGTGTGCCAGGCAGCCATGGACGATCATCAAGGTAAGTAAAAACAGCAGAATCTATCGTATTACTCACAGCGCATGGATAAAATACAATAAAGAAGATATATAGTGAAGCTTCACAAAATAGAATCTCATCAATTAAGCTTCATAATAGTTGAATACAAACATCTGAATAGTCAATACATCAAGCCTCACTACATATCACTCAAAGAATTATACAAGCGGCGGAACATCCAGTACATATAGTAAGAAAATAATATGCAAGCCTCCAGCTCGTCTTCGTCATCAGCATCGTTGGAAACTAAGAACAGCACCTGTCACCTGCTACCTAGTCTGCCCATCCCAAAATGGATGAACAGCCCAAGGTAATAAGAGTTGAACATAAAACCTTGAGTCAGACAACAGTCTTAGTGAGCGGTAAATTAACTAGCAACATACCAAAAGAGCATAAAGGAAAAAGGAATAGGAATCCAACCCTCCCACTCCACCTCTTTCTACAGTGATAGCCCCCCAGACACACTAAGCAGAAATAAACATAGCAAAGCAGACATTTAAAGTTAAGCAATTATCACTCGAGTCAAGGTCGATGTTTTCCAAGCACAAACCCCCAAGGCCTAAACCAAGATCAGATAAGCACCCAGAAAATATCGCTCTTGAGACCGAATGACGATACAACCAAACATCCATGACTCTGGCTATCACTGTTATCATTGCTTCGATACCACCGTTAATTGAATGACCGGCACATTCTTTCAGCCGTCCGTCAAGGGCCAATGGTAACCCCGGTTCTAGACAGAACTCCGCACGTCGTCGCAGCCCGTGCCTAGGACTATCAAATCTGCCCAGAGTACTCGACCACCAACTGTAGTCTTTTGGGACTATCGAATCTGCCCAGTGTACTCTTGCTTTAATCCTGCTAGAACCTTCAACAACGATGAAATCTCAGCCTCCTAGTCATCCTCCTCGACGACTATTCTCATACTAGCTCAAGCGCCTCTCGAGCCAACCATTATCCTCAAACTCGAACCCTTTCACCGAGTCATCAACATGCTTGGAATGATCCCGTCTGGATTAAACCAAGGCTATCTCACATCATGCCTCGCTTCATCTCATCATAGCAAAGCCTCATCTCAACATCATCATCAAATCTATCCATATGAGCTTCATCATTCGCCACATATACCACGAGCAGCTTTTCCAATCCAAGAGCCTTTCCCTTAGCTTTTGAATCATCTTCGATCATCTTGTCTATATCCAACAACTAATCAACTAATTTATAACAATCAATCAAATCAATCATTAATCCAAGTAATCAATCATGCAAACAAGATCTAAAAGCAATTATAACTAAAATGGCAATTTTGTAAATAAAGAGTCCAAATCTAACAAGCATGAAACATGAGCAATATCTCTACAACTTGATGAATGAACTTGCATAGATTAACATGTACTAAAATGGATGTCAAAACATCATGAACAATGGATCTATACTTAAGTTTAAGAAAATACATGGAAATCACTATTTTAACACAAAATCAAGCCACTAATCCGATATACTCCTTTGGATCCGTGTGAGAGATAACCACCACTCACCGAATCACCTAAACACTTCAAAAGCAACACACTTCAGACCTGGACAGCGAAGGATCTAACTCGATTCTTCAAAATTCCGCTTCAAACGATGAAATCTCTCTTCGAAGAATGTAGATCTTCAATCTAAGTTCTTGGATCTTCGATCTTGGATGGAAGGAAGCACAAAATTAAAGAAGAGATAAGAAGTGAAGAAGTGTAGAACTCGAGCTCCCAAAATGTCAGCACTTCGTCGCTTCAAAATCCGGATCCCAAAAAGTGAGGAAAACCCCCCGTATTTATAGGCTGAAATCCCTAAGTCGTCCGCCCCCTTAAGTCGTCCACGACTTAACAAACTCCACGACTTACGACTTAACAGTTCAACGACCTAAGCCATAACACACGTGCACAAGACCTAGCGACTTAACAACATAAGTCCTCACACGACTTAACTAAGATACGACTTAACGACTTACGATCCATCGACTCAACAACTTAGCAAATCCTACGACTTAACACACATAGGCGGCTTAGCGACTTAATGCTATACGACCTAACTGAGATGCCGATCTAACTACCTAACTACAATGCAAGTGCGCGACCTAACTGCACTCACGATCCAACGACTTAAGTCCTTACGCGACCTAACGACTCACGACTTAATCACCTCTAGGTCGTCTAACGACCTAACTACACACAGGGTCACGACCTAAATTGAACGACCTAAGCTATCTACCTTAAGTCGCTCAACCAACTTATCTCCTTAACTCGTCCACGACCTAACTTTCTTAGGTCGTTAACTCGCCCAATCTCCTAAGTCGCTACTCCTATGCCGCTAATCCTTAAGTCGCCAACTCTCTTAAGCCGCCAACCCCCCTTAGGTCGCCAACCTTGTTAAGTCGCTAACCCTTAGATCGTCCACTCCTTAAGTCGTCTACCCCTTAAGTCGCAAACTTCTTTAGGTCGCTCCACGACCCAATCTTCCACACGACCTAACTTCTACACGACTTAAGCTCTAGTCGACCTAAATTCTGAACGACTTAACAACATTACGACCTAATGACAACTATTTTACAATCTTTTGATCCGTAAAAATACGGGTCGTTACAGGAAGTATATTGTACTGGAAGATTTTGATTTAATTTTGATCAGAGATTTTTTTTAATTTATTTATTTGGAGGCTGATGTGATTTATGGTGTGCAAGCATTAATTTACATTGGCTTGTTTCACAAGCTTATACTTATCTATGTATATATAATTTTTTTTTATATACTCTGTGCTCATACAACATGTTTAAACTTTCATACAGACATTTCACTGCTAATGCTTCCAGATTATATAACATGCATCAGGAAATAAGGAAGATTCAGCTACACACATACTATTGATAAAATTTTGATTTAAGATGAGATTTACTCACCTGAACACTTCTTGTCTTTTTATTTTATTTTTTTCCTTCTTATATTTACCTTATTGTCAACTTAAACCTTTATTCCTAAAGTTTATATTTTAATTAATTCAATTAAATATTTATTAAAATAATACTGCCAAAAATCCGGGATGTCACATACGACGTGCTATGGGACGCTGTTGTGATATTTATTCGATTATTCATTATAAGTAGATGACACTCATGTGGCGAGAATAAAGTGGATAGTGTGAGGTGATAAACATAGTGATATATGGCTCTATGCCTATATTTCATGAGTATGGCTTCGTGCCTAACAATGACCAAGACTTTGTGTCTATATGTATTGGTACTATATGCCACTATTATGACGTACTCCAACTATGTTTGTTGGAGAGGACCAGATGGCTAGAATCCACCCTAGAGGCCTGATCGTAGTGTCGCACCCAAGATTTGTGACACTATATAAATATAGCTTTGTGCTACTCCTATGCACGCATTTGCTCCTATGTCACCTAGGCCAGTAGTCTATTGCCTATAGGGGCAATTTAAGTGTCATGATTTATAGTCCTCGCGTTGATGAGCACACCGATGGATACGTGACACAATGTCGTGATGGTAACAAAGACTATAGAGACTCCGTGTCTCTGAAGCTTGCTCGGTGCTATCAGTCTCCCTTCTGGTGCTAATGGAGTAGTAGATTGGCATATATGATTGATACACCTTACTAGAGTATAGTTATAGGTTAGACGACCCATATAGTGTTATGTATGGCTCTACTTCGGATTTTGTGTCTTTCGTACAATCGTATCTCGTTACGATACTTTTTGATAGTATTGATATGAGGAGATGAGATTATACCTACGATTTATGACCAGAGTATAGTGGATTCTCATTTAATTGACAGGCAGCCTATAATATCTTTTATACATATTGATAATGATTTTTTATCGAGATTAAGAGATATATTTAAATAATGCTTCGTGCTAGCCTAATTGTACTTAGTGATATCTCATTTATTGGTATTTCTGGATTTGTTGATGCTTTCAAGATATGTATGATTCACACATTTGTGTTGATTCTATGATTTCTGATTTGATGCATTTCCATATGGGTGGTGACATCTTTTGATACCAGAGATAACTGTATCATATTGTTTTGAGTTGTTTGGGAGACAGGAAGCGTCAATTATTATTTGTGGCATTATACTAATATTCAATGCATATATTTCTATACCTATATATATACTTTGAAATGTCGTCTGATATTTTGAGTATCTTTAGTAGTGTTATCTTATTATTATTCCTTGTTTATTCCTTGTTACCTATGTTATAGATCCTTGATTAGACATAGTATGACCCATGTGTTATGTATGTAATACTCAGGTTAGTCCAAGACATTTCAGGTACAGGGATGACCTGACTAGCATTTGATTATTAGGCTTCGAAGAGTATTATATTAGTATGATTATATGATATTTGTATGACACTGATTCACTGTGTATATATTTGACACTGAGCTGTATATTGATTGTTCATCATATTATATTGAGATGGTTGACATTTGAATTGTATTATACTCTTATAATATTATTGTATTTTATATTACATGTTATCATCGTGAATCTGACTTTGTGTTACTTTATTATTCATTGTATATTATGTATTGCTCTGTCATGGAGGCAGACATGTTTATTGCTTTGTATTAATACTATGTATGTATAGGTAAAATATTTATTTGATGTTTTAATATGTACCAGTGTTAGTCCAAGGAAATATTCACATATGTACCCTATGTAGCCTCATTCTCCATATTGTGTAATGGTATTACTGTATAATACTCTTGGACGGTATGGGTATAAAGGTAGAGTGTTCGCATTTGGTATCAGAGCAAGGTTTAGAACAATACATCGTATATCAAAGACACTAGTCCAGACCTTAGGTGAAACTTAGAGTCCCTGCCCTGTTAGGTGTGTTATAAGAATAGCATTGAGATAAAATTTAAAGTGAATTAGTAAAATATTTATTGAATAATTATATTAAATGATTTATGGTAGTGTTACTTATGGATTTTTGAAATGAAATTGTGTTAATTTGTCCGTTGTGTGAGTTAAGAATTCTGGTCGATACGTTTGGCCAACATTATCGACAGGGATTCCTTAACACTAAAATGAGACATTTGGATACAATATTTTGAAAAATATAAATATTTTATAATGATATGAATATTTTGGGTAAATTTAAAGAATTTTGAAAGATATTATATATATTTATGAGTATTTTAAGAAATCTCTGCAGCCATTTGGATTTTAGTGGACAGTTGAGATCATTAACAAGGCAGTATTGATTATGTGATCAATATTACAACCAATTGATATTAGTAATCACTATATTAAATGGAGAGGCACATTGTTATATTTTATTGTGTTTGATATTTGTGAATATGTGTGTGTGTCTATTTGATGCTATATTGAAGAAAATTTAAAGAAATGTGAAATATTATTGAGTTTGGGATTTTTGAATGTGAGCATGAGTATAATTTAAGTAATAATTATTTTGAATTATGGAAAAGTATAAATTCACTAATGAAGGTATGCAATATTTCTATATAATTGAATGAGGTATTATTAACTATTTGGGAATGTTAAAATATGATGCAATAAATGATCTGAAGTGTATAAATGAAAAGTGTTGAAGTCGTAAAATTTAAATTGATTTGGAAAGTTGTCAAAAGATAAATTTGGGAATATAAACTATTTTAAAAATTAGTACTGTTAAATATTTAAAGAAAAAGAAAGTATTCATTTTAGCTATATACGTTGCTAAATGACAAAAAACGAAATGTTTGATGTTGGAAGGTAATGAATTATTTGATAAGTAATATAGAGTTAGCTTTGAAATGTTAAATTTTTGAAAATAAATTTAAAAATTCCCTCCAAGTGTCAATTTGAAAGTGTTAAATATTTGTAAAAATTTATGAATTATTTTTTTCTAAAATAGAGTTTTAAAATAATTTAGTTATTATAAGATGTTTGGTAAATACTATGTTAAAGAATATTTCTTTAAGTAGAGAATTTAGATTTTAGTAGAAAGTTTATTAATAAGATTTTGGCTCTTGTTAATATAAGTTAAAGCTATTTGATACAAATTTGAAATTGTATCACGTTTGTATTGAATAAAATGAAATCTTGGAAAAAAAATTATTTAATACTTGACAAGTGAATTGTTAAAATAAAATATTTTGTAAATTTGAAAAAGTAATTTTACTTTTATAAATATTGGTATTTAAAATTTTAATTTAAATGATGTAAGTTTAGTATAATTGGTTTTTATAGATTTTTCCTTATGGGAAATTTCGAGGAAGCAATTTTGTTAATGAGGAAGATTGTAACAACCCGACTCTTAAGTAATAATTAATTAAAGTTAATAACAGTAAGTAAATTAATTTAATTGGAATCTGGAAATTTATTTTACAAATGATTTTTGAAATTTGTTAACCATAAAATATTCAGAAGAACGAAGGTATGAAAAAATGGTCATGAGAGCATGAGGAAAGATCAAAAAGCACCAAGATGTTCTGGATAATCATACCTTCCGACAAGGAGCTTCCGACGAAGTCCAAGGCTCTCTTTCAAAGTCCATAGGCATGATGATGCTCTAAGAATCCACCTTTCAACTAGGACGAGAGGTCTTTCAACAAAGACAAAGGAGAAGAAGCTCAAACCAAACCTTTCGAAGGAATCGAGAGGATGCAGCCATCAGGATTTAATTGCTTCAAACTTTCCGAAGTAGTCGAAAGGTTCCGTTCAGAGAGTTCTTACCATTTGAAGAAGATGGAGAAATCAAAGCAAGCAGGTGTAACTCCATAACAACCTTTTCGAAAGCATAGCAAGCCTTTCGAACTGGGTGAAGCATATCCAGAATACCTTTCGACTAGGTCGAAAGGTTTTTATGAAGAAAGCAATGCTCAAAAGTCAGCAAAGAATGGTAGATAACCATTCGAAAACATTAAAGGGAAACACAGCACTCGACAATAATCAAGTGAGAAGCAACCTTTCGACAAGATCGAAAGGTTCATAACAAGCACGTGAAGAGCAACCTTCCGACAAGGTCAATTGGTTCACAGCAATTAGGAGGAGAGCTACCTTCCGACAAGGTCAAGGGAATACAACGGTAGGAACAAGGCGAACCTTTTGAAAACATCGAAAAGTTCATGAAAGCTTTAGAAAGGCAACCATCTGACAGAGCCGAAAGGTTCGTGAAGACATCAGGAAAAGAAACCTTTGGTCAAAGCCGAAAGGTTCATGAAGGCATCGGAAAGACAAACCTTTCGACAGCATAGAACGGCTCTTTGGCATATAAGGGGCAAACATTTCGACAAAGATGAAAGGTTTATAGTTGCATATAAAAGGGAAATCTTTCGACCCTGTCGAGAGCATAGAGTTGAAAGGGGGGTCGCCTGCATCTATAAATAGGACCTGAGGGGTCATGTTTGGGGGATCAGATTTCTATCATTTTGATCTTGTAACTTCTTACTAAAAGGATTGTAACCCTAATTGAGTATGATTTGGGGAAATTTAATAAAAGGAAGCTTTTTCTTAGATATAAAGGGAAGTATTTGGCTTTGTTAATTACCTTACTGTTTGATTAAGTCTTTGTTAGTTTAACTCATATTTACAGGTTCAACCCCATCGGAAGGTTTTTGTCGACAAGGTTAACAACACTCCTGTGCAAGTAATAATTACAACCTTTCGAAGTCTTAAACCCTACAATCTAAACCTTTCGACAAGGATGACAATTTACTTAGATTAACATCCACTGAAACCTTCCGGAGCTATCAGATTAATTGTTTAAGTCGTTCGACAAGGTTGGAATCTACTCAATATAAGTGATTAAACCTTTCGTCAATGTCGAAAGCTGTTACCTATTCATCAAAGAAAACTTAATCTAATCAAAAGAAGGCCTTTGTGAAGACTTCAAACAAGCTCAACAAAGCCGGAAGGTTACCTAGCCTAAGTTCTAAACCTTTCGACGATAACAGAAGGTTTGATATTGGACATATCAACTAAATAGGTTGAATTGAAAGGCAACCAATAAAAGGAATCGCTTCTTTTGTTTTCCAAAGAAGAAATCCATCCTTCTTATCATATCTCGGGGTGTTGACAAGAAATCTTGTTAACAAAATTACTTAATAAAAGGATTTAAATTAGGAAATTATAATATTTAAAATTTAAAATAAGTTAGAAAATATGGAAAATAATATTTTATAAAAGTGAGGTGTTTAAAATATAGTATTGGTTTGGTAAAAAAATGAATTTAATAATTGAATTTTGAATTTAAATTGAAATTAGTTATATAAAATAGAAAAATAATATATATGTGTGAGTATGTGTGATTATTTAACTTTCAAGGCCCAAGCCCAAGTATTCAAATCTAATTCTTCCTCCAGAATTCTCTTCCACTTCCTTAAAACATTCACATTTACTAACTTATGTTAATTATCACTCCCTAAAGAAAATCATACAAACCCTCCTCTCTTCAAAAATGAAAATTAAATCAAATAAATTACCTAAATTCATAAATTTGAATATGTGTATCTCCATACCTATATGCGTCTATGGTGAGGAGGAGATCGAGTCTTGTTGTTATCATGTGGAGCTATGTGTGCGTGTGTGTGCATAGGAAGAAGGAAAAGGTGAGGAACGCACGGTCACAGGTGAGATTCTTCTCACGAATCTATGTTTACTCAAGATAATTCTTCTATATAATTATGTGTTTGAATTGTATCCATGCTTATGTATCATATTAGCATCAAATTGAAGTGAATAGGTGTAGAAATTCACCTACTCCAGGCGATCGATGAGCAAAATGGCCATAGATCGGCCAATCTTTAGGGCTATTGGTTGACTATAAGCGGTCGACCAGTGGATGCGATCGGTCGACCTTCGGTTATGCGATCTGGAATTATGTCTGTATGTGAATGCGTGACAGTTTTTATGTGTGTGCATGACTGTTTTGTGTTGTGTTTGTGTGAGTATGGGTAGCTGTTTTGTGTGTGTATGATTTTAAGTTGGTGTGTACATCTGTGATTGTGAATGTGTATATATATGCTTGTGCTGATGTGTTTATGTTATGTGAGTATGTGTGTACAGAAGTGTATATGTATGTTTCAGAGTGTGTGTGCATAGCAGTGTATATGTTTCAATGTGTGTTCGTGCACTATTGTAGGTGCATGTCTCTGCATATCCTTATGCTCACGCCTTATTGTCATACATGTCTTAGATACTTGATTCTATATTGTTGTGGATTTCCCATTTTTTGACCTTATTTGCTCAACTACTGTTGCATTTCATCATGCTGTGATTAATTGTGATCTCATTTCTTGTGTGTATGCGTGTGCGAAACCCTATATGCATATAAGTTTCAGTAATTTATAATTAATATATTTATTTATTTGTTTATTTACATATTAAAAACTAAGTCAAATATACATAAATTCTATTATATACTTACTAGATATAGGAAAATGGGCTAAAGGAAAAACATATCACGTTTTTTTGCTTGAGAGGTGCGCATATTTTTTTTCTTTTTTAAGGACGCGGGCTTTGTAATTTTGGGTAAAGGAAAATATTTACAAAAAATTAAATCATGTGTCTTCTTCAATCTCGATCTCAAATCAGGCCGAATACTAGAAATTAAATCGATCTTTGCTTCTCCATGAATAAACTTCGCCGCTCCGCCTGTCCAAACTCGTTGTTGCTACTCGTCCAAAGATGCCGACTCAAGATGCATCTCGCTTCACCATTTCTCTCAGATAAAGATCAAGATCGTCGCTCCTCCATTCTAGATTGCTTGAGTTAAGTTCACTGTTGTAACGACCCCGAATTTTAATTACATTTAAATTGATAATTTCTTGAATTTTGGAATTAAAATTGTGAAATAAATCGATGAAGTGATGCGAGTTTCCCCGAATTAAAATAAATTTTGTATAAATCATGTTTCCTGGAGATTTGACCAGGCAACTAGTGCTCGGCATCAAGTAGCACTCGGCATCCATAGTGTCCGGCATCCAGGGGTGTTCGGCGAAGCACACGGCATCCAGTGGGACTCGGCACCAGAGAGTGTCCGGCATCCATAGTGTCCGGCATCCAGGAGTGTTCGGCGAAGCACTTGGCATCCAGGAGTGTTCGACGAAACACACGGCATCCAGTGGGACTCGGCATCCATAGCGTTCGGCATCCGTAGTGCTTGGCGACCAGAAGACTCGGCGTCAAGTAGTGTTCGGCGTCAACTGGCACTCGGCGACAACCAATGCTCAGCGTCAACTAGCATTCGGCATCATTAGAACTCGGTGATAGGAGAACTCGGCAACAAGAGCGCTCGGCATCCCAAGGTACTCGGCGTAGTACTCGGCAACAGGAGTACTCGGCATCCCAAGGTACTCGGCGTACTCGGCAGCAGGAGTACTCGGCATCCCATGGTGCTCGGCGTAGTACTCGGCATCCAAAAGACATTCAGTATGCACAATTACTCAAGGTAACAATGTCGTTCGGCCTGCATGCACTGTTCGTTCAAGAGCTTCGGATAGAGACATGTTTGGCCTCAACTGACAATCATCCTGCACTTCCCACACATCCAGCGTACCGTTCGGCATAGAAAGGACTGTTCGGCATAAGAGCGTTCGGCATACCAGGTTCGGCATGCAGCGACCACAACACCTAGGCTAGAGCGTTCGGCCACCAAGCCCACTTGGGAAGTCCAGCCCATATTTGCCTATAAATAGAGGGGCAGGGTCACAGTGAGAGGGATCCTTTTTTGGGAGAGAACACTGGGGAGACTCTACCATTTTCGAGACTCATCTTCTCTACTTAAACAACTTCATGCAAGCATTTGATTCACGAATTGTATTTGTAATCAACTATAAAGAAGATCAATAAAGTTTAACCTCAAAGTGGACGTAGGCAATTACGCTGAACCACTATAAATTTGGTGTTCTTACTTTCTGCAGTTAGATTAGCATTGTCTTCTCTGTTTAATTTACTTTCATCACTTATATCTCTACACAATCTTTCTCTACGAGGTTAGTGACCAATTTTGGTGCTAACACTTTGGTGCTTTCACTGAGAATTGAATTCTCAAACCTCAAGGATCTGCTTTGAAGCTACTGGATTGAACAAATCCCCCAAAGAAGATCCGACTCACTGATAGGACATCCGTTTATTCTACTCAGAGTTCATACCGATAACTCTACAATGGCAAGACCACGTACCAGGTCAGCTTCTCATAATGCGGATGCCCACGAAACTGCTAGTGTGCAACAAGCAGGACCTAGCAATCAACCAGCGATTCCGAGTGCAGGAATTGCCGCTCAAGAACAGACTCCAGTTGTCACCAGAATAGAGTTCAATGACTTGATGAGAGAACTCAGGGAAAGCAGGAGACAACTAGGAGAGCAGATGCAAGCTAACGCCAACCTGATGGCACAACTCACTCAACAGCAGCAACAGAATGCTGGGGGCAATCCCGCTCCTTACTCTTCATCTGACAGCTCAACTTCCTCTGATGAACCTCCCAGGCGCAGACGCCGCAAGATTGACGCTGCACGAGCAGAAGCTGCTGTTCAAACAACTGGAGACCGTGACCAAGCAAGAGCTGGAAACTTCAGGACCGGGGTACAGACGGAGGATAGAGGCCCGGATCATCAAAATGCTAACGATGTCGAACCTCAAGACGCACGATTGGCAGACCGCCAGGAGAGGAGGCATCAGCATGGACAGGCGCGTAGAACAGACACTAACCTTCCGCCTTCCATACAGACACCAGATCTGACAGCCACGATCAGGCAGTTGATGAAGGAAAATCAGGGGTTATCGAATGATGATTGGGGAGTGTCAAGAAGTCATACTCCGTTCACGGATGTTGTGTTGCAAGCGGCGTATCCCAGGAAGTTTAGTATGCCTACTATCCCTGCGTATGAAGGGAGGACTGACCCCAGACAGCATGTCATGAGGTACGAATGGATGATGGATTCAGCTAGAGCGAATGATGCCACCAAGTGTAGGTGCTTTTTGATTACTCTATCTGGGATCGCTACTATGTGGTTCACCCGACTTCCTCCGCGATCCGTATCAAATTTCGAGGAGTTGGCAAAGAAGTTTATTGAGCAGTTCAGGATACACACTACGCGCCCAAAGGACGTGATGTCTCTGTCAAGTGTAATCCAAAATCCCGGGGAGTCGTTGAAGGAATATTTACAAAGATTCCACGTAGCAGCAACCGAAGTCAGTAATCCCAATGACCATGCAATTATGATGGCTGTAATGAGAGGTGTGGATCCAGACTCTGAGTTTGGAGATTGGCTGGCAGGAAAACCTCCGGCTACGCTAGAGCATTTCTACTCAAAGGCACACCAGTTCATAAGAAGAGAGGAAGCTAGGTGGGTACGACGAGATAAGGCGCCAGGACCTGTCCAAGAGTCAATAAAGAGCAACATTGCTGTGAAGCAGTCTGGAGACAGCTCGGGAAAGGTCCAAGTCAATGTCCAGAACAAGCCTGGGCAACCCAAGGAGTCCGGAGGAAGGAGTCAAGGGAAAAAGAGAGAAGCGGGGAAGTGGAAGTCGAGAATCCCAAGCTACAGCGAGTATACTCCGCTGAACGCACCGCTTGAGAACATTTACTTATCCACCTGCAATACATTTCAATACAGAAAGCCACGTCTGAAAGAATCAACCGAGGAACAGAAGCGGACCGGGAAATATTGTCGCTTCCATGAGACTTATGGGCACAATACGGAGGAGTGCAGACACCTACACGACGCTATTGAGAAGTTGATCAGGCAGAAGAAATTGCAAGAATTTGTGAAGGATCCACAAGAAGGAGGACAGGGAACGTCCAACCCAGGTCGTGCACCAGCTCCGCTTCATCCCGAGGAGCCTGCCCGAACCGTAGGTAGACTAGTCATAAATACAATTATCGGCGGACCTCACCCCGCAGATAAGAATTGGCAAGAGATGGAGCGATATGCAAGTTCCCTAAAGCATGCCGATTTTGAGTGTTATTCGAATGCGGAGGACGGGACCCCTGCTAAGCAGCAGCGCGTAATGACAGACGATATTGTGTTCAGAAACAGGGACGCTGATCAGGTAGAGGCTCCGACCATCGACCCGATGGTCATATCTGCAACGATCGGACCAGCTTATGTAAAAAGAATTCTGATTGATTGCGGAAGTTCAGTCAACATCATCTTCAAGAAGGCTTACGACCAAATGAAACTGGAAACAAAAGACCTGAAACCGTCCAAGGCTCGTATACACGGCTTTAACGGCGCAGCAACCGACGCCGTGGGGTACGTTGAGTTACCAGTTGATCTGGGACAAGGCGAGCGTCGGAGGGTGCGAATTCTACCCTTCGTAGTTTTGGATGTGGATTCCCCATATAACGTTTTCTTGGGCCGGTCGGCCTTGGCTGAGTTTAGGGCAGCGTTAGCCCCGTGGTGTTTAACTTTGAAGTTCCCAACGGACAAAGGAGTAGGTATTGTTCATGGCGACCAAGCAGCTGGTCGTTCCTGTTATGTGGCTGAGCTCCGAGAGGCCCATCGGAGGAAGAAGGGAAAGGTTGCGGACAATCCCGTCCGCATCCTTAATGCGAATAATTGACAAGTAGTGCCCGAGCCCTGGCTCGGGCATAGTTCTCGGATCTTCGGGGATATAGATCCGAGAGACGACAATGAGAAACCCAGGGAAGAGAAGGCGACACCGGCTGAATTAACGATTGACATTTCAGTTAGCCGTGACGACCCTTCGCGAATACTAAAGATCGGATCACAGCTTGGCCCCAAGATGACTGAGGACCTTAGCGACTTCCTCCGGGCGAATCTAGATGTTTTCGCCTGGACGCATTCTGATATGTGTGGGATTTCCCCCGCCATCACGAGTCATATGTTGAACATAGACCCGAAGTACGTTCCAGTTAAACAAAAAAGGAGAGGAATGGATCCGGAGAGGTCCGCCGCTCTTGGAGAGGAGGTGGACAAACTCAAAGCAAATGGGTTCGTCCGCGACACCCTCTACCCTGAGTGGGTATCCAACCCCGTGCTGGTAAAAAAGGCGAATGGGAAATGGAGGACTTGTGTAGATTATTCCGACTTGAACAAAGCATGCCCTAAGGACAGTTTCCCGTTGCCTAGGATCGATCAGTTGGTCAACTCCACCGCAGGACACGAGCTGTTTTCATTCATGGATGCGTATTCAGGGTACAACCAAATGCCGATGCATATTCCGGACCAAGAACACACCAGCTTCGTTACAAATGTCGGACTGTATTGCTATGTAGTGATGCCCTTTGGATTGAAGAATGCAGGAGCAACTTACCAGCGTTTAGTGAATCGAATGTTCAAGGACCAGCTGGGTAGAACGATGGAAGTCTATGTGGATGACATGCTCGTGAAGTCACGACGGTCAAACGACCACATTCGAGACTTGGCTGAAATGTTCGACATACTCAGGTTTTATGGGATGAAGATCAACCCTTTGAAGTGTTCCTTCGGCGTTGCATCAGGGAAGTTTTTGGGATTCATCGTCAATGCTAGGGGAATCGAAGCCAACCCAGAAAAGATCCAAGCTATTCGAGATGTGCAAGCTCCCAGGACCATAAAGCAAGTACAGAGCTTGAAGGGAAAAGTAGCTGCGCTAAGTCGATTTATATCTAGGGCAACTGACAAGTGCATCACATTCTTCGATATAATAAAGAAAGGGAAGAGAAATTTTGAATGGACGTCTAGTTGTGAGGAAGCATTCCGGAATCTGGTAAGGCATCTGGAGAGTCCACCAATGCTATCAAAACCAGTTGACCACGAAATGTTGTACGTATACTTGGCTGTATCCCCGCATGCGATAAGTGCGGCTTTGGTTCGTGAGGAGGATCGAGTCCAGAAGCCGGTGTATTATGTTAGCAAGCGTTTAACAGGGGCAGAGAGGAATTACCCTAAAATCGAGAAATTGGCTTATTGCTTGGTGATTGCATCACGTAAGCTGCGCCCATACTTTCAAGCACATTCAATCGGTGTTTATACCGATCAACCCCTGAGGCAGGTACTCCAACGGCCGGAAACTTCTGGAAGATTGCTAAGATGGAACATCAAGTTGAGCCAGTTCGATATCGCATACTTACCGTGGAGAGCCATCCGAGGGCAAGCATTAGCAGATTTCATCGCCGAGTTTACCATACCCATCAAACCGAATGACCACGACATCATTCCCCCCGTTCGATGGAAATTATACACTGATGGTGCATCAAACGACCGTTGCTCCGGCGCGGGCGTAGTTCTTATAACTCCGGAAAACCGATCAATCTGTTATGCCCTGAAGCTCGATTTCCCGGCTACAAATAACGAAGCCGAATATGAAGCACTGATCGCTGGCTTGAAGCTCATCAGGGAACTCGGGATTGAATCAGTCGAAATCTTTTGTGACTCACAGCTGGTAGTTTACCAAGTACGGGGAGACTACCAAGCAAAGGGACGAAAGCTCGCTCCGTACCTTGTTCAGGTCCAAGAGCTACTCTCGGGTCTTGAGCGTGATGACATTTCACATGTCCCGCGCGAACAGAACAAAGAAGCCGACTTGTTGGCTAAGTTTGCGAGTACCGGCGATGCGCAGCAAATGGGATTGTATCCCATTGAAGTCTTGCATGCCCTAAGCATAGACGAGATGAGAGTTGATCGCGTGTTGGAGACGGAAATCGAGAAGGAATCGTGGATAACCCTATTCAAACTGTACCTGACGACCGGGGCTTTACCAGAAAAAAGGAGTGAAAGACGGTAGGTCCTTCGAAAGGCTGCGCGATACGTAATGCAGGATGGGTCAATGTATCGAAAAGGATTCTCAGTCCCATTATTACGATGCATCGCTCATGATGAGACAAAGCGGGTCTTAAGAGAGGTTCACGAAGGGGAATGTGGCGACCATACTGGGGGGCAAACGCTAGCAAAAAAGATCCTCCGCTATGGATATTACTGGCCAACCGTAAACTGGGACGCCGCAGACTATGCAAGAAAGTGTGACAAGTGTCAAAGATATTCGAAAATCTCGAGGACTCCAGCAACGAAACTCATACAAATGGTTAGTCCCTGGCCATTTGCAATCTGGGGAATCGACATAATCGGCTCTTTGCCTATATCCAGAGGTAGCGCGAAATACGCGATAGTTGCAGTTGACTATTTCACAAAATGGGCTGAGGCAGAACCTTTGGCCACAATCACCTCTAAGAAAGTCGTTAACTTCGTTGTACGAAACATTATATGCCACTTTGGCCTTCCTCGCACCATCATAACGGACAACGGGACGCAATTTGAAAGTAGAGAGTTCAAAGAGTTCTGTTTAAAGTATGGCATCGAGAAAAAGTTCGCCGCCGTTGCACACCCGAAGGCTAACGGACAAGTCGAGGCCGTTAACAAAATAATCAAGTCCATACTGAAGAAGCGTCTGGAGAAGGTTGGAGGCCAGTGGGTAGATGAACTCCCGACAGCATTATGGGCATATAGAACTACCCACAAGTCCGCGACCGGCCACACTCCATTCGCCTTGGCATACGGTTCTGAAGCCGTTATACATGTGGAACTTGAAGTTCCATTGCACCGAGTGACATACTATGATCCCAAGACGAACCAGAACCTCTTGCTGGAATCACTGGACTGCATCGATGAAAAGCGTGAAGAAGCCGAATTAAGGGCGGCAGCGCATAGGCATCGAGTCAAGCGTTACTACGACGGCAGAGTCCATCCAAGGATTTTTGATGTGGGTGATCTCGTTCTGAAACGAGTTTTCCCGGTACCATCACGTATGAATCCCAGCTGGGAAGGTCCGTACGCCATTGAACGGAAGCTTGGAGAGGGAACATTCAAGCTAGCGACCGTTGATGGCACGACACTCCCCCGAGCATGGAACAGTGAGCATCTGCGGCACTATTACATTTAGCATGTTTCCTTTCTTATTTTAGGCACTGTTATTTCCTACATGTTTCCGTTCAGTCGTAACATAGTTTCTTTTTAAAGTTGTAATCAAGAAGTTTAGTTGATTTTCAGTAATAAAGGCTTGAAGCCGTATTTTCCATGAATTACTAATGTTTCTGTATCTCACAGTTGAATGACGAACTACATTATCTTGTACGACGTACGGACTCGTATAAACAATTTCAAATCTCCGAATCCCCAGAGCGCGGATCAGAGTACTCTAATTCCCCAAAGCGCGGACTAGAGTATAAACGATTTCAAATCTCCGAATCCCCAGAGCGCGGATCGGAGTACTCTAAGTCCCCAGAGCGTGGACTAGAGTATAAACGATTTCAAGTCTCCGAATCCCCAGAGCGTGGATCAGAGTACTCTAAGTCCCCAGAGCGCGGACTAGAGTATAAACGATTTCAAATCTCCGAATCCCCAGAGCGTGGATCAGAGTACTCTAAGTCCCCAGAGCGCGGACTAGAGTATAAACGATTTCGAATCTCCGAATCCCCAGAACGCGGATCGGAGTACTCTAAGTCCCCAGAGCGCGGACTAGAGTAGAAACGATTTCAAATCTCCGAATCCCCAGAGCGTGGATCGGAGTACTCTAAGTCCCCAGAGCGCGGACTAGAGTATAAACGATTTCAAATCTCCGAATCCCCAGAGCGCGGATCGGAGTACTCTAAGTCCCTAGAGCACGGACTAGAGTATAAACGATTTCAAATCTCTGAATCCCCAGAGCGCGGATCGGAGTACTCTAAGTCCCCAGAGCGCGGACTAGAGTATTAACGATTTCGAATCTCCGAATCCCCAGAACGCGGATCGGAGTACTCTAAGTCCCCAGAGCGCGGACTAGAGTAGAAATGATTTCAAATCTCCGAATCCCCAGAGCGCGGATCGGAGTACTCTAAGTCCCCAGAGCGCGGACTAGAGTATAAACGATTTCAAATCTCCGAATCCCCAGAGCGCGGATCGGAGTACTCTAAGTCCCTAGAGCGCGGACTAGAGTATAAACGATTTCAAATCTCCGAATCCCCAGAGCGCGGATCGGAGTACTCTAAGTCCCCAGAGCGCGGACTAGAGTATAAACGATTTCAAATCTCCAAATCCCCAGAGCGCGGATCGGAGTACTCTAAGTCCCCAGAGCGCGGACTAGAATATAAACGATTTCAAATCTCCGAATCCCCAGAGCGCGGATCGGAGTACTCTAAGTCCCCAGAGCGCGGACTAGAGTATAAACGATTTCGAATCTCCGAATCCCCAGAACGCGGATCGGAGTACTCTAAGTCCCCAGAGCGCGGACTAGAGTAGAAACGATTTCAAATCTCCGAATCCCCAGAGCACGGATCGGAGTACTCTAAGTCCCCAGAGCGCGGACTAGAGTATAAACGATTTCAAATCTCCGAATCCCCAGAGCACGGATCGGAGTACTCTAAGTCCCCAGAGCGCGGACTAGAGTATAAACGATTTCAAATCTCCGAATCCCCAGAGCGCGGATCGGAGTATTCTAAGTCCCCAGAGCGCGGACTAGAGTATAAACGATTTCAAATCTCCGAATCCCCAGAGCACGAATCGGAGTACTCTAAGTCCCCAGAGCGCGGACTAGAGTATAAACGATTTCGAATCTCCGAATCCCCAGAACGCGGATCGGAGTACTCTAAGTCCCCAGAGCGCGGACTAGAGTAGAAACGATTTCAAATCTCCGAATCCCCAGAGCGCGGATCGGAGTACTCTAAGTCCCCAGAGCGCGGACTAGAGTATAAACGATTTCAAATCTCCGAATCCCCAGAGCGCGGATCGGAGTACTCTAAGTCCCCAGAGCGCGGACTAGAGTATAAACGATTTCAAATCTCCGAATCCCCAGAGCGCGGATCGGAGTACTCTAAGTCCCCAGAGCGCGGACTAGAGTATAAACGATTTCGAATCTCCGAATCCCCAGAACGCGGATCGGAGTACTCTAAGTCCCCAGAGCGCGGACTAGAGTAGAAACGATTTCAAATCTCCGAATCCCAAGAGCGCGGATTGGAGTACTCTAAGTCCCCAGAGCGCGGACTAGAGTATAAATGATTTCAAATCTCCGAATCCCTAAAGCGCAGATCGGAGTACTCTAAGTCCTCAGAGCGCGGACTAGAGTATAAACAATTTCAAATCTCCGAATCCCCAGAGCGCGGATCGGAGTACTCTAAGTCCCCAGAGCGCGGACTAGAGTATAAACGATTTCAAATCTCCGAATCCCCAGAGCACGGATCGGAGTACTCTAAGTCCCCAGAGCGCGGACTAGAGTATAAACGATTTCGAATCTCCGAATCCCCAGAACGCGGATCGGAGTACTCTAAGTCCCCAGAGCGCGGACTAGAGTAGAAACGATTTCAAATCACCGAATCCCCAGAGCGCGGATCGGAGTACTCTAAGTCCCCAGAGCGCGGACTAGAGTATAAACGATTTCGAATCTCCGAATTCCCAGAACGCGGATCGGAGTACTCTAAGTCCCCAGAGTGCGGACTAGAGTAGAAACGATTTCAAATCTCTGAATCTCCAGAGCGCGGATCGGAGTACTCTAAGTCCCCAGAGCGCGGACTAGAGTATAAACGATTTCAAATCTCCGAATCCCCAGAGCGCGGATCGGAGTACTCTAAGTCCCCAGAGCGCGGACTAGAGTATAAACGATTTCAAATCTCCGAATCCCCAGAGCGCGGATCGGAGTACTCTAAGTCCCCAGAGCGCGGACTAGAGTATAAACGATTTCAAATCTCCGAATCCCCAGAGCGCGGATCGGAGTACTCTAAGTCCCCAGAGCGCGGACTAGAGTATAAACGATTTCGAATCTCCGAATCCCTAGAACGCGGATCGGAGTACTCTAAGTCCCCAGAGCGCGGACTAGAGTAGAAACGATTTCAAATCTCCGAATCCCCAGAGCGCGGATCGGAGTACTCTAAGTCCCCAGAGCGCGGACTAGAGTATAAACGATTTCAAATCTCCGAATCCCTAGAGCGCGGATCGGAGTACTCTAAGTCCGCAGAGCGCGGACTAGAGTATAAACGATTTCAAATCTCCGAATCCCCAGAGCGCGGATCGGAGTACTCTAAGTCCCCAGAGCGCGGACTAGAGTATAAACGATTTCAAATCTCCGAATCCCTAGAGCGCGGATCAGAGTACTCTAAGTCCCCAGAGCGCGGACTAGAGTATAAACGATTTCGAATCTCCGAATCCCCAGAACGCGGATCGGAGTACTCTAAGTCCCTAGAGCGCGGACTAGAGTATAAACGATTTCAAATCTCCGAATCCCCAGAGCGCGGATCGGAGTACTCTAAGTCCCCAGAGCGCGGAATAGAGTATAAACGATTTCAAATCTCCGAATCCCCAGAGCGCGGATCGGAGTACTCTAAGTCCCCAAAGCGCGGACTAGAGTATAAACGATTTCAAATCTCCGAATCCCCAGAGCGCGGATCGGAGTACTCTAAGTCCCCAGAGCGCGGACTAGAGTATAAACGATTTCGAATCTCCGAATCCCCAGAACGCGGATCGGAGTACTCTAAGTCCCCAGAGCGCGGATTAGAGTAGAAACGATTTCAAATCTCCGAATCCCCAGAGCGCGGATCGGAGTACTCTAAGTCCCCAGAGTGCGGATCGGAGTACTCTAAGTCCCTAGAGCGCGGACTAGAGTATAAACGATTTCAAATTTTCGAATCCCCAGAGCGCGGATCAGAGTACTCTAAGTCCCCAGAGCGCGGACTAGAGTATAAACAATTTCAAATCTCCGAATCCCCAGAGCGCGGATCGGAGTACTCTAAGTCCCCAGAGCGCGGACTAGAGTATAAATGATTTCGAATCTCCGAATCCCCAGAACGCGGATCGGAGTACTCTAAGTCCCCAAAGCGCGGACTAGAGTAGAAACGATTTCAAATCTCCGAATCCCCAGAGCGCGGATCGGAGTACTCTAAGTCCCCAGAGCGCGGACTAGAGTATAAACGATTTTGAACCTCCGAATCCCCTGAACGCGGATCAACTTACTCTAAATCTCCGGAGCGCAGATTTAGAAAAAAGGTCCAAGTACTCGTGAAATGTGGAATAAGGAGTATCCCACGTCCGGAGATGTTTGAACAACGTGAAAATGGACTGGGAGATAAGGCAACTCATAAGAACTTGAGTTATGGCTGCAATTAATCATCAAACCAAAGAAAAGCAAGAGAATCATTCGAACGAAAAAGAAACTTTATTCGATCAGTCCAAAATGGGGTTACATGATCACTCCTACAAAATTCAGACCTGTCTATACAAACTACAAGCTACGGAAGATAAAAGCAATTACAAGACTTAAGCAAGAAGCTCGTTGAACGAGTGTATCGATTATTTCTTCGATTTCTTCTTCTTGTCTTCCTTTGTCTTTTCCGATGACTCCTCTCCCTCACGCTTTTTCTTGGACTTCTTGCTTGCTAAGGAAGCGGAGTCAGGAGTAGGAGACGGAACATCTAGTGGTTTGGACCTGCCCGGGAGGATGATTTTCAAAGGTCTGTTCCGCGGGTCGGTAAGTTCCAGGATTCTAGGTTCAACTTTGACCTCGGCCTTTTTCTTCTCCTCTTCGGCGAGGCGGTCCTTCATGCTCATTTGCGAGGTATGCTCAGAGGCGCCAGTGATTTCAATTTCATCATTCCCTTCGGCAGGAGATGAAGTGTCGAGCTTATCATCATCCAGCGCCCCGATCACCTGAGCATCGGGACCAGGGAGTACTCCCGCATGGACAGCATCGCTTGCTTTCCCTGCCTCCTCCTTGGCATCATCGCTCCTCGAAGTTTGCTCGGCATCAGAACAACCTGCACGAAAACATAAAGAATGAGCGTTAGAACGAGTAGCCACTGTTGAAAAAAGACGGGATCTTTCAACTTCTAGAGAAAGAAGAATTTCCTACCAGGTTCCGGTTGGCTATCGGTGGCGCGTGGGGTTTCACCCTCCAGGATAGGGGATAGCACATGAGCACCGAGCCCGGGGTCTTCGGGGTCATAACCAACATGCTGCTCAAATGGATCAAGTGTCGGCCGACCGGCCGATTGGGCAGCGGATTGAGCAGCAGTATGAAGAGCAGTAATATTGGCCCCAGACGGGCCAGCTTCATCATCTTTCTCTTTTGGGAGGGGAGAGCCTTTGCTGTAAAGTGCCAATGCTGCGGATAGATCCGATGGCTCATTCCCCCTAAGGAACTCCTTCACCAAGGCCTCCTCATCAACCTCTTCGGAGCCTGACTCGATCTTCCTGATCCTTATCAAAGTTTCCCAGGCCTCAGCTAGGGACTCAAGGTAGCCGTCGCCCAAGAATGTTAAGTCGCGATGCATAAGGACGCGGGCTCCATATTCAGCAATCAACGGGTCAAACATGATTTTGACCTCTTCCCTGCCAGCTTCTGCGGCCGCCTCGAGGCGAGAGTCAATCTCCTCTGCAGCTTTTCTTTTGCCCTCCTCACGGGCCTCATCCTTCATTTTCTCAACCCCAGCAAGTTCGTCATCAAGCTTCGCCTTCAGGAGACGAGTAGCGACGATTTCATCACAATATCACTGTGATTCTTCTTGAGCAGCTACCTTGTCTTCTTTCTCCTTGGAGAGTAATTCTTTCAGCTCTTTGACTTATGTAGCGAGCGCGTCCTTTTCCTTTTGGACAGAGTCTTTTTCTAGGGCGAGGGCACCGCTGTGCTGGACTGCTTCGTCGAGCTCTTTTCTGTGAGCCGCCTCTAAACGAGTAACTACCTCAGCAGTATCTTTTGCGCTTTGTTCAGCGGCTACCAGCTTCGACTTATACGAAGCGAGCTCTGCGTCTTGGTGCTCGATGATGTTTTTGTCGCAACCAGCCTCCAGTTTCAGGCGATCAATCTCATGCTGACGCTCGACGGACACCTCCGAGATCTTCTCCACCAAGTGCACAAACGCGTCATGTTGAACATAGACGTCATTATTGCAGGCAATGGCACTCTGCTTCACGTGCCCGGGAATATGATGAATGGCCGGGAGGAACTTCAGACCGTTGAAGCAAATTTTTGGAAACTTGGCCTTAAGATCGACCATCTTTTCCGCAACAGTTGGGTCCACCACAGGAGTAGGAGGAGGAGGCTTTGAAAATTCCGCTCTTTTCCGTTGCTCTCGAACTTGCCTTATACTCGATGAACTGGAATGTTGTTCTCGAGAAGCATCAGATTGATAACCCTTCTGTAAATACTTCTCCCTATCCGGCTCAGTTGGAAGAGGAAGATCACGGGACTGGGAAGATTGAGAATGTGCCTTCTTGCGGTGAGACGACTCGCGGGGACGATTGTCCCTATCTTCATAATCGCCTCTGTCCCTACGTCTGCCTGAACCAGAATCCCGTCCAGAGTGATGAAATATCGAAGAACCCTGAAGGCGATCGAGTCCGTGAGAACGCCCCATATCACCTGCAAAGGATGGAGATAACAACGAATTAAGGAAAATTCACGAGATAAGAAAAAAGACTTGAAGTATATTATGAAATGCACATGTGCGTGTGTGTCCTAGTGTTCCCCCCGACGGACCCGTTCGTTTATCTTTGCTAATCGGAGTATTGTCTCCTTGAGCTGGGAGTTGAACTCCTGCATTGCCTCTCGCGGGCGAAGAAAATTTGAGAGCTTCAGGATCATCGAACCCGTAATTAAGTAAATCATCGGGAATGGACAGGTTTGACAGACCCCTCAGAGAACTTTCCAAATGCTGTGAGGAAGCCTCTTTCTCAGGGGGGATAAGCGTGACCTTCAAAGTGCCACCAACTGTCTCTTTCTGAACTTTATATTTTAACCTCTTCTTTCCCTTCGAAGGGGAGGACAATGTCTCAATATCGTGAACTTCAACTGCCGGATTCCAAGCGGGACCCGCATTCTCGCCTTGAGTCTCAGGAGCATCATCTTCTTTGCACTCACCTTCTTCGTGCGTATCGGGAGTGCGGCGCGATGACGATCCAGCCTGTTTTTCCCCTTTACCGGACGGAGGTTTGGGAATGGTGACACCTTCTGGAAGGCTGATCCGACGACCAGGGGCTAGCAAACCAAACCCCGACAGTGATTCATTTGAAATGATAGTCCGGATGTCCCGTTCCTCGGCAGGAAGAGCTCTAATGGCTTCAACAGCCTCAGAATATCCTCGGCCTTCCGGACGCGGGTTGATACCTGAAAAGATGAAACAAAGAATTAGGAAAAGCATGACTCCGGTTAAAAATGAATAGTGACTCAGCAGAGAAACTTACTGCCTTCAACCCATCTCCTCGCAAAACCAGGAGGGCAGCGCACATAGAACCATTCCTGTTTGTACAGGGCGAATTTACTGCATGCCCCTGTCAAGATCTAGCATTTGTGGTACGACTCGAGGAACATAAAGGAAGGACTTTCTTTCCGTCTCTTGATCATATAGATATATCTGATATCACCGGTGGTTGGAGGTCTGGAGAAGACGGCCATGAAAAGTAAGTAAGTCCCATATAGAAATGCATGGCCGTTCGGGTGCAGCTGCGACGGAGCTATGTCGATATACTGCAATACATCCCGGAGAAATAAATTGAATGGAGGCACGCTGCCCATCCAACACATGAACTTGTTACAGGTTGTATACCCGACTAGGGGCAGATGAGGACGATCGTGTCGCGAAGGAACTAGCACGTCGGCAAAAGGGATGCCATGAATGGAGCATATCCGTCGAAGAGCGGCTTCGTTGACCTTCGAAGCTTGTGAATCGATCGGATTGTCTAGTAGGATTGTCGCCTCCAGGGCATCAGGTGCTTGGTTATGAACAGGAGAAGTCAACGGATTAGAAGTATCAGCGGCTACTTGCCTTGATGACGGCCCAGGCCTGTCAGATATAGTGGCAGAGCTAGACTTTCTCGACATTCCCGATAAATAACGAACCTGGCTAAGTGCTTGAGAGAACTATACTTAAAAAACGTTGAACGTTAGAATTAGCAACACGAGTTTTCCCCCCACGTGGTGTGTGAACTAGTGCAAACATTCGTGTACAAGCAATAAGAATCTAAAGATTTCAAAGATATAAGAATGAGCTTCGAATCGTCGCCTTCGAAGACCGTCATCGCTGACCGTCTCAAAGAGCCCGCCTGGTGGTGATTACAGTTCCAGATTCAGAAAACACATGATTTATAGAGTGACCGGCCTAAGTGTAGTTTCACATTTATACTGTTCGGCATTTAAATATTGTTCGGCAATTGCATTGTTCGTCCTAAGAATAGATCAGCATGTATGTTTGTTCGGTTAAGTCATTGTCAAGTGTTCGGCTAAAGGGCTTTGTTCGGTTAAGTCATTGTCAAGTGTTCGGTTAGGTCCTGTTCGGCATTCAGACTGTTCGACCTAGGTATAGTGTTCGGCTTTGTTTGGCTCGGTCTAAATAATGTTCGGCAATTGTACTGTTTGGACTAAATTATGTTCGGCATTTGGAGTGTTCGGCCTAAACATGGTTCGCCATGTCAGTTGCTTAATATTTATGACGTTCGGCATTGATATAGTTCGGCGTCTAAGTGTGTTCGACTCGAGTTCGATTCGGCTAAATTATTGTTCGGCATTTGTGTTTGGATTTGGTTTGTTTGGCTAAGTTATCGTTCGGCATTCCTTAGTTTATTCAGATAAAATACTGTTCGGCAGCCTCCACCACTCGGCGCATGACAACATACGCCGAACCAGAGCTGTGCCATCCAACACCCTTACCGCCTCCAACGTTTTCCTTTTCCTTCTTTAACTATAGTTCGGCACGATGAAGCTAAATACAATGACCATATGTGCAAACACCCCGAATCCTTCCTCCTTGCCTCGCGTTATCGTTCGGCAATATACTCGAAAGCTTTCTACGTGACACACTTCCATCTCGTTTGAAACCTATTCGAGTTATACGAGGAATAGTACCTAGTTTGCAGAATTGGAGATTGTGAAGGAATGGTCAGGTTTTAAATTTGATCGTCTAGCGAAAATTGCTAATCTTTGAAGAGTGGCAGAAGTGAAAAGGTAAAGGAGAGAAGACGGGGAGGACCTGGTTATATAGGGGGAAGGGAGAAGTTGAAAAGGCTATACCCGGTAGAACCGGTCAATACCAGAGTGTTCGGCATCATAGCAAAGTGACGTTTGGCACACGAGGATTGTTCGGCTTCGAACGTATCGTTCGGCATCCAGGCCACGCTCGCCACACACCTCCGTTACAGGCATTCTCGAGAAGGCATCATCAAGGAAAATTGAACCAGATTCAAAGCGCATCACGTTCGGCCACGCGATACACTTTGGGGGGCAAGTGTTTCCTGGAGATTTGACCAGGCAACTAGTGCTTGGCATCAAGTAGCACTCGGCATCCATAGTGTCCGGCATCCAGGGGTGTTCGGCGAAGCACACGGCATCCAGTGGGACTTGGCACCAGAGAGTGTCCGGCATCCATAGTGTCCGACATCCAGGAGTGTTCGGCGAAGCACTTGGCATCCAGGAGTGTTCGGCGAAACACACGGCATCCAGTGGGACTCGGCATCCATAGCGTTCGGCATCCGTAGTGCTCGGCGACCAGAAGACTCGGCGTCAAGTAGTGTTCGGCGTCAACTGGCACTCGGCGACAACCAATGCTCAGCGTCAGCTAGCGTTCGACATCATTAGAACTCGGTGATAGGAGAACTCGGCAACAAGAGCGCTCGGCATCTCAAGGTACTCGGCGTAGTACTCAGCAACAGGAGTACTCGGCATCCCAAGGTACTCGGCGTACTCGGCAGCAGGAGTACTCGGCATCCCATGGTGCTCGGCGTAGTACTCGGCATCCAGAAGACATTCAGTATGCACAACTACTCAAGGTAACAATGTCGTTCGGCCTGCATGCACTGTTCGTTCAAGAGCTACGGATAGAGACACGTTCGGCCTCAACTGACAATCATCCTGCACTTCCCACACATCCAGCGTACCGTTTGGCATAGAAAGGACTGTTCGGCATCAGAGCGTTCGGCATACCAGGTTCGGCATGCAGCGACCACAACACCTGGGCTAGAGCGTTCGGCCACCAAGCCCACTTGGGAAGTCCAGCCCATATTTGCCTATAAATAGAGGGGCAGGGTCACAGTGAGAGGGATCCTTTTTTGGGAGAGAACACTGGGGAGACTCTGCCATTTTCGAGACTCATCTTCTCTACTTAAACAACTTCATGCAAGCATTTGATTCACGAATTATATTTGTAATCAACTATAAAGAAGATCAATAAAGTTTAACCTCAAAGTGGACGTAGGCAATTACGCTGAACCACTATAAATTTGGTGTTCTTACTTTCTGCAGTTAGATTAGCATTGTCTTCTCTGTTTAATTTACTTTCATCACTTATATCTCTACACAATCTTTCTCTACGAGGTTAGTGACCAATTTTGGTGCTAACAAATCATTTAAAGTTAAATATTGTATATATATGTACATATGTGAATGTGTATATATTTGAGTATATATGAGTAAATTTGAAATTAATTATATATATATTGAATTTGAGTTTAAATCTAAAATAAATGGTAATAATAATAATTTGAGTTTATATAAAATATATGTGTATATAGAGAAATATAAAACAATAATTTTTAAAGTAAAATTTATGATAAATATTTAAACTAAAAAATAGAAGTAAAATAAATATTTGAGTTATAAATAGAGATAAATAAATAAAAGATAAGCTATAAAATATAAGTAGAACATAGAGATAAATTAGGTAAGTTTAAACCACACGTTAACAAACTTTGAAAAAAAAACATAAAGTAAACAAATTTGCTAAAATCTAATAACATGTAAAAGATAGAAATTCATTTATAATACAAAGCAATAAGACTAAAGGGAAACTAATATACATTCAAGAAAGGAAAACAAATAAAAGAAAGTATGCCTATACAATTCAAATAGAATTGTATGTAAACAAAAAAAAGACATTGCATTTAATACCCTATCTTCTCAAGTACAATACTTTTATCTCTCAGCCACCATAACATGTTTTATCAGCCGAGTTAAAGGAATGCAAAGCAAAAGGAAATGTAAATATCACAAGTATGGGAACATAAAGGACTTAAGCAATTAATGCGTGAAAGCCTTGGTACAATACAATATCATTTCAGCCTACAAAACAAAGTAAATATCTCTGGTATTTGTACAAAATATTACCATGTCACTCTCTTTTCTATATATTATAATCAACTTCATCCCATTTTCGTTTGATTCAAACCAAACAAGCGACCTGAAACAAGTATCAGGAGCAAAGAAAACAAAGAAACAAACTGTACCAGTAAATCCTCCCCTCTGTAACACTATTTCTCTTTATATATACATCTACACCATTCTTGTTCGCTCATCAACTTAGCATTTCAGAAAATAAACATCACTATATCTACAAGATTAAACAATTTATTCAACAAAAACAAAACAAGAAAAGTGATTAACAAGAAGATCAAAACTGCACCTTTTCAACAAAAGTTGTTCTCTGTTCAGCAATACTTTCAGGTGAGTAAACTTTTAACTAAAATGCTCATAGTAATAAATGTCGTGTACATGTATGTTTCTTGATGATATGTAATCTACATATTTATATATAGATATAAATCTCAGTGTATATATGTGTGTGTGCCTGATTTGTGTATGATTGGGTGTCTGTAACTCTTTGTTTCAAAATACACAGTTCAAAACAAGTTAGAAAATTTAAAATCTACCTATCAGATCATTGTTAAGAATTGAATTTCAAGTAAAATATGTTTGTTTAAACATAAACCTTAGTTTAGAATTTTATCCAAGGAAAGTAGGTTTGAACTTTCCCTGAAATCAAGTAATTTAGCTGCAAATCTTAAAAATATGTTAAATTCAAGTATCATAATTTGTTGATTCAGTTATATAATTTGAATATACTCTGAGAAACAAGATTTTTAAAACCAAAATCATGAATTTTAGTTTAAGATCGAACTTGCATTATGGAAATGACTAGGGAGTGGGTTTTGAGCAAATTCAGACGGTCAGAGGACCTTGGGATGTCAGGAGTTGGACCGGGGTTGGAGGAGTGACCAATGATGTCGGGAAAAATAGCCGGAGTCGTTCCAGTTCATTGTGGTGACGGAATTTGGAGAGAGTAGGGTTTAGAAATAAGAAATGGTAGAGGTTAAAGAATTGATGACTGCGTCGTCTCTCTGGTGTTGGAGTTCGCGTAACTTGGTGAATAGGAGCGTGGATGGGTGGAGACTATGTGGCCGGAGTCTCGGAGCTTCCGATGGTCGGTGATGTGGTTACGAGGCAAGGTTTGGGTCGAAGTTCTTGTTCAAGTTGCTCGAGATATGTTCGATTTCGATCGTGGACCTGTGTGGATGTTTGGATGATCGGGATTCGTTGTTGAGACGATAATCGATGGGTCAGAAGTATCGTGGTTGGTCGGAGGCTGCTGGAGCGTCGGTGCATGTGCACGGCCATGATTGGGTATCTGGAAGAGTTGGGTTGTGGTGTCTCGAAGGGGAACTCGTGTTTTCCTTGGAGATGGCTCGAGTATTTCCTGTGTTGCCTGGTAGTGTTTTAACAGTTGTACTTAAACTTCAACTTAAACTAACTGGAAATAATAAAAAATAAAAAAAAGAGAAGAAGAAGTACGTGGGGAATGAGGGATGACTCGGGAAATCTGGTGAGAAGCTCGAGTGTTACTCGAGTAAGCAGGGGAAGTTCTCGGATGAGTTTTTTTCAATTGCAATATCATAAAAAGTAAAGTTAAGAAAATTGTTTTTCAACAAGTTTTAAGCATTGTAGACTTAATAAATGTTTAACAATTTAAGTTAAGACTTTAATGCGAGTTTTAATTATTTTAGTTAATACTTTACAATGTTTAAAACTCTTAATTAATACTTTAATTAAGTAGTCAATTTAAGTTAAGTATTAAATTAATTAACATTAAAGTTTTCAAGTTAGGAATAAATTGATTTTCAAAGTTTAAAGGAGATTTTTAAAATGTTAATTAAGATGAATAATTAATAATAAATAAATTATTTTAGAAAGAAATTAAGAATGATTACTTTATAATAGTAATTAGAGATTGGTTAATTTATGATTAAGTGATAAATAAATTTGTAATTAACTACTTAAAGTTAATTAATGTATGATTAGTAGTTGACCAATTTAGTAAGTTAATTAAGAATTAATAGTTAATTAAGTAATTAGTGATAAATTAATGGGAAATTAAGTTTATTTAATTAATAATTAAGGTTATTAATTAATAAATAAGGAGTAATGAATTAAGCAATTAAGTATTGAATAAAAAGTTATTAATTAATTAAAGTTGATTAAGTGATTAGGAATAATCACTTATTATAATTAATTAAGAATAATTAATTAAATGGTCATTAATTAGGGGTTGATTTATTTAGTAATGAATTAATTAAGGGAAATTAATTAAAGGATAATTGAATAATTGAAGGTTAATTATTTAATACTTAAAGGTTGATTAGTTTAATTAATAAATGATTAAAGGATAATTAATCAAATAATTTTAAATCAATTAATGTTAATTAATCATGATTGATAACTTATCTGATTTGAATTAATCAGATAATTAATTGAGCTTATTTATGAATGTTTGAATTTTATTGATTGTCGAACTGTTTGATATTTCCGATATGTTATGCTTTGTGCTGTGAATTGTTTCGGTGTGATCTGTGATGAATGTAATTTATTTATCTGTGATAAATTTATATTATTTATCTGTGAATTTGTGAATGAACGATAAGTGTTATAGATTATACCGCTTATCAATATTGATGTGCTTAAATATGTGATGTGATGATTGATGATGTTGCACTATTGTGTTAAACCCCTGGACTACAGCATACACACACAAATATGGATTTCACGAGGAAATCGGTTAAGTCACAGATAATTTAAATTTAATGTTTTTGAAATTAACATTTTAATTTCAATTGATTTTGAAAATGGATTTGGGTTAAATGTTAAAGCTTTTGAAAAGGTGTTTTCAAAGATAAAAGCTCTTTTGAATAACTTGGTAAAAGTTTCAATTTAAATAATTCAATTTGAATTTGATTTCAAATAATTTGGAATTGAATTCCATGGTTGGAAATTATGGTTAAAGATGTTATAAATGTGTTCATATGAAGGTAAACCATTTTAAAAGTATGATTTTGAGAATTTGGATTTAACCCAAGAACCTTAACTCGTATAAATGAATCAGATTTCCGAAATGAAAACTGTTTGTTTTCAAATGATAAAAGCTTTCATATAAGAAATGAATTTCCAATTTAAGTTAAAGGAATTTCAAGTTTGAATTGAAAATGGTTTTCCAAGTTATGAATGAATTCTTTTTGAAAGCTATGAATTGAATCTGTTTATTTTTTTAACAGATTTAAGATGGTGATTTGTTTAAACCATTCGAAATGAAGTTGTTTTGGAAGCTATAAGTTAAATCTTTGATTTAAAGATTTAACGAGTTAATCAAATTGAAATGGAAATTGACTTGGAAAATCTGTGAATGAATCTTTGTGAAACTGAGTGAACTTTGTGAGATGAATCTTTTATTTGAAAGATTTGAAATGGTAATGTGTTTAAACCATTTGAAGGAAAGTTTTGGGAAATAAATTGTGACTTAATTGAGATCTCATTATCCATTTGTTTTTGAATATCGCGCTCATTATTCGGATTAGCCGGGAGAGGACCTTTGTGTCACATAACCCATTCCGAATAAGTGATACGTCGTATATGGATCGCATTTGAAGACCGGTGTTGAAGACCGGGTATTTGCGAGAACGATAGGATAACCTATCGATTGTCTCTGCACTGGGTAGCTCCCGGTATAGAGATCCCCTAAGTGATGGGAAATCTGATCGGGATTGTGAAAACCCAGATTGCAAGGGCTTCTTTGGAAGTGCCTTCGGTTTTGTTCGAATCCGGAACAGACTTGTATGGTTACATGTCTGACATTACATTTTGAGATATAAAGCTGATTTCTTTCAAATACATTTCTGTTGGTGGCGGAGATTTTATTCTCTTAGCTTAACACCCTTCTCTGAGACGTATGAGCTCAGAGGTTATGTAGTTGAAGGTTATCAGCGATATACTCCCAATTTGGTAATGTGGCATGCTGAGTGTTGCTGTGTGTTGATCATTTATGGATCATTTGTGATCAAAGCGTGGCTTTGTGAAAAAGCGTAGCTTTGTGGACGAGACCTCTTCAGACCTCACAACCCGGAAATGGTCGAAACAGGAAAGATGCGACAAGGTTATGAGGGTCGCGCCCTTTAGGGTATGTCATTTCCTTCTGGAAAAGGGTGGTATCATGGTATGGAGCCCAGATACTTACTCATGTGGACACACTTTATTTATTATGTGTGATGTTGGTTACCGAGGCCTTGGATAAAGGTCCCAAAGGACCGGGGGATGACATATTCGTGAGTTACCTGTTACAGGGGTAACCCGGCCTTGTTGGCAGAGAACAGTTGTCTCTCGGGACGTCTAGCCAGAGGCGATCCCATGTGGCGGTAGGAAGTTCCTTAGCCTTAACATTTGTTGGAAATCCATTTCCTAATACGAAACTAGTACGGTTTTAGTTGTAGAACCTGCCATTTACTTATGGTGGTCACCACTGTTTAGATGGTAGCTATAGTAGGCATACGATACTGGTCGTAGGTTGAAAGGTTTTCCTACACTATGCACTAGTAATAATATCGGATGATTTTGCGTAGTAAGCATGTTTGACTATCATAAGAAGAAATCTCCTCCAATTCTGCGTTTGCATTGTGGGTGTGGCGGGAGGTCTTATGGTAGTTTCATTTTCCAAAAAGCATTGCGAATGTCTTTTACTTCTTTTGTTGTTTGTTTAAAGATAAACTATTTTTGTTGCTCTCACCAGTCCCATGACTGACCTGGAGTTTATTGTTCCTTTCCTAAACTCTGGGTGCCCACCATTTTCCACACGGGCAGTCTAGAGTTGGGGTTTTCAGATATTCAGGTTTAGTAGACTAGTTGGAGCTAGTTCAGTGTTTGGAGTTCACTGAAGACTGACATTGCTAATCTTGGTGCAACGTGATGGTAGTTCGAAGCTGATGTTGGACTTGTTGGAGTCATTCTCTTTTGTAGATCATTTGGAGTGATCTCTTCCATTATTGTTATTTCCGTTGTAGCATTGTTTCATATCTCTGATATTGTTGTATCATATTGATATCATCGTTGTATATCATTCTGGATATTGTATTCATTGGAGTTGTATATGGTTTCATTTATTTCTTTCTTCCGCTGTGTTGTTATACTTAATGGTGTTATAAGCTCCGGCAAGCCAGATTCGGCGTTTGAATCTACGGCATTTGAGTACAAGTGAAGTACGGGTGCCGATTTTCGAAGGCCGAGTTTCAGGATTGTTACAGCCGTCCTCGCTATGCTTTGTGATGCTAAAAATAGGAGACGATGTCGTGAGCGCTTTGAGTTTGAGTGCGTCGCCTCCTTCTTGTGAACGCTGCGGAGTTCTAACACGATGTTGATCTTAACTAGAGGTCTGGCATGTACTGGAATTATTGATGACTGGTAATGTTTTTTGATCATTTTTTTGTTTCTGTATGTGATTATTGTATCTTTCGTATTATTATGATATATGAAACTAGCATTCCTGTGTATATTATGCAATTTAGCCTTTTATTGTTTTATTATTTTGTATCTGATGTTGAATGTTGCTCTTGTTAGTTTCAGATGGTGTATTTGATCTTAATTGTATTTCTGGTAAGCTTTAGGCTGTTGTTGAATTTGTTAAAGTGTAATGCTATATATAGCATTTTATGTTAATAGTTAACTATTCGTATTATTCATAAATATTGTGGAATCTATATGTGTATTTAATATTTTTGAACATTTCTAAGTACTCAACAATATATGTAATTTTCACATTACAAATATTGAACATCAAGTGTTTGCATTATGCTAGTCGTATATAGCATTTTAGTGTAATTGAAAGTAATAGGAAAAAACATAATGTAGTGTGTTTTAAAGTTGTATTACAAACTTTTCATACTTTTGCAATTATCCAGCAGTTCATCATTCTAGAAATATGATAATTTACTTCATACTTAAATGTCACATCAAACTATCATTTCAAATATCTTATAAATGCTACTCATACTTATAATTGCAATGCTACATTAAACTATCACTTTGCATATTTTAAACATACTAGTGGACTTCATAGCTAAAATGCCACAACAGACTATCATTTTTGATATCATAAACATACTAGTAGACTTTGTTAAAAAAATGCATCATTAAACTATCACTTTTCATGTAATAAACACTATAGTATATTTCATAGTTAAAATGTCATACGAAACTATCATTTCACATATCACAAATCTCCTATTTGACCTTGTACAAAAATGTACATTAAACTATCATTTTACATTTTTTAATCATGCTAGTGGATTTCATAGTTAAAATGCTACATAAAACTATCATTTGACATACCATAAACATGCTACTGGACATTAGATTAGGTTTGACATCCGGTTTGCTTTTGCATCTATGCATACCCGATTCCGGTTTTCTTTTGTATCCATACATGTCCGATCAGGCTTGGCATCCGGTTAGCTTTTGGATCCATACATAACTAATTAGGCTTGGCATCCGATTAGCTTTTACATTTGATTGTACGCTCGGTTAAAAAATATATCTCGGGTATAGATTGGTTTCATATATACCCGATTAGGCTCGGCATTGTAACGACCCTAATTTTGATTAACATTATTTAGGACATTTAATTAGTTGAATTGAATAAAATAATGTGATGATTAGGGGATTAAGATTTGTGTTAATAGAAAGGTAGCTATTCCATATAACAAATGAACTAAAGGGGGACTAAAATAAAATAGGTAAGGCAAATAGATGAGGGGTAAACAGGAATAAGTATATTCTTATAACCTAAACTCTTAGGCCATTCATTCTACACGTTCATTTGCAAAAATTAAACATAAGAGGTCGGTCACCATTAAGGAAGAACAAGAAGAAGATAAAGCAATCAAAGGAAGGAAGCTTAATCAATTCAAAACCATTCTCAAATCTCAACTCCTTAATCACAAAGCTAAGGTGAATAATGATTAGATCTCATATTTTTTATTTTTTCCAGTTTTAGATTAAATACGAACTATTTTGCAAGGTTTTTCCATGTTTTTGATTATTCAATTGGATATATATGCTTGTTGATGGTTTATGCTAATTCATATGAATTTTTTGATATGTTTTAATGTGAAAATCTTATTAAGTGACATATAAATGCCTTGCAATTTGAGAATAAGGTCAGAAATGATATTTTAGAGATGAGTTTCAATTTTCATAATTTTCTGAATTAATGTGGATTTAATATTAATTTTCTAGTAAAGAAAATAGTTATTTGGGTTTAAAATTAATTACGACTAATATATGTATGTTTTGGGTCAGAAATTAATATATGTTAGAAAACATATTAAAAATGATTTATGAATTTTTATAGATTTTTCCTAAGTGTTTTAATAAGTATATAAAATTATTTAAGATATGGGACTTAAATGTTTTATATATTTATAAAAGGAAAAGGGGCGTTTTGTAAATAATTTAATTTGTTTATTTCAGAAATTTCGGCAGTACTTTTAGAAAAGAAATTGGCAACCAATTATGTTTTGACAAACAAGGCAGGTTAGTTGACAAGAATTGCTTAAAAAGTTAAAAATCAGTTTATACATACTCTTTACATGTCTCGCCACTTTCGGCACCTAGCCTTCAACACCTTACTTCCACCTCCATTTCCATCGAAACCAAAGCACAGGGTATCAAAGACTTGGTGCGTAGTGAATTGGACATAGGCGAAAGGTACTGGTTCGAAACAAGGGGTTCCGAAGGGGTCGAAGCCTTACTTTGTTTTTAAATGAAAATGTGCCTGCTTTGCTTTCGAAAGGAATGCTTTCGACTTGGTTAGCTTTCGACTAGGTCAAATTGTATTAAAGGAATGGTTTCGAAAGAGGTTGCGCCTTTTTGTTTTAAGTAAATGCTTTCAAAGGGGTTGAAACCCCTTGTTGCCGCTTTCCACCTTTCGAAGCAAATGGTTTCGAAAGGGTTACTTTATTTTTAAAACTTAGCCACTTCTCCAATGCTTTCAAAGGTTTGGTTTCGACACCATCACTTCTTTACTTAGGAAATAACTTTCGGAAGAGTGCTTTCGGCTTAGTTGTTTTATGACCCTTTTGTTCTATTGAAAGTTAAACCCAAAAGGTTTTGAAAGGAATAGTTCTAATGGTTTCGAAAGGTTATTCCACATGTTTTACTTGAACCCAAATGCTTTCGAAAGGTTTGATTTTATGAAAAGGATTTAGTGCTATCAAAAGGTTTTGAAGGGGTGGTTCCCCAATGGTTTTGAAAAGTTTTAAATGGAAGGTTCCAATGTTTTCGAAAGGCAATGTTTATAGTGTTTTGATAAGAGGATGTCTAAGGTTTTAAAGCATTCGAAAGAAAGGCTTATCAATGTTTTCAAAAGGTTTATTGAGAATGGTTTCGAAAGGTATGTTTTGGCCTTTCGGCCTAAGGTTATAAAGCAAAGCAATTACTTGGTTTCGAAAGGGGTACTTTCAATGGTTTTGAACGGGTACTTTCAAAAGTTTAAACGTTTTCATCAACAAAGTTTTGTGTAAAGTATATATAACATGGCAAGGTGATTTGAGTAAAGCATAGAGTATGTTTTCCTTGTTTAAAGTATGATTTGAAGGTTTAAATCAATTTGAGAGAAAATGTTTTCAAAGAAAATTTTATGGGTAGATGACCCTAAGTAAAATGACTCAAATATTAGAATACTAGATGGGACTGGCATGGGGTCACGCTCTATACTTTAGCTAGTAGACCCTAGCAAATATAAGTCCAAAATTCCAATGTGTAGGGCTTTGTCATAGGTAAGACTAAAATGATGTTACACACAGAAAGGAATCTATAAAGGAGAGGTAGGTTATTGGTGGGCCCCGCAAAACCATTAGGATCAGTTAACCCTGGGAGAACTAAGTTAGGGACAGACCGTCCAGAAGAGGAGTAGCTAACGGTAGTTAGATTATTTGTTTATTTGGTCTAGTAGGCCCGAGTCAGCCAAATGGTTAGTAGTTAGCCAAACAAAACTATAGTGTTCGGACAGATAGTCCATTTGTTACCTGATTTGTATGCATACATGATATTGCTTTATTATTTTAACCAGTTTTGGTTGCAGGATTAAGATTTGCAAAAGATATTTTTTTTAAAGAATTTTAGTGAGGGGAAACCCGTTCGGCTAAGCGGCGTGGTCTCACTTAATATCATATAACCGAGATGTGTAGTATTATTCACACTAGGCTTTATGTCTGCCTCGAAGTTAATGTGTTCTCCTTAAACTCTCGGGTGCTCAAATTTGATTTGAGTAGGCTGAGGGCTGAGGATTTTCAGGTTTTAGTAGGTGTACGAATAAAGCTTCCGGAGACGAGCGGGAGGCTGATGCTAACTATATTTAGGAGTTGTTTTGTTTTACTTCCACTGTGTTGTATTAAGTCTGTTATGACTATTCAATACTCTGGTCATCCAAGGGGGCATCTTTATATGTCGCTCTTAGCGTATTTATGTTAATTATATTTGATTTGAACCTAGGAAACGTTTGGCATTATGTAACTTGGATACAGAATGTTGTTTTGAAATGTAATCAGAAAGTGTTTTAATCTGTAATGATTTTATTTCACATTCAAGTGCTTCTGATATTATGGATACCATTAACATTAACGTATTTGGTCATCAGAAGTTAATACTATGGACGACTACATCATCTGTAGCACTTAGCTTCGGGCCTCCAGATAAGGGATGTTACAACTTGGTATCAGAGCATAGGTTTATAAAAAACTTTAAACTAAATGATTTTTGAAAACATAATCCTAAGGAGTTAAAGATAAGATCGGGGTATGGGATAACATTATAGTAACGTACTTGTATTTGCTATATATAAGTATACGCTACATCTCTATTCTCTTATCTCTCTTAAGCTATTCTTCTGTACCTTATGAGGCTTGAATACAAATATGGACGCTAGAAGTGGAAGGGTTAACCTTTGAGGGGGAAGCACCGCTACAAATGGAAATGCCAGACCAAATACGAGAAGGAACCTAGGTCAGGCACAAGCTGGAAATGTAGGTGCTGGAGTCCCGCAAGTTGACATGGGAGCAAAGTATCAGTTCTTTGTCAACATGATGCAAGCAGGAGTTGCTACTGAAGTAGTTGGAGGAGGAAACCAAAAAGCTCCGGTGGTGAATAACTTTGCTATTCTGAGTAGGGAAAATGCTCGGTTGGGAGGAAAGCCATTTATTGGTACTGAAGACGTAATCGAAGTAGAGAATTGGCTGCTTCATTGCGAGAGGATTATCGCTGATCTAGGGCTCAATGATGAGCAGAAGAGAAGGTTCGCTTCTAGACAGTTACAAGGAGCAGCATTGAATTGGTGGAACAGTGTTACTATTGGAGTTAATGAGGAGATTATGGCGTGGATTGAGTTTAAGAGAAGGTTTAAGGAGAGGTTTATGTCTGAGATTGCAAAGTCCACACTGCTCAGAAAGTTTGCTGAGTTAGAGCAAAGGGAGATGACTATTCTGGAATATGCTACAAGGTTTGAGGAGTTGGCGAGTATGGGTATGCTACTGTTGATACCGCGATTAAGAGAAATGAGAAGTTCATTAGGGGGTTGAAATCTGAATTGGCCAGGGCTACATTACCTCATATCAGGAATCCTTGTGATGTTGTAGTAGGGATGGCTTTAAGACGTGGGGAGATGCTTGCTTTTCTAGAGAGAAATAAGGCAAAGGAAGTCCAAGTGGGGCAGAGTCAGAAAAGAAAGTTCTTCCATAAGAAAGGAGCTCAGAAGGGCGGAGCTGCAAAGAAGGGGAAGTAAGAGGTTGTCTGCTTTAAGTGTGATAAGAAAGGGCATTTTGCTAATGAATGTCGTTCTAGAGAGGGAAAGGAAGTGATCAGGAAGAAGAATATCAGGTGCTTCAATTGCCATCAAATTGGACATTACAAGAACCAATGCAAGGAGCCTGCTAAGGATGGGAAGGTTAAAGTATATGCATTGGAGCCAGCTACCTCGAGGCCAACAGTAGAGGAAAAAGGAAAAGCTGTGTTGGGAGGTATGCTTCTGATTCATGGTATGTCAGTTAGCGTTCTGTTTGATACTGGTGCATCGCATATTTTTGTATCTCGTTGTTTGGTAGATAAGCTTAACCCAGAACCCTCATATTTTGTTACTTCCTTAAGGGTTGCAAACCTGATAGGAGGGTATGCAACACTTGTGATGAAGTGTGACCACCTAGAGTTTGATTTGTTAGGTCATGCCTTTGTTTGCAATTTGCATGTGTTTGATTTCGTAGGGTTCAGAATTATTTTGGGTATGGATTGCTTAAGTAAGTATGATGCTAGGATATTTTGCCATGATAGGAAAATATAGCTTAGACACCCTGATTGTAGTGATCGGATTGTATATACCGTAGAAAGCCCTAGCGGTGAGGTGAATGCTTTGTTGGGTGTTTTGAAGGTAGAAGATGACTTAAATCGAGTTTTCGTGGTTAGAGAATTCGCGGATGTTTTTGAACCCGTAGTAGGATTGCACCGAAACGAGCCATTGAGTTTCAGAAAGATTTGGTGCTGGGAGCAGAACCAGTGAATAGACCGCCAAGCACAATGACATCTACCGAGATGAGGGAGTTAAAGGTGCAGTTGGTGGATTTGGAAGGCACGAATTTTATTAGGCCAAGTAGTTCACGTTGGGGAGCAGCCGCAGTGGTTGCTAAGAACTCAGACAGATCGTTAAGGTTATGTATCGATTATCGTAAGTTGAATGAGAAGACGATAAAGAATCGATATCTGTTGCCTAGAATTGATGATTTTTTCGATCAGTTGAGTGGAGCTAAGGTATTTTCTAAGTTGGATTTAGCAACAGTTTTCCATTAGCTTAGAGTACCAGAGGATAGTATTCCTTTGATTGCGTTTAGAACTAGATATGGATCGTACAAATGGTTAGTGATGCCGTTCAGACTAACTAATGTGCCATCATTCTTTGTGGATTTGATGAACCGAGTTTTCCAAGAGCACTTTGATAGGCTCTTGTTGGCATTTATAGATGATATTTTGATATACTCTAAGGATGAAAGGGATCATGAAGTTCACCTTAGAGTGGTGTTGGAAACGTTGAGGCACCATCAGCTAAAGGTGAAGTTTTCGAAGTTTCACTTTTGGAAGAAGGAAGTGAAGTTTCTTGGTCATGTAGTCTCAGAGAAAGGTTTGTCTATAGATCCGACTAAGATTGAAGCGGTGAATAATTGGAAGAGACCCGCGACAGTGACAGAGATAAAGGGTTTTCTTGGATTAGCTAGGTATTATCGGAGGTTCATAAAGGATTTCTCACGAATAGCAGCACCGATGACCAGGCTAACGTGAAAAGATGTGAAGTTTGTGTGGACTGATAAGTGTGAGGAAACATTCCAGAGCTTGAAACACTTGCTGACTATTACACCTATGTTAGTTGTTCCGAAAGGGAATCGGGACTTAGTAGTATATAAAGATGCTTTTGAACTGGGTTAGGAGCTGTGTTAATGCAAAGAGGTAAAGTGGTTGCCTATGCTTCTCGACAGCTTAGACTGCATGAGGTGAGATACCCAACGCATGATTTGGAATTGGCTGCAGTGATTTTTGCGATGAAGGTTGCTGGCATTAACTTTTGGGAGAGAGATTTGAGTTATATATGGATCATAAGTCGTTGAAGTATTTATTCTCTTAGAAGGAGCTGGATATGAGACAGCAAAGATGGTTGGAATTTATAGCTGCTTATGACTTTGGAATTGATTACACACTAGGTAAAGGCAACAAGGTTGTAGATGCACTTAGCAGAAAACATCAGAATGTAGTGTTGGTAATGATAACTGAGTGGAGAGATTTGGAAGCGTTGATGACATGTAGAGTACAGTGGAGATCTGAAGGTGGATCTAGTAGAGAAACTGTAGTGTTATCATGTTTAGAGGTTCGATTGACGATGATCGAAAAGGTTGCTTCTAAACAGATGGAGGATCCAGTATTAGTTGAACGGATCAGGAAGTTAAAGGATGGAACCAAGAGCGATGACTTGAAGAATTTTAGTCTTGACCGGAATGGGTGGTTGAGAAAGAAAGGACGATTGTGTGTTCCAAATGCGAGAGACATTAGGAAAGAAGTTTTGGAGGAATACTATCATTCGAAGTTCACTATTCATCCAGGAGGAACTAAGATGTATTAGGACATTAAGAGGAGTTTCTTCTGGGAAGGAATGAAGAGGGATGTAGGCTTATGGGTAAAGCAGTGTTTGAACTGCCAATAGGTAAAGGCCGAACATCAAAAACCAAGTGGGTTACTTCAGCCATTAGATATTCTAGTATGGATGTGGGATTCTATTTCTATGGATTTTATAGACGGGTTGCCAAAATCTAATAGAGGAAATGAAAGTATATGGGTCGTAGTGGATAGGTTAACCAAGATGGCCCATTTCATTTTAGTTAAGTCCACTAGGACGGCACCTGTTTTTATGAAGAATGTAGTTAGACTGCATGAGATTCCTAGTAGTATAGTAAGTGCTAGAGATTCATTATTCACTAGTGAGTTCTAGAGAAGTATACAGGAAATTTTAGGAACCAAGCTCAAGATGTGTACTTCTTACCATCCACAGACTGATGGGCAAACAGAAAGAGTTAACAAAGTCTTGGAAGATTTGTTATGAGCTTATGTGTTAGATTTTGGGGGATCATGGGAAGACATCTAGACTTGGTCAATTTTTCGTATAACAACAGTTATCAGGCTAGTATAGGGATGGCACTGTTTGAAGCTTTGTACGGAAGGCCATGCAAATATCCAATTTGTTAGTTAGAGATCGGGGATAGGTTGGTTCTTGGTTCGGATTTAGGTAGAGAAGCTGCAAAGAAGATTGAGTTGATTCAGACTAGGATGAAGAAGCTTAGTCTAGGCAGAAGAGTTATGCAGATAGAAGACGGAAGGACTTAGAGTTTTCAGTTGGAGATCATGTTTTCGTCATGGTATCACAAATGAAAGGTGTAATTCGATTTGGGAGATCAGGGAAATTGGCACCGAGATTTGTAGGACCATTTTCTATTATAGAAAGGATCGGGAAACTGCATATAGAATAGAGTTACCGAACAGTTTAGTAGGAGTCCACGATGTTTTTCATAATTCTCATCTAAGAAAGTGTATTAGAGATTCGAAGACTACTATAGCACCGACTATGTTAGAGGACTTAGTAGTAGAACCGAAATTAACTATAGTTAGGAAGTCAGTTCGTATAGACGCAAGAGATGAGAAGAGGCTAAGGAACAAGACAGTCAGATTAGTTAAAGTCTAGTGGAGCGACGATGAGAGAGACTGTACTTGGGAGGCTGAGAGCAGGTTAGAGACGCTTATCCTGATTTGTTTGATGGTATTTTTTACCTTTTTGATTGATTTGTTGAGTATCTTATCGTAATTTCGAGACCGAAATTCTTTAAAAAGGGGAGTCTGTAACGACCCTAATTTTGATTAACATTATTTAGGATATTTAATTAGTTAAATTAAATAAAATAATGTGATGATTAGGGGGTTGAGATTGTGTTGATAGAAAGGTAGCCATGCCATATAACAAATGAACTAAAGGGGGACTAAAATAAAATAGGTAAGGCAAATAGATGAGGGGTAAAACAGGAATAAGTATATTCTTATACCCTAAACCCTTAGGTCATTCATTCTACACGTTCATTCGCGAAAATTAAACATAAGAGGCTGGTCACCATTAAGGAAGAACAAGAAGAAGATAAAGCAATCAAAGGAAGGAAGCTTAATCAATTCAAAACCATTCTCAAATCTCAACTCCTTAATCACAAAGTTAAGGTGAATAATGACTATATCTCATGTTTTTTTATTGTTTTTAGTTTTAGACTAAATCCGAACTATTTTGCAAAGTTTTGTCATGTTTTTTATTATTCAATTGGATATATATATATATATGCTTATTGATGAATTATGCTAATCCATATGAATTTTATGATATGTTTTAATGTGACAATACTATTAAATGACATCCAAATGCCTTGCAATTTTAGAATAAGGTCGAAAATGATATTTTAGAGATGGGCATCAATTTTCATAATTTTCTGAATTAATATCGATTTAATATTAATTTTCTAGTGAAGAAAATGGTTGTTTGGGTTTAAAATTAATTACAGCTAATATATGTATGTTTTGGGTCAGAAGTTAATATATATTAGAAAACATATTAAAAATGATTTATGCGAATTTTTATAGGTTTTTCCTAAGTGTTTTAATAAGTATATAAAATTATTTAAGGTATAGGACTTAAATGTTTTATATAATTATAGAAGAAGAAGGGGCATTTTGTAAATAATTTAATTTTTTTATTTCAGAAATTTTGGAAGTACTTTTAGAAAAGAAATTATCAACCAATCATGTTTTGACAAACAAGGCAGGTTAGTTGAAAAGAATTGCTTTAAAAGGTTAAAAATTAATTTATACATACTTTTTATATGTCACGCCACTTTCGGTACCTAGCCTTCGACACCTTACTTCCGCCACCATCTCCATCGAAACCAAAGCACGGGGTATCAAAGACTTGGTACGTAGTGAATTGGACATAGGCGAAAGGTAATGGGTCGAAACAAGGGGTTCCGAAGGGGTCGAAGCCTTACTTTGTTTTTAAATGAAAATGAGCCTGCTTTGCTTTCGAAAGGAATGCTTTCAACTTGGTTAGCTTTCAACTGGGTCAAATTGTTTTAAAGGAATGGTTTCGAAGGGGTCGAAACCCCTTACTGCCACTTTCCACCTTTCGAAGCAAATGGTTTCGAAAGGGTAGCTTTGTTTTTAAAACTTAGCCACTTCTCCAATGCTTTCGTAGGGTTGGTTTCGACACCATCACTTCTTTACTTAGGAAATAGCTTTCGGAAGAGTGCTTTCGACTTAGTTATTTTATGACCCTTTTGTTCTATTGAAAGTTAAACTTAAAAGGTTTTGAAAGGAATAGTTCTAATGGTTTCGAAAGGTTATTCTACATGATTTACTTGAAACCAAATGCTTCCAAAAGGTTTAATTTTATGAAAAGGATGTAAGTGCATCCAAAAGGTTTAAGGTAAAGGTTTCGAAGGGGTGGTTCCCCAATGGTTTTGAAAGGTTTTAAATGGAAGGTTCCAATGTTTTCGAAAGGCAATGCTTATAGTGTTTTGATAAGAGGATGTATAAGGTTTTAAAGCTTTCGAAAGAAAGGCTTTTCAATGTTTTCGAAAGGTTTACTTAGAATGGTTTCGAAAGGTATGTTTTGGCCTTTCAGCCTTAGTGTAACGACCCTAGATTTTTAATTACATTTAATTGGTAATTAAATGAATTTTTGAATAAAAAATTGTAAAATTGATTTTAAATGGAAGCGAGTTTCCCCGATTCAAATAGAAAATACATATAATCATTTAAATTTAAAAATATTGTAAATATTGTATATATGTGAATATATATGTATTTGAGCCTATATGAGTAAATTTGAGATTATAAATAATATATATGTATATACATTTGATTGGAATTTTAAATGAATGGTTTAATAATAAATGATAATAATAAATATTACAATTGATGGTTGATAATAATTTGAATTTATATATATTTAATATAAAACAATAAATATTAAAGTAAAATAAATAATTGAGTTATAAATAGAGACGAATAAATAAAGGATAAGTTATAAAATATAAAGTTAAAAATAAACATTTAAAATTTGAAATAGAAATTAGAATATATATATATGATAAATATATATATACATAGTTCATACAATATAAAGTAAATCTTAGTAAATCAATACAAAATAATACCAAGTAATAAAACAAACAAAAATAATAAAAGAAAAATAAAACATAAACAAAATTGTACTTAATAAAAACAATAAAAATATGAAGACTAAGCAAACATAGTCAAGCATAACAAAACAAGACAAAGAAATGTCATCTCTAACACAAACAAGTTATCTCAGCCGAAGTCAATATGTATAAGCTTGTAAAAGAAATTCAAACAAGACAAATATCTTTAGCCAATATCAACCACCACAAAGTAATCTGCCTTGTCAAAAATAAAATATGAATTTGTACAAACTAATTAATATCTCTTAGTACACAGCCATATTCCATCAACCGAAATGAAGGAAGAAAATATAGTTTGTACATGGCAATTAATGCCATCTCACTTCAGCCACCAAGTGATGGTTTCAGCCTCCAAGCAAAAGAAAAGTCTCTGGTATTTGTACAAACAAATATTAATAACCCTGTACAACAAAGTTATTTCCTGTACAAAGACATATCCTTGTGATATTTCTTTTATACATATCAACCTCTTCATCTCAGTTTCTTCCATCAAACTAAGTTAAAATCTGAAGTAAATAAAACTCAAACCAAAACAAACAACTTAAATCAATTCAAACTGAAGATTAAAAAGCTTCAGCAAGCAAAGACACTCGAGCCTGTTTCAAGCATCAAGCTTCAGACTTCTTTCCATATTCAACCTCCTCTGTTCAAAAGAAAATCATGTGAGCAAACTTAAATTTTTAACCAGTTTCTTTTGATTTTCATGCCTGTGATGATAATGGTTTGGAAATATGGTATGAATGTGTTTATATCTGCGAGTTTATACGTGTTTCTATGTGCGAAGTGAGGTGTGTGTTTGTATATGCACCTCTGTTGTTCTTCAGGAAATCAATCTTCAAGAAAAAGGAAAGAAAAAAAATCATATCTGTAATTAAAAATCTAGGGTCGTTACACTAAGGTTATAAGCAAAGTAGTTACTTGGTTTCGAAAGGGGTACTTTCAAAGGTTTAAATGTTTTCATCAACAAAGTTTTGTGTAAAGTATATATAACATGGCAAGGTGATTTGAGTAAAGCATAGAGTATGTTTTCCTTGTTTAAAGTATGATTTGAAGGTTTAAATCAATTTGAGAGAAAATGTTTTCAAGGAAAATTTTATGGGTAGATGATCCTAAGTAAAATGACTCAGATATTAGAATACCTGATGGGATTGGTATAGGGTCGTGCCCTATACTTTAGCTAGTAGCCCCAAGCTAATATAAGTCCAAAATTCCAGTGTGTCGGGCTTTGTCACAGGTAAGACTAAAATGATGTTACACACAGAAAGGAATCTATAAAGGAGAGATAGGTTATTGGTGATCCCATAAAACCATTAGGATCAGTTGACCCTGGGAGAACTAAGTTAGGGACAGACCGTCCAGAAGAGGAGTATCTAACGGAAGTTAGATTTTTTGTTTATTTTGTCTGGTAGGCCCGAGTCAGCCAAAGGTTAGTAGTTAGCCAAACAAAACTATAGTGTTCGGACAGATAGTCCATTTGTTACCTGATTTGTATGCATACATGATATTGCTTTATTGTTTTAACTAGTTTTGGTTGCAGGATTAAGATTTGCAAAAGATATGTTTTAAAAGGATTTTATTGAGGGGAAACCCGTTTCGCTAAGTGGCATGGTCTCACTTAATATCATATAATCGAGATGTATAGTATTATTCACACCAGTCTTTATATCTAACTAGAAGTTTAGGTTTTCCCCTTGAACTCTCGGGTGCTCAAATTTTATTTATTAGGCTGAGGGTTGAGGATTTTAAGGTTTTAGTAGGTGGACGAATAAAGCTTCCGGAGACGAGCAGGAGGCTGATGCTAACTATATTTAGGAGTTGTTTTGTTTTACTTCCGCTATGCTGTATTAAGTCTGTTATGACTATTTAGTACTCTGGTCATCCATGGGGGCATCTTCATATGTCGCTCTTGGCGTATTTATGTAATAATTATGTTTGATCTGAACTTGGGAAACATTTGGGATTTTGTAACTTGGATATGAAATGTTGTTTTGAAATGTAATCAGAAAGTGTTTTAATCTGTAATGATTTTTATTTCATATTCAAGTGCTTCTGATATTATGGATGGCTACAGCATCTGTAGCGCTTAGCTTTGGGCCTCCAGATAGGGGATGTTATAGACATCCGGTTAACTTTTGCATCTATATGTACCTGATTAGGCTTGGAATTCGGTTGGCTTTTGCATTCATATGTACTCGATTAGGCTTGACATCCGGTTAGATTTTTCATCCATACATACGCGATTAGGCTTGGCATTCGGTTAGCTTTTACATTCGATGGTATGCTTGGTTAAACAATATATCTTGGGTATAGATCGGTTCCTTATATACTCGATTAGGCTTAGCATTCTGTTATCTTTTGCATCCACATGTACCCGATTAGGCTTGCCATTCGGTTAGCTTTTACATTCGATGGTATGTTCGGTTAAATTATATATCTTGGGCATAGATTGATTCCATATATACCCGATTAGGCTTGGCATTCAGTTAGCTTTTGCATCCATAAGTACCCGATTAGGCTTGGCATCTGGTTAGCTATTGCATTCATATGTATCCGGTTAGGTTTTACATCCGATTTGCTTTTGCATTCATATGTACCTAAGTAGGTTTGGCATCAAGTTGGATTTTACATCCATATGTACTCGATTAGGCTTGACATCTAGTTAGCTTTTTCATTCGATGGTATGCTCGGTTAAACAATATATCTCGGTGATCGAGTCTGTAACCGAGCCCATGACCGATCCCATTACCTATCCCATGATCGAGCCTTTGACCGAGCCCGTGATCGAGCCCATGGCATGATAGTGGACTTTGTACTTAAAATGCTACATTAAAATATCATTCTGAATATTTTACACATGATAGTGAACTTCGTAACTATAATGCTACATTCACATGTTGTGGACTTTGTAATTGAAATGCTACATTAAAATATCATTTTGCATTGTAAACATGATAGTGACTTCATAACTCAAATGTTATGTTAAACTATTAGTTTAAATACCTTAGATATGCTAGTGGACTTTGTAATTAAAATGATACATTAAATTTCATTTTGCATATTGTAATCATGATATTGGACTTCATAACTATAATGCTACAATAAAATATCATTTTGCGTATTGTAAAGATGATATTGGACTTCATGACTCAAATGCTATGTTAGACTATCATTTTGTATACCTTAAATATGCTAGTGGACTTTGTGATTAAAATGCTATATTAAATTTCATTTTGCATATTGTAATTTTGATATTGGACTTCATAACTAAAATGCTATATCAAACTATCATTTTGCATATTTTAAACATGATAGTGGACTTCATAACTCAAAAGCTACATTGAACTATCGTTTTGCATATCACAAACACGATAATGGACTTTGTGATTAAAATGCTACATTAAATCCCATTTTGCATATTGAAATCATAATATTGAAATTGATAATTAAAATGCTACATTAAACTATCATTTTGCATATTTTAAACATGATAGTGGACTACATAACTCAAATGCTACATTAAACTATCATTTTGCATATCATAAACATGGTTGTGAACTTTGTGATAAAAATGTTACATTAAAAAATACATAGGCTATATGTAGTTATCATTTTGCATATTCTATTCATGGTAGTTCTGTTTAGGAATACTTATTTCATTTTGCATATTCAATTCATACTAGTTCACTTTAAATATACTTATGCTAAATTCAAGTATCATTTTGCATATTTTTTCATCCTTGTTCAATTGAAATATGCTTATGCTATATCCAACTAACATTTTGCATTGTTAGATAATGGGGTACTATATTTAAAAGTATAAATGCTATATTAGTTTATCATTTAACATATTAAACACAATCTGCTGTGTTTCAAATATAAAAATGTTATATCTAAATATCATTCGACTAGTAATTCATGGTACTTTTTGGACTTTTTTTCTTCTTCTTCTAGATTCTGCTTTTCCATCTGTTTCTTAGATCTTGAATTTGCGACTCTTGAATTCAAAGGTCGAGTAATTTCTGACGTAGGTTTGGATTGAGGCATCAATTTAAGCTTTCTCGATTTTGGAGAAATCGACGTTGACAAAGGAAGATTCAATTCGATTCGAACATCGACAAGAGAGAGGCTTGGACGGCGGCGGCTTGGTCGATAGTGACTTTAGACGACGATTGCTTGGATGATGGCGGCTAGGGCAAGCAATAGCTGAAGGTAGACGGTGGCTAGGGCAAGCTTGGACGAAGGAGAAGGAAACTGTCGAAGTCGGGAAATTGAAAAAAACACGCTATCGTCCTTCTGCCTAAATTCTAAAAGTTGCATCCTTGGTTTAAAAATTAGTTTAAGGTTTATCTTTTAAACAAATTACCTCTACTAGATATTATATATATGTGAATGTAAATAAGTTTAACAAACAAATAAAGCGATTTTAATTGTATTATTTAAATGGTCTCTAATTGTCATTTTATACAATTGTGAAATTTTAGTATACATAATTCAAATTATAAAAATGAAACTATTGATTATGAATAAATTAAATTAATCAGGATGTTTTATAATTATTTAAAATAGTATTAGTTGTTAATAATTAAGGAATAAGTCTAGTGTGCAATATTTGGTTTTATAAACTATTTTTAGGATTTCAAAAGCAGTAAAGGTGTTTTCTGAGTAAATAGATAATTATTAGATTAATATTTAAATGTATAAAAGATTGAGAAATTAATAGTTTATTGAAAAGAAAATTTTATATTTCGTTTTACCTAAATATTTGAAAGATTATAAAATGACAGAAAATATGAAATATTCTCCGGTTAGTATTTTGATTATTTTATATATATTTCCTTAACAATATAAATACTTTTGAATTATTAAACGTGAGTTATATATAAATATACATGTATATATATATATATATATATTATAACGACCCTAGATTTTAATTAAATTTAAATTAATAATTAAATGAATTTTGAATAAAAATTGTAAAATTTATTTTAAATGGAAGCGAGTTTCCCCGAATCCAAATATATTTTGATATAAATCATTTAAATTTAATAATATTGTATATATGTGAATATGTATGTATTTGGGCATATATGAGTGAATTTGAAAATAATAAATATATAGATATATATTTAATTTGGATTTAAATTGTAAATAAATGGTTTGAATTTATAAAATAAAAATATTTAAGCTAGAAATAAATTAGTTAAAATTTAACAACATATTAAAATAGAAATTTATTTATAATAATAAGACCCAAAGCAAGTAAATTCAAGTTTGCAAAACAAAAGAAGGTAGCATTTTATATATATACAAGTATGTATACTTGTAAAATGAAGAAATACCAAGCAATGACAAAAAAAGTATTGTATATAAGTATGAAGACAAATTAAAATAACATAACTAAAACTACTTTATATCTATATCTATATTCATGAAAGTATCTATGTATAAACAAATAAAGACAAGTATGCAACCTAAGTTAAACTAATAGAAATAACTAAAACAACATTATAATAAGCAAGTGATCTACAGCCGAAAAAAAAAATGAAGTACAAGCAAATAGAATATAAGGTAACACATTGATTTATTTAAAAACAACTCAAACATAATAAATACAGCCGAAAACAAGTTGTACATGAGGCATTAAATGCCATTACTCTTCATCATGTACAAGATCACCTCAACCATACCTTGTCTACTTCATTTTCTATATACATATCAAACTTCCTTTTCATTTTTATTCGTTCCTCAAACCCAGAGAGAGAAAAAAATGAAGTTCAAGATTTAAAAACAAAACCTGGAAAGAATTTAAAATTTAAAAGCTCTCAACCTGAATCAAGCAATAAAACAGAGTTCAACTTAAAAAGCTTCAGACCTTGGAACCAATATGAATTCAAGTTAAGGTAGCAGATTCAAATCAGTAATCATTTCAACTAAATCAAGCATGCAAGTTCAAGCTTTGCTTCTCTGTTCTTTCTCTGTTCTTCTTCTGGGTAAACAAAGGTGAGCAAACTTCCCCTCTACTGTTTTGATTATGTGTGATAAATATTTGATGTTGTGACAGAGATCTGTTGCATGGATATAAGTGATGTCTGTATATATATATAGATGCAAATGCCTATGTTTCTGAAGATATACATATATATGTCTTCTCTGTTAAACAACAAGCCCCAAACTCATAAACAAATCCAGATCCTCTGAATGAATCAATTTTTGACCTCGATTCTTAAAGATGAAATAATTGAAAGAATGTAATTCTAATTCTAAAAATAATTTCAAGAAAATTTAATTAAGTAATTAACTGGAAGATGAAATATACAGTGAAATCTCAACATATCAAAGAATTCAACTTTCATGATTTAATGTTTTATGTATATAATTTGATTTATCTCCGAAAACTATGAATTTTAAAAATGGAATCAAGATTTTTATTTGGGTAAACCGAGAGAAATTGAAGGATGAACAGAAAACACAATTTGATCGATTTCTGACGATCACGTAATTATAAATTCTTGGAATTGTTTCTGGAGGTAGATGGAGGATTGTAGATTGTAGGAAAAATGCGAGTGAATTTTCTTATTGGCCGAGGTGATCAGAATTGAACGTAGTAGGGTTTAACACCCTGAGTTTGACGTCGAAGTTCTACTTGAATTCGCGCCGACGAGGAGCAATCGGAGGCAATCGCGTGTTGTGCCGTGGGTGCTAGAGGTCGTGACAAAGCTTTGGAGAGACTGGCATGGTGTCTCGAATGTTGGGTCATCGGCGGCGAACTATTTTCTGTTGGTTTGGTTCAGGCAGTTTAGGACTTGAGGTCAAATTTTGATGCTCGATCGAATCGTGATTTCTGGGTGTCGCGAGTAGTTGCCGTGGTCGAGAGTGATGTGTGGGAGGCAGGAGCGAAGTTCATCGATGCTCGGCGTCGTGGTGCACGTGCACACGTTGAAGTTCGTGCACCAGGGAATACTATGGGAAGAGGAAGAAGAAGGGGGCTCAGGGTCGAGTGCGTGAGAACGAGGAATGGACTCAAAGCAGAAGATAATGTGAAAAGCTCGGGGTCGAGTACGGGTGAAACAAGCATTTACTCGGGTCGAAAATGTGTTACAGGCTCTTCAACCTGAACCCTGTTTCTGTTTTGAAATTTAAAAATTAAATTCAAATTTTAAATCAAGTTTTTAAAACTGAGTTTAAATCTGAAATGCGAATGGAGGTCCTAGTTTTAATTAAAATGTAGTTTGTAAATAAATAAAGTATTAAATTCAATTTGTTTCAATCATTTAAAAACAATTAAAATGTAGTGGAGAAATTTGGAATTTAAAAGGAGTTGTAATTTGAAAATGAAATTTAAACAAGTTGAATTTAAAAGTAAAACTTGGAACTAATTTTAAAATCAGATTTTAAAATTAAATATAAGAAATTTCTTTGGAAAAATAATTAAAGAAATTTAATAATTGATAAAGGTCATTAACCAAGATTTTATTTGAATAATTAATTAATGATTAAAGGTGGATAAATCAAGTGATTAACGTTGATTTAAGATTACGGATAATCGCTCATCTTAATTAACTAGGGAAAATTATTATTTATGGTAATTGATTTATCATGGGTTAAATTAATTAATTAAAGATAATTTATGAAATGGTGAATTAAATAATTAAAGATTTGTTATTTAATAATTAAAGTTCGGTGAATTATAATTAAAGGGTTGATTTATAAATTATAAATGGTTAATTAATGAGTAAAGAAAGAATTAAATCAAAATGATTTGTAATTAATTAATATTAATTAATCAGGATTAGAAATTTATTCATAAGAAATTAATCTGATTAGAATAAATCAGACGATTTACTGATCTTACTTATGGATGCTTGGATTATATTGGATGATTTGAATTGTCTGATATCCCTGATATATGATGCTTTGTGATACATCCTGATTTATGTTGTGATCTGTAGTTTACTTACCTGTGATATATATATTTGTGATCTATGAATGAAAGATAAGCGTTATCGATTTTACTGCTTATCGATATATCTGTAATGATTGATGTTGCACTATTGTGTGTAAAACCCCTGGACTACACCATACACACACAAATATGGATTTCACGTGGAAATTGGTTAAGTCACAAATAATTTAAATGTGATGTTTTTGAAATTGAAATTTTAATTTCAACTGATTTTGAAATTGGAAATTTTGGTTTAAAGTGAAAAGCTTTTGAAATGTAATTTCAAAGATGAAATTTATTTTTGAATAACTTGATAAAGTTTTGAAGTTTAAATAATTTGATTTAAACTTGAATTCAATATTTGAAATTGAATTCTATGATTTGAAACTAGGGATTAAAGATGTTATACCCGTTATATAAGGATTTAAACTAATTTAAAAGTATTGATTTTGGAATGTGAATATAATTCAAGAGCTTTAACTCGAGCAAATACAATTGGATTTTTTTTTGAAAATGAAAACTATTTGTTTTCAAATAATAACAGCTTTCAGATAAGAAGTGAACTTCCAATTTGTGTTGAAAAGTTTCAAATTTAAAATGAAATTGAAATGTTTTGAAAGGCTATGAATGAATTCTTTTTGAAAGCTATGAATTGAATCTGTTTATTTTTAACAGATTTAAAATGATGATTTGTTTAAACCATTCGAAATGGAATTGTTTTGAAAGCTATAAGTTAAATCTTTGTTTAAAGATTTAACAAGTTAATCCAATTGAAACGGAAATTGTTTTGAAATCTATGAATGGATTTTTGTTGAAACTGGGTAAACTTTGTGAAATAAATCTTTTTGTTTAAAGATTTGAAAATGGTAATTTGTTTTAACCATTCGAATGAAAAGTTTTGCTGTGATTTAATTGAGACCCCAGTATCCATATGATTTCTAATATTGCGCTCACTATTCGGGTTAGCCGGGAAAAGACATTTGTGTCATATAACCCATTCCGAATAGTGATACGTCGTATATGGATAGCATTTGAAGACCGGTGGTGAAGACCGGATATTTTCAAAAACGAAAGGACAACTCGTCGAATGTCTCTGCATCGACTGGCCCCGATATAGAGATTTTATCACCCTTGGTGATAGGAAGTCCGGACGGGATTGTGAATACCCGGAATTGCAAGGGCTTCGTAAGAAGTGCCTTCGGTTCTGTTCGAACCCGGAACAGACTTGTATGGTTACATGTCTGACATTACACTTTGAGATATAAAGCTGATTTCTTTCAAATACATTTCTGTTTGGTGGCGGAGAATTTATTCTCTTAGCTTAACACCCTTCTCTGAGACGTACGAGCTCAGAGGTTATGTAGTTGAAGGTTATCAGTGATATACTCCCAATTTGGTAATGTGACATGCTGAGTGTTGCTGTGAAATGATCATTGTTTGATCATTTGCGATATGATCATTTGTTTGATCATTTATCTTTGTGATCATTACTTTGATCATTTGTTTGACCCAAAGCATGGCGTTGTGAAAAGCTTAGCTTTGTGGACGAGACTTCGTCGGACCTCACACCCCGGAAATGGTCAAAACAGGAAGGATGCGGCAAGGTTATTAGGGGGTAGCGCCCCTTTAGTGTATGTCATTCCTTCTGGATAGAGGTGGTATCATGGTATGGAGCCCAGATATTTAACCTATGTTGTTACTGCATTATTATTACTCTTATGTGGTTGTTGGAATCGAGGATCCTCGGGAAGATCGGTTACGATCGGGGGATGACATATTCGTGTCAGTGGTTACCCAGTTAGGGGTAACCCGGCCTTGTGTTGGCAGAGATCCGGTTAGGTTCTCGGGACGTCATTCCAGAGGCGTTTCCATGTGGTAATGGGAAGTTCCTTGGCCTGACCATTTGTTGGAAATCCAAAGAAACAATACGAACCTTGTACGGTTTTAGTTGTAGAACCTGCCATCTAATATGGTAGCTATAGTAGGCATAATATAATGGTACCTATTCTAGCTAAGATTTATATTCTACTTTCGAAATGTTTTATACACTATTCACTAATAATAATATCAAAATGATTTGACTTTGCGTAGTAAGCATCTTTGACTATCATAAGAAGAAATCTCCTCCAATTCTGCGTTTGCATTGTGTGTGTGGTGGGAGGTCTTATGGTAGTTTCATTTTCCAAAAGCATTGCGAATTGACTTTAAAATTCTCTTGTTGTTCGTTTTTAAAGATAAACTGTTTTTGTTGCTCACACCAGTCCCACGACTAATCCGGAGTTTATTGTTTCTTTCCTAAACTCTGGATGCTTAAAATTTTCTACACGAGCAGTCTAGAGTTTGGTTTTTCAGATAGTCAGATTAGTAGATTTATCTGGAGCTATTTCAGTCTTTGGATATGGACTGCACTTGCTTATCTTTGTGCATCGTTATTGGGAGTTCAAGCTATTTCTGGATTAGTGCTTTGAAGATGGAGATTATCAACTGCTGATGTTATCGTTTTCTTTTCCGCTGCTATTTCTTGTATCATATCTCTGATGTATATTGATATTCATTGTATCACTCTGTTGTATCAGATATTGTATATCAATGTATTATTCTTTCTCTTCCACTGTGTTATTTACTTAATGTTGTTATAAGCTCCGGCGACTCGGATTTGAACGGTCGAATCTATGGCATTCGAGTACGATGTAAAGTATGGATGTCGATTTTCGAGCGGGCAAAATCCGAGATCGTTACATTATATATATTTGTATGTATGTATTATACATGTCTTCCAAGTCTTCTAATTCATATTTTCTCAATAATGATTGTAATGCTACGAGTGATTCACCATTGAGATGTATTTAATTGATGATTTAAGATGATACGGTGATGACATCCTTGGTATGATTTTATTGTATTTAATACCGTGTGATGAGAAATCTGAATAAATAGAGTTATAATACCATATAGTATGAGACTTTTGGTAATATTTCTCCGGTTACTCTTTGGACTCGTTATATAGAATATTGAGTAGATAGAGTATAGTTTATAAGTAATGAATAAACATTTGAGTATCATGCTGTGATGTGGGACGTCGTTGTGATATGTATTCGATTATTCATTATAAGTAGGTGACACTCATGTGACGGGAATATAGTGGATAGTGTGAGGTGATACACATAGTGATATATGGCTCCATGCCTATGTTTAGTGAGTATAGCTTTGTGCCTAATAATGACCAAGACTTTGTTTCTATTTGTATTGGTTCTATATGCCAATATTATGATGTACTCCTATTATATTTGTTGGAGAAGACCAGATAGCTAGAATCCACCCTAGAGTCCTGATCGTGGGGCCGCACCTAAGATCTTTGACACTATATTATATTGCTTTGTGCAGCTCTTATGCGTGCATTTGTCCCTATATCACCTAAGCCAACAGGTTGTTACCTATAGGGGCAATTTAAGCATCGTGACTTATTAGTCCTTGCGTTAACGAGCACACCAATGGATACGTGACATGATGACGTGTTGGTAACAAAGACTGTAGAGACTCCGTGTCTCTGAAGCTTGCTAAGTGCTATCACTCTCCCTTCTAGTTCTAACAAAGTAGTAGATTGGCACATATGACTAATACACCTCACTGAAGTATAGTTATGGGTTAGATAACCCATATAGCGTTATGTTTGGCTCTACTTGGGACTTTGTATTTATTGAATAGTCATATCCCATCACGATACTTCTTGAAAGTATTGATATAAGGAGATGAGATTATACCTACGATATATGACTAGAGTATAATCGATTCTCATTTATATTGATAGACAACCTATCTTATCTTTTATATATTGATCATGATTTTTTATCGAGATTGAGAGATATATTTGAACAATGCTTCATGCTAGTCTAATTATACTTAGTGATATCTCATTTATTGATATTTCTGGATTTGTTGATGATTTCTAGATATGTATAATTCACCCATTTATGTTAATTCTATCATTTCTGATTTGATGTATTTCTATATGGATAATGACTTCTTTTGATATCAGAGCTAATTGTATCATATGGTTTTGAGTTGTTTAGGAGACAGGATGCCTTGATTATTATTTGGGGCATTACATTGATTTTCCATGCAAATATTTCTATACCTATATACATACTTTGACCTGTCATATGATGTTTTGAGTATATCTGGTAGTGTTATCTTATTATTATTCTTTATTTATACCTTGTTACCCATGTCATAGATCCTTGATTAGAAATAGTATGACCTTTGTGTTATTTATGTAATATTCGGGTTAGTCCAAGACATTTCAGGTGCAGGGATGAACTGACCAACATTTGATTTATTGGCTTCGAATAGTATTATATTAGTACGATTATATGATATTTGTATGACATTGATTCACTGTATATATATATTTGACATTGAGCCGTATATTAATTATTCATTATATTATATTGAGATAGTTGACATTTGAATTGTATTGTACTCTTATAATATAATTGTATTTTATATTATATGTTGTCGCTACGATTCCGACTCTGTGTTACTCCGTTATTTATTGTATATTATGTGTTGCTCTACCCTGGAGGCACACGTTTTTATTATTTGTATTAATATTGTGTACGTATAGTTAAAATATTTATTTGATGTTTTAATATATACTAGTGTTAGTCTAAGGAAATATTCACAAGTGTACCCTATATAGCCTCATTCTCCATATTATCTAATAGTATTAATCTATAATACTATTGGATAGTACAGGTATAGACGTGGAGTGTTCACATTTGGTATCAGAGCAAGGTTTAGAAAAATACATCATATACCAGAGAAACTAGTCGAGACCTTAGATGAGACTTAGAGTCTATGACCCCATTAGTTGTGTTGGCAAGTTCCCTATAATATACCATTGATCTTTATAAAAGAAAACTATGATATACATACATAGATCAGAGTAACTAACCTATCATCAGCCTGGACAGTTATAACAGCTTGTCCTTCCAATTGTTGACAAATACAAACAAGAAAATATAGCAGAAATAAAAAATTATGGGAATACACCTTGGAAGCATCAATCTCATCTCCTGAAGCTCCTAAGCATCAACAAATAAATTTGCAAAAATACTCTGGTCTGACCCGAGTATTATAAGAAAATAACACCCAGATCAGTCTGGTAAACCAGCGTGAGAAACTCAAATCATATGGGTTGTTATATCTTATAAAACCTTTCAAAAACTCATAAGAACAAACCATGCATTAACAGGAAGGATTTTTACCTTATGATAACCAAACTATTTTATAGGAAATCTTGTGATATTAGAATAATGTCTAGAGGGTTTAAAATAAATATATAACACAGCTGGAATGCTTGCATCTCACGTTCCCGCATAGTTGGGCATAACTAAGTCCATAAGGCACATATTGGAGATTGGATTCCATACAATGAAAAGGTAAGGGACAACCTTCCGTACAGTTCATCTCTAGAGAAAATGTATCGAGACTACAAATCTTGCACCACTACCAATACAGAGTCGGCCTGCCGCTCTAAAATGACAAGCCGGATTACATCATCCCCTGGGCAACTAGGCTGCAAACCTATTGCACCTGGCCCCACTCTTCCCATGCGCATGTAAACCAAAATCCATAAATATCGATCTAGATTTGAGGAATGATGCTCCTAATGGTAGCAAACCATATAGTACTGCATCTCTCCTATTTTACTCATTACCGGGTTGGGAGGCTTGTGAGGTCACGATTACATTTTTCCTCTCTTAGCAAATCCCACTTGGAATGCTAACACTGCCCTCCAAGGCAATAATGCAATGCCAGCATTCATCCATACAGGTTGTTCAGGATATGAATAAACCAAAGGCACTACTTCTACAACATCCTTTATGGAATCACCCTCGGGATTAGTAGCAAGTAGCCCTTGCACTTTGAAGAATTCCGTCTTCGATTCCATCAGCTCAAACCAATCATAAACCTCTTCTAAAGCATAGAATGCACATATGGTTTTGGATTGGTTATGTTTTCGAGTCATCTCATATAAGTACACTCTCCGCTTACCGGTGCTCCAAAACCAATCGATAGATTCCGGTAAACTTAACTCCGGTTCTTTTGGAAATAAGTATACAATACATAAGAGCAGAGATCACCTCCAAACCATTTAAGCAGATGGATTCCCTTATTGTTTATCCTAGAAGACCACATGAGCTTACACGTACAGTATAGCATCATCGAAGATAATTATACCATATAATTCTCGTGTTTCTTCTAGATATTTCCAGGGTTATATTTGGTTAAGGTTTGATAGTTGGTTATTTAACTATCAAATAAACAAACTATCAAATCAGAGATTTAATTTCTCATAGAAACCAAGCATGATTTAAGTAAATAAATAACCACTAAATCTCTTTAATTAATCTTTCTCATTAATCAAATCTCTTTCCAATTACTTAAAAAATATTCATATACTTATCTCAAGGGTATAAGTTGTTAATAACTTAGTTGTTGATTTTGATGATAACAACCTTAATAATAATAATACATTTATATAAAATACGGATACTAATGTTTTGCCAAGCTCTATAGTATATAGTGCATGATATTACATAGATATTGATTCGAAGACTGTATAATATAAAGAATCAAGGAATGGACATGAAGATTCATGAGTATAAAGATCAAGATACGAAGATTTCAAAACTATGGTATAATATATAGAGTCATAGAATATTGATAAAGTTCCTAGTAGCAATCTTTGATCTCTATCTTCTCATTTTCTTATTCTTTATTTAATATATTTTTAAAATATTTTTAAAAATATTTTATAAAAGTTTTTTAAAGTTTAAAATATTTATAAACCATGCTTAAATTAATTTACAAAGTATCAAAATATTTTACAAAGCATAAGATTTTCAAATCATTTTAAAATAATCAAGTTTTCAAAATACATTAGCCTATGTCGACATATAGGCAGATGATATATTGACACACATGCCACTAATTTCAAATTCAAATTTTGAAATGAAGTGTTTATTCGTTGCAACTCTTCGTGAATGGACATGTTTATTTATTCTCTATATATAGGGGATTTCTAATCAATTTTTTAACAATTACTTTCTTATTATTTTCTCTCCTCTTACTCTACCAAAAAAATTAGTGCAAATTTATTCAAATCTTCTCAAATTCAAACCAGAATCAGTTCAATCTTCATTGTATTGATTCTTTACTACTTACTCTTTGATTTCAATCATCTCTCTCCCGCAATCAAAGATTAAAGTGTTGTCCAAGATGCTATAGGGTCAATTGTGATCAAAGATCAAGAAATTGTCTTAGGAAAAACCATAAAACTCTAGTTGTATTTGTGTGGGTATGATTGTAGCCCGTTCTAATCAATTAGTGTGCTTGGTGTCCCGAAAATCCAGGTGGGTGTGCTTATGTCCAATCCAAATCAAGTGAGTGTACCCAGAGCTCGGAAAATATGAAGGGTGTTACTCCCAGCCTTGAAATCGAGATTGTATTGGGTTTGCCGTCTGTTCGTTTACAGAGTGCCATTTGAAAAGAAATATGTGCAAGCAATTATACAGGACTGGATGTAAGGTAACTCCAAATCGGTATAACTGGCGTGATCTCTCTAATTCTCTACTTTTTACTTTACTACATTCATACTTATTTGTGTTTGCATCTGTGATTGTTCAGTTTGTGTTGATTAATAATAATCTTGAAATAATTTTAAAGAGATTCATAAAAATTATATAACACTATTCATACCCCCCTTTAGTGTTTAATTAACCTTAAGATCCATAATTCTGCAACCACACTTAATATCGAAGCAATAGGTTTTCAAAAATTCATAGTTTGATTTTTGATAAGATTTAATGGCTAACAACACTGTTAATACATTTATTAACACTTTTGTCGAAGGACAATCTACTGTTAAACCCCCACTTTTTAATGGCGGTAATTACATTTATTGGTCATGTAGGATGAAGATTTATTTACAATCTAATGGTTTAGATATTTGGAATGTTACACAAAATGAGTATATTGACCCACAAACTAATTTTGCACAATGGACTATTGATCAAAAGGCACTTGCACATAATAATTCTTAAGCCTTTAATATTCTATTTTGTTCACTAGATAAAAGTGAATTTAATAGTGTCTATTTGTAAGTCTGCATATGAAATTTGGAGAATGCTACAAGTTACACATGTGGGCACTAGTAAAGTTAAACAGACTAAAATTTCCATGTTAACTAATCAGTTTAAAATTTAAAATGAATCCAAATGATCCATTTAGGACTTGTACTATAGATTTCAAGATATAGTGTATTCATTAGTTGCATTAGGGGAAAAATTTTCTAAAGAGGATCAAGTTAGAAAAATCCTAAATTCGCTCTATTTAGAGTGGGATCAAAAGACACTTGCAATTAAAGAGGCTAATGATCATAGTACTCTGAAAATTGAAGAGTTAATAGGCAAATTAATGTCCTATGAAGCACAAATGCAGGGTAAAAGGGAAAGCAAGGCAACAGAAAAGAAACCATCGCTTTCAATGTAACAAATGACGACCAGGATTCTGATGATGACAATGACGAGGAAATTGCTTTCATGACTAGAAATTTTAGAAAATTCCTACAGTATATAAAAATGAACAACTTTCAAAAACCTGAAAACAAGACAAATGGAACTGGAACTGCGATTAGATGCTTCAAATGTGATGAACTTGACCATTTTCAAAGAGACTGTCCACGTCCGAATAAATCAAAGATCTCACCAACAAATGAGTCATCCAGTAAAAGAAAAAGGGATTATACACAACTTTGGACAATTCAGACACTTCATCTAGCGATAATGAAACTAGTGTTGGAAATGCAAATATGTATTTCACAACAACTACATACTAATCAATACTGATCAACAAACAGCGGCAAAAATTGGTACGCTTTCCATTTTAAATTTAATTTTTGGTTGCATTTGATTGATAGGAATAGCCTATAAATTAATAATAATATTAGAATAATTAGGAATATATATATAAGTATATAGGAATAATGTATTCAAAGTTTAGTTTTGAAATTTAAGGGCTATACATCAACATATAGCCCTCCTATATGTCGACATATGTTCTAGAAAAATGAAATTTGAAATTTTATTTCAAATTCAAATTTTGAACTTCCCTCCACTTTTCATTTACTCTATGTTCAGAAAAGATGCCTTTTGACCAGATAATATGTCATTTGATTTTCTACTTCTTTACTACATCTCTATCCTATCATTTCATTCTCTTTATTTCAAAATTCAAATATCATTTCACTCTCATATCTCTTCAAAAACTCAAAAATGGCTTCCTCTAGTCAAAACCCAAAAACCATTAGGCTCTTTAAAAAAACAGAAGGCTTTTTCTTTAATGAGAAAGATGGAATTGAAGTCTATATGTAATATACTACTTTCGAAAAAGTTTCTCCCGGAAAGTTTGCTAAATTCGAAGATTTTTCCTCTTATGGTTTACATGATCTCTTTTTTGAAAATAATATTCTTAGTTTGATTGAATCTTCTAAAAATGATTTAGTTTGTTATCCCAATTTGGTCAAAATGTTTTATGCTAACTTAAACGGAAAATTTTACCAAGAAGAAGAAATTCAAGTTTGGAGTAGCGTTAATAGCATCCAAAAAGTTTTAAATTGTGAACTTTGGGGTAATATTCTTGGTTGTAAGTCTAGTGGAATTGACCTCTCCACTTTTCAAATTGATGTTCAAAACTGTGAAGGTTTTTCATGATCTTTTCCAAAAATGATGATGATTTTAAATTTAAACACAAAAGTTTTCGTCCAAAATCGAAACTTACGAGTCTCATTTTACAACAAAATATAACTCCGAGGATGGGAAATTATAATAACCCTACTCAAAAGGTTTTCAAAGCTCTTTTTGCTATTTATGGTCGTTACAACATAAATTGGGCACAAGTCATTTTAGATGAATTTATTCAAAAGAACATTTCTAGACATTAGAACACACTTTTTCATGGTGTGTCTCTTACTGGAATTTTCTTATATTTCGGTGTGGATTTAAGAGGAGAAAAATCCATTCCATAAAAAGTTTTCAACAAAACAAATATCTCTCTTATGCATATTCCACCATTTTTAAACCATATGAGACTCTTCCTAAAAATGAGCAAAGATTGACATGGGAAGAAGAACAAGAAATTCACCAAGAAGAAAAGAAAGAAGGGCATGAAATGAAAGTGGAAGAAGAAGAGGAGGTGGAGGAAGAAATGGATTCTTCTTTGGAAAGTTTCGCAAAACCATCCAACCCTACCAACAAAGAGTTACTAAAGAACCAACAGAAGCTTCTTAAAAACCAAAAGAAGCTTCTTAAAAACCAAAAGAAGCTTAAGCGTTCTTTTAGTAAATAGTTCACTTCTCTTTCCAACAAAATAGACAAATTCTTTGGAAAGGTCATTCGCAAGTTTGGTGGCTCTTTATCATCATCATGTACATCCTTCTAAACTTATCTAGTTGTTTGCTTATGTTATCTAGATTTGTATTATGTGTTTTAAGTTTGAAATTTATGTTGTTTGTGTGTATTTTCCTTTATTTCGAATGATATCCATGTATCCTTCAAATTCTAAGTAATGAAAAAAATCTATTAATGTTATATACTATTTATTAGTCTTTGGAAGTCATAAATGTATAACAGTATAAGGTTAAAACAAAATCTATAAAAAATACTTTAATTTTGAAAATATAGGTATGTATATCAACATACATACATTTCATATATCGACATATAACGGCCATAAAGTATAAAAAAAATTAAATTTCGAAATAAAAATAACTACCATCCATGCATTCATTCCAAATGACTTTCCTCTCTTATCTAAGTCTATTTCTTCCAGAAAACTCATTCATCATTTTATTCTATACTCTATTTTCATTCTCAAACATATTTTTAGAATATATATCTTCTCCATATTAAAAATTATGTGAAAATCTTGAACAAAGTCTTCAATCTTTCAAAGATATTCACACCTTTATTCTACAAAATCAAAGGCGCTTAGAATTAAGTCAAATGCAGATGATAAAGGAACAAGAAAAGTGTTTTGATGCAATTCAGTGGATGAGTTATTCTTTAATCAAAGGCGAACCAACCAACAATCTAGAGTGTACTATTAACAAGGATAATGAAGATTGGTATGCTATCAAAGCAAACCCAATCTTTGGTTCTGATGGTTGGGTTGAAGTTCCACGAAATGTCTAGTTATTGGGTTTGGATTTAATATGTAAATATTTATAAATACTCTTAGAATTTGGTTTGAATAACTTGGTGTGCATTGGGACTGAATTTGATTGATTTGGATTGTTTGTATGATTAGGTTCGACTGACTTATTTAGTTTATCATATAGAATCATATATATCATTTTAAACTTAGATTGTTGATTTTGAATCATATATCATCATATATTAGTTAAGGGGGGTTTTTTATTAAAAATATTTCCTTAGTTTTCACCCATTTTTGTTGATGACAAAGAGTAAGAAAAATAATATATATATATATATATATATGTGTGTGTGTGTGTGTGTGCACTTATTCAGGAGGAGTTATCCAACACAGGGAGAGTTATATCATATTTTATATATGCACGATATTAGTGGTTGTCATCATACAAAAGGGGGATATTTTTAATACCTCAGTTATTGATTTTGATGCTAACAATCTTAATAACAATAATACATTCATATAAATATAGGTATTAATGTTTGGCCAAGTTGCATAATATATAGCGCATGACATTACATAGGTATTGATTCAAAGACTGTACGGTCTAAAGACTCAAGGGATGGACATGAAGACTCATGAGTATAAAGATTTAGATATGAAGATCTCAAAATTATGGTATAGTATATAGAGTCCTAGAATATTGTTAAAGTCCCTAGTAGCAATCTTTGGTCTCTATCTTCTCATTTTCTTATTCTTTATTTTTTATTAAATTATATTTTAAAATATAATTAAAATATTTTATAAAAGTTTTTTAAAATTTAAAATGTTTATAAACTATGTTTAAATTAGTTTACAAAGTATCAAAATATTTTACAAAGCATAAGATTTTCAAAACATTTTAAAATAAACAAGTTTTCCAAATACACTAGCCTATGTCGACATATAGGCAGATGATATGTCGACATACATGCCGCTAATTTGAAATTATTATATTGAAATGAAGTGTCTATTTATCTTAACTCTTTGCAAATAGACATGTCTGTTTATTCTCTATATATAGAGGGTTTCAAACGAATTTTTTAACAACAACTTTTTTATTATCTTCTCTCCTTTTACTCTGCCAACATTTATAGTGAAAATTTATTCAAATCTTCTCAAATTCAAACCAAAATCAATTCATTCTTCATTATATTGATTCTCCACTATTTATTCTCTGATTTCAATCATCTCTCTCTAAATCAAAGATCAAAGATCAAAGTGTTGTCCAAAAGGCTATAGGATCAATTGTAACCAAAGATCAAGAAATTGTCTTTAGAAAACCCATCAAACTCTAGTTGTATTTGCGTGAGTCTGATTATAGCCCGCTCAAATCAATTGGGTGTGCATGGTATCGCGGAAATCCAAATGGGTGTGCTTATGTCCCATCTATATCAAGTGAGTGTACCCAATACTCGGAAAATATAGCGGGTGTCTTATAGCCTTAAAATCGAGATTGTTTTGGGTTTGCCTTCTGGCCGTTAAAAGGTTGGCATTTGAAAAGAAATATGTACAAGAAATTGTACAAGGCTAGATGTAGGGTAACTCCAAACCAGTATAAAAATCCCTGGAGTGATCTCTCTAATTCTCTACTTTTTACTTTACCGCATTTATACTTATCTATGTTTGCATTTGTGATTGTTCATTCTGTGTTGAATAAAAATAATCTTGAAGGAATTTAAAAATTTTATAAAAATTAGAAAACACTATTCACCCCCTCTAGTGTTTATTTAGCCTTAAGATCCATATTTCGCAACCCATATAAGTATATTCACAAACCACTTCACATACATAACTTAGAAACATAACCATATACTTATCTCAATAGTATAAGTATATTCACAAAAAACTACACTTTCAATACTTAGAAAACATTTTTCCTTTTTCCCAACTGGGCCAAAACAATTGTAATTTAAAACATTGTTACTATTAACCCAAACCACTTTCCTTTTGGTTTAGGTAAGCGGATCATACGATAATTAAATCAAATATACTTACCACCACTTTCTGATTTCAAGCAGTACTATCCCTTGATTAATAATAAGATTGGACAAGTAAAAAACTATCATTGCCTTGATATAAATTCTTACTTCTCAAGATAGAGACTAATTTACATACCTCAGAATTTGGTGTTAAGTATGAAAAGTATACTTTCCACATCACCATAATTTCGAAGGATCATTTATGGAAATCAATCCCTTTCTTTTATAAAACATCTTTTAAAAAACCTATTTATAAAATTTATAAAGCTTCTTTCATAAATCTCCTTTAAAATCTATTTATAAAATTTCATTTATAAATCTCCTTCACTTAACACATTTCCAATATTTTGACTTACCCTATCCATAGCCCAAAAACTCAAGTTCCAGATCTCACAGATAAAGGATCATCATACTCGTCGACTTTAAGCACAAAGTATTGGACTACTAAATCCATAAATAACCCAATTTGTATACAAAAATAGAACTTCAAATATTAACATCAATCTTCGATTTCAAACTTAAAACGATCTTTTAGATAACAATAAAGCTGTTCTAGTTGGGGTACTATTACCTCTCAAACCTTGACTAGACAACATTCTTATCTTTAGGATAGGTAGAAGTCTACCTAACTCGAAGTTTAATACCAAGTATACAACTCCTTAATTGTATATATTATTCATTTAAAACAATGGGTATAAATCAAACTTCTTTTTCCAATTTCCAAAATATTTTACTATAATTAGAATATTATAGTCTCTTTAAAATTCCACTTAAAAATCCTTAAAATATTCTTTTAAAATTTCCATATCAAACTTCCTCGGAAATCCTTGTTTTAATCCACATTTGATTTGAAAGAGTAGACATTTTTCCTTTATATTAAACTAAACACTTACTTTATTATCTCAAATAATTCCTTTAAATCTCATATCAAATTTCAAACCTCCTTTAAAACACTTTAAACAAAGTTTGAAACTTCATCCAAATCATAACTTTTGAGCCACCACTTTTAAAAGAGAATTTGACTTTGCAAAGTAAACCAATTTCTTTTAAATAAACCACTTGTTTAAATATTTCAAAGTAAATCTTTTATGTCACAAATCTCTTTTAAAATACTTATATAACCTTTATAAACCATATTTGAAAAGAATTTACAAATTATCTAAAATAGATAACCTTTATATTCTATAAAAATCAAAGATTTACAAAACTGCATCCACGGCGACTATCGCTATATGGACCATAAATTAAAAGACTAGATGTAGGGTAACTCCGAACCAATATAAAAATCCCTAGCGTGATCTCTCTAATTCTCTACTTTTTACTTTACTACATTTATACTTATCTATGTTTGCATCTGTGATTGTTCATTCTATGTTGACTAAAAATAAACTTGAAAGAATTTTAAAAGGATTTATAAAAATTAGGAAATACTATTCACCCCACTCTAGTGTTTAATTAGCCTTAAGATCCATAATTCCGCAACCCATATAAGTTTATTCACAAACCACTTCACTTACAATACTTAGAAACATAATGTAACATCTCGATTTTTCGACACTCGAAAATCGACATTAATACGTCCACTGTATCAATTGCCGAGCAATCGAATGCAGGAAAACCGAATTGTTATGGAGAAAAAGAAGAGGTAGAAGAAGACAGAAGAAAAAGAAAGAAGAAACAACAGAAAAACATAGAACAATATCAGAATCTCACATTCGCAGCGGAACAACATATAATAGATAAATGAATAATCTTTAAATCAAAGAACTATATCAGTTAATACGTCCACTGTATCAATTGCTGAGCAATCGAATGCAGGAAAACCGAATTGTTATGGAGAAAAAGAAGACAGAAGAAAAAGAAAGAAGAAACAACAGAAAAACACAGAACAATATCAGAATCTCACATTCGTAGCGGAACAACATATAATAGATAACTGAATAATCTTTAAATCAAAGAACTATATTAGTTTATACATTACATCATCATCAGAGTTTACAACAACAATACAACACTGGACAGTTATATAAACTTGTCCTCATACAGAATACACAGCGGAATAAATAATATCATATACAAGTGCTACGCCTCGCCATCTAGCTTGCCAATGAGCTCCACAGCATCTCCTGAATCCAGAATGACCTGATAACCTGACTCTAGACTGCCCATGTGGAAATTGGTGGCACCCAGAGTTTAGGAAGGAAACAATAAACTCCAGGTCAGTCATGGTGACTAGTGTGAGAACTAAAACAGTTATTATCTTTAAAACAACAACAACAACAAAGAAAGTGGAAAATATCCGCAATGCTTTTGGAAAATGAAACTACCATAAGACCTCCCGCCACACACACAATGCAAACGCAGAATTGGAGGAGATTTCTTCTTATGATAGTCAAACATGCTTACTACGCAAAATCATTCGATATTATTATTATTAGTGCATAGTGCATAAAACATTTTGAAAGTATAATATTAATCTTAGCCAATATAGACATTCCGAACTATGCCTACTATAGCTACCATCTAAACAGTGGGGTGCCACCATAAGTAAATGGCAGGTTCTACAACTAATACCGTACAAGGTTCATATTGGAAGATGGATTTCCAACAAATGGTCAGGCTAAGGAACTTCCTACTGTCAATGGGATCGCCTCTGGCTGGACGTCCCGAGAGTCAACCTGCTCTCTACCAACACAAGGCCGGGTTACCTCTGTCACTAGGTAACTACTACACGAATATGCCACCCCCCGGTCCTTTGGGACCTTTATCCAAGGCGCCTCGATCAAACAACAATCACACAGTAAATGAGATTGGAGTATCCACATAGGTTAAATACCAGGGCTCCATACCTAATACCACCCTTTTCCAGAAGGAAATGACATACCCTAAAGGGAGCGACCCTCATAACCTTTCCGCATCATTCCTGTTTCGACCATTTCCGGGTTGTGAGGTCTCACGATGTCTCGTCCACAAAGCTACGCTTTTTCACAAAGTCATGCTTTGATCACAAATGATCAATAAATGATCATCACACAGCAACACTCAGCATGCCACATTACCAAATTGGGAGTATATCAATGATAAATTTCAACTACATAACCTCTAAGCTCGTACGTCTCAGAGAAGGGTGTTAAGCTAAGAGAATAAATTCTCCGCCACCAAACAGAAATATATTTGAAAGAAATCAGCTTTATATCTCAAAATGTAATGTCAGACACGTAACCATACAAGTCTGTTCCGGGTTCGAACAGAACCGAAGGCACTTCCAAAGAAGCCCTTGCAATCCGGGTATTCACAATCCTGATAAAAATTCCCATCACAAAGGAAATCTCTATACCGTAGCTAACGGTGCAGAGACAATCGATAGGTCATCCTATCGTTTTCACAAATACCCGGTCTTCACCACCGGTCTTCAATACAATCCATATCTTCGTATCACTAATTCGGAATGGGTTATATGACACAAAGGTCTTTCCCGGCTAACCCGAATAGTGAGCACAATATTTAAAACATATGGATATAGGGATTTCAATTAAGTCACAACTTATTACCCAAATCCTTTCCTTTAAATGATTTAAACAAATCACCATTTTAAATCTTTTAAAAAAAAGATTTACTTCACAAAGTTTACCCAGTTTCACAAAGATTCATTCACAGATTTCCAAATCAATTTCCATTTCAATTGGATTAACCCATTAAATCCTTAAATTAAGATTTAATTTATAGCTTTCAAAATCATTCACAATTCAAGTCTTTTATAATATAAAAGATACACCATTTAAAATCGTCTTTGATTTAAAATAAAGTTTAATCATCTTCACAAAGGTTAATTCATAGTTTTTCCAAACAATTCACAATTTCATTTCAATTTAAAATGTTTCGATACAAATTGGAAATCTTTTCACTTTATGAAAGCTATTATCATTCGAAAACAGATAGTTTTCGTTTTGGGAAAAACTGGTTAAAATTACACAGTTAAAAACCATCCAAGTATAAACTTGAATATAAATTTAAATTTCCAAAACCATATTTTTAATGGTTAAAACCCCATATAAACACCTTTTATACTTATAAAATCTTTTAAACCAAAATTCCCCAATTATTGAATTCAATTTCAAAATATTGAATTCAAACTTTATATCAAATGATTTAAATTCCAATTTTATTAAGTTATTTAAAATAACTCTTATTTTTGAAACTCACTTTCAAAAACTTTCAATTCCAATTCCAAAACCATTTTAGATTCAAAAACTCAATTTCCCAAAATTGATAAAAATTTGTGACTTAACCGATTTCCATGTGAAATCCACATTTGTGTGTGTATTGTGTAGTCCACGGGTCTAACACAATAGTGCAACAACCGTCAACCATCACAGATCAAATGTAACAATATAATTGATAAGCGGTATAAACTATAAGCTTATCTTCCATTCATAGATCACAGATATATATATATCACAGATAAACAAATTACAGATCACACACAAATCAGAATATATCACAAAGCATCACATATCAAAGATGTCAAACAATTCAACATCCAATATAATCCAAACATCCATAGGTAGGATTAATTCAATTATCTGATTAATTTAAATCAGATAAATTTCTATAAATCAATTTTTACTAGTTATGGTAAATTAATAATCAATTAATTTCAAATTGATTTTCCAATTTATTTCAAAACACCAAAACAAATTTACAACGAATTTCCAAAAGATTTATTTTCAATCACCTTAAATTTATTACCAAATGGATTTCTAAGTTTATTTCCTTTTTAAAATAGATTCCTTTTTAAGAAGATAAATTCCTTTATTTTCCAAACTATTCACAGATCCAAATTTTAATAAATTCTCAACTTATAAATAATATTTTCGAAATCCATTTATTAAGCCTTTTTTTCATATTTTGAAATTTAATTCAATACAGTTCAAAAATAAGACTTTTATCTTTTAACTCCTTTTAAATTTATCCAATTATCAAAAATCAATTTTTTTGATAAATTTTCAATTTAAATTTCGAAAATCCAATTTTTATTTATTTTCGGTATCTAACGATACCAAAAATATATCCGGCTAAATTATAGCCTTCAACGATTCAAATACAATATAATCACACAGCGATTATAAATAAATCGACACACAACATTGAAATAAATTCAAATGTTTGAGGAATCCAGTTGGATCCCTCCAACCTGTTTCCCTGCATCCACAGATGTTAGCACAATACCCATTCCACTTCAATATGGAATATCACGGTATATGGGATTTATAAATACTATCCACTATTATGCGGCGCAATAGGGTCTCATCCGCTATATAATGCGGGAAATCAACTCCAAATACATATATAATACCAATTCCACTTCACGGTGAAATTATCGCGGTATATGTTTTTAATAAATAACCTCCACTTAATATACGGCGTATAGGGTCTATTCAACACAATAGATAACAATTTATCATCCAATCATCATAATCAACACTATCAACAATTTTAAATCTAACAATTTAAAATTTAAATCGAAACAAAATATTCGATTGAGTGAGGAGTTCTCACCTTGCTTTTATGACGGTTGCAGTATTTTGTTTCGAATAAAATTAAACGACCGTTTAATTTTACCCAAATTTTCACTGGCTCCAAATGACTCCAATCCAGTTCCATTGCGAAGAGCTCGTCGAAACGATTCAAACGCAAAAAGTTTCGTAATTTTTCGACCTCGTATCAAAAAGATATGATATTTAGGAGTTAACACGATTTATATATATATATATATAATTACATTTTCTTTTTAATTTAAACCCTACAATCAGATCTAGCCGTCCAATTTGAGATAGATCAAGGCCGCGCGTTTGTTACCCCCCCAGGCCAGTCGAACGCGCAACAACCCAATGTCGCCCCTTTTCATCCAATTATCGCGACCTTTTTACTCGACTCCACGACGATCAGCCACCTCCATTCGAACGCTGGCCTTCACCTCCACCTATGACCGTGAGCACGTGAAGCTCGGTCACCCTATGCTTGATAAAAACGAACCCAAAGCCGGCATTAACGCGACCCCATAACGACCACCACACAGCTCTGATTTCGATCTATGTCGTTGGATGGGTAGATGTCGAGGTGCTCTCCATCTTCCCAGTTGAAGACTTCGTCTGAAAGTTGATAGATTGAGAGAGATTTGAGGGAGAAGGAACGAAAATTCTGGCCATTGAAATGTTTTGAACTGGCGGCTAGGTTTTGAAACCCTAATAATTTTGCAAATGTGAAAATTAATGTCCTTTTATAGAAAATTCTCCAAAAACACTATTCATCAAAAAATTTCCGAACTCCAAATCGAGCGTGCCGGTTGGCGTTTCTAAGGTTTACCACACGTTCCGGACACAATGGAACGTGTTTCGGGAGCTAATTCGGTCGTATGTGAGAGTTACGGAAATAAACGATCAAATTTAAATTAAATCGATTTAAACCGATTTCGATGCGTTTTGGCTCGCCCCGGACAAACGACAACTCCGATTGACACGAAATTTGAAACCTTACAATAATTTAACATTACAGATCCGATGAAACTAGTTTCGCTGAAATCCGAGACTGTTTGAAAAATGGCTATTTTTAGTCGTCAATTAAATATTAAAATATTCAATTTCCACAAATTATCTTTAAATTCAATTTTAAAAGTTCTATAACATCATTATAACTCCAATATGATTCAATATAACTTTATAAATCATTTTTAATCACCTTTGATCCAATTATAAATTATCTACCCAATTTTAAGTATTAAATTAATAATTTAATCGTCAAATTAAATCACTATATTCGAATTAAAGTTCATTCGGCTTACAATTCTCACTTGTTAATATTTAAAATCAATTAAATATACGAATTTCAAATGACAGAAATTCTGGGTCGTTACACATAACCATATACTTATCTCAACAGTATAAGTATATTCACAAAATACTACACTTTCAACACTTAGAAAACGTTTTTCCTTTTTCCCCACTGGGCCAAAACAATTGTCATTTAAAACATTGTTACTATTGACCTAAACCACTTTCCTTTTGATTTAGGTAAGCGGGTCGTACGGAAATTAAATCAAATATACTTACCACCGCTTTTTGATTTCAAGCAGTACTATCCCTTGATTAATAATAAGATCGGACAAGTTAAAAACTATCCTTGCCTCGACATACATTCTTACTTCTCAAGATAGAGACTATTTTCCATACCATAGAATTTGGTATTAAGTATGAAAAGTATACTTTAAACACCACCATAATTTATAAAGATCATTTATGGAAATCAAATCCCTTTCTTTTTATAAAACGTCTTTTAAAAAATATATTTATAAAATTTATAAAGCTTCTTTCATAAATCTCCTTTAAAAATATATTTATAAAATTTCATTTATAAATCTCCTTCACTTGACACATTTCTGTTATTTTGACTTACCCTATCCCAAGCCTAGAAACTCAAGTTCTAGATCTCACAGATAGAGGATCAGCATACTCGTCGGCTTTTGGTACAAAGTATTGGACTACTAAATCCATAAATAACCCAATTTGTATACAGAAATAAGACTTCAAATACTTAACATCAAACTTCGATTTCAAACATAAAACTATCCTTAAGATAATAATAAAGCTGTTCAAGTTGGGGTACTATTACCTCTCAAACCTTGACTAGACAACATTCTTATCTTTAGGATAGGTAGAAGTCTCCTACCTCGAAGTTTAATACCAATTATACAATTCCTTAATTCCGTATATTATTCATTTAAAACAAAGGGTATAAATCAAACTTCTTTTTCCACTTTCCAAAATCTTTTACTATAATTAGAATATTATAGTCTCTTTAAAATTCCACTTAAAAATCCTTAAAATATTCTTTTAAAATTTCCATATCAAACTTCCTCGGAAATCCTTATTTTAATCCACATTTGATTTGAAAGAATAGACATTTTTCTTTTATACTATAATAAACACTTGCATTATTATCTCAAGTAATTCCTTTAAATCTCATATCTAATTTCAAACCTCCTTTGAAACACTTTAAACAAAGTTTGAAACTTCATCCAAATCATAACTTAAAAGACACCACTTTTAAAAGAGAATTTAATTTTGCAAAGTAAACTGATTTCTATTAAATAAACCACTTGTTTAAATATTTAAAAATGAATCTTTTATGTCACAAATCTCTTTTAAAATACTTATATAACCTTTATAAACCATATTTTCAAAGAGTTTACAAATTATCTAAAATAGATAACCTTTATATTCTACAAAAATCAAAGATTTCCAAAACTGCATCCACGACGACTATCGCTATACGGACCATAACTTCTAAAACTTTGTTTTATAAATAAAATAGCTTTTAAACACAACTTCTTTCTATATTTTATACTATTATATGTATAGAAAACATTTTACTTCAAAATAAAAGTTGAAGCCATATAAAATCCAAAAGTACGACTTTTAAAATTTGAAAGAGGCTAGCGACTATTATTGCTTTTAAACAAAACCGCTATTTACTTTTAGTTTCAAAAGAATTCAACTTTCAAGTTATATAAAAAAAATCAACTTTATATCACATCAAAGAAGTATAGAGATCATATGTACAACATTATATACATGGAAATAAAATATTGAAACATGAATAAAATACATGTCATCGAAGTGCTTCTATAGCGACTATCACTATATGGACACTTCAATTTCAAGTCCAAGTCCCCTACTAATCCTTATGTTCCATTTCGTATATACGAATAAAAGTCCAAGTCAAATCATATTTCATCGGATTTACATATGTTCTAAAATGTAAGTCCATATTTTCAAGTCCATTACATATGCTATTTAAACCAAGAAACTAATGTGCTTTCCAAAGCACTACAACATACACGACGATATGTTTTTCCAAAGCAATAGTCAACATTCACATTAAAATATAATTTAATCATCACAAGATACCATTTTTATCTAATATACATATTAAAAAGGTAATTTTCAAGGTAAGAATTCTCACTTTAAAACCAAGCTAATCCAAATCTAGCCTCTTAGAAACTAACAATCACTTGCTATCATCACCAAACTACATAAGATCCAACCTTTCACCACAAAATGACTAAGCAATGTCTCCTACACCATCCTAATGCTTAAGTATTTCCTCTCTCTTTCTCCTTTGCTCCATCTTTCTCAACTCTTAGATTGATAGAAAGTGATGTGGTTTTGTTTTAAAGACTAAACGTAGTTTGGAAGAGACTAAAGAAGATTGGAAGAAGTTATGGAAGAAAGAAGTGAAAAGAAAAGGAAAAGGGAAGCCATTTTTGAGTTTTTAAAACCTTGAAATCTTTTGAAAATATTTGAAAAACAAAATAAAATAATGAAGTGATAAGAGAGATGTGAAAGGAATAAACCCCATGTGCTTGCCTTAACTTATGTGCACATTACTTCACTTATGTCCTTTATCATTTTAAATTAAAGGAGAAAAGTCCTCTCCCCTTAACACGTTACTAATTATATTCTAGAAGTAACTAATGACTCTCACTTTAACTAATCCATTTGATACCAATTCGAATTGTTATTATATGTTCATTTTCTACTATACAAGTTCCAAAATGTTGGAACAAATTTTAGTGAATAAAAAGTTGATTTTCGACAAAACGTTTTTCGGTCACGTTTTCACTTTTACTTTAAAGTATATATTTTTGTTAACCAATTTTCATAATGATTTCACCATCATTATTTATTAATTAAAAGAGGGCTATTTGACCATTAAAAACCACTAATTGAATATTTAAAATTAATTAAATATTCACAACTCAAAGTGATAAAATTTCGGGTCGTTGCACTATATGTATTGATCTATATGCCATTATTATGATGTACTCCTATTATGTTTGTTGGAGAGGACCAGATGGCTAGAGTCCACCCTAGAGGCGTGATCATGGGGTCGCACCCCAGGTCTATGACACTATATTATATAGCTTGGTGCTACAACTATGCACGCATTTGCCCATGTGTCACCTAGGCCTGCAGTCCTGTTACTTGTAGGGGCAATTAGAGTGTCGTGACTTATTATTCCTTGCATTGACGAGCACACCGGTGGATACTTGACACGATGTCGTGATGTTAACAAAGAGTATAGAGACTCCATGTCTTTGGAGCTTTCTTAGTGCTATCATTCTACCTTCTGGTACTAACGGAGTAGTAGATTGGCATATACAATTGATAAACATCACTGGAGTATAGCTATGGGTTAGATGACCCATATAGTGTTATTGGGACTTTATCATACAGTCATATCCTATTATGACACTTTCTTATAGTATTGATATGAGGAGATGAGATTATACCTGTGATGTATGACCAGAGTATAGTGGATTCTAATTTATATTGATAGGCGGCCTATCCTATCTTTTACATATATTGATAATGATTTTTCATCGAGATTGAGAGATATATTTAGATGGTGCTTCGAGCCAGCCTAGTTATACTTACCGTTATCTCTTTTATTGATATTTCTGGAGTTATTAATGATTTCTGGATAGTATGATTCACCTATTTATGTTGATTATATGATTTCTGATTCGATGTATTTCTATATGGGTGATGACATATTTTGATATCAGAGATAATTATATCATATGGTTTTGAGTTGTTTGGGAGACAAGATGCCTTTATTATTATTTGTGGCATTATACTGATATTCCATGCATATATTTCTATATCTATATACATACTTTGACATGTCGTCTGATGTTTTTAGTATATCTGGTAGTGTTATCTTATTATTATTCCTTGTTTATACCTTGTTATCCATGTTATAGATCCTTAATTAGAATAGTATAGCTGTGTGTTATTTATTTAATACTTAGGTCAATCCAAGATATTTCAGGTAAAGGGACGACTTAACCAACATTTGATTTATTAGGCTTAGAGGAGTATTATACTAGGATAATTACATGATATTTGTGTTATACTGATACACTATATATATATATGTATATATGCAACGACCTACATTTTTGGACAGTTTAAATCGACAACAAACCACACATGTCAGACTCAAACCATTCAAAAGGGAGGATTGTTATGGGGTAAATAAGAAAAGAAGAGAAAAGAAGGAAAAACAAAACATAGAATCTCACAGCGGAATGACAAAATATAATAATTAAATAAACAGTTCATGAAGCTGTTTTACAAATAACATTTGATTACACTTTTACAATATAGATCAAACTTACATACAACAAAAATAAATAACAATGCAGCGGAACAACATGATGCAGTGGGATAAATATAAAAATAATAATAATACTAAATCTTTGTCTTCGTCCTCCAAAAGCAGTCTTCGATACACTGAAAAACTCAGACTGACCCGAGCGAATTGAAAAGACAAAACACTCGAGTCAGAACTAAAAGATCTTATGTAAGTTAAATCAACAGTAGATACATATGAGTGTAATGGCGTCGGAGATGTTTACATAATTTGACATCTTCTATCCAGTGTCTAACGTGAGTGCAATAACTTAAGAGATGTTCGGGATTACATCTCCTAAGGATCCGTTAAACTATCTACATACATAGTACAATACGCTATTATAATAGTGTCTACAGTAAAGTAAACTATTAAAATAGCGTTAAGGCGTTACCCGTATCCCCCTTAACACATTTTATATATTCCCGTAGTCTATATAGTACCGTAAGCTCCACCAAACTAGTGGTTTACCCAGAGGGCACTCCATAAGTACGGTACAAAACAAACTCGTAGTTGGCGCGATAAGGCATGTGACAAGGCACGCGAGGCAATGCCCAGGGTAGGATACTACCGTTTTGCGGATCCAGACTGGTGGTAACGCATAGCAGCTACTACCGCCCACCTCGGAACACACTCCCATAATCAAATCAAGGCGTGGCCACCACATCAATCACAAGTCATAATATGGTACCGAAGAAGCATGTCCGATCGGAGGTGCGACCTCACTTGGCCCGACGTGGCTCCTGTTTTAGTCACATCAAGCTGACTCGCGGGAGTCAGGGCTACTTTAATACCTCATACAGAATCGTTCGCCAAACCATCCTACTTCATTCTGGAATCTCCAGCATGTACACAGTTGTTAAAGTGGTTTTCGGTATTGATAGAGAGTATGACTATATCTGATCCTAGTCGCTTTAACCAACCAAACGCTTATTTCACACCGGATGGTTCTTTTACATTTCCAAAACCATTTCATAATTGATATCAAAATATCATATTCAATTCAAACCATATCACTTTTGAAACCATATTCCTTTCGAAATCATATCACTTTTAAAATCATATTTACTTTCGAAATCATACTTCCAAAATAGGTTAAACCTTCCTTTAAAATCATCATATTTACTCAGAATATGTTATTTTACTAGAAAATATTATTTCAAATCCCAACTTAGATTATAACATCATTTAACCATATTCCCTTTTAAATCAAGGATTTAAATATAGCAGTCCAACCTTGCACCGGTTTACTTTTAGAAAATAGTTTAGATAGTTTTAAAATAGTTTAAAATAGTTAAAATACTTTAAAATAGTTTAAAAATAGATGAAAATAGTTTAGGTGGATTTAAGATAGATTAAATAGATTTAAGATAGATTAAATAGATTTAAAATAGATTAAAATAGATCAAGATAAATTAAAATAGTTTAAATTGATTAAAATAGTTAAAATAGTTGAAAATAGATTAAATTAGTTTAATAGTTTGAAAATCTTAAAATTCTGGATTTTTAGAATAATAAATCTTTGAATAGTATATATCAAAATAATTAAGTTTGAAATTGATATCAAATTAAACTATTTCTGTCTTTTCAACAAATCTAGAGCACATCCATATTTCAAATCACCAACTCGAATTTAAACTTCCAATTCAATTTTTCATTTAACCATCTCAATTTATATTGATTATAAATCCATGGTTGAACTACAATTTTGAACCACCTCAATTTTATAAATTTCAAAATTTAAATCTTTAAACATTTCCAATAACTCCCTTTAGATAAATTTCGGTTATATTTCAAATTCAACTTTGAAATTTCCATTTTATTCTCTTAACAATTCAATAAACCAACTCCAATTTCAACCTTTAAAGCTTGGATTTCGAAAATAATTCAGTTTATATAAATCAAAATTTATTTCAAAATATCATTTAACTGAATTCCAATTTTAATGATTTAAAATCATTTAATTTAACCAATCTGATGTCCATATATAATTTTCTACCATATGGTCAAGTGATACGGATATTTATTATTTCAATTCGCAAATATTTAACATTTATGAGTATATCATTTCAACCCACAATCCCAAAATTAATTTCAAATCCATGAATCCACTCGAGTCTACCATTTCAACCCATAACGATTTCTCCCTAATCTATCAAATCGTTCGGGTATGTATCATTTCAACCCATAAGGAACTTGCGGTATTATAACAATATAAAATATAACATTCAGTCGTCCAATATCAACAATCAACATCCATCACAATCACCATTCAAACCAATCAATAAACAATAACAAGTGACTGATTATTAATAATGGGTATTAATTGGCAATTTAGAATTTAATAATAAATTAATGGCGATAATATTCAATAAAAGTCAGATTTAACTGGAATGAAAATTTAAATATACCAAACATCAACCAATCAATTTCTAATTGCATCATAAATTTAGTTTAACTAACATAAGGTAATTTAGTAGTCGTGAGTGGGTTAAAACACTCACCTTTGATTTCAAATTGATTTGAAATCCAAAATAAGGCCCAAAATTCCACGGTCTCAGAATTTGTCCAAACTAGTTCCATAATGTCCGGAATTTTGATACGATCGCAGTGGAGAAAACCGTGCGTGAATCCGAGCATGTATGTAAAAGTTATGGTAGTTAGAAGATTTTACGTTTTAAATTGAAATTAAATTAAATAATATAATAAAACAAAGCTAACATGTTACCTGCCACGTTCAAACACATTAGCGTCTCCTACAGTGAACCCTAACCGATCGCATATCTCAACCTGATTAAAGCCCCCACCTTCAATCATATAACGCCACTACCTCGTCAAACGCCCACAAGATCCAAGACCGCCACCGCCACCAGCGTCCATGGCCGACCTACCTCGCTCCGTGCGCCGCGACTCCCTCTAGCCACCCTCGAACGAAAGTGGCCGCCGCCCCCTTTAACCTCTAATTTCCGTGCATCCAAACACAGTTGACACGAGATAGCCTCATGGATCGAAAGCCCTCAGCCTCCTCTACGCGCCCATACCTCCCGATCGACTCCTTGTCGCAAATCCACCGTTAAATCTTCATGACTACACGCGAACGGCTGAAAATAGTTTCCTAAATTCTAGACACACAGAGACCCGAATCGAAAACAAACTACAGATCTAGCTTGCGCTCATCGAGAGCTTCGAATCGGCATATAATATGACAGGGTTTGGAGGAGTTTGAATTTTGAAATTGATTTGAAATTGATTTGAAATAGGATTTAGGGTTTGTATGTGAAATTTGTTTCTACCATTAGAAGAAGGAGTTAGCCAGAGAGAATTATACGTACAATGATGAGAAATAAAAAGGCTGCTAGGGTTAGAACAAAACCATTTATATGAACAAAGCCCGATAAAAAAATGAACACGCAGATTGATTTGAATTGACAATAACGACCCGAAAAGCCCGTTCTGCCTCCGAAACGAAAGTGGGTCATTCCATATATCAAAATAGATGTTTTCGATATTTTTAACTCAATGGAACAGGTTTCAAGTCCTAATTCCATCGTAAGAAGAAGTTAGCTTTTAAAATCAGTTTATTTCAAATTGAATTCAATTAAATTGATTTCTACGTGTTTCAATCCTGTACGATCAAACGACAAGTCCGATCGTGTGACGCCCCACCCTGAGACCCACATTAACAAAGAGTATTACTGGGTAATACTGTCTGTTAATGCGGAGAATAGGGCTGGTTAGGAGCGACCATCTATAGCTTTGTCATAAACATCTATTAAATACGTCGATTAATGCTCTATTTTTTTTCTATCTTAAGTGGATCGACATATCTAATAAATGTTTAATACAAAATTATAGGTGGCTAATGGATCTATCAGAACAAAATGCAAAAACTAAAATTTACATCACATTACTGAATAGCAAACAGCAGATATATACATATATACAGATACATCCCTGGTACAATACAAAATGATACATCATAAGTGGTTCGAAGACCACACTATATAGAACGAGTCAAAATAATATACATATCAGAGTCAAGAAAAAAACTACAACAACAAAATGTGATAGACAGATATCTAAGCGGAAGCATCTAAGCAAAGCTAAGTCCAAAAGCTGCTATCTAGCCTGAAACAACTCCGTCTGACCCAAGTATAAAATACACGGGTCAGTCTAACTAAAACAATCAATTTAGTAAGATAAGTGATAATATGAAGCATAAGGTAAAGGGTGATCATTCTTCTCAAATGAGAAGAAATAATAGCATAAGTAAGTACATTTCATTACTTCAAGTGAAGTAGTATCACTAGCATGTATAATCTCGAAAGAGATAACTCAATATTAAAACAACAAAGCAAAAACATGCCTCATATCATCGGCATAACCTAAAACAACTATAATGGTTTGGAGAAACCATAACTCCTAAATAGGAGAAATCTCAAAACTCAAACTCGCTAAAATGGCAAACCCAAATATATTCTCATAATAGAGAAGTCTCAATCATAAAATACGCCAAAAATGGAAATCTTATATATCTCCAAAAAGGAGAGTATAAATCTCAAATAAACGCCAAGTGTTGGCAAACTCAAAATCTCAAATATAGAACTCGATAAGGAGTCCAAGTTTCCAAAGATGTAATCGCCATATATAATGTCTCGGACGGCTCAAATGGCCGAGTATGTAAAATGGCGATACACTTGGAAAATCACAAAGAAATCAATGAAATCGTCCCAAAGATATAGCACGTGCTTACGGCCGAAGCCCGCCAAGTACCGTTCTATCAAAATAAGGCGCCACATATCAAATGGACAAACGTCCCGAAGGACAACATCCCAAAGGACAAATACGTCTCGAAGACAAACGTCCTGAAGGACAACATCCCGAAGGGCAAATACGTCACAATGACAAACATCCCGAAGGACAAATGACCCGAAGGTCCAGTACTGGCAAATACGTCTCTTAGACAAATGTGTCACAAACTCTCAGATAGAAACCCGAAAAGTGTTAACGTGCGTCCCATACCACACGTTTGCAATTAACGGTTTACTAACCGCTAGCCAATGCCACACCAGAAAGCAGTAAAAATATTTGCCTCATCTCATCGGCTAATACGACCCGAAGGTCAAAACGATCAAACGGACAAGTCAAGAATTAACCGATAAGATAAACGCACGTGTCTCATACCACGTGTTTTACCAAACCATTTAATTCTCCTTCTCATTCGCTCGAATAGTGAAAAAACGTGTATTTTATATATAAAATAATTTATTTGAGAAAACAAGCTTTTAAAACAATTTTTCGAAATCGTTTTTGAAAGCAAACTTTGAAAATTCCCTTATTATAGAAAATATATAGATTTTATAGCTTGAAAATAATTTAAAAATATTATATAATAATTATTTCAAAAGCAAATTTATTTTAAAAATTATTTCAAAATTATTTAGAAAAACCCGTGCTCGAAATCAAGGAAAAACATTGAAAATTCCCAAAAACCGACATTCGAATTCATCTCAAAAACGATTCATTTTGAATCACAAATTCTCCAAAATTTTGGCTAGCCTATTGATAGGCGTCATAGCCTTCAAAACAGTTCAGAAATATCAAAAATACAAGATGCAGAAGTCGGAAATCGGATGGAAAAAGGAAGAACAAAAATGCACAAGCAAAAACAATACCCAGGTCTGAAATCTTATCCGGGTTCAACTTTCAGACACAATTTGAATGGCTTAATGACCTCAGAATGGTCTAAAATTTGATACACACAAAGTAGAAAATTTTAACTATGAACTGGAAAAAGATTCACTGAATTCCGACATGAAATGGTAAAGATATGAAATTTCAAACATGGACTCAGGCCATGTTGAATTCTGCCCAGGTCTGAAAACCCTCTCGGTTTTAACTTACAGACATGAAACAGGTGACCAAACTATCTCTGATTGAACTGAAAATTGGTATGCATATAGTAGAAAACTTCAACTTTCAAATAAAGAAAGAATCAATGAATTCCGATAGGAAATGAAAAAGATACGTTGTCTCAAACATGGACTCAGGCCATGTTTGCAGCAGCTCAAACGGAAAATATGCCCAGGTCTGAAAACCATCTCGGGTTCAATTTACAGGCATAAAACAAAGGACCAAACGATCTCTGATTGAATTGAAAATTGGTTTGAACATAGTAGAAAACTTTATCTTTCGAATAAAAAAGAATCGATAAATTCCGACAGGAAATGAAAGAGATATGCTGTCTCAAACATGGACTCAGGCCATGTTTATAGAAATGTGTACAGGCAAAAATCTGGGTTCGTATTGATTTTGCAGCAAAGTTTTCAGGTATCAAACGAAAGAGTTTTGCTATGAAATTTTGCAGGCATATACTGCAACACATGAACTATCAACAAAAGAAAATCCCGTAGCATTTCGTTGCCGAAATTGAGAGAAAATGACATGCAAAGTGACACCCAAGCACAGTTTTCACAAAAACAAACATCAACAAAAAAATCAATATATTGAAGCTATTTTTGCATAGATTTTTGGCATTTAAAGTTTTGCTTCAGCTAGCATTTGTGAGCAGTTAACTCACCTTGCAATGAAGATCAAAAACCCGGATTTGTGCTGAAAGGAGAGAGCTTGGAGATGGATTTGGCTTCAAGAACCTGTAAAAATGAGAAGTAGATACATGCAAACAAAGAAGAAATTGTTATAGACAATCAAATTCACAAATTTGGATTTTTGATGAAAAGATTGTATTTTGGAAATGATTACCTATTGAAATCTCTTTGGATTTGATTAAAACAACAATTTTGATTGAAGAAAATGAAGATTTGCCTTTGAATTGAGAAAGGGGTAAAGTTTGCTCTCTTTTTTCTTTTTTTGGCTTACTGTAAAATGAAAGTACGTACAGGAAGAAGAGATGTTGTTCTCTTCTCTCCTACAAGCTAAAGAAAATAAATAGGCTTGGACCCAAATTAAAATAAAATAGCCTAACTAAGTAATTCACTTACTTAAAACAAAATATGCACATGTAATTAAATCAAACCAATGTGTTTCAACAAAATTTCTTCAAAATAAATTTTGACAAACACATTATCATGTTAAATAAAATATTTTTCAACATATAACAAGATAATTTTACTCTAATATTTACATACAATAACATTTTTTACTTTAAAAATTACACAAAATTAATTCTCTTGTGTAATAAAATATAACAAACCATTTTTCATCATTTTTATGATCAATACTTATTTTTAAATCAAATTTCACCTTTTTATTTTAAATAAACACATTGTAAAAATCAAATACTTCCTTTAAAAATTATTAAAAGAAGCATTTGGCAATTATTACAAGAATTATTGCATTATCTCTAAAAAAATTATATTTCACTCATTTATCTCACAAATAAACAAAATAAAGTTTCCAAAACTTTATTTTCACATTTCATTTCCAAAATCCATTGTTTATTCCAAGTAAATAATTTAAATCTCCAATTTATTTAATTCATAATATTAAATTATAACTACAGTTATAATTTAATATTTACAGGTAATCTTCAAAACCAGGGTTGTTACTGACTTTCCCCTTATAATAAATTGCATCCTCGCAATTTCTAGGGAAGAGCTGTATTCAGCACAATTTATTTCATCAATCAAAAGAAAAAGACAAGCTTGAGATAAAAATATTCTCACCATCACTATGAGAAGAAAGAAAACCAGGGTAGGATCGCTTGAGAAACTCTCTGGTTTCCCAAGTGCAGTCGTTGGGATTAGCGAACCATTGAATTTTCACGAGGGGCACATCCTAATTTTGAAGGCATCTCACCTCCGAAGCAAGTATGTGAATAGGCTGCTGCACAACAGATAGATCAGGTAGATCTCAAGCTCTTAAAAATAAGAAGAATCGATAATAGAATCCAACTCTCGAAGACACTTCCAAAGCTGAGAGACGTGAAACACGTCATGAATGCCAGATAGATGAGCTGGAAGTGAAACTTTATAAGCCATAAGGCTAATACGTTCAGTAATAGGAAACGGTCCTATAAAGCGAGGAGCCAATTTCCTAGTCCTATTGAAACGCATAGCCCCCTTCAAAGGAGATACACGGATATACACAAGGTCACCAATAGAGAACTCGAGAGGCTTCCTATGGTTGTCCACATAGGATTTCTGACGGCTCTGTACCTCTTTCATTCTCTGATGGATAAGAATAATCTTCTATGAAGCTTCATGAATAGAATCGAGGCCTGAAATAAGCTTCTTCCCAGATTCCAACCAACATGAAGGTGATCGACATGGCCTTCCGTATAAGACTTCAAAAGGAGCCATTCCGATACTAGACTGAAAGCTGTTGTTGTAGGAGAACTCCACAAGAGGTAAGTGGTCCTCCCAACTAACACTAAAATCTAGAATGCAAGCACGAAGAAGATCCTCGAGAATACGATTCACCCATTCAGTCTGTCCATCAGACTGCAGATGATATGTTGTGCTGAAATTAAGCTTTGTTCCCAAAGCTTGCAGAAGACTCTGCCAGAAATGACTCGTGAAAAGTGGATCACGGTTACAAACAATCGAACTAGGAATACAGTGAAGTCTCACGATTTCCTTAATATAAAGCTTGGCCAGATGAGAAGCGGTCCTATTAGACTTAATAGGAATGAAGTGAGCTGACTTGGTGAGGCGGTCAACAATAACCCAAATACTACAATGGCCCGATCTCGAACGAGGTAGGCCATCTATGAAATCTATGGAAGTCTAATCCCATTTCCACAACGGGGCCTCAAGAGGCTGAAGAAGACCAGAAGGGCGCTGATGCTCGGCTTTGATGAGTTGAAAAGTCATGCAATTACTCACATAACTTGCCACATCACGCTTCATACCTTCCCAATAATAAAGGCGACTCATATCGGCATATATCTTGCTACTACCGGGATAAATGGTATACTTAGAACGGTCACAATCATCGAGAATGTCCCGCCTAAGATCAGAATCAGAAGGCATGATTAAACGATTCTTCTTGTGAAGACACCCATGAGAATCAATGTTGAAATCCCTCAACTCCTCGCCATGGGATTCAGACTCACAAATATGAATAAGATGTACAAGATCTGGATCTTGCCGTTGTGCATCGGTAATACGATCCAATAAGATGGGTCGAGCTTCCAAACTGAATAATAAAATAGGAGAATCAGAAGCTGGAGCACGATCACGAATATCACAAAATGATAGGGTCTCTAAAACATCCCACTCAGCTAGCATCATAGAAACAACAACTGAGTGTTTGCGAATTAGCGCATCAACAACTCGGTTCCCCTTTCCAGGAGTATACTGGATATCGGAGTCATAAAAGGTGAGGAACTCGAGCCAACGCTATTGTCGAATATTGAGCTCCTTCTGGGCGAACAGATACTTCAAAGATTTGTGATTGGTATAGAGAATGAAGCGCTCGCCTAATAGATAATGTCGCCAAATCTTCAAAGCAAAGACTATGGCGGCTAGCTCTAGGACGTGAGTGGCATAGCGAACTTCATTCGGTCGCAGTTGCCTAGAAGCATAAGCAACTACCCGATCTCTCTGCATAAGCACGGCACCATGGCCACATCTACTAGCATCGGTGTAGACAACAAGATCATGATTCCCTTCGGGAACCACAAGAATAGGAGCATTAGTGAGAAGTCCCTTCAACTGCTAAAAAGAAGCTTCACACTTTTCAGACCAAATAAATCGAATGCCTTTCCTGGTAAGGCTAGTCAGAGGAAGCACGATGCAGGAAAAGTCCTTAATGAATCGACGATAATAACCACCAATCCAAGGAAGCTACGAATCTCAGTAACATTCTCAGGCCACTTCCAATTCTGGATGGCTTCGATCTTCGATGGATCAACTGAAATAACCTCAGAAGAAACAACGTGGCCTAAGAACTTCACCTTATTCTGCCAAAAGTGGCACTTGGAGAATTTAGCTTTGAGTTGATGTTAACGAAGGGTACTTAAGACAATCCTTAAATGGTGAGCATGACCAGCTTCAAACTTAGAATAGACAAGGATTTCATCAATAAACACAAGGACAAACTTATCGAGATATTCCTGGAATACTCGATTCATAAGATCGACAAAGAAAGCAGGAGTGTTCGTCAAACCGAACAGCATAACGAGCCACTCATAAGATCCATAACGAGTGCGGAAAGCTGTGAGGGGTATGCTATCCTCCGCAACTCATAGCTGATGAAAACCAGTGGCAAGGTCGAGTTGAGAGAAGACCTTAGCACCACTAAATTGATCGAACATATCGTCGATCGTAGGCAACGGATACTTATTCTTGATGGTCAACTCATTAAGCATGCGGTAGTCGATGCAAAGCCTAAGAGTACCATCAGACTTCTTCAAGAAGACAACCGCAGCACCCCACGATAAAGAACTAGACTGGATAAACTGCTTAGCTTCAAGCTCCAAAAGCTGCTTCTTGAGTTCCTCATTTTCCTTTGTAGATATCCTCGTGGGAGGACGACTAACTGGCTGCGCGCCTGGAATGAGATCAATGAAGAACTCGATAGCCCGCTTGGGTGGTAAACCCAAAACAGGATCAAACACATCAAAGAAGTCATAAACAACAGGAATACGAGATATATCATCATAATCTCATGAGTCGAGAGAAAATAAAGATGCTTCGGAATTATCCACATTTCAAAGAACAAGTGATAGCGGAGCAGACGAATCTGGATGTCGAAGATATAAAACTCTCTTAGAACAAATAATCCTGGCATTGTATCGCACTAGCCAGTCCATACCCAAAATCATATCAAAACCCAGAAAAGAAATAACGTTCAAATTCGCATGGAAAGAAAATCCACACAAAATAATCTCAACATCCTCATAAAGCATGCTAAGGGTTGCGGATCTCCCGATAGGATTCGCAATTCTCAATGAAGTAATCAAACAAGAAACATCCAAAGGAACAGCATCGACGAGCTCCTTCGATACGAATGAATGTGATGCACGCGTATCAAAGAGGACTCAAATAGAACGGTCATGAAACAACAAAGAACCTTCAAGGATAGAAGGAGATGTACCTCTACACTGAGAAGAACCTCCAGAAGCATCCATAACATGCAGCTTGCCAGATTCGGCATTACTCGGAGCAACAGGACTTACAATAGCGGCAAAATAGAGGCTCAGTACAGTCTTGAATCATATGATCAGAGGATCCATAGTTGAAACACCCCTTCTGAGTAGGAGGTGCTCCACAAGGCTGAGAACTAGAACCAGAACCAACATAATTCTTCTTCTTGTTGTGAGGAAAAGACTTCGACTTTTGAAAAGGGAACCTCCTTTTATTGGGGTTCTTATGAACCTCAATCTCATCACTACTATCCCTCTCTTTCTCGACGGCTTCGAGGTGATGCGCCAAGTCAACTAACTCCTCGAAAGACAACTTGAGTTGGAGCATCAAAGACTTCTTCAGATATTTCTTCAAACCAGATACAAACTTCAAATTCTTCTTGTACGAGGTGCTGATATATTAGAGACCATATTTGGATAAGGCCTCGAATGGAGATACATAGTCAAAAACGGAAGACTTCCCTTGCTTTAATTCGAGGAAGCGACGGGCTAATAAAGCTTTCTCTGATTCGGGAACGAACTTAAACTCGAACCGTTCCCTAAACTGTGTCCAAGTGAGAGTCGACTCATCGAGCTCAGCAATGAGAAGCTCGTACCGGTCTAGAGCACGCTCTTGCAGCATACTCGATGCTACAAGAACTCAATGGTGGTCAGAAAGATCCATGCGAGAGAAGATGTGCTCGCAGATGTGAATCCAAGCCTGGACCTCTAATACAGACTCGGAGCCTTTGAACAGCTTCCCTCCGAGATGGGAGAAATCACTATGCATGCGCGCAAAGGTAGACTTGCATGGAGGAGATGCTGGAGTAGGAGCTGGAGGCTGAGTGCTCCTAAACAACTCCATAAACTGATAGGCAGACATGTATACGCCATCTGGATGCGAGCCGCTGGATTGCCCAGCATCCGAGCGATGTCCTCTGCCTCTTCCAGCCATTAGCTGAAAGTTAAGATAAGATAAAGATTATTCACAGGGTAGGTGTCATTAATTCAAATATGGAATATTACGAAATTAAAATGCATTCCTAGATGTATTCCCAACTTATATCTACCTCAAAGGACACGAAAAGGTTAAGGACACGATGATTAGGTGATTTGTAACACTTGTACTATACTTTGATGTACCGTAATATATGTTGTTGTTCTGTGTTTATCATATTTTGTTCTGAACTCAGCTCCGATACCAAGCTGTGACGCCCCACCCTAAGACCCAAATTAACAAAGAGTATTACTGGGTAATATTGTCTGTTGATGCGGAGAATAGGGCTGGTTAGGAGCGACCGTCTATAGCTTTGTCTTAAACATCTATTAAACACGTCGATTAATGTTCTAATTTTTTTTCTATCTCAAGTGGATCAACATATCTAATATATGCTTAATACAAAACTATAGGTGGCTAATAGATCTATCAGAACAAAATACAACTACTAAAATGTACATCACATCACTGAACAGCAAACATCAGATATATACATATATACAGATACATCCCCGGTACAATACAAAATGATACATCATAAGTGGTTCGAAGACCACACTATATACAATGAGTCAAAATAATATACATATCTGAGCCAAAAAAAGACTACAACAACAAAAGGTGATAAACAGATATCCAAGCGGAAGCATCTAAGCAAAGCTAAGTCCAAAAGCAGTTATCTAGCCTGAAACAACTCGGTCTGACCCGAGTATAAAATACACGGGTCAGTCTAGCTAAAACAAACGGTTTAGTAAGATAAGTGATAATATGAAGCATAAGGCAAAGGGTGATCATTCTTCTCAAATGAGAAGAAATAATAGTATAAGTAAGTACATGTCATTACTTCAAGTGAAGTAGTATCACTAGCATGTATAATTTCAAAAGAGATAACTCAACATTAAAACAACAAAGCATAAACATGCCTCATATCATCGGCATAACCCAAAACAACTATAATGGTTTAGAGAAACTATAACTCTTAAATAGGAGAAATCTCAAAACTCAAACTAGCAAAAATGGCAAAGCCAAATATATTCTCATAATAGAGAAGTCTCAAACATAGAATACGCCAAAAATGGCAATCTCATATATCTCCAAAAAGGAGAGTATAAATCTCAAATAAACGCCAAGTGTTGGCAAACTCAAAATCTCAAATATAGAACTCGATAAGGAGTTCAAGTTTCCAAAGATGTAATCGCCATATATAATGTCTCGGACGGCTCAAATGGCCAAGTTTGTAAAAAGGCGATACACTTGGAAAATCACAAAGAAATCAATGAAATCATCTCAAAGATATAGCACATGCCTATGGTTGAAGCCTGCCAAGTACTGTTCTCTTAAAATAAGACGCCACGTCTCAAATGGACAAACATCCCGAAGGAAAAATACATCACAAAGATAACTGTCCCGAAGGACAACATCCCGAAGGGCAAATACGTCACAATGACAAACATCCCGAAGGACAAATGACCCGAAGGTCCAGTACTGACAAATACGTTTCTTAGACAAATGTGTCACAAACTCTCAGATAGGAGCCCGAAAAGTGTTAACGTGCATCTCATACCACACGTTCGCACTTAACTCTTTGCTAACCGCTAGCCAATGCCACACTGAAAAGTAGTAAAAATATTTGCCTCATCTCATCGGCAAACACGACCCGAAGGTCAAAACGATCAAACGGACAAGTCAGGAATTAACCGATAAAATAAACGCACGTGTTCCATACCACGTGTTTTACCAAACCGTTTAATTCTCCTTCTCATTCGCTCGAATAGTGCAAAAACATGTATTTTATATATAAAATAATTTATTTGAGAAAACAAGCTTTTAAAACAATTTTTCGAAATCGTTTTTGAAAACAAACTTTGAAAATCCCTTAATTATAGAGAATATATAGATTTTATAGCCTGATAATAATTTAAAAATATTATATAATAATTATTTCAAAAACCAATTTATTTTTAAAATTATTTCAAAATTATTTAGAAAAACCCATGCTCGAAATCAAGGAAAAAAATTGAAAATTTCCAAAAACCGACGTTCGAATTCATCTAAAAAACGATTCATTTTGAATCACAAATTCTCCAAAATTTTGGCAAGCCTATTGAAAGGCATCATAACCTTCAAAATAGTTCAGAAATATCATAAATACAAGATGCAGAAGTCGGAATCGGATGAAAAAAGAAGCCAGAACAAAAAAATGCACAAGCAAAAACTACCCAGGTCTGAAATCTTCTCCGAGTTCAACTTTCATACACAATTTGAATGGCTTAATGACCTCGGAATGGTCTAAAATTTGATACACACAAAGTAGAACAATTTAAATATGAACTGGAAAACGATTCACTGAATTTCGACATGAAATGGTAAAGATATGAAATTTCAAACATGCAATCAGGCCATGTTGAATTCTGCCCAGGTCTGAAAACCCTCTCGGGTTCAATTTACAGACATGAAACAGGTAACCCAACGACCTCTGATTGAACTGAAAATTGGTATGCATATAGTAGAAAACTTCAACTTTCAAATAAAATACGAATCAATGAATTCCGATAGGAAATGAAAAGGATACGCTGCCTCAAACATGCATTCAGGCCATGTTTGCAGCAGCTCAGAAAACGGAAATATGCCAGGTCTGAAAACCATCTCGGTTCAACTTACAGGAATGAAACAGAGTATCAAACGACCTCTGATTGAACTAAAAATTAGTAGGAACGTAGTGGAAAACTTTAGCTTTCAAATAAAAAATGAATCGAAGAATTATGACAGGAAATGAAAGAGATATGCAGTCTCAAACATGGACTCGGGCCATGTTTACAGCAACTCAGAAAATAGAAATGTGTACATGCAAAAATCTGGGTTCGTATTGATTTTGCAGCAAAGTTTTCAGGTATCAAACGAAAGATTTTTTCTATGAAATTTTGCAGGCATATACTACAACACATGAACTATCAACAAAAAGAAAATCCGGTATAATTTCGTTGTCGGAATTGAGAGAAAATGACATGCAAAGTGACACCCAAACACAGTTTTCACAGAAACAAAAACATCACCAGAAAATCAATATATTGAAGCTACTTTTGTATAGATTTTTGGCATTTGAAGCTTTGCTTCAGCTAGCATTTGTGAGCAGTTAACTCACCTTGCAATGAAGATCAAAAACCCAGATTTGTGCTGAAAAGAGAGAGCTTGGAGATGGATTTGGCTTCAAGAACCTGTAAAAATGAGAAGTAGATGCATGCAAACAAAGAAGAAATTGTTATAGACAATCAAATTCACAAATTTGGATTTTTGATGAAAAGATTGTGTTTTGAAAACGATTACCTGTTGAAATCTCTTTAGATTTGATTGAGACAACAATTTTGATTGAAGAAAATGAAGATTTGGCTTTGAATTGAGAAAGGGGTAAAGTTTGTTTTTTTTTCTTCTGTTTTTGGCTTACTGTAAAATGAAAGTACGTACAGGAAGAAGAGATGTTTTCCTCTTCTCTCCTACAGGCTAAAGAAAATAAATGGGCTTGGACCCAAATTAAAAGAAAATAGCCTAACTAAATAATTCACTTACTTAAAACAAAATATGCATATGTAATTAAATCAAACCAATGTGTTTTAACAAAATGTCTTCAAAATAAATTTAGACAAACACGTTATCATGTTAAATAAAATATTTTGCAACATATAAAAAGATAATTTTACTCTAATATTTACATAAAATAACATTTTTGACTTTAATAATTACATAAAAATAATTCTCTTGTGTAATAAAATATAACAAACCATTTTTCATCATTTTTATGATCAAAACTTATTTTTAAATTAAATTTCATCTTTTTATTTTAAATAAAACATTGTAAAAATCAAATACTTCCTTTAAAAATTATTAAAAGAAACATTTGGCAATAATTACAAGAATTATTGCATTATCTCTAAATAAAAATCATATTTCACTCATTTATCTCACAAATAAACAAAATAAAGTTTCCAAAACTTTATTTTCACATTTCATTTCCAAAATCCATTGTTTTCTCCAAGTAAACAATTTAAATCTCCAATTTATTTTAATTAAATATTAAATTATAACTACCGTTATAGTTTAATATTTACAGGTAATCTCCAAAACCAGGGTTGTTATAGATCGCTATGAAACTTAAAATCCAACAATAATTTATTGTTACGGATCCGATGAAACTAGTTTCGTCGAAATCCGAGACAGTGGCCAAAATGGCTATTTTCACGTTAATTAAATAAATTATTGTTAAATTAATTAAATTACTTCTCAATTCAATTTTTATAATTACCAAATTTTATCATTTCTAATTACACAGAAATTAACAATCTTTTTAAAACTAATTTCCCATGCCAAATTCAATGTTAATTATTGCACAAATTACAATGTTTACTTTCAATTGCAATAAACCCATTAATTAAAATTTTAAATTCCAATAATTTGATTAAATTTAATTTCAATCTTTTTATTTAATCAATCATTATCAAATGGATATAAGTAACATTGGTTTACGTTTTATTACATCAACATTCTATAGTTATTCTCTTAATTCACATTTACTGCAATATTAAATTAGATTAATTGCAATGTTCCAATTGTATTTAATTTTATCGATTTCCATATTGATTTCAAATTTTGCTTCAACAAATTTATAAATAGGTAAAAAATAACAATTGTCACGTTTTACTTAATTTAATCACATTTATAAGTTTATTATCTACAAACAAATATTCTAACTATTTACACAACACTAATTTTATCCAATTAAAATCAATTACAAATTATTTCACCAATTAATTTAACATTTAATCTATTTCCTTATTTACAATTTATAACCAATTATAACCTTTCAATCATTTCAATTAATTGGAATTACATTAAAATAGTTAGCAATTAACTTAAATTAACATTGTTACATTTCATTCTAGTTAATATTCTCATTAGTAAATCACAAATTTAATTTCTTCCAATATTAAATTACAAAATCTTATTAAATGCAATATTTTAATTATCAGAAAATTACATGTGACAACCCGCATATTTTACGATTGCATATTTAAATGATTTATTTAAATATAGCATCGTTAGTCGGATTTAAGTCCGAAAAGCTACTTTTTGCAAACAGTCGAATTGGGACTCGAGACCACTTCCATTGAGTCCAAAATGGTGTTTGCGACTTTTTTAAGTATAAACATCGATATGTTTGGAGTTGAGTGAAATTTTGATATTTTCACTTAGGGCTTTGGGTTTGGGTTTGGGTTTCAGCCCACTAACCCAACTCATCTTATATCCTAACTCCACTCCCTCTTCTCTTCATTCATTCTATTATTTTCCTAACACTTCAAGCTTTAGTAAAAATGGGGGAAGAGATTGGAAACTAAAATCCTAAGCCCTAGATTCATTTGCAAACTCAAGTTCTAGCTCCAAAATCTAAGAGAAGCTTAGGTAAGCATCCTCTTCATCTTCTCCATCTCATTTCCTCTTCAATTTCAGAAATTCCCTAAACCCTAACTTAGGAAATGTTTTTCTTTTGAGCTTAGATTAAAGCTTCTTGGGTTAAAATTGAAGAGTGATTGTTCTTGCCTTGCTCTATAGCTTCTCTCTTGTGTTTTTGGGTTAAAGGTGAGTTTTTGAACTCACATCTACTTCTATAGATATCATTGCTGTTAGGTATGAATTCCTAACACCTATTTATGTTCATTTGCTTTTGATTTGAATTGAATTGGTGAATATTCCAATTTTTGGTGTTTTGAGGTCAAATCTTTTAAAAAATCCAATCTTTGATGTTTGAACACGTTAGTGGGGTGTTTCGGGGGGCCATACAAGGCTGGGTTGTCGCTTGGCGTAAATCCCTAGTCGTTGTTGCTCGCTCGTTCGCTTCTGTTCCGTGTTATTGATTTTGCCCCACAAGGTGGCTAGGCTGAAACTGTTGATGAAGCAGGTTCAGTCGACTGAACCAGGGGGTAGAAAATTCTCTGCCCCTGTATCAGTCGACTGACTCACTGTGTCAGTCGACTGAGCCTGGAAACCGAGTGTTTCCAGGTCTGTATCAGTCGACTGACACACTGAGTCAGTCGACTGAGCCTGGAAACCAAGTGTTTCCAGGTCTTTGTCAGTCGACTGACCCTGTAGTCCAATCGACTGAATTTGGGAAATGTTTATTTTGCCTATTTTAGGCAAATTTCTGTGGATTTCTAATTTTTGATGGATTCTCCTTTTTCCGATTAGTTGTTATCACTTTAGTTGACTTTGATAATTTCTTTTTCGGGATTTTTGGCAACATCCATTTTGATGGATTCGGTATCGATTTCTTTGGATTTGATTCACGTCTTCGTATGTGAATTTTTGGTGATTGATTGTATCTACAATCATTTCTGTAACTTGTCACTTTAAATTGCAAAGGTTTCTATACTAGTAGTAAATATACGAACTCTTTTACAAAGATGATTTCAACTCTATTTTCAATACAAAGCTCGTTTATAAAACCGTTTTCCAATCTATTAGTATATACAAACCTTTACCTCATTCGCGCGAGAAATCCAATTAAACGATTTAGCAAAACAAGTGGTATGAACGCTTGCGTTTACTTTGTCGTTTAATTCTTAGACTTGTTCGATTGAACTCCTGTGACAATTTTTGAGTGGAAATCTACAATTTGTTCATAAATATTTAAGTTAAGCTAGTGGTTATGGGACATGAAGCTAAACTCATTTATTTACTAGCTTAGTGTAATCGACACTTCTTATTGATCAATGGTGATCATTTTATAATTTATCTAGCGATGTGCGATGTCTCTTTGTCCACGTGGGGGACTATACCCCGTTTTGTTGAGCTTCGGCTCATTTGGAGGAGCTTCGGCTCATTTGGAGGAGTTTCGACTCGTAGTCCGCAATGGGGGACTATACCCTGTTTGGAGGAGCTTCGGCTCATTTGGAGGAGCTTTGACTCATAGTCCGCAATGGGGGACTATACCATGTTTGGAGGAGCTCCGGCTCATTTTATGGAATAGCGTTCCATTTTCATTTCTAGATTTCTAGTTGATGATTTCTAGTATTTGTCTTTCACCGATTTTTGCAATTGACATTGATATGTTTTGTCAATATTTGTGTTTTGGTGAATAATTTAAAGAATGCGATTCTTTTTGGGTGTTTGAGTAGATTTGAGATTTTGTATGATTTTTGTTGTTATTTGATGTCTACTTGTCATAATATGGCATTATTGTTATCATACGTTTTAGTCATATCTCTTATCCTATCTCATTTTATCTGATATTTATAGCTAGACTGATCCGTTTATTATTTTCTTCTTAAAAAATACTCGGGTCAGACCAAGGTATTTCAGGTGCTCCTGCCTGACTTCTTATCAGGGTTCTTCACCTGACTTTTGGGCTAACTACTTTAGCATAGTAGATTTTGTTAGTATACATTTGAGATAGAGACTCCTTGATGTATACTTATTCTTTTGTCTAGCACTTGTAACTATTCTTTTTGATATTGTGGATCTTCTATGACCACTATTTTGATGTACACTTCTATGTGTTATATTCATATCTGTTTCCGCCTTTGTGATATGAATATCTGTGACTGATTTGTGTTATGTTTACTTCTATATTTGTTTCCGAGGTCCACACAGCCACTGTATGGTAGCTTTGAGTTTGTATTAGGTATGTCGGATTTCCTCTTGTGATGAAATGTAAGTTATATTATCTGACATATCGATGCTCGCACAAAGCAATTACACAGATGGTCGCTCCTCAACAGCCTTATTCTTTGCGCTAGTCGATGACATTACCCTGTAGTGTCCTTGGCTAGCGTGAGTATATAGGTGGGGTGTCACATTACAAGTCATTACACTCTTTCCCACTCAAAACTTTTTATCCCCGAAAAGGAAAAAAGAAGGAATAAAAACTAATATACTTAATTCAAAGTATTCAATTTATAAACAATTAATTTACATAACTAAGAAATTTAAATAAAATATATCAATTTATAAACCATTAAATCCTTTCATATTCAATTTCAATAAAAGTTTGAAAAACATTTCATTTCCACAAAAAATTTCTAAGTCCAATATTCACAGAAAATTTCGGTAGAGTCTCCTTTTTACAGAGAGGTCTGGGAGAAATAATAATATCAATAATAACAATATATATATCATATTTTAAAATAAATATCCCAAAACATGGGAAAAACAATATAATATCGTTATAAAACCGTAATTAGAAAACGTACCTATTTGTCGGGCAAATAACACTTGTTTATAAAACCAAAAGCATTAGTTATTGCTTACATAAACCTGTATTTCACTTATATAATCTAAAGAAGTTAATAATTATGCAAAAGAGAAATATTAAGTTGTTTCAATTAATAACAACCGATTTCAACACAATATACAATAGTCACTTGCAAACAAAACCATACAACCATCACATGCAATCGAAGTAATCAGCCATCCATCCATACAACCAAAACAAATGGTTTGTTCGCGTTCAGAAACTTCCAATCGTATAAAATGACAAATAAATTACTAAGTATACCATACACTCAACAGTCTTAGATAAAACTTAATAGATTAATTATACACCGTTTTACAGTTAGAAGTATCCTTTCCTAACCATCCCATAAGCTAAAACAAACAATAATTCCAAATATCGTTAAGTTTATTCTTATTAATCTTCCTTCATATTATTTACTGTTCTACAGTTTCATTCATTCATACAATGTTTATTTTCATAATTTTACATTCATTATTACAAAATTTCATTTCTCATTTATTCATACAATGCCATTTTCATTACTTACCCAAGTTGTTTCCATTCCAATTATTTAGATCATCAATGAATTCATTATTGAAGTATTGCATACATTTTATTTCAGTCTATTCACATTTATTATTTACCTTGATTTCCTTTTAAACATCAATATTCATTTGTGAAGCAACTCATACTTAGATTTTTTTTCTATTCATTTTTGTATCTTTTATATATAGTATTCCCTTTACTATTTACTTTAATTATAATTGGCTTCAAACATCACTTAAGTTTATAGTCATTTACCTACAGTATTCACCTTTCTATTAAATTAATTAGTAGCACTTCAAACTATTAACTTAAGTTTATAATATTCTTATACATCTTAATACTTCATTTATAAACATAATTCCATTGAACATTTTCATTTCCTCGGTTTTACTTGTATAATATTCTATTACATATTCTTATTGACATTTCAACTTTTAATATTTTGGTAAGTTATATATGTGTCTTTTTTAGAATGTAATTGAATGTTACACAAGTTCATCTTATTCATGTTAGTTAACAAAATGTTCACTAATTATATCTTCTAAATTTTCACATCTACAAGTTACAAATTTTCAATTTCTTATATATTTCATTAATCACTTAAACACTAATTCTTATTTTCCATTTTAGAAATTCCCAATTATTAAAATAGTTAAGATTTCATCCTATTTCAATAATGGAAACTACTAATTTATAGAAACTTAAAAACTAAAATCAGGTTACATTTCAAATCATTTTAAATTAATGTGTGTATATATATGTATACTCATAACCAATCATATTTAGAAATTAAAAATCAAGCTTTGTTTATCAAAACAAATGTGTAGTAAAACTACTACAGTGGCCTTTCCATTTTGAAACTCGAAAATGAACGTCGATGATGCATGCACTCATCACCGAAATTATTTTCCAGCGATAGAGAGGGGAGTACAGAACTTATTTCCTTTTAAAAAAAATTTGAGACATTTCTTTCAAATTGATTTGAAAAATATTTCTATCCAAAAATACTTCCAAATAATACTATATTATATTCCAAATCCCTAAAAACAGTTTCAAAGTCTTGGAACTTAAGTTCTCGAATCTCAATTTATATTCATTTTATTTGTAATCTCAATTTAAAACAAATGTTTATAAAATTTTCACTTCCTAACAAACAACATACAACATCCAACTATATCATTTATAAAAGTTATCCATTTATATACACAATATAATACTAGGTAAAATTATTTCATTTACCTATAATTCAAAACCAATATTGTGTCGGTGTGCCCTATTAAGTGTTTAGAAATCCCTACCGATGCCATAGCGTCCTATGTACCGACCGAAATTTATAAATACAAAACAGAACAAATTAACACAATACAAAAACCTTTTATACCACTAACAAATACGCTCTCATATATATATGTATGTATGTATGTATATACACTCACGACTCATCCTAGGGTATTACTACCCTATCTTTAATAAGTTAGACCCCACAAAGCTAAGGTTATCGCTAAAACTAAGCTCTGATACCAAATGTAACGACCCACATTTTTGGATGATTTAAATCGACAACAAACCACACATGTCAGACTCAAACCATTCAAAAGGGAGGATTGTTATGGGGTAAATAAGAAAAGAAGAGAATAAAAGGAAAAACAAAACACAGAATCTCACAGCGGAATGACAAAATATAATAATCAAATAAACAGTGCATGAAGCTGTTTTACAAATAACATTTGATTACACTTTTACAATACAGATCAGAGTTACATACAACAGAAGTAAATGACAATGCAGCGGAACAACATGATGCAGTGGGATAAATATAATAATAATAATAATACTAAATCTTCGTCTTCATCCTCCAAAAGCAGTCTTCGATATACTGAAAAGCTCAGACTGACCCGAGCGAATTGAAAAGGCAAAACACTCGAGTCAGAACTAAAAGATCTTATGTAAGTTAAATCAACAGTAGATAAATATGAGTGTAACGGCGTCGGAGATGTTTACGGGATTTGACATCTCCAATCTAGTGTCTAACGTGAGTGCAATAACTTAAGAGATGTTCGGGATTACATCTCCTAAGGATCCATTAAACTATCTACATACATAGTACAATATGCTATTATAATAGTGTCTACAGTAAAGTAAAATATTAATATAGTGTTAAGGCGTTACCCATATCTCCTTTAACACATTTTATATATTCCCATAGTCTATACAATACCGTAAACTCCACCAAACTGGTGGTTTACCCAAAGGGCACTCCATAGGTATGGTACAAACAAACTCGTAGTGGGTGGATAAGGCATGTGACAAGGCACGCGAGGCAATGCCCAGGGTAGGATACTACTGTTTTAAGGATCCGAACTGGTGGTAACGTATAGCAGCTACTACCGCCCACTTCAGAACACACTCCCATAATCAAATCGAGGGGTGACCACCAAATCAATCACAAGTCATAATATGGTATCGAAGAAGCATGTCCGATCAGAGGTGCGACCTAACTTGGCCCGGCGTGGCTCCTGTTTTAGTCACATCAACCTGACTCGCGTGAGTTAGGGCTATGTTAATACCTCATACAGAATCATTCGCCAAACCATCCTACTTCATTCTGGAATCTACACCACGTACACAGTTGTTAAAGTGGTTTTCGGTATTGGCAGAGAGTATGACAATATTTGATCCCGGTCTCTTTAACAACCAAACGATTATTTCACACTGGATGGTTCTTTTACATTTCCAAAACCATTTCATAATTGATATCAAAATATCATATTCAATTCAAACCATATCACTTTCGAAACCATATTCCTTTCAAAATCATATCGCTTTTAAAATCATATTTACTATCGAAATCATACTTCCAAACTAGGTTAAACCTTCCTTTAAAATCATCATATTTACTCAGAATATGTTATTTCACTAGAAAATATCATTTCAAATCCCAACTTAGATTATAACATCATTTAACTATATTCGCTTTTAAATCAAAGATTTAAATATAGCAGTCCAACCTTGCACCGGTTTATTTTTAGAAAATAGTTTAGATAGTTTTAAAATAGTTTAATAGTTTAAAATAGTTAAAATACTTTAAAATAGTTTTAAAACATATTAAAATAGTTTAGGTGGATTTAAGATAGTTTAAATAGATTTAAGATAGTTTAAATAGATTTAAGATAGATTAAATAGATTTAAAATAGATTAAATAGATTTATAATAGATTAAATAGATTTAAAATAGATTAAATAGATTTAAAATAGATTAATTAAATTTAAAATTGATTAAATAGATTTAAAATAGATTAAATAGATTTAAATAGATCAAGATAAATTAAAATAGTTTAAATTGATTAAAATAGTTAAAAATAGTTTAAAATATATTAAATTAGTTTAATAGTTTGAAAATCTTAAAAATCGGGATTTTAGAATAATAAATCTTTGAACAGTATATATCAAAATAATTAAGTTTGAAATTGATATCAAATTAAACTATTTTTGTATTTTCAACAAATCTGGGCCACATCTAGATTTCAAATCACCAACTTGAATTTGAACATCCAATTCAATTTTTCATATAACCATCTCAATTTATATTGATTATAAACCCATGGTTGAACTACAATTCTAAACCACTTCAATTTTATAGATTTCAAAGTTTAAATCTTTAAACATTTCCAATAACTCCCTTTCGATAAATTTCGGTTATATTTCAAATTCAAGTTTGAAATTTCCATTTTATTCTCTTAACAATTTAATAAACCAACTCCAATTTCAACCTTTAAAGCTTGGATTTCGAAAATAATTCAGTTTATACAAATCAAATTCTATTCCAAAGTATCATTTAACTGAATTCCAATTTCAATTATTTAAAATCATTTAATTTGACCAATCTGGTGTCCGTATATAATTTTCTACCCTATAGTCAAGTGATATGGATATTTATCATTTCAATCCGCAAATATTTTACATTTACGGGTATATCATTTTAACCCGCAATCCCAAATTTAATTTCAAATCCATGAAACCGCTCGAGTCTACCATTTCAACCCATAACGATTTCTCCCTAATCTATTAGGTCATTCGGGTATGTATCATTTCAACCCATAAGGAACTTGCAGTATTATAACAATATAAAATATGACATCTAGTCATCAATAATCAACATCCATCACAATCACCATTCAAACCAATCAATAAGCAATAACAAGTGATTGATTATTAATAACGGGTATTAACTGACAATTTAGAATTTAATAATAAATTAATGGCGATAATATTCAATAAAAGTCAGATTTAACTAAAATGACAATTTAAATATACCAAACATCAACCAATCAATTTCTAATTGCATCATAAATTTAATTTAACTAACATAAGATAATTTAGTAGTCGTGAGTGGGTTTAAACACTCACCTTTGATTTCAAATCGATCTGAAATCCAAAATAAGGACCAAAATTCCACAGTCTCAGAATTCGTCCAAACTAGTTCTATAATGTCCGGAATTTTGATACAATCGTAGTGGAGAAAACCGCGTGTGAATCTGAGCGTGTATGTAAAAGTTATGGTAGTTAGAAGATTTTACGTTTTAAGTTGAAATTAAATTAAATAATATAATAAAACAAAGCTAACACGTTACCTGCCACGTTCAAACACGTCAGCGTCTCCTACAGTTAACCCTAACCGATCGCGTGTCTCAACCTGATTGAACCCGCCACCTTTGATCGTATAACGCCGCTACCTCGTCAAACGCCCACAAGATCCAAGACCGCCACCGCCACCAGCGTCCATGGCCGACCTCCCAGGCCCCAACTCTATGCGTCGTGACTCCCTCTAGCCACCCTCGAACGCAAGTGGCCGCCGCCCCTTTGACCTCTGATTGCCGCACATCCAAATACATTTGACATGAGATAGCCGCATGGATCGAAAGCCCTCAGCCTCCTCTACGCGCCCATACCTCCCGATCGACTCCTCGTCACAAATCCACCGTTAAATCTCCACAACTACACACAAACGGCCAAAAATAGTTTCCCAAATTCTAGACACACAGAGACCCGAATCGAAAAACAAACTACGGATCTAGCTTGCGCTCGTCGAGAGCTTCGAATCGGCATATAATATGATAAGGTTTGGAGGAGTTTGAATTTTGAAATTGATTTGAAATTGGATTTAGGGTTTGTATTTGGAATTTGTTTCTGCCATTAGAAGAAGGAGTTAGCCAGAGAGAATTGTACATACACTGATGAGAAATAAAAAGGCTGCTAGGGTTAGAACAAAACCATTTATATGAACAAATCCCGATAAGAAAATGAACACGTGTATTGATTTGAATTGGCAATAACGACCCGAAAAGCATGTTCTGCCTCCAAAACGAAAGTGGGTCATCCCATATACCAAAATAGAAGTTTTCGATATTTTTAAACTCAATAGAACTGGTTTCAGGTCATAATTCCATCGTAAGAAGAAGTTAGCTTTTAAAATTGGTTTATTTAAAATTGAATTCGATTAAATTGATTTCTACGCATTTCAATCCCATACGATCAAATGACAAGTTCGATCGCTATGAAACTTGAAATCCTACAATAATTCACCATTATGGTCCGATGAAACTGGTTTCATCGAAATCCGAGACTGTGGTCAAAATGACTATTTTCACGTTAATTAATTAAATTATTATCAAATTAATTAAATCACTTTTCAATTCAATTTTTATAATTAACAAATTTTATCATTTCTAATTACACGGAAATTAACAATCTTTTTAAAACTAATTTCCCATGCCAAATTCAATGTTAATTATTGCACTAATTACAATGTTTACTTTCAATTGTAATAAACCCATTAATTAAAATTTTAAATTCCAATAATTGATTAAATTTGATTTCGATCTTTTTATTCAATCAATCATTATCAAATGGATATAATTAACATTGGTTTACTTTTATTACATCAACATTCTACAGTTATTCTCTTAATTCACATGTACTGCAATATTAAATTAGATTAATTGCAATGTTCCAATTGTATTTAATTTTATTAATTTCCACATTGATTTCAAATTTTACTTCAACAAATTAATTAAATAGGTAACAAATAACAATTATCACTTTTTACTTAATTTAATCACATTTATAAGTTTATTATCTCCAAACAAATGTTCTAACTATTTACACAACACTAATTTTATCCAATTAAAATCAATTACAAATTATTTCACCAATTAATATAACATTTAATCTATTTCCTTATTTACAATTTATAACCAATTATAACCTTTCAATCATTTCAATTAATTGGAATTACATTAAAATTTAGCAATTAACTTAAATTAACATTGTTACAATTTATTCTAGTTATTATTTTCATTAATAAATCACAAATTTAATTTCTTCCAATATTAAGTTACAAAATCTTATTAAATTCAATATTTTAATTATCGAAAAATTACGGGTCGTTACAATATATATATATATATATATATATATATATATATATATATATATTTGACACTGAGATGTATATTGATTGTTCATCATATTATATTGAGATAGTTGACATTTGAATTATATTATACTCTTATAATATTATTGTATTTATGTTATCACTGCGATTCTGACTCTGTGTTACTCTGTTCTTTACTGTATATTATGTATTGTTCTATCCTGGATGCACACATGTTTATTTCTTTGTATTGATGATGTATACGTATAGTTGAATTCTTTATTTGATGTTTTAATACGTACCAGTGTTAGTCTAAGGAAATATTCATGTAGTACCTTATATAGCCTCATTCTCCTTTTTATTAGATAGTATTACTCTATAATCCCCTTGGATAATATGGGTATAGAGGTAGAGTGCTCACATTTGATATTAGAGTAAGGTTCAGAACAATACATCATATATCAGAGACACAAGTTGATACCTTAGATGAGATTTAGAGTTCCCGATCCCTTAGGCGTGTTGGGTAGTTCCCTATAATAAGGGATATTATATACATATAGGATGATTATTGGGTAATCATCAAGGGACGTATTTGTGATTTTACATATATATATATATACTTAAATATATAATTAATTTCTTTCCCTTTAAGCATGAAGTATAAAACGGTTGGAGTAGCAAGGATGATAAGAGTTAGTCTAACCAGTTGTACTTGTATTTATGATTTTAGATGGTTTAATATTGCATTATGGTGGTTAGTTTGTTTTTGTAGTCGAGTTTTGATTTGATTTTATTTAGAGTGCGAAGCGGAGAATCTATTTATTAATTTCCGCTAAGTACATTTATTTTGGCCGTCTATGTTTATTTGGCTACTTGAAATTGCTAGTATTAAATTTAATTTTGAAATCTGTATGTGTTTAAAGGCAGATTGAAATTGTTTTGAAGTTACTAAAGGTTAGATAAAAGTAAAGACTTATATATATATGTATGTATATATATAGTTTATTATTATTATATAATTTTGGGAGTCAAGTATAAGAAGTAATCTTTTGAAAAGTATATATGTATTATAAGGATAGCATTGGTATAAAATTTAAAGTGAATTAGTAATTGAATAAGCATATTAAATGATTAATGGAAGTGTTACTTATGGATATTTTTGAAATGAAATTGTGTTAGCTTGTGCGTTGTGTAAGTTAAGAATTCCAGTTGATACGTCTAGCCAACATTATCGATAAGGATTCCTTAACACTAGAATGAAACATTTGGACACGGTTTTTTGGAAAATATGAATATTTTAGAAAGATATGAACATTTTGGGTAAAGATAAATGTAACGACCCAGAATTTAAATTAATTTAAATTTGAATATTTAATTGATTTTAAATATTGATAAGTAGAATTAATAAGTCGAGTAATTTATTTTTCGAATATTTGGATTTAATTGGATAATTAAATCGATAATTTAATAGTTAAATTACAGAAATAATTGAAAATTGGGTTTGAAATGATTAAAATTTATTTGTAAAATTTTATTTAATCATATTGGAGTTGTAGTAATGTTTTAGAACTTTTAAAATTAAATTTAGAGTTAAATTGTGAAAATTGAATATTTTAATGTTTAATTATCGACTGAAAAATAGCCAATTTTCAAACAGTCTCAGAATTGGACGAGACTAGTTCCATTGGATCCGTAATAGTTTGTTATTATCGGATTTCAATTTTCATAGCAATCGGAGTTGTCGTTTGACCGTGGCAGCTCGAAACGCATCGAAATTGTTTTAATTTTAATTCGGCGAGTTAAAATAGTCATTTTTCAAAAAGTCTCGGATTTCGACGAAACCAGTTTCATCGGATCCGTAATGTGATATTATTGTATAATTTCAAATTTCGTGTCAATTGGATTTACCGTTTGTCCGGGGCAAGCCAAAACGCCTCGAAATCGATTTAAATCGGTTTAATTTAAATTGATCGTTTATTGTCATATCTCACACATACGATCGAATTAGCTTCTGAAACCTGTTCCATTGTGTCCGGAACGCGGGATAAACCCCAGAAACGCCAGCCACCATGCGTAAATCGGAGTTCGGAAATTTCAGGATGAATGGTGTTTCGATATTTCCTATAAAAGGCCCCCCCTCTCTTTTATTTTGAAAATTTAAAAACCCTAACCCTAATTTAAAGGCAGCCGCCACTAAAGTATTCAACGGCCAGAGATTTTTCACGTTCTTCCCCTCCAATCTCTCAATCCATCAATAATTTCGAGAAAGTTTCAACTAGCAAAAGGTAGAGGGCATTGAGATCGATATATCCAACGGTCATGATCGGGATTGGAGTTGTAGATTGATCGCTAGGGGGCCGCGTTCGTGGTAGGTTTGGGCATGTTTTTCTCAAGCCTGAGGAGGTCGAGCTTCAAGAAAATTGGGCCGAAGGTGGCACTAACATGGGGCTTCGCGACGGCGGAGGTTGATCGGCCTGCAATCGATCTGGAGTGGTTGCGTGATTTAGGGTTGGGAGGCGGCCCTAAGGGTTTTTACGCGTACGAAAACGTGAGAGATGGAAGAAACGAGGTGCGGTAGGGATTTCATCAAAGCCATTGTGCGGCCCTGATTGTTTAGGGTAAAGAAAAAATATATATAAAGGAAATGTAAATTAATTATATAATAATTGGTTCAAATCTTTAAAACTCTGTAACTGTTGCATACCTTGTCAGAATTCAACGAAATTTGCAGCATCGGAACCACATCGAGGAATACTATGCGGTGGTGCAGTTCCGGAATTATTCTGAGCAAGCGAAAAATTTAGGTTAAATCGAACGTCGTTCGATTTAAATTAAATTTGAACGCTCGTCGAAAAACCAAGGTGAGAATTTCTCACTCAATCGAATTGTTCGATTTATATTTTAAATAGTTAGATTTAAAATTGTTGATTATATGCCTGGATGATAAATTTTATCTGTTATTGACTGAAATAGACATTATACGCCGTTAGTAAGCGGAGGTTATTTATTAAAAACATATACCGCGAATATTTCACATTGATGTGAAATTGGTATTATTTATGTATAGCAATATATATATATATTGGAATATGTATATATTGGAGTTGATTTCCCGCATTGTATAGCGGATGAGACCCTATTGCGCCGCATAATAGCGGATAATATTTATTAATCCTATACACCGCGATATTCCGTACTGGAGCGGAATTGGTATTGTGCTAACATCTGTGGATGCAGGGAAACAGGTTGGAGGGATCCAACTGGATTCCTCAACTATATTGATTGATTACAGATATTGTGATATTTGTTGATTATCATATTGATATATGATGTTTTGGATGCCGTGATTGACTATTTGATGTGTCGCATCATCGGATCCATTTTTGAAGTTTAAAAATAACGATTTTGGATTTTAAAAGGATTTTAAAAAGTGATTTGTAGAAATATACGTTTTATTGAATTTTTGAATTGGTTTATTTTAAATAAATAAATGTTATAATTTTAATGTTAGTAAAAATTGTGATTTTTGTGAAATACAACCAAAATGTTATTCTTGAAATAAATAATTGATAAAAAATTATGAAATAGTTTAAATTGGAATTTTTGAAGTATTTTAAACAATTCATATAAAAAGATTTATAAAAATTGATATTTTTATAAATTAAAAATATTGGAATTATGAAATGAGTTTTATTAAGTGTTAAAGTGAAATAAAAAAAATGGATTTCATAAGTGAATTGAAATTTATTGATTTATGAATTGTAAAGATATAAGATGAATAGATTTTGTAAAATATCAGATTTATCAGTAATCAACTTATAAATTAGATTTTGGCACTTAAAAGGGATATGAATAGAATTCGCTAATAAAATGATTTTATAAATTGAAATTGTTATAAAATATAATGTGATTTATAAACGTTGTTTATAAATCCGAAATCACTTATTTTGATAAGTGAATTTTAGAAGTTAATTTAAGAAATTTATATTCACGATTTTGGACAGTGGATAATCTTTTAAGTAAAATGTGTAGAAACGTTAACTTTGTTAACGAAGTATATTCACGATTTTGGACAGTGAATATATTATTGAATAAAATGGTTATGTTTTGGGAAAGTGATATTACGAAATGAAGTAATTGTTTTAAAAGATGTTTTAAAACGTGTTAAGTATCGAATACATAGATTTCAACATTCATTGTTGAAATAGACGTTTTCGAGAAATAAGGAAATGGTGGACTATAACACTGTTGTTATAGTAAATGGTTTCCGAAAGGAAATAGCATTGTATAGTATTGGGATTTATATATCTATCTAAATTTCGAATCCCTATACTAGTGATTTTGAGTTGTCGTAACGAAGTTTTACGTAACATTCGTTTTGACTCAAATAAAATTTGTGAAAGAGAATGTTTTCCTTAAAGAATGAAATATATACTTAACTTTGATTTAAGTATATCGAATATTTTCCAAGTGTTGAAAATAAATGATTTGTGATTACTTATTATTAAATAAGTATGGAAATGCTTTTCCAATATGAAATGAAAGGTTTGAAATTTTATCTTTTAAAGATAAATTGAAAAGTGAATATTTGAAATTCGTTTCAAATGGTTAAGTGTGGAAAATTATATATCTTGTAAAGATATTTTTGGAAATTAAATAATTTGGAAAATTATTTGGAATCTGATGATGTTGCGCATCTTTATTGATAGTTAAATAACCGACTATCAATAATTACCTTGAATGGGTATTTGTTGTGAATTGGATGAATTTGAATGCCACGCTTATTTTTGAATAAGCGCTCACTATTCGGGTTAGCCGGGAAAGGACCACGGGGTCGTATAACCCATTCCGAATATGTGATACGTCGTTATGAATCGCATTTGATGACCGGTGTTAAAGACCGGATATTTTTGAAAGCGAAAGGATTACCGTCGAGTTACTCTACATCGGCTGATCTCCGATATAGAGGTTTTATCACCCTTAGTGACGGGAAGTCCGGACGTGATTAGAAAATTATCCGGATGTGCAAGGGCTTCGTGAGAAGTGCCTTCGGTTCTGTTCGATCCCGGAACAGACTTGTATAGTTGTGTGTCTAACGTTACAAATTGAGATATAAAGCTGATTTCTTTCAAATACATTTCTGTTGGTGGCGGAGAATTTATTCTCTTAGCTTAACACCCTTCTCTGAGACGTACGAGCTCAGAGGTTATGTAGTTGAAATTTATCAGCAATATACTCCCAATTTGGTAACGTGGCATGCTGAGTGTTGTTGTGAAATGATCGTTGTTTGATCATTTGCGATATGATCATTTGTTTGATCATTTATCTTTGTGATCATTACTTTGATCATTTGTTTGACCCGAAGCATGGCTTTGTGGAAAGCGTAGCTTTGTGGACGAGACTTCGTCGGACCTCACACCCCGAAAATGGTCAAAACAGGAAGGATGCGGCAAGGTTCTAGGGAGTAGCGCCCCTTAGTGTATGTCATTCCTTCTGGATAGAGGTGGTATCATGGTATGGAGCCCAGATACTTAACCTATGTTGTTGCTGCATTATTATTCTTATGTGGTTGTTGGAAATCGAGGATCCTCGGGAAGATCGGTTACGATCGGGGGATGGCATACGCGTGTCAGTAGTTACCTATTTTTGCAGAGGTAACCCGGTCTTGTGTTGGCAGAGATCCGGTTAGGTTCTCGGGTCGTCTTTCCAGAGGCGTACCTATGTGGCAATGGGAAGTTCCTTGGCCTGACCATTTGTTGGAAATCCAAACTCCAATACGAACTTTGTACGGTATTAGTTGTAGAACCTGCCATTTACGTACGGTGGTCACCACTGTTTAGATGGTAGCTATAGTAGGCGTACGATATTGGTCGTATGCTGGCTAAGATTTATATTATACTTTCGAAATGATTTTTCTACACTATGCACTAATAATAATATCAAAAAGGATTTGATTTTTGCGTAGTAAGCATCTTTGACTATCATAAGAAGAAATCTCCTCCAATTCTGCGTTTTCATTGTGTGTGTGGCGGGAGGTCTTATGGTAGTTTCATTTTCCAAAAGCATTGCGAAATTGACTTTAAAATCTTTCTGTTGTTTGTTTTAAAGATAAACTGTTTTAGGTTCTCACACCAGTCACCATGACTGACCTGGAGTTTATTGTTTCCTTCCTAAACTCTGGGTGCCCACCAATTTCCACACGGGCAGTCTAGAGTTAGGTTATCAGGTCATTCTGGATTCGGGTTGCTGTGGAGCTTAGTGGCGAGCTGGAAGACGAGACGTACCACTTGTATATGATATTATTTATTCCGCTGTGTATTCTGTATGAGGACAAGTTATATAACTGTCCATTGTTGTATTGTTGTTGTAAACTCTGATGATGATGTAATGTATAAAATGATATAGTTCTTTGATTTAAAGATTATTCATTTATCTATTATATGTTGTTCCGCTGCGAATGTGAGATTCTGATATTGTTTCTGTTTCTGATATTATTCTGTTGTTCTTCTTTCTTTTCTTCTATCTTCTTCTTCTTCTACCTTTTTCTTCTTTTTAAACCATAACATTTCGGGTTTCCGGCATTCGATTGCTCGGCAGTCGATAAAGTGAGTATCGATGTCGAATTTTCGAAAGTCGAAAAATTTTGGGACGTTACAATAAAGAATTTTGAAAGATATTTATTTGTGTATTTTAAGTAATGTCTACAACAATTTAGATGTTAGTGGACAGTTGAGAACACAAGCAAGGCAATATTCATTATGTGGTCAATATTACAGCCAATTGAAATTAGCAATCACTATAATAAATGGCGAGATAGCATTGTTATTTTTTACTGTGCTTGAGAATTTGTGAATGTGTGTGTGTGTGTATTTGATGCTATATTGATGAAAATTTAAATAAAAGTGAAATATTATTGAGTTTAGGATTTTTGAATGCAAGTAATTGTCTAATTTAAGCAGTAATTATTTTGAATTATGGAAAAGTATAAATTCACTAATAATAGTATTTCTATATAATTGAATGGGGTTTAATTAAAATTTTGGAAATGTTAAAATATAATGCAATAAATGATCAAAAGTGTATAATTGAGTAGTAAAGTCGTAAAATTAAAATTGATATGGAAACTTGTCAGAAGAGAAATTTGGGAATATAAACTGTATTAAAAATTATTACTATTAAATATTTGAAGAAAAAGGAAGTTTGCATTTTGGCTATATACATTGTTAAATGATAAAGAATGAACTGTTTGATTTTGGAATGTAATGAATTATTTAATAAGTAATATAGATTTAGCTTTGAAACGTTAAATTTTCAAAAATAAATTTAAAACTTCCCTCCAAGTATCATTTTGAAAGTGTTAAATATTTGTGAAAATTTATGAAAAAGACTTTGTAAAATAAAGTTTGAAAATAATTCATTTATAATAAGAACTTTGGAATTAAATAATATATTGAAGAATATTTCTTTAAATAGAGAAATGAGATTTTAGTAGAAAGTTTATTAATAAGATTTTGGCTCTTGTTATTATAAGTTGAAGTTATTTGATAAAAAATTGAATTTGGATCATGTTCGTATTGAATAAAATGAAATCTTGGAAAAAAATTATTTACTACTTGACTAGTGAATTGTTTAAATAAAATATTTGTAAACTTGAAAAAGTAATTATAGTTTTGATGAACATTGGTATTTAAAATTTAAATTTAAATGATGTAAGTTTAGTATAATTGGTTTGTTATAGATTCTTCCTTATGGGAAATTGCGAAGACGCAATTTTGTTAAGGGGGAAATATGTAACAGCCTGGTTTTTAAGTAATAATTCATTAAAGTTAATAATAGTAATTTAATTAATTTAATTGAAATTGGAAATTTATTTGACAAATGGGATTTGAAATTATTTATAAAAGGATTTAAATTGGGAAATTATAAAATTTAAAATAAGTTAGAAAATGTGGAAAGTAATATTTTATAAATGTGATGTGTTTAAAATATAATATTGGTTTGGTAAAGAAATGAACTTTTGAATTTAAATTGAAATTAATTTTTATAAAAATGTAAAATAATATATATATGATTATTTAACTTTTAAGACCCAAGCCCAGGTATTCAAACCTAATCATTTTTCCAAAATTCTCTTCCACTTCCTTAAGACATTCATGTATACTAACTTCTGTTAATTATCACTCCCTAAAGCAAATCAAACAAACCCTTCTCTCTTCAAAAATGAAAATCAAATCAAATAAATTACCTACATTCATAAAATTTGAATATGTGTATCTTCATACCTATATGCGTCTATGGTGAGGAGGAGATCGAGTTTGTTGTAGTTGTGTAGAGTTTTGTATGCACGTGCGAGTATAGGAAGAAGGAGAAGATGAGGAACACGCAGTTTGCATGTGAGATTCTTCTCATGAATCTATGTTAAATCAAAATAATTCTTCTATATAATTATGTGTTTGAATTGTATCCATCCTTATGTATCATATTAGCATTAGATTGAAGTGAGTAGGTGTAAAAATTCGCCTGCTATAGGCGATCGATTTAGCAAAATGGCCACATATCAATCGACCTTTGGGGCCATCGATTTACTATAAGCGATCACCGGTGGACATGACTGGTCGACCTTCAATTGTGCAATCTGGAATTGTGTCTGTGTCTAAGTGTCTGACAGTTTGTGTGTGCGCATGACTATTTTGTGTTGTGTTTGTGCGAGTGTGTGTAGCTGTTTTTGTGTGTATATGACTTTAAGTTGGTGTGTACATCTATGTGTGTGTGTGCGTCTGTTGTTGTGTTCATGTTATGTGGGTATGTGTGTACATAAATGTGTGTGTTTCAGAGTTTGTGTGCAGTAGTGTGTATGTTTCAGTGTGTGTGTGTGTGTGCGCGCACACACTTGTGTAGCTGTTTGTGTCTGTATATCCTTATGCTCATGCCATGTTGTCGTACATGTCTTGGATACTTGATTCTATATTGCTAGGAATTTCCCATGTTTTGACCTTATTTTCTTAACTGCTGGCATTTCATCTTACTGTGGTTCATTGTAACCCCATTTCTTGTGTGTGTGCATGTATGCAACCCTATATGCTTAAAAGTTTCAGTAATTTATAATATCATGCATACACATTAAACAAACTAAGTCATACATACATAAATTCTATTATATACTTACTAGATATTATATATATATATATGAATGTAAATATAAGTTTAACAAATTAATAAAGTGATTTTAATTGTATTATTTAAATGGTCTCTGCAACGACCTCGATTTTCAAACGGTTTATAATTAAATACTGGAATTATTTAAATAATTGAACCTTGGAATTAATACAAATAAAAATGCTTCGGAAGATTATATAAATTATTTTTAAATAATAAATGGTTATTGTAAATTGTAATTATAATTTAAGTGATTAAACTTGTTTTAATAATTTATTTTGTTTAATAACGCGTGAAATTATCATTCTGGGGCATTATCTTGGATTTAGATGAAAATTGTAATGACCCGGATTTTCAAACCAGTCAAAATCGCCGAAAAACTCGTCTGTTCTAAAACTACTAATGAAAACAACCAACTTAATACATAATATTTAATAAATATTCAACATTACTAAATGTATAGGATACAATTTCAATTATACAACCTATTAGAGTAATTAATTAATTTATTCTACAAGGTGTGTATACCAAACTCATACGCAACAAACCTACCGCTGCACACTCTGATGAGAGAGACATCAATATCCTTACCTCTGAACTCCATAAACAATGTAAATGTGGAATAAAATAGTAAGGGGGAAGATACAACAACACAAGATAAACAACAACCAATAACAGATAAACAAAAAAATGTTTAAGCATCACTACCACTTGTGACTGCCTACATACCCCTATCTAATTGGGTACCCAATTAGATATAGGATCAAGCCAACGTAGTTCTCCTACCACAAATAGAAGTCATGGAGCCTATGATGCAACAACGAATATGCAATTCCTAAATACATAGCATATATCATGCAAATGTAGGTTCCAAATCTACCCACTTAGCTTAATCTTCACATTTAAATTTCCAAATCTAATTATGTTTACGAAAATTATCTCTTTGGACTTTATTCCCGAATTCTTATTTCAAAAGTTTTGAAATATGTATATGAATATCTTTTATATTCAAACTAGTCTTGTACTTGGGGATCTGAAAACAAATCACCTTTCTGAAATGATATCAATATACAAACATACAAAACTATATGCTACCTGATCGGGAGGTTTCTAGCCATAACAAGGCAACTGGGTCCTAACCTTCCGAAAATAAATATAGATATGTATATCCCTATACAACGAGAGCGGACTATACTGAGGCTACAGAACATCTGACTTGCCTTGCCCACATTTTTAGTTATGGGTTACCCAAATCTTTGGTAACATAACAAATCATTTTATATCCCGAAGTGACCAAATCATTTACACTAATATTTACAAATACTTCAAATCTATAACAATTTTTATTTCCAAATCCTTTCAAAAATCATTTAAAACCATCAGGTTTAGTCCTCGAAATTCTTTCCATTTTATAAAACCATTCTTTATACAAGCCACTTTTATATAAAATCACTTCAAAATATTTATTCTTAAATATCTCTTTTTTATTTTAAAGGAAAACATTTCAACTTGAAAAACAATTTTCAAAACAATTCATTAAATTGAAGTGAACCAAATATTACCGCTAAACACCTTATAGTCAAATCATGAAATAAATCACAAGGTGTTAGCCTATAATTATTTTCTACCCAGCCCATGCATATGGATAATTAATTACTCATAAACTGGTCGAGCAAAGTCAACAACAAATAAATAATAATCAGTGCTCATAAACTGGCCGAGCCTATTCAAACAATCAATCAATGAAATAAACACAACAATAAATGATAATCAATGCTTCATTCTATCAAATATTTATAACACTTTATTTTATCTTGAGTTAAAACGGTTTGATATTTATTTTGGAGCATCTGGGCTTTCCCTTTGACATGTTCCGTCCCTCGCCCAAGTCTCCTTGGAACTCACAGACGAAACACATGTACTAGTTATTTCCGCATACTTCATTAAGTATTTAACTTCTAAATTTTAAAATACTTAATTAACCATCCAAACATAGTCAAATAAGGAAATCAAACAATTGTTTTAGCAAACTAAGTAAACAAGCATTCAACAAGAGTTTTCAAATAACACTTAACACTTAAAGTTCCTCCAACTTAGCAATGATTTTAATGCACTTAAAAGAGGAAATAACTCACTTTGGATTTTCACTCCATTAAACTTTGAGGCAAGGAGCTCCATATCTAAACCATACTTCCTACCAATTTTACTAACTTTGTCACTATGGATTTTGACTATAGCTTCGCTACTATTTCCCGAAACTTCTTGAAATCTGGTTATAGCTTCGTTATCCTAGAAGTTGAGATGGAAGGAGGTGGAGATGGCTTCAAGGTGGGCATGGCCTTGGGTGGATGGATGGAACTTTGGTGCAGCAGCGGAAATAACAAAATGATGATTCTGTGAAAGTAGCAATCGATGGAATGAAGAATACTGAATGGCCCAAATTCGTTGATCCGAAGATACCAAATTCTAGCTATCTTCGTCACGTTGATAGCGCACTATACCGTAAAAGAAGATCTTCAATTCTTCAAGCGTTGATCAAGCGCACTTGATACCGCGAATCGGCTTCAACAATCGTTGAATCGGGCGCACTCGATTAACCGAAAGTGGAGATAGGAGATTACACTCAACTACCAATTTGGTGAAAGCACAAAGCTTAACAAAACAAGAGTTTTTATTCCAATCAACTAAACTATTACAAATGACCCAACTTGCCTATTTATAGGCTACAACTCACGCCACAAACAAAATTGTACAACACATAAGTCGTTTCCGACCTAACAACCCACGACTTAAAAAATCAGACGACTTACGACTTACTATAGGTCGGCACCGACTTATCAGACTCACACGGTTCAACATTACCACGACTTAAAAAGACACAACAAATAGTACATAGCGACTTAACAAAGCAACACATACAACACATCACGAATTTACAACACTTAGGTCGTTTCCGACCTATAACCTGCGACCTACGACTTAACAGGCCCAACGACTCAAACAGCAGCGACATAACATTCTCCGCGACTTAAAAACAATCAACGGCATAGAGTAAAGCGGTATAGGAATCCATGGCTTCAATCTTCAGCGACCTAATGCTCCTCACGACTTATCATAGGTCGTAGCTCAATCCTGCGACCTAATCTTGGCCGACCTAAGGCCTCGCGACCTAAGGACACAGCATCTTCACGCGACCTAACTAGGTCGTAGATCGTAGAGCGACTTAACTTAGGTCGTGAGCGACCTAAATTGTTCTTAGGTCGTGAGCGACCTAAGACTTGGTCTGTGTCATCCTTACTAGGTCGTGAGCGACCTAAATTTACCGAGCGACTTAAGAGATTGGAGGCGCTAGGTCGTTTGGATGCTTTAGACTCCCCCTCGTTAGGTCGTGAGCGACCTATAGCTTCTCCGTTAAGTCGTGAGCGACTTACGCCTTGTACTTTTGTAGCTCGCGCTGCATCATCCTCCCCAGGTTGCGAAAAATTCGTCCTCGAATTTGTAAATTCTTCCACATCGGATCGTTCATCCCCATAATATGGTACGAGATGCTTAACATTGAACACATCAGAAGTGTACACATCCTCCGGCAGCTTCAACTTATAAGCATTTTCATTAATTCGTTTCACGACTTCTACAGGACCAATTTTCCTGGCTTTCAACTTGTTATAAGCGCCCACTGGAAAACGATCTCTTGTTAACACAGCATATACCATATCTCCTTCATTAAACTCAACATTTCTTCGCTTCAGATCTGCAGATCGTTTATACTTTTCATTTGCTTTCTCCAATCGTTCCTGAACGATTTTATGACATTCTGCCAATCCATCAACAAAATCAACAGCCCGTTTAACAGTTCCCTTTGGTTGTGGTACTATTGTCAAATCCAACGGCCCCTTGGGTAAGCTTGAATATACAATCTGAAATGGACTGAATCCAGTACTCCGATTCACTGCATGATTATGAGCAAATTCTGCTTGACATAGCTTCATATCCCAACTCTTCAGATTGTCTTGCACAAGACATCTCAACAAATTCCCCAATGATCTGTTCACAACCTCAGTCTGTCCGTCTGTCTGCGGATGATAAGCGCTACTAAAGTTCAATTTCGTTCCCACCATCTTCCACAAACTTAGCCAAAAATGACTCAGAAATCTGGTATCCCGATCTGACACAATAGATTCTGGCAATCCATGAAGTCGATAGATTTCTTTGAAAAATAGCTGAGCAACATGCACAGCATCCGCCGTCTTCTTACAAGCAATAAAATGTGCCATTTTCGAAAATCGGTCAACTACCACATAAATGGAATCGTTTCCCCTTTGAGTTCGCGGTAATCCCAAAACAAAATCCATACTCACATCAACCCAAGGCTTAGTTGGTACAGGCAACGGCATATATAATCCAGCATTGGTCGCAGTTCCTTTCGAAACCTGACAGATATGACATCGCTCCACAAATCTTTCCACTTCTTTCCTCATTGATGGCCAAAAATATGATTGCGAAATCAACTGTAAAGTACGATCTCGGCCCACATGACCTTCCTCATGCAACTCCTTTACGATCTTCATTCTCAAACTACAATCAGGGATACATAACCGATTTCCTTTGAACAGAAAACCATCCACTAATACATACTCATCCGTCTCTCGCTCCTTGACTTTATCAACAAACTTTGCAAAGTAAGGATCATCGACAAATAACTCTGATAGCACATCAAAACCCGTTACTTCTACCTTCATTGTTGTTAACAAATGATTCTTTCGGCTTAATGCATCTGCAACTCGATTCGTCACTCCCGATTTGTGTTTCACAACAAATGTAAACTGTTGCAGATATGCAATCCACGAAGCATGCCTTGCTGCAATCTTGTCCTGTCCCTGCATATGTTTTAATGCTTCATGATCAGTATACAAAACAAATTCTTTATGAAACAAATAATGTCTCCAATGTTTCACGGCTTGCACGATAGCATAAAACTCCATATCATATGTACTATATCTCATCTTCGCTCCTGAAAGCTTCTCACTGAAATATGCAATAGGACGTCCTTTCTGACTCAACACCCCTCCAATTCCAACCTTCGATGCATCAGGATGTAATTCAAACAATAACTGAAAATCCGGCAACACGAGAATCGGTGCTGTCGTCAAAAGTTCTTTGATTCTATCAAAAGCGAATCCTGCTTCCTCCATCCATGAAAATTGCTTCCCCTTCATACAATCGTAACTGGTGCCATCACACTACTGAAGTGTGGAATAAACCTTCGGTAGAATGATGCCAAACCATTAAAACTTCTAACATCGGTTATCGTTCTGGGTTGTGGCCAATTTCTGACTGCTTTAACTTTATTCTGATCAACCTGTATTCCTCCTCCCGAAATAACATATCCCAAGAATAAAACATTATGTGTCATGAACACGCATTTCTTTGTCGCAGCATAAAATTGTTCTTGTCGCAATACCATCAACACTTCCTTCAGATGTTGCACATGTTCTTCTGAGCTTCTACTATATATCAGTATATCATCAAAATATACTACTACAAACTTCCCAATAAAAGGTCTAAAAATCTGGTTCATCACCCGCATAAATGTACTAGGTGCATTCGAAAGACCAAACGGCATGACCAGCCATTCATATAATCCTTCTCTCGTCTTGAATGCTGTCTTCCATTCATCTCCTGGTCTTATACGAGTTTGATGATATCCGCTTTTCAAATCAATCTTTGAAAAGATAGTAGCCCCATTCAACTGATCCAACAAATCATCAAGTCTCGGCATTGGAAATCTGTATCTCACAGTAATCTTATTCAGTGCTCGACTATCAGTGCACATCCTCCACGTTCCATCCTTTTTGGGTACCAATAAAGCTGGTACAGCACAAGGACTTAAACTCTCCTGCACACGCCCCTGTTCAAGCAATTCTTCTACCTGCCTTCGCAACTCTCCATGTTCCTTTGGACTCATTCTGTAGTGTGGTCTATGAGGTAACACAGCTCCTGGAACAAGATCAATTTGATGTTGAATGTCCCTCAACGGCGGTAACTCCGTTGGCAACTCCTCTGGAAATACATCGTCAAACTCTTCCAGTACTGGTTTTACTTCTTCTAGTATTTCCACCACTTCATGACTCTCCCGTCCGATCAATAAAAATACTTCAGGCTCCTCCTCTACTTCCTTCACAAACTCCTTTAAAGATAACAAAGTTTTAAGCTCTTCAATCTCCTCCAACTTGCTTTCCTCCTGTTGTCGCTTCTTAGGAACCAAAGTAATTTTCGTGCCTTCAAACATGAAACTATAACTATTGGTACGCCCATCATGTTGCACCGCCCTATCATACTGCCACGGTCTCCCCAACAACAAATGGCATACGTCCATGTCCACAACATCACACCAAATTTCATCCTTGTATTTCTTCCCAATTGAAAATTTAACACAAGCCCTTCGACTAACTTTCACCTCCCCACCTTTCCTCAACCAAGCTAACTTGTACGGTTTAGGATGTTTCTCAGTTTTTAACTCTAACTTCTTCACCGCTTCTGTAGATATAATATTGTCACAACTTCCAGCATCAATAACAAACTTGCAAACTCTTCCTAGAATAGTGCATGTAGACTGAAAAATGTTATTCCTCAACCAACTACTTTCTTCCTCCTGCTTCGGTGTTAAGCAATTCCTCCTCATCATTAATGTATAACCATCATCTCCAGACAACAATTCTTCCTCCTCAACTGGTAGTGAATTAGAACATTCAGCTTCTTCATCCTCATCCTCAACCTCCGCTATCATAACTCTCTTCTTCGGCTTTGGACATTCATTACTTTTGTGACCAAGTTCCTGAGAATTGAAACATTTGATACCACTATTGACTCTGGTCTTCGCAACTTCATTAACAATTGGTTTTGCAACAGCCTTCAAAACATTCACATTGTTACTACCCCCTTTCACTTGATTGTTGGAATTAGTAAACACACCACCACCTCGTCTCCCTTGTTTCTTCCAAGCAAGTGCTTTCTGGTGTGCTTCAGCGACAGATCTGGGATCAAACATGTTCACCATATCTTGAATCTGCATTCTCAACCCTCCAACAAATCTAGCTGTCAATTGCTCTTCTGTTTCCATAATATCATTCCTCGCAATAAGTTGATAAAACTCATCCGCATAATCATTAACAGTCTTTGTGCCCTGCCTCAAGTTTTGCAAACGTTGATACATCAGAGATTGATAATTGTAAGGTAAGAACGTTGCTTTCATCAATTTCTTCATCTTCTCCCAAGATTCAACCTTTGACTTCCCCATTCGTTCACGTGTAAGTTTGGTTTGCTGCCATCATGCCAAAGCTCTACCCCTCAACCTTGTAGCAACCAACTTCACTCTACGATGTTCTGGAACTTCCTTGAAGTCAAAAATTTCTTCAACATTAGCCACCCAATCCAAAAATTCCTCAGCTTGCATACCACCCTTGAATTCAGGAATTTCAGTTTTCATCCCCGATTCCCACTTGTGATCATACTCAGAGTAATTTCTTCCTTGACCTCATCCTTGTCCTCGAACACTACCACCGTCATAATCCTCTTCAAAATCAGATGTATATCGATGTCGATCCTGACCACCAACATCTCTACTCTCTCGCATATCTCTTCTACTTTGTCTATCACCATCTCGATATGGTTCTTCTTCGAATTCTCTATGACTTCGTCTTCCTTGATGAGATTGTGGCGATATTCTCCTTCCTCCCGAAACCGATGGCGAAACCCTGTTTCTACCTTGGTTTGAAATTGGCGATGTTCTTCTTCGGGGTTGATTCATATCCATCATAAGCTTCTCTAGCCTCCCAATACCTTCATCCAACTTCTCATTGAATTTGTTACTAATGCGTTGTTCCATTTGTTCAACGTCTTCTCGCTTATACAAATCTTCAACATTTTGATGGCGGTTAGCTCTTATCGGCGGCATACGTGAAAACTTCACAAACACTTCAAATTCAAACACAATTCGAACTTAGATCCAAACTGCTATGGATCGAAAACTCCAAACTTGTTGCAACTTCGCGATGAACACGATGAACACAAACTTCTTCGATTTCAACTCGGCTTTGCTTGATGTAGCTCGGCCTTTCTAACTCTTCAAGCTTCTTCAAAAATAATTGGCTCCAAGACTCGATTTAGCTATGATTGGCTAAAAACAAGCTCTGATACCAAATGGTGCAGCGGCGGAAATAACAAAATGATGATTCTGTGAAAGTAGCAATCGATGGAATGAAGAATACTGAATGGCCCAAATTCGTTGATCCGAAGATACCGAATTCTAGCTATCTTCGTCACGTTGATAGCGCACTATACCGTGAAAGAAGATCTTCAATTCTTCAAGCGTTGATCAAGCGCACTTGATACCGCGAATCGGCTTCAGCAATTGTTGAATCGAGCGCACTCGATTAACCGAAAGTGGAGATAGGAGATTACACTCAACTACCAATTTGGTGAAAGCACAAAGCTTAACAAAACAAGAGTTTTTATTCCAATCAACTAAACTATTACAAATGACCCAACTTGCCTATTTATAGGCTACAACTCACGCCACAAACAAAATTATACAACACATAAGTCGTTTCCGACCTAACAACCCACGACTTAAAAAATCAGACGACTTACGACTTACTATAGGTCGGCACCGACTTATCAGACTCACACGGTTCAACATTACCACGACTTAAAAAGACACAACAAATAGTACATAGCGACTTAACAAAGCAACACATACAACACATCACGAATTTACAACACTTAGGTCGTTTCCGACCTATAACCTGCGACCTACGACTTAACAGGCCCAACGACTCAATCAGCAGCGACATAACATTCTCCGCGACTTAAAAACAATCAACGGCATAGAGTAAAGCGGCATAGGAATCCACGGCTTCAATCTTCAGCGACCTAATGCTCCTCACGACTTATCATAGGTCGTAGCTCAATCCTGCGACCTAATCTTGACCGACCTAAGGCCTCGCGACCTAAGGACACAGCATCTTCACGCGACCTAACTAGGTCGTAGATCGTAGAGCGACTTAACTTAGGTCATGAGCGACCTAAGACTTGGTCTGTGTCATCCTTACTAGGTCGTGAGCGACCTAAATTTACCGAGCGACTTAAGAGATTGGAGGCGCTAGGTCGTTTGGATGCTTTAGACTCCCCCTCGTTAGGTCGTGAGCGACCTATAGCTTCTCCGTTAAGTCGTGAGCGACTTACGCCTTGTACTTTTGTAGCTCGCGCTGCATCAAACTTACTAGCTTGAACATGACTTAAGTGATATACTTTTTTGTCGATTATTTTTGCTATAGCTTTGTTACGCTTTTGAAATTTTTTTAAGAGAGGCATGGAAGCCATTAAAGAGTGGAAGAAGAGCTTGAAAATGGAGAAGAAAGGTGTGTAAAAAAGTGAGAAAGTGTGTTGGTATTTATAGGAAAATTTTTGGATTAAATAATATTTTGTAAAAAGACCAAAATGCCCTTTGCTTATACTTTAAGTAAACTAATTTTTTCAACACTCAACGCCACATTGAGAATCATTACTTTATGTCATTTTCACTTAAGTATTAAGTAAATAATATAATAATTATGTTTGTTTGATTTAATGTTTACCTTTTGACTTTTATAACACTTTTTGTCTTTTTATGCTCACTTTTTGTTAATTACATTCTAGAATTTTCTAAGTATGTTTAGTAAAAGTAAACATGATTAGTGAATTAATTAATACTTATACTATTTGAATATATGTTCATATATAAGAAAATAAAGGTGCAACAACGTTGCTACAACTTTAAATCGACAAAACGTTGAGTTTTGACAAAATGTTTTACGGTCACATTTTGACGTTTAGTTAAACTATTTATTTATGTAAACCAAATTTAAAAATAAATTTGTATAAGTTTATTTAAAAGTATAAATACTCATAAATTAATTAAAATAATTTATTGAACCATTGAAACTTACTTTTCTGAAATCAGGATTTTGTCACTTTTTTCGATATAAGCAATTATTCCTATTTTTGTGTATATTTCTCTTAGCAAATCCTATCTAATATTATTTAAATCATAAAATGTTACATATTTTATATTCAAAATCACTTTAAATAGTATATTTTAAAGTGGTCAAATTCTGGGTCGTTGCAAAAATAGTGCCATTGGATCCGAAATATTAAATTGTTATACGCCGACGAATTTCGTGACGATTGGACATTTCATGTGATCGTGCGAGCTCGAAACGTACGATGATAAAATCTAGAGAATGTAAAATAATAAATATTTTACTATAAATAATCTTCATCTCCACCTTCCTTCTCATTTTTATTTTCGTTCTTAAAAACATATCTGCCACCCAATTTTAAATTCCAACCAAGTAAATCGAGTGCTATAGTTGATGGATTCGAGCAATTTTGGATTTGTCGGCTTTATAGAGGCAAGATCTTCGTGATAGTGTGCTTAGTTTTAGGTGCGACAAGGTTCGACAGTGTTCGACTTAGTCCAACCGTGCCTAGGGTTAGCCTTAGGTGGTGATTGGAGAAAAGATAGGATGCGTCATCGATGGCGTTGTTCTTTTGGAGGGTAGACGAGCGCATGGTGATGAGATGGGGGTGCGTCGCCCGATTGGAAATCGTGACATGGTTTTTGTCGCTTCGCTCGATGATGGGTCGTGAATTGTAGGGAGGTGGTCGGAGGCAAATTCGGTTGTGCCATCGAGTTCGTAGCGGCGAGAGAGGAGTTTTGGCGATGGTCGTCGGCAAAGTGGTGGAGGAAATCAAATCGCGACACCTGGGCAGCGATTTAGGGCTCACGATCGTGAATTCCTAAGTGGCATCGAAGGTGCCGACAGGTCAAGTTCGAGGAGGGGAGTGTGTTGCCGCTATCCGTTCGTTGAACGATGGATTCGAACTCTGTATTGTTGAGTGGGAGTGCATGGCATTTTTGGGTTCTCTATATTGTGCACGAAAGTGGGAAGGGGAGGGAAGATTATTTTAACAAGATAATTAAGTTATATTGGTTAATTAAGTTCAAAATCTAAAATCTTATATAACTCGTAACTTTTGCATACAAGGACCGATTGAGGTGCCGTTTTCGCCTTTATATTCGTATCAGATTTTCTACGTTTAGGATTGATTTGGGCTTAGGTGAGCTTACTCACCTGTTGATTGTACAATTATTGTGTATACAATTGTTGTTTTACATAAATAGTATAGCGAACAATAGAAGTTATTACTTTTGGACCGTGCCTTATTTTGTAAAACAAGTGACAACATTATTATTAAGTATAATCTCTCTTTAGATCATCTATTACACGTATCATATCCCATACTACTTGTTTACATGTTTGATAGTGCATTATAAATGATTGAAGCAACATAGTCGTTATAAACGTGCTTTGAAATCCCTGATATTTGACATACGTTAAATTAGATAAATGGTGATATTGAGGAAATATATGTATATATATTTGGCTACATACATTTGTATGTGTTTAACATAAAGGAATTGATTTGGACATGTGTGGAAATTGGAATTAGAAAATTTTAGAACCGAAAAGTTCACGATGGATGCACTTTAGAATCGCTGTGTTCGGCGATTTTAAAGTTAACTTTAAAAGATATCCTAGGGCTTCTTTGTATTTTTAATAAGTACTGTAAGCGTACTTATTATCGAAAAATATCAAGGTTTGGATACATTATTGAAAATCATTTATCGGTTTTTAAAATGATGGTTTTAAATTATAAAATGGGTTTCTATGGTTTTTAAATAAAGGTTTTAAAAATATGTATAATTATTTTAAAAGGTATATTTTTAGTGTATATATGGTTTTAGAAATTGTTAAAGATTTTATTTAAGAAATAAATGGTTTTTATATTATAATATTTATTAAATGGTTTATAGTATTTATTAAATATCTTAGTTTTACCAATAAATTAGTATATGTGCATGTATATATATCTTTTTAAAGGTATTATAGTATATTTAGAGTTTTAAAAAGGAAGTTTGGTATTTGTAAAAGAACATAAAAGGATTTTTAGATTATAACACTTACGTTATAATGAATTGTTTTATAAATTGATTAACAAGGTAAATAACCTTGTTTAATAAGTGGAGAAGCAATTAGAGCTTTAATGAATGTTTCAAAGCAAATGACAAGTATAAAAGTGATTTCCAGTTTATAGTAACGATGGTTATGCAACATTTGTTTTAACCCATTTAACTATACTTTTGAAAAGTGACTGGATCTTTAAAATGGATTTTTAAAGATAACGGAATAATGAAGTGTTTTCATTTTTTCATAAACAATTAGTAACATTCATTTTTAAATCCTTGGATAATATTTTAAAGTGGTAAAATATTGTTAAATGGGTTTGGAAAATACTTAGATCTTTAACGGTAGAATTTTAAAGAGAATAACAAGTATGAATTAGTTTTGGATTTCTTGTGGTAATGTGTTAATAAAATTCACCTTTAACCATTTTGATTATATTTATGAATATAAATAAATCTTTTAAAAGAACATTTTAAAGACAATCATAAGTGAAATGGTTTTGGGTTTGTAGCAACCGTGTTTGAGTAACATTTGTCTTAGGCCCTTTTGAAATTGATTTGTGAATATACTTATATGGTTGAGATAAGTATATGAATACTTTTGATATGAATACTTTTGAGAGTATCAAAATGTGTTGAAATGAATAGTGATGGTTTAATTAAATAGCGAAGTTAAATTAACAAATGGAGTTTCATTTATAAAGAGTTTATTGAGTAAAAAATGAGTTTTACTAATAAAAGAGGATTTTAATTAATAAAGGAAGATTAATTAAAAAGGGGATTAGAATTATATGACTTGATCGTGCTTTGTGAGTTACTTGCTTATGGAAAGTATGCGAGAATTAGTTTCCCATATGCCATTATTCTTATTGTTATTTGATTTGGCCAAATATACTCTAAAAATATCTAAAAGAAACACATGAATTATATGGTACAGTTATCTTTGGTGATGCTATATTATACGTATAAACTTGTTACGCTCTTCTAGGTTAAATGATAAGGAAATCCATCCGCTTAAATGCTTATGAGGTGACCTCTGATCTTATGTATTGTCTATTTATTTCCCACAAAACCAGAGTTGAGATTACCATAAAATCATTCGATTGGTTTTTGGAGCGCCCAGTAAGCGGGGGAGTGTACTTATATGAGTTGACTTGAAACTGTGACCACTCCAAACCCATAAATGTGTTCTATGCTTTAAGAGAGGTTCACGATTGGTTCGAGATATTGGAATCTATGTGAAGATTCGAGACCTGTTTGAGATGCTCGAACACATATAGTTGTTTGTGCTTTATTCAGGATGTGGGAATCCATGTGTGATTTTGTGACCTATTGAGGTTTAGGAATCCATGTGTGGTTCCAAGATCTGTTGAGATATAGGAATCTACGTGTGGTTCCGAGATCTGTTCGAGTTGGGAACTCGTTTATCGAGATTTGTTTGAGTGGTGACTAATGTGCTAGAATGTCGGACTTAGCTTGACCAACAGATATGACTAAAACCAGAAATAGGATGCACAACCATAGGATTAGCACCCACAAGGGTGCATGCGAATCCATCCTAGAGTTACTTATAGATATGCATGTGGGAGTGATGCACTCAGCTAGTTTGGCTAGCTATGTATTTCCTATGGTACATTCACCAGGGATGTATGTTGCTTCGAAAGGATATACCTGATCCTTGTGAAGTAGATCGGAGTCAGCTTTGATCCGAGAAGATCTAAGTGGAAATCCTACACAATTAGCAAACGCGCCTTATCGGTTGTGATTGTATACCTATTATTGTTGTGATGTACACTCACATGCATCGCAACTATATGATTATTTATATGTCACACCTTAGACATTATTATATTATCACTCGATTTTATAATAGAAACGGTTTGGTTATCGTACGGTAAAAACCTGTTTATGTTTATTGGCGGCATAGTCTTATGAGATATCTTTAGTTTGAAGGGTTTTAAGATATATAAAAATCTATATGATTTGAGTTTCTCACGTTGGTTTACCAGACTAATCCAGGTGTTATTTTCTTAATGCTCGGGTCATATTGAGTATGTTTCCAGATTTAGCTGTGTTTTATTGGAGCTCTTGGAGAGGAGCTGGATTATTTCCTACCAAATTTATTTTCCGCTACAAAACATTATATCTATCAGTATTTGTGAGGACGGGTAGTTAGTTATAACTATCCAGGTTGATGATATGTTTGTTTTCTCTAATTGATGTATGTATATCAAAGTTTTCTTTTGGCAAACACCTTTTGAGATATTATATATTACCGTTCTGCATGTATGATCTGATATCGTGTTCTCTTCTTTCTTGTTCTGTTTCGTTTATTTTACCTTAATAATTCGTCTTTCCAACACATGGGTGCTCGACACGTGAATACCGTGGATGTATTAGTACCAATATTCAGGGGTCGAAAAGGTGGATTGTTACATATGGTATCTGAGCTAAAGATTAAGCGAGAACCTTATCTTTGGTGGGTATAACTCATTCAGAGATAGGGTAATGGAACGCCTTATTATTAGTTGAGCGTATATACATGAGAGTGCGTATTTGTTATTGCTTTAAAAATGTTTTGTATTGTGTTGATTTGTTTGTAGAGTGGCTTATGGATTTTGATCAATATAAGTTGCTATCATTATTGACAGGGATCTCTAAACACTTGAACAAAGCAAACCGACACAGTATTGTTTTCAAAATTGCTAAATGAAATAATTTTACCTTGGATTATATTTTATATATAAAAGGAAAATTTTCATAAATTGTTATAGTTATTTATGATGTGTTTATTTGTTAGGGGATGATAATATTCAATTATTATCATTTATTGTTTGATTAGTTGTGCTCGACTAGTTTATGAGCAGTTTTACTTTTCGCTGCATCGGTTGGGTTGATAGTAACTTATGATAACACTGAAACAAGCACCTTGTGAATTAAGTTTCACAGTTTGACTATAAGGTGTTCGGTGAAAATGTTGCGTTCAAACTAAATTTAATGAAAGATGTTTATTATAGACTTTGAGAAAGAAAGATATTTGGGAATAGATATTTGAAAAGTGATTTTATATAAGAAAGTGACTTATATAAACATGGTTTATAAGCATGATTTATAAATATGAAAAGGATTTAAACTGAGAATTTGAGAACTTAAATCCAGGTGTTTTAGAAATTGGTTTCCTAAGGTTTTGGAAAATAAAACTAGCATTACTTAGAAGTAAATATTTGGGAAAGTGGTTTATGGAATTGATACCATGGTACTTAGTAATATTTATGAAGTATTTGATACCATTTTTGAAATGATTTTGGTTAAGTCTGAAAGGCAAGGTTTGGATGTACTAAACTCACTTCTATCGCTAGTAAATAACTCTGGTGATGGCTGCAGCATCATCAGTGTTTATTTTTGATTTTCAAAGTGGGGGATGATACCAAAGTAGTTTTGATACAAAGTTGTTTTGGTAAAAACAGATTTTGATTTGAATCCCAGAATTATGATTTGATATGCAAAAACTTGTAAGTATATGTACATCGTACGGGTTTCAGTAAAAGAAGATTGCACATAGGTGGTTTATATACATCATACGGGCTTTAGTATGATTTATACTATGTTTGTTAGCTTGTGGAGAGTTTGTGAAATGACTCTTCGAATTGTTCAGGTAGCATGTGTGATCGACTATGTAATACATGAGGCTGCTAAGCATAAGGTACGCTTAGTAAATTGTTTGCCATCCTTGTGCGATGTGCGGTTTCTAAACCTAGGCAAATCGTGAGCTTGTTTGCTAGTGATTGCAGTACTATATGGTATTGTTGGGTGATTGTTTCTTGGCTTGAAATACCATAGGTGTTGATGTGTGATTGTTGCTTTGTTGCTTGTATTGGAATTTCAAAGGCAAAATTCTTTTAAGAGGGGGAGAATGTAACGACTCGGATTTTTGAACGGTTTATAATTAACTATTGGAATTATATAAATAATTGAACCTTGGAATTAATAAGAATAAAATTGATTTCAGAAGATTATTTAAATTCTTTTTAAATAATAAATGGTTATTGTACATTTTAATTTATAATTTAAGTGATTAAACTTGTTTTATTAATTTATTCTGTTTAATAAAGCGTGAAATTATCATTCTAGGGCACTGTCTTAGATTTAGACAAAACTAGTGCCATTGGATCCGGAATATTGAATTGTTATGCGTTGATGAGTTTCGTCACGATTGGACGTCTCGTGTGATCGTGCAAGCTCGAAACGTAAGATGATAAAATCAAGAGAATGTAAAATAATAAATATTTTACTATAAATAATCCTCATCTCCTCCTTCCTTCTCATTTTTATTTTTGTTCTTCAAAACATAGCCACCGCCCATTTTTAAATTCAGCCAATTTAATCAAGTGCTATAGGTTACAGATTCGAGCAATTTGAATTTGTCGGCTTCGTAGAGGCAAGAGCTTCATGATGGCGTGCTTATTTTTGGGTGCGACAAGGTTCGGCAGTGTTCGACTTAGTCCAACCGTGCCTATGGTTAGCTTAGGAGGTGATTGGAGAAGAGATAGGGTGCATCGTCGACGGCGTTGTTCTTCTGGAGGGTATTTGAGCGCGTGGTGATGAGATAGGCGGTGCGTTGCCCGATTGGAAATCGCGACATGTTCTTTATCACCTTGCTCGATGATGGGTCCCGAATAGTAGAGAGGTGGTCGGAGGCAAATTCGATTGTGCCATCGAGTTCGTGGAGGCGTGAAAGGAGTTTTGGCGATGGTCATCGGTGAAATGGTGGAGGAAATCAAATCATGACACCTGAGCAGCATTTAGGAATCACGATGGAAAATTTCTAGGAGGCGTTGGAGGTGTCAAAATTGGTGCCGATAGGTCGGGTTCAAAGAGGGGAGTGTGTTGCCTCTGACCATTCGTCGAACGGTGGATCCGAGCTATGTATCATTGAGTGGGAGTGCACGGCATCTTTGGGTTCTCTATATCATTGTGCATGAAAGTGGGAAGGAGAAGGAAGATGATTTTAAATAAGGTAATTAAGTTATATTAGTTAATTAAGTTAATTAATTAAGTTTAAAATATAAAATCATATGTAACTCGTAACTTTTGCATACGAGGTCCGATTGAGGCACCGTTTTCGCCTTTGCGTTCTTATCAAGATTTTCTACGCTTGGGATTGATTTGGGCTTAGGTGAGTTTACCAGTTGATTGTACAATTATTACGTAATTGTTGTTGTATTAAAACATAAATAGTATAATAAACAATGCAAGTTATTACTTTTAGACCCCGCCTTGTTTTGTGAAACAGGTTACAACATTATTATTGAGTATAATCTCTCTTTTGATCATCTATAACATGTATCATAGTCTAGACTACTTGTTTACATGTTTGATAATGCATTATAAATGTTTGAAGCGATGTAGTTGTTATAAACGTGCTTTGAAATCCCTGATATTTGACATATGTTAAATTGGATAAATGATGATATTGAGGATATATATATATATATACATAAATGTATATGTATATGTATTTGGCTACACACGTTTTGGTGTGTTTGACACAAAGGAATTAATCTGGAAATTTGTGCAAATTGGAATTGGAAAATGTTAGAAGCGAAAAGGTCGCGATGGATGCACTTTGGAATCGCTGTGCTTGGCCATTTTAAAATTAACTTTGAAAGACATCCGAGGGCTTCTTCGTATTTTTAATAAGTACTGTAAGCGTATTTATTATTGAAAAATATCAAGGTTTAGATATATTATTGAAAATCATTTATGGTTTTTCAAATGATGGTTTTAAATTATAAAATGGGTTTCTAAGGTTTTTAAATAAATATTTTAAAATATGTATAAGTATTTTGAAAATTGTATTTTTAGTACATATATGATTTTAGAAATTGTTAATGATTTTATTTAAGAAATAAAAGGTTTTTATATTATAATATCTACCAAATGGTTTGTAGCATTTTATTAAATATTTGAGTTTTACAAATAAATTAGTATGTGTGTGTATCATTTTAAAGGTATTTTTGTATATTCAGAAGTTTTAAAAAGGAAGTTTGGTATTTGTAAAAGAATATAAAAGGAGTTTTTGGATTATAACACTTACGTTATAATGGATTGTTTTATAAATTGATTAAATATGTATGTAACCTTATTTAATAAGTGGAGAAGTACTCAAAGCTTTAAATGGATGTTTCTAAGTAAATGGCAAGTATAAAAGTAATTTTGGGTTTATAGTAACGACGTTTATGCAACATTTGTTTTAACCCATTTAACTATACTTTTGAAAAGTGATTGGATCTTTAAAATGGAGTTTTAAAGATAATGGAATAGTGAAGTTTTTTGGTAACATTCATTTTTAAACCCTTGGATAATATTTTAATATGCAATATTTGGTTTTACAAACTATTTTCGGGGTTAAAAAAGCAGCAAATGTGTTTTCTTAGTAAATAGATATTTATTAGATTAATATTTAAATGTATAAAAGATTGAGAAATTGATAGTTTATTGAAAATAAAATTTTATATTTTTTATCTGAAAGATTATAAAATGACTTAAAATATGAAATATTCTCGAGTTAGTATTATTCTACATGTATTTCCTTAACAACATAAATACTTTTGAATTATCACATGTGAGTTATATATACATATATATATATATATATTATGCATGTCTTCCAAGTCTTCTGATTCTTATTTTCTCTATACTGACTTTAATGCTATTATGAGTGACTCACCATTGAGATGGATTTAATTGATGATGTAAGATGATATGGAGATGGCATCCTTGGTATAATTTATTGTATTTAATTCTGTGTGACGAGAAATCTAAATAAACGGAGTTATAATACCATTTGGTATAGGACTTTCGGTAATATTTCTCCAGTTATTCTTTGGACTCCTTATATAGAATATTGAGTAAATAGATTGTAGTATACAACCAATGAATAAACGTTTGAGTATCAGGCAGTGGTATAGCATGTTGTTGTGATATTTATTCGATTATTCATTGTAAGTAGATGACACTCACATGACAAGAATAAAGTGGATAGTGTGAGGTGATACACATAGTGATATATGGCTCTATTCCTATATTTAGTGAGTATGGCTTTGTGCCTAACGATGGCCAAGACTTCGTATCTATATGTATTGGTTTTATAAGCCACTTTTATGATGTACTCCTGTTATGTTTGTTGGAGAGGACCAAATGGCTAGAATCCACCCTAGCGGCCTGATCGTGTGGTCGCACCCAATTCTATGAAATATATTATATAACTTTGTGCTACTCCTATGCACGCATTTTCTTCCATGCCACCTGCGCCAGTAGTCCATTAACTATAGGGGCAATTTGAGTGTCATGACTTATTAGTCCTCGCATTGACGAGCACACTAGCGAATACGTGGCACGATGCTATGGTGATAACAAAGACTGTAGAGACTTTGTATTTCTTGATCTTACTTAGTGCTTCAGTCTCCCTTCTGGTACTAATGGAGTAGTAAATTGGCATATACAATTGATACACCTCACTGGAGTATGGTTATGGGTTAGAAGACCCGTATAGTGTTATGTATGGTTCTACTTGGGACTTCATGTCTGTCTACAGTCATATCCCATCACGATACTTTTTGATAGTATTGATATGAGTATATGAGATTATACATGTGATATATAACCAGAATATAGTGGATTCTCATATTGATAGGCAGCCTATCCTAACTTTTATATATATATATATGGATAATGATGTTCTATTGAGATTGAGAGATATATTTGGACAATGCTTCATGCTAGCCTAATTATACTTAGTGATATCTCATTTATTGATATTTCTAGATTTATTAACGAATTCTGGATTTGTATGATTCACCCATTTGTGTTGATTCTATGATTTCTGATTTGATGTGTTTCTATATAGGTGATGACATCATTGGTCTCAAAGCTTATTGTATCATATGGTTTTGAGTTATTTGGGAGACATGATGCCTTGATTATTATTTGTGGCATTCTACCGATATTCCATGCATATATTTCTATATATATACATACTTTGACATGTTGTCTGATGTTTTGAGTATCTCTGGTAGTGTTATTTTATTATCATTCCTTGTTTATACATTGTTACCCATTCTTAGATTCTTGATTAGACATAATCTGACTCGTGCATTATTTATGTAATACTCGAGTCAGTTCGAGACATTTTAAGTGGTAGGACGATATGACTAGCATTTGTTTTATTTGGCTTAGAGGGCTATTATATTCGGATGATTATATGATATTTGTGTGACATTGATTCACTATATATATATTTGACACTGAGCTGTATATTGATTGTTCACCAAATTATATTGAGATAGTAGACATTTGAGTTGAATTATATTCTTGTAATTTTATTGTATTATATATTATTTACTGTATATTATGTATTGTATTGTTCTATCTTGGAGGCACACGTGTTTATTGCTTTGTTTTAATACAGTATTCGTATAGGTGAAATATTTATTTGATGTTTTAATACATACCAGTGTTAGTCCAAGAAAATATTTGTGTATGTACTATATAGTCTCATTCTCCGTATTATCTGATAGTATTACTCTATAATACTTTTGGATAGTATGGGTATAGAGATCTAAAAGTGTAGAACATTTTAAAATTGCAATTGTATTGGTATCATATAAATCATAAAAATCTAACGATATGTACTTCGTTGCATGACGCGAATTTAAAAGATGTTTTTGGGTTTTGGATCGGTATGTTTGGAGATGCGCTTTGTTACCAGTGGACTTAGCATGCTTAAAATATATCGTGCTTCCAAAGGCCAGTAGAGTAAGTGAAACTAAGAGGTCAAGTGAAGTGCACTCACAACTGATCGAAAGTATACGGATGAAAAAGACCGTAATGATTTTTCGAGTCAGATAGTCTAGTAAAGGGTAAATCTAGAGAGGAGGTTTACCAACATTCAATCCTACTCAGATTCACATAGGAGATTATGATATAGCACTCTCTTAAGAAAAATTAGAAATTCCAGACTTGTAAATTAACGATTTGAACAATGATTTTAATTTATACAACACAATCCACTCATATGTAATACGGATAGGATATGATATTCTAGTTAATTAGAGTTGCAACTATGTATTCTCTATTAAATAGCATCATGACATGTGTGTTATCACTGATTTGTGAAAATGGGTTGTGGACAGGACATGTATGGTGTGAGCGACCCTATGTGAAATTATTATGCCTCATAAAACCCGACACGACACATTCACTTGTTCTTATTACATGATTATACTCGTAGCAAGATATCTAGCCTGAATCGTTATTTTTTTGTAACATCTCCTCAAGTCAGACTTTGGTTTTGTTCCAGGATTACTTCATTTTCCCATTTCAAAGTCATTTCTTATGACGTCGAGGTCAATGGAGACTGGAATATTATTTATAAGTTTAAAGTTGTGATTGATCTAGAGTTGCATGGACGTGCCCTTTCTACTGGAATTAGGGCAACTATTAGATTAATTTGGAGTGTGAACAATTGCATAACCCATTTTGAGCCGGTTGATTTGTATTTGTCTGTATGTTTGTACTTTTGTACTTAGTTCGCTAGGGTTATGATCGGACGTCATGGTTTTAAGGTAGTTTTGTATATAGTCTGCCTAGTTGATGATAATGTACTTATGTTATGTTTTGGTTCGAACGTTGTCACGATCCGGAATTTCGAACACTTTATATTTAAATATTGAAATTATTTAAATATTTAAATCTTGAATTTAAAGTGAATAAAATTGGTTCTAAAAGCTTATTAAACTCTTTTAAATAATAAATGATAGAGGTAAATTTTTAATTTTTGTTTTTCTTGTAATATAAGTGGGTTGAGGGGCTTCATTGATTAGTAAACCAACGGTGCTGGTAAGGTTGGGACCGTGGTCGTCTGTCTTCGGTTTGCCAGCCGATAAGATCACTGAGATGGACCAGCCAGTTGGGAAGTTAAAGTGATTAAACATGTTTTAATAATAATTCTTTTTAATTAATGCATGAAATTATAATTCTGGGGCACTGGCTCGAGTTTTGATGAAACTAGTGTTATGGGATATGGAATATTGAGTAGATGTATGCCGACGAGTTTGTGGTGATCTGATGCACTGTGTGGTTGTGCGAGCTCGAAACGTGTAGCAATTAATTTCAGGAATTAAAATATAATATAAATTTAATTATATAAACACCATCCCAACCCTTATCCTCTTTCTTCTTCTCCTTCCTTCCTCCTCTTCTTCAGTAAGCAAAAATAAAGTAGCAGCCACCCTTTAAGCAATTGTTTTCCGAGCTACAGGCCATGAAAATTATTGATGTTAGATCCTTTGGGATTGTGGTAGAGAGATCTTCACATTGGTGTGTTCGATGTTGGATGCGGTAGTGGTCGAGGAGGGTCGATAGTTTTGGTCGTGAGCTAGGGTTGAGGATGGTCGGAGATAAAGGGGGTTTCGTGCAAAAAAAACTGCACCAATGTGTTACTCATTTCAAGTGCTTCTTCTTGAACCAACGAGGTAAACTCCGATCGTGGGTTATAAATCTCGACCTGATGTGGTTGATGGGGAGGCAGCTCGGTCACGTTTTGATTTAAGAAACCAAAGGTGAAAGCAAAGGTGGCGTTGGACTCATAGTGGCAAGAGAAGATCGTTAACGTTGGTTGGAAGTGGTCCGGAGCTCCAAAGAAGTTGCGACACTTGAACAATAAACAAGCTAGCTATAGGTTGCATTCTCCTCTGGAGGTGCGAAAATGACGAAGTGGGGTTGGGAGTGGACCGTGCAAAATGGGAGTGCAGTGGAGTATCCATTCGGAGTTTCATGGGGTGTAGCTCGAGTTTGGATAAGGAACATGCACGGAAATGAGTGGATATCTTCGTGCTTGTACATGAGAAATCAATTTGAGGAAGAAAGGGAAATTGGATTATGAAGGTGATTAATGAATTAATTAGTAATTAATTAATATTTCAATCCCATTTCTTATAAAATCGATAACTTTTGCATACAAGGTCCAATCGAGATGCCGTCTTCGCCATTGCATTCGCAGTGATATTTTCTATGACTTGGGTTGGCCTAGGCTTGGGCTTTGGTAAGTTTACTTGCTATCAAATTGTATATGTTGTGTATATAATGTTGTTTGTTGAAAATATAAATTAAAATATATAACAATTCCAGTTATTACTTTTGGACCCCACCTTGCTTTGGAAAGCAAGTGACAGCATTATATGTAGTTTAATCTTACTGATAACTCTCTAAAACATGGATCACGTCCTGGACTTGTTTACGTATTTGATATTTTTTGTTTGATAAAGTGGGAAATTATTTGCGAATGTTTAAAACGAAATAGTCATTATAAACGCACTTTGAAATTCCCTGTATTTGACACTGGTTTAATTGGTTAAAATGTGGATATATTGTGGAAATATATATTGTCCAATACACATCTTTTGAGTGTGTTTGAAAGGAATTGGTTTGGAAAGTTTTTGAAATTGTGAAACAAAGTTGTGTTGAAATTCTGGTTTTTTGTAAAGTAAAAAGGGCTTTTACTTTAGATAAATTTCTAAATCCCTTAAGGTAGTTTTGTGAAAAGTTATTACGTATTTTAAAAAGGAAGTTTGAAGTATAATATGTTTCTATAAATGTTTCTAAATCTAAAGGGTTTTAATTAATGTTTTAATCTTTGAAGAGAGTTTTAAAGATGATTTTAAAGTAAGGTGTTCATATGTACTCCATGAATGTAATTTAATCTTTAAAGAGTGTTTTAAAGATAATGACTAAATAAAGTGTTTTGGGTTTGTTGTAAACAATATTTTAGTGACGTTTGTTTTTTATCCCTTGAATAATGTTTTAAAATGGTAAAATATTGTTAAATGATTTTGGTAAATACTTAGACCTCTAATAACGGATTTTTAAAGATAATAACAAATATGGAATCGTTTAGGGAAAGATAGAAAAGTATAAGTTTTAAATTATAAAAGAGAGAAGAGATTTATAGTAATAACGTATAAGTAGCGTTGTTTTTAACCTCTTTGATTATATTTTAAAGTAAATCGTGTTAATGATTTGTGAATATACTTATACCGTTGAGATAATTATATGAATACCGTTTTGAAGTATTGAAAAGAGTACATATGAATAGGGAATTGTAGAGTACTTGTATATATTCTTTGTAAAGATATTTTAAATGTATATATACAAGTAGAAAAAGGAAGTTTTAATTAATAGAGGATTAATTAATTAGAAAAGGGCTTCGAAGTCGTATATATGACTTGATCGTGCTTGTGTGTGTCGATAATACTTTGTGTGTTACTTGCTTATGGAAATTATACGGGAGGATTAGTTTCCCTTATGCGATCATTCTCATTATTTTAAATTGACCAAAATATAACTCTAGAAATATCTAGAAAAAACATAGGAACTATACGGTACGGTTATCTTCGGTAATGCTAAACTGTACATATAAACTCGTTTTGCTCTTCTAGGACAAATGATAAGGAAATCCATCTAGTTAGGAGATGATCTCTGCTCTTATGTATTGTCAGTTTATTTCCAAAAGAACCGAAGTTAAGTTTACCGAAAATCTATCGATCGGTTTTTGGAGCACCTGATAAGTGGGGGAGTGTATTTTAATGAGATGACTCAAAACTGTAACTACTTCAAAACCATATATGTTTTTTATGCTTTGAAAGAGGTTCATGATTGGTTTGAGATGCCGAAAACTCTATTGAGATTCGAGATCTGTTTGAGATGCTTGAACACATGTCAGAATGTGGGAATCCATGTGTCATTCTGAGATCTGTTGAGATATGAGAATCCATGTGGAAATCCATGTGTAATTCTGAGATCTGTTGAGGTATGGAAATCCATGTGTGATTCCGAGATCTGTTGAGAGATGGGAATCAATATATGGTTCCGAGATCTGTTTGAGTTGTGACTCGTGTACTAGAATGTCGAATGTAACCTCACTAGTGGATATGACTAAAACTAGATATAGGATGCATAGCCAAGGGTTTGGCTAACCCAAGGGTGCAGGCTTAGAGATACTTATAGTTATGCAAGTGTGAGTGGTGCACTTAGCTTTATGTTGTAGCTAGCTATGTATTTCCTATATACATCAGCTAAGGATGTACGATGCTTCAGATGGAAATCTCTGATCCTTATGCAGGAAGACCGTTCTCAAAGTACTGAGGGCACCTCCATGGCATCCTACACAGTTAGTGAGCGCGCCTTAGGAGTTTTGATTGTATACTGATTATTGCTGTGGTGTACACTCAAACACAGCACAGCAATATCTTATTTATATTCATCGCCTAGACATTATTATAATATCACTGAATTTTCTGATAGAAATGGTTTGGTTATCGTAAGGTAAAAACTTGTTCGTGTTTATTTGCGGTGTGGTGTTACGAGATAATTTTATTTTTGAAGGGTTTTATAAATATAAAAATCCATATGATTTGAGTTTCTCATGTTGGTTTACTAGACTAATCTAGGCGTTATTTTATTACAATGCTCAAGGTTGAAATTGTTGTATACATTTCACATAAAAAACAACAATACCAAATATTTACCATAAATATTTGCAAGGAAAATAAGACACGACAAATATTTGCCACACAATATTTGTTTGACTAATATTTTCAATCAATGCACATGACACCGAATTAAGAATATTATAACCTTTACAAGTACTAAGAAGAATGTACAAAAAGACTGCACATATAGCCAATATAGGGTTTGGTTAATGATAGATTGAATTTGTAATATTTATTCACATTAAAAGTTGAAAATGATAAATATTTGCTATAAGCATCTTGTATAACGATTGGCTGAAACATTACATACATTTTACCAAAAATATTTGCTAGGAAAATATTTACCGGAAAATATTAATATTTGCCGGAAAATATTTTCCATCCATATATATGGCACTAAATTGACAATATTACAACCTTGGCATCTAAAAAACAACAACCACACTAATACAATATGTTTGCACACAAACTTTTCCTGCAAAATGGAGTAAGCAAAAAAATTGCTGAAGAAAAATCAACAGCTAAGATTCATCAAGAAACTAGATTTTCCACATCTGAATCTTCTGAATATGTAGACTCTAGGAAAGAATGTGATCAATACATTCTTCTTGCAACCTTGAAAAGAAAATAGTCATCAAGAAAAGGTAGTGCTAAGAAAAACTATCAAAAAACCAAAAAGGATCTGCAAGAAAGCTGCAGAAGTAGCTTAAACTCTTTCCATGCATTCATAGAGAATTTAATAAAATAGAATCTACTTCTAGGAAAACACATAATACAATTAAAGTTAACTCAAATTTTCAACTTGATCAATCCATTCTTGGAATGAGCTATAATAAATGAAGATATATCAAAAGAATCGGCATCTACATATTTGATTATAGGGTCATTTTCAATAGAAGAAAATTGTTTTTATTTTGGAAATATGAAAATAATTTGAAAGAAAGTGACATTGTAGCAATTTTTGGATTGCCAAAGGAACACATCAAAATTAACACATCATCTAATTTGAAGTAAACATATATGAACTCTGACTTGAATGATTCATAGAAAAATATTTTGTTGATTTGAAAATGATCAAAGCAAAAGAAATGGAAACAAACTTAAAGTGTAACACCACACGCTTTAATGACAAATAAAATCAATTGAATTAAAATAATTGCATAACAGTGAAAAATATAAATGTCAAATATACGCATTTAAAAATTAAGAGGTTACATAGGTATATGCAACCAATGAGTGTGTGATTAATTGACGCATCAATCAATTAAAAGAGGAATTAATTAAGAGATGTAGAGGCGTCAATTAGTCAGAGAATATGTCACTTTTATAACATTAATTAATTAAGGGATCTTCTAATAAAGGGAAATGTATGTGGAGAATAAATTATATGATAACATACATATATTAATTTATAATTGACACAATCAATTAATTGAGAAATTAATTAAAGACATTAAGTAAGCGTCAATTAATAAAAGTGGGAAACTTATATGTTAATTAATTGTGTAATGAATTGGCGGTTTAAATATGTACAACTAATAAATGTGTGATTGAGTGACGCATAGGAATTAATTTGGATATCGATTAAAATGGGAAAATGTGTCAATTAATTAATTGGCAATTAGTTGAGCGTTTTAAAAAGGGTGTCAATTAATCAAAGAATATGCCATCTTTACAGTAGCTAATAATATAAATTAATTAGCTAGAAGAAAATGCCAGCTATAGGATTATTTGTGTGACGCCCCACCTCTATACCCACGCTAGACAAGAACACTACGGAGTAATGCCGTCAACTAGCGCGGAGAATAAGGCTGTTGAGGAGCGACCATCTGTATAATTGCTTTGTGCAAGTACCGATATGCCAGATAAAAATATAACTTTTCATCTCAAGAGGAAATCCGACATACCGATACAAACTCAAAGCTACTACACAGTGGCTATATGGACTTCGGAAATAAATATAGAAATAAACATAACACAAATCAGTCACAGACAATTCATATCACAAAGGCGGAAATAGATATGAATATAACACATGAAAGTGTACATCAGAGTAGTGGTCAAATAAGATCCACAATAACATAAAAGAATAGATACAAGTGCAAGACAACAGAATATGTATACATCAATGAGTCAATATATCGAATGTATACAACCAAAAACTACAATGCTAAAGTAGTTAGCCAAAAGTCAGATGATGGCTCCAGATAGGAAGACAAGAGGAAGCACCTGTAATACCCCAGTCTGACCCGAGTATTATTTAAGAAGAAAATAATAAACGAATCAGTCTAGCTATAAATATCAGATAAAGTGGTATAGAATAAGAGATACGACAAAAACGTATGATAACCATAAAGCCATACTGTGATAAGTATCTAATCGAAAATCAATCCAGAGATTAATCAATATCACAAGAATCTTCTCAAAGATTAAAAAGAATGTCATATTCTTTATTTAATTCACCAAGCCACAATAAATGACATACATATCAATGCCAACTGAAAAAGGTGGCGAAACATAAATTCCAGAAATCACAACGAGAAATCCAGAAATCACAAGAGTTAACGACACACAAATTCTTGAAATCATCAACAAGAAATCCAGAAATCAAAAGGGGAAAAGGCCTATCACAAACAAATGGTCCGAAGACCTACGAGCCGATTGCTCCACGAACGGTCCGAAGAACTATGAGCCGATTGCTCCACGAACGGTCCGAAGACCCATGAGCCGATTGCTCCACGAACGGTCCGAAGACCCATGAGTCGATTGCTCCACGAAAATGAGACGAAGCTCAATAAAATGAAGTACAGTCCTCCACATGGAAAAAGAGACATGAAATGAAGTGAAGTGAATTTTCAGTTTTGATGAGTGTTTAAGAAAGTATAAATGAAGTGAGGAGGAGAGGAGAGGGGCTGAACTAGGTTATATGATCACTTGGGTGAAACCCAAGCCCAAAAGCCCAATAGAAAATAGCAAAAACCAACATACTCCAAACATATCGAAGCTTATACTCAAAAGGATCGCAAACGCCATTTTGAACTCAATGGAAGTGGTCTCGAGTCCTAATTCGACTGTTTGAAAAAAGTAGCTTTTCGGACTAAAATCCGACGAACGATGAAATATTTAAATAAAATATTTAAATATAAAATCGATAAATATGCGGGTTGTTACAGACTCCCCTCCTTAAAAAAATTGCGTCCTCGCAATACTTGAGAAGAAGATAAATAATAACAACCATAAAAGCATATCAACACAAAAGAAAATTTGAAATAAGAAGTTCACCATAAAGAGCACGAAAGAGTTAGTCCGAACGTGTTCGCTCGATGAATTCTCTAGATTCCCAAGAGAAATCCTTAGGATTTAAGAACCATCGGACTTTCACAAAAAGAACATCTTTATTTCAAAGGCACTCAACCCCCGAAGAAATGATGCGAATAGAATGTTGCTCAAAAGCCAAATTTGGTGAAACTTCAATCCCTACTATAACACCAGGCGCAAGAATAAAATCGGAAACTTAAAAACATTTCCATAGTTAAAAGACGTGGAAAACGTCAAGAATAGCAGAAAATTGAGCCGGTGCAACGGCGTGGTACAAAAACGGTACGCCTGAGAAACTGGAAACATGAATAACTCCGAACATCGACGTAGTACAATAACGGTACGTCCAATGAACGGAAACCCAAATAATTCGAAACACCAACGTAGTACAAAAACGGTACGTCCAATGAACCGAAGGCCATAAAAGAACATCAGACGCTAGTCCATAAAAGAAATGAGATAAAACTCAATAAAACGAAGTATATCAAAACGTCCGATGAACTTGATAAAAATATAATTCCATTCAAACATCATCAAAGAATCAACCACTTGTTGCTTACGACAAAGCGCATTGGCAACACGATTTCCCTTCTGGGAATAAAAAGAATATCAAAATCATAAGATGTCAGGAACTCGAGTCAACATGAAGTTCCTTATGAGAAAATAAATATTCCAAAGATTTATGATCGAGGAGGAGAACAAATTTCTCCCCCAAAAATGATGATGCCAAACTCTAAAAGCGAAAACAATAGCCGCGAGCACTAGATCATGAGTGGCATACCTAGTCTCGATCGGCTTTAATGATTTAGAAGCACAAGTGATAGCACGTTCTCTTTTGCAAGAGAACGGCATTCAAACCAATACGATTAGCATTGGTACTAAAGATAAAGTCTTGGTTCCCTTCGGGAATCACAAGAATAAGAGTATCGAAAAGAAAGAATTTCTTTTAAATAGTCTTCTTTCCCAAAAAGCTAAAACTTTCGAAATTACATTTATCTTTATGTAATAATCTTTCTAGAAAAAATTACATTTTTACAAGTCAATTTACTATATCTGATTGTCTCATCAAAGCGTTTAGGAAACTCCTATCGATAACGTTGATCAAGCGCATCGACCAGAATTCTTAAAGCACTCAATAGGCAATACAAATCACAAAATCATTTTCTATATGATAAACATGTTTCTTAAAAAAACCTTTAATAATATTCTTTGCTCGTTTAAGAGCGAAAATCAAACCGTACTTATAAATAAATCTTAGGAAAAAGATTTGCAAAATTTTAAATTGCTATTTTCATCCAAAATCAATATATACAAGAATGGAGTCATCGAGATCGTAGAATACTCGATTCATAAAATGGATGAAATAAGCTGGACAAACAGAATGACATAATAAGTCATTCATAAGTTTCATAACGAGTGCGGAATGCGGTAAATGGAATGCTAACTCCCGCAACTCGTAGCAAATGAAAATCGGTGGCAAGGTCGAGCTAGAAAAAGACCTTATCACCACTCAAAAGATTTGCTTAGGTCATAATCCTAAGGCAAACTAAAAAATACCGGAAAATTCTCAAACTACATGAATGAGAGAAATAACACTTTCCTAACCATGTGAGCTTAAAGAATAAAATGATGCCATCAAATTGGAATCAAAATCACAAAGGAAAAAAAATAGAAATCTGCTTGACAGATTGAAAATATCGAAGACGAATAGTCCACACGGGACAAAGGATATGGCTTCATAATAATTAAGCCAATCCTTACAAAAGTCAATTCCGAAGCATAAGTAAAAATCGGCTCGGAAAGAAAAATCACATAAAATAATTTCGACATCAATAAAAAAACAAATTGAGTGTTGCGGATCCACCAAATCCGGATTCGCAATCCTCAAGGAAGTCATCTAGCCTAGAAATGTTTAAAGAAAAAGAATCACAAGTTCTTTTGATATAAAAATAATGAGATGAAACCCATATCAAAAAGAACTCGAATAAGATAATCACAAAATAAATGTCATCAAGGATAGAATAAGAAATACCTTGACCAAGAGAAGTGTCACTAGGCGCATTTAGCTTTCCCTCTCTCCTCCTTTGAAGTTTGGGACAAGAAGATATATGGTGACCCAAATCTTTGCAATAGTGACAATAAAGGGGTTTCGGACACTCCCTTGCATAGTGGTCCATGGAACCACAATTGTAGCATTGTCCACGACTAGAGGTAGGAGTCTTTGCTATTGGAGTTTCTTGTTTCCCCTTTTTGTTGGAATTGGGGCCTTTGAACTTAATAGGCCGCTTCTTGTTGTTGTTGAAGTTCGGTTTGGCACTCCCAACTTCAACATCACTCTCTCTATCTGCCTCTTCAAGACGAAGAGCGATATCTATAAGCTGATCAAAAGAAACTTCTAATTTTAGAAGTAATGGCATCTTGAGGTTCTTGTTCAAGCCATAAACAAATCTTTGATTTTTCTTCAATGGGGTGTTGATGTATTCAACCCCGTATTTAGAAAGAGATTCGAAAGATGCGACGTAGTCCGTCATAGAAGATTCACCTTGAACAAGGTCGATAAAACGTCGGGCCAAAGTTACTTTTTCAGCCTCCGGCACAAATTTCAATTCGAATCTTTCCCGGAATTGCTCCCAAGTGAGATCCGCTTCAACGATTTCAGAAATAAGAAGCTCATACCAATCCAATGCTCTTTCCTGGAGCATGCTAGTAGCCACTTGGACTCGGTGGAGATCAACAAGATTCATGCGAGAAAAGATGCGGTCGCATGATCTAAGCCAAGCTTGAATTTCAATGACACTCTCGGATCCCCGGAATGACCTTCCACCCAAATCGGTATAATCTCTACACAAACGTGCAAAACCGGATCTTGGATGAGTAGGCTCTGGAATGGGTCCAATAGCTTGAGCATTCTTAACAAGATCTAGAAGCTGCTGGGCAGACATAAATACTCCATCCTGAGGAGTAGCACTAGATTGACCAGCGCTGGGATGGCCAGGTCTAACCATTTCTCTTCTCTAAGAAAGAAAGAAAGAAGAGAAAAAGGTTATTTTCAAAATGAATATCAAACAACCTTGATTGATAAAACAAGGCATCACAAAATAAAATAGGATAGAACGGTACGAAGACCCGAATTAAATCCTATGGCACGATTCCTAAGAAGGACTTAGGACAATGATCCTTGTTAGATTATTCTACATTGTTCCGAAGTTTGGCTCTGATACCAAGCTGTGACGCCCCACCTCTATACCCATGCTAGACAAGAACACTACGAAGTAATGTCGTCAACTAGCGTGGAGAATAAGGCTATTGAGGAGCGACCATCTGTATAAATGCTTTGTGCGAGTACCGATATGCCAGATAAAAATATAACTTTTCATCTCAAGAGGAAATCCGACATACCGATACAAACTCAAAGCTACTACACAGTGGCTATATGGACTTCGGAAACAAATATAGAAATAAACATAACACAAATCAGTCACAGACAATTCATATCACAAAGGCGGAAATAGATATGAATATAACACATGAAAGTGTACATCAGAGTAGTGGTCAAATAAGATCCACAATAACATAAAAGAATAGATACAAGTGCAAGACAACAGAATATGTATACATCAATGAGTCAATATATCAAATGTATACAACCAAAAACTACAATGCTAAAGTTGTTAGCCAAAAGTCAGATGATGGCTCCAGATAGGAAGACAAGAGGAAGCACCTGTAATACCCTAGTCTGACCCGAGTATTATTTAAGAAGAAAATAATAAACGGATCGGTCTAGCTATAAATATCAGATAAAGTGGTATAGAATAAGAGATACGACAAAAACGTATGATAACCATAAAGCCATACTGTGATAAGTATCTAATCGAAAATCAATCCAGAGATTAATCAATATCACAAGAATCTTCTCAGAGATTAAAAAGAATGTCATATTCTTTATTTAATTCACCAAGCCACAATAAATGACATACATATCAATGCCAACTGAAAAAGGTGGCAAAACATAAATTCCAGAAATCACAACGAGAAATCCAGAAATCACAAGAGTTAACGACACACAAATTCTTGAAATCATCAACAAGAAATCCAGAAATCAAAAGGGGAAAAGGCCTATCACAAACAAACGGTCCGAAGACCTACGAGCCGATTGCTCCACGAACGGTCCGAAGAACTATGAGCCGATTGCTCCACGAACGGTCCGAAAACCCATGAGCCGATTGCTCCACGAACAGTCCGAAGACCCATGAGCCGATTGCTCCACGAACGGTCCGAAGACCCATGAGCCGATTACTCCACGAAAATGAGACGAAGCTCAATAAAATGAAGTACAGTCCTCCACATGGACAAAGAGACATCGCACATTGCTAGTCTAAACCATAAAATGATAATCATCGATCATCAAGAAGTGTCAATTACACTAAGCTAGTAAATAAATGAGTTTAGCTTCATGTCCCATAACCACTTGCTTAACTTAAATATTTACGAACAAATTGTAAATCTCCACTAGAAAATTATCAAATTAGATTCAATCGAACAAGTCCAAGAATTAACAGACGAAGTGAACGCAAGCGTTTCATACCACTTGTTTTACTAAGCCGTTTAATTAGATTTCTCATACGAATGAAGTAAAGGTTTGTGTATACTAATAGATTGGAAAACGGTTTAAGAAACGAGCTTTGTAATTAAAATAGTGTCAAAATCGTTTTGGTGAAAGAGTTTTGATATTTACTACTAGTATAGAAAACCTTTATATTTTTAAAGTGACAAATTACAAAATGATTGTAGAAACAATCAATCGTCAAAATTCACATACGAAGACGTGAATCAAATCCAAAGAAATCGATAATAAATCCATCAAAATGGATATTCACAAAAACCCCGAGAAAGAAGTCATCAAAGTCGATAATAATTGATGACAATAAGTCGGATCAACTAAAATCGATAAACAATGGAAATTCACATAAAACAGCCTGAATAGGAAAAAATAGACATTTCCAGACGTCTGATTTGGAATCCAGACGTCTGGATTTGTTTTCTGAAAATAGTTCAAAAATCCGCCTAGACGTCTGGAATAGCCAAAACAGACGTCTGAGCCATGGCCAGACGTCTGGTTTTGAACCCAGGCGTTTGGTTTCGTTCTCTGGAAATTATCCAGAGAACACCCAGACATCTGAAACTTCAAGTCAGACGTCTGAGACTCATCCAGACGTCTGATCTTGAATTTCAGACGTCTGAAATTAGTCTCTAGGATTTTTTTATAAAATGCGTGCATACACTTTTCTCTCCAGGTCCACACCAAACGTCTGGACTTGGTCACCAGACGTCTGGTCACCGGGTCTGGGCAATATTTTGCCTAGGCCAAAGTGGCCAAAACGTATCGGAAGCGATCGGACGAGCAATGGCAACTAAGGATTTACGCCCAACGACAACCCGGCCTTAAAGGCTCCTCGATACACTCCGAATATCAATGTCCAAATGTCCATATAAGGATTTTCATAAAATTGGACCAAAACACCAAAATTGAAGAATTCACAAAACCAATTCAAATCACAACAAGTGAACACGAAATAGATGATAGGAATTCATACCTAACAACAAAGATAGTTATAGGTATAGATGTGAGATAAAAATCTCACCTTTGAACCCGAAAACAATGAATGAGAAGCTTGAAGACAAAGGAAGATCAACCACACTTCAATCTCAACACAAGAAGCTTGAATCTAAGCTTAAAAGAGAAACATTTCCTAAATTAGGTTTAGGAATTTTCTGAAATCAAAGAGAGAATGAGTTGGAGAAGAAGGAGATGATACTTACCAAAGCTTCTTCTTGAATTTGGAGGTAGAAGCTTGAATTTGCAATTGAACTAGGGCTTGGGGTTTTAATTTCCCATTACTCTCCCCATTTTCAGTTTTGATGAGTGTTTAAGAAAGTAGAAATGAAGTGAGGAGGAGAGGAGAGGGGCTGAACTAGGTTATATGATCACTTGGGTGAAACCCAAGCCCAAAAGCCCAATAGAAAATAGCAAAAACCAACATACTCCAAACATATCGAAGCTTATACTCAAAAGGATCGCAAACGCCATTTTGAACTCAATGGAAGTGGTCTCGAGTCCTAATTCGACTGTTTGAAAAAAGTAGCTTTTCGAACTAAAATCCGACGAACGATGAAATATTTAAATAAAATATTTAAACATAAAATCGATAAATATGCGGGTTGTTACAGACTCCCCTCCTTAAAGAAATTGCGTCCTCGCAATACTTGAGAAGAAGATAAATAATAACAACCATAAAAGCATATCAACACAAAAGAAAATTTGAAATAAGAAGTTCACCATAAAGAGCACGAAAGAGTTAGTCCGAACGTGTTCGCTCGATGAATTCTCTAGATTCCCAAGAGAAATCCTTAGGATTTAATAACCATCGGACTTTCACAAAAAGAACATCTTTATTTCGAAGGCACTCAACCCCCGAAGAAATGATGCGAATAGAATGTTGCTCAAAAGCCAAATTTGGTGAAACTTCAATCCCTACTATAACACCAGGCGCAAGAATAAAATCGGAAACCTAAAAACATTTCCATAGTTAAAAGACGTGGAAAACGTCAAGAATAGCAGAAAATTGAGCCGGTGCAACGGCGTGGTACAAAAACGGTACGCCTGAGAAACTGGAAACACGAATAACTCCGAACATCGACGTAGTACAATAACGGTACGTCCAATGAACGGAAACCCAAATAATTCGAAACACCAACGTAGTACAAAAACGGTACGTCCAATGAACCGAAGGCCATAAAAGAACATCAGACGCTAGTCCATAAAAGAAATGAGATAAAACTCAATAAAACGAAGTATATCAAAACGTCCGATGAACTTGATAAAAAGATAATTCCATTCAAACATCATCAAAGAATCAACCACTTGTTGCTTACGACAAAGCGCATTGGCAACACGATTTCCCTTCTGGGAATAAAAAGAATATCAAAATCATAAGATGTCAGGAACTCGAGTCAACATGAAGTTCCTTATGAGAAAATAAATATTCCAAAGATTTATGATCGAGGAGGAGAACAAATTTCTCCCCCAAAAATGATGATGCCAAACTCTAAAAGCGAAAACAATAGCCGCGAGCACTAGATCATGAGTGGCATACCTAGTCTCGATCGGCTTTAATGATTTAGAAGCACAAGTGATAGCACGTTCTCTTTTGCAAGAGAACGGCATTCAAACCAATACGATTAGCATTGGTACTAAAGATAAAGTCTTGGTTCCCTTCGGGAATCACAAGAATAAGAGTATCGAAAAGAAAGAATTTCTTTTAAATAGTCTTCTTTCCCAAAAAGCTAAAACTTTCAAAATTACATTTATCTTTATGTAATAATCTTTCTAGAAAAAATTACATTTTTACAAGTCAATTTACTATATCTGATTGTCTCATCAAAGCGTTTAGGAAACTCCTATCGATAACGTTGATCAAGCGCATCGACCAGAATTCTTAAAGCACTCAATAGGCAATACAAATCACAAAATCATTTTCTATATGATAAACATGTTTCTTAAAAAAACCTTTAATAATATTCTTTGCTCGTTTAAGAGCGAAAATCAAACTGTACTTATAAATAAATCTTATGAAAAAGATTTGCAAAATTTTAAATTGCTATTTTCATCCAAAATCAATATATACAAGAATGGAGTCATCGAGATCGTAGAATACTCGATTCATAAAATGGATGAAATAAGCTGGAAAAACAGAATGACATAATAAGTCATTCATAAGTTTCATAACGAGTGCGGAATGCGGTAAATGGAATGCTAACTCCCGCAACTCGTAGCAAATGAAAATCGGTGGAAAGGTCGAGCTAGAAAAAGACCTTATCACCACTCAAAAGATTTGCTTAGGTCATAATCCTAAGGCAAACTCAAAAATACCGGAAAATTCTCAAACTACATGAATGAGAGAAATAACACTTTCCTCACCATGTGAGCTTAAAGAATAAAATGATGCCATCAAATTGGAATCAAAATCACAAAGGAAAAAAAACAGAAATCTGCTTAACAGATTGAAAATATCGAAGATGAATAGTCCACACGGGACAAAGGATATGGCTTCATAATAATTAAGCCAATCCTTACAAAAGTCAATTCCGAAGCATAAGTAAAAATCGGCTCGGAAGGAAAAATCACATAAAATAATTTCGACATCAATAAAAAAACAAATTGAGTGTTGCGGATCCACCAAATCCGGATTCGCAATCCTCAAGGAAGTCATCTAGCCTAGAAATGTTTAAAGAAAAAGAATCACAAGTTCTTTTGATATAAAAATAATGAGATGAAACCCATATCAAAAAGAACTCGAATAAGATAATCACAAAATAAATGTCATCAAGGATAGAATAAGAAATACCTTGACCAAGAGAAGTGTCACTAGGCGCATTTAGCTTTCCCTCTCTCCTCCTTTGAAGTTTGGGACAAGAAGATATATGGTGACCCAAATCTTTGCAATAGTGACAATAAAGGGGTTTCGGACACTCCCTTGCATAGTGGTCCATGGAACCACAATTGTAGCATTGTCCACGACTAGAGGTAGGAGTCTTTGCTATTGGAGTTTCTTGTTTCCCCTTTTTGTTGGAATTGGGGCCTTTGAACTTAATAGGCCGCTTCTTGTTGTTGTTGAAGTTCGGTTTGGCACTCCCAACTTCAACTTCACTCTCTCTATCTGCCTCTTCAAGACGAAGAGCGATATCTATAAGCTGATCAAAAGAAACTTCTAATTTTAGAAGTAATGGCTTCTTGAGGTTCTTGTTCAAGCCATAAACAAATCTTTGATTTTTCTTCAATGGGGTGTTGATGTATTCAACCCCGTATTTAGAAAGAGATTCGAAAGATGCGACGTAGTCCGTCATAGAAGATTCACCTTGAACAAGGTCGATAAAACGCCGGGCCAAAGTTACTTTTTCAGCCTCCGGCACAAATTTCAATTCGAATCTTTCCCGGAATTGCTCCCAAGTGAGATCCTCTTCAACGATTTCAGAAATAAGAAGCTCATACCAATCCAATGCTCTTTCCTGGAGCATGCTAGAAGCCACTTGGACTCGGTGGAGATCAACAAGATTCATGCGAGAAAAGATGCGGTCGCATGATCTAAGCCAAGCTTGAATTTCAACGACACTCTCGGATCCCCGGAATGACCTTCCACCCAAATCGGTATAATCTCTACACAAACGTGCAAAACCGGATCTTGGATGAGTAGGCTCTGGAATGGGTCCAATAGCTTGAGCATTCTTAACAAGATCTAGAAGCTGCTGGGCAGACATAAATACTCCATCCTGAGGAGTAGCACTAGATTGACCAGCGCTGGGACGGCCAGGTCTAACCATTTCTCTTCTCTAAGAAAGAAAGAAAGAAAGAAGAGAAAAAGGTTATTCTCAAAATGAATATCAAACAACCTTGATTGATAAAACAAGGCATCACAAAATAAAATAGGATAGAACGGTACGAAGACCCGAATTAAATCCTATGGCACGATTCCTAAGAAGGACTTAGGACAATGATCCTTGTTAGATTATTCTACATTGTTCCGAAGTTTGGCTCTGATACCAAGCTGTGACGCCCCACCTCTATACCCATGCTAGACAAGAACACTACGGAGTAATGCCGTCAACTAGCGCGGAGAATAAGGCTGTTGAGGAGCGACCATCTATATAAATGCTTTGTGCGAATACCGATATGCCAGATAAAAATATAACTTTTCATCTTAAGAGGAAATCCGACATACCGATACAAACTCAAAGCTACTACACAGTGGCTATATGGACTTCGGAAACAAATATAGAAATAAACATAACACAAATCAGTCACAGACAATTCATATCACAAAGGCGGAAATAGATATGAATATAACACATGAAAGTGTACATCAGAGTAGTGGTCAAATAAGATCCACAATAACATAAAAGAATAGATACAGGTGCAAGACAACAGAATATGTATACATCAATGAGTCAATATATCAAATGTATACAACCAAAAACTACAATGCTAAAGTTGTTAGCCAAAAGTCAGATGATGGCTCCAGATAGGAAGACAAGAGGAAGCACTTGTAATACCCCAGTCTGACCCGAGTATTATTTAAGAAGAAAATAATAAACGAATCAGTCTAGCTATAAATATCAGATAAAGTGGTATAGAATAAGAGATACGACAAAAACGTATGATAACCATAAAGCCATACTGTGATAAGTATCTAATCGAAAATCAATCCAGAGATTAATCAATATCACAAGAATCTTCTCAAAGATTAAAAAGAATGTCATGTTCTTTATTTAATTCACCAAGCCACAATAAATGACATACATATCAATGCCAACTGAAAAAGGTGGCGAAACATAAATTCCAGAAATCACAACGAGAAATCCAGAAATCACAAGAGTTAACGACACACAAATTCTTGAAATCATCAACAAGAAATCCAGAAATCAAAAGGGGAAAAGGCCTATCACAAACAAACGGTCCGAAGACCTACGAGCCGATTGCTCCACGAACGGTCCGAAGAACTATGAGCCGATTGCTCCACGAACGGTCCGAAGACCCATGAGCCGATTGCTCCACGAAAAGTCCGAAGACCCATGAGCCGATTGCTCCACGAACGGTCCGAAGACCCATGAGCCGATTACTCCACGAAAATGAGACGAAGCTCAATAAAATGAAGTACAGTCCTCCACATGGACAAAGAGACATCGCACATTGCTAGTCTAAACCATAAAATGATCATCATCGATCATCAAGAAGTGTCAATTACACTAAGCTAGTAAATAAATGAGTTTAGCTTCATGTCCCATAACCACTTGCTTAACTTAAATATTTACGAACAAATTGTAAATCTCCACTAGAAAATTGTCAAATTAGATTCAATCGAACAAGTCCAAGAATTAACCGACGAAGTGAACGCAAGCGTTTCATACCACTTGTTTTACTAAGCCGTTTAATTAGATTTCTCATACGAATGAAGTAAAGGTTTGTATATACTAATAGATTGGAAAACGGTTTAAGAAACGATCTTTGTAATTAAAATAGTGTCAAAATCGTTTTGGTGAAAGAGTTTTGATATTTACTACTAGTATAGAAAACCTTTATATTTTTAAAGTGACAAATTACAAAATGATTGTAGAAACAATCAATCATCAAAATTCACATACGAAGACGTGAATCAAATCCAAAGAAATCGATAATAAATCCATCAAAATGGATATTCACAAAAACCCCAAGAAAGAAGTCATCAAAGTCGATAATAATTGATGACAATAAGTCAGATCAACTAAAATCGATAAACAATGGAAATTCACATAAAACAGCCTGAATAGGAAAAAATAGACATTTCCAGACGTCTGATTTGGAATCCAGACGTCTAGATTTGTTTTCTGAAAATAGTTCAAAAAGCCGCCTAGACGTCTGGAATAGCCAAAACAGACGTCTGAGCCATGGCCAGACGTCTGGTTTTGAACCCAGGCGTTTGGTTTCGTTCTCTGGAAATTATCCAGAGAACACCCAGACATCTGAAACTTCAAGTCAGACGTCTGAGACTCATCCAGGCGTCTGATCTTGAATTTCAGACGTCTGAAATTAGTCTCTGGGATTTTTTTATAAAATGCGTGCATACACTTTTCTCTCCAGGTCCAAACCAAACGTCTGGACTTGGTCACCAGACGTCTGGTCACTTGGTCTGGGCAATATTTTGCCTAGGCCAAAGTGGCCAAAACGTATCGGAAGCGATCGGACGAGCAATGGCAACTAAGGATTTATGCCCAACGACAACCCGGCCTTAAAGGCTCCTCGATACACTCCGAATATCAATGTCCAAATGTCCATAGAAGGATTTTCATAAAATTGGACCAAAACACCAAAATTGAAGAATTCACAAAACCAATTCAAATCACAACAAGTGAACACGAAATAGATGATAGGAATTCATACCTAACAACAAAGATAGTTATAGGTATAGATGTGAGATAAAAATCTCACCTTTGAACCCGAAAACAATGAATGAGAAGCTTGAAGACAAAGGAAGATCAACCACACTTCAATCTCAACACAAGAAGCTTGAATCTAAGCTTAAAAGAGAAACATTTCCTAAATTAGGTTTAGGAATTTTCTGAAATCAAAGAGAGAATGAGTTGGAGAAGAAGGAGATGATACTTACCAAAGCTTCTTCTTGAATTTGGAGGTAGAAGCTTGAATTTGCAATTGAACTAGGGCTTGGGGTTTTAATTTCCCATTCCTCTCCCCATTTTCAGTTTTGATGAGTGTTTAAGAAAGTAGAAATGAAGTGAGGAGGAGAGGAGAGGGGATGAACTAGGTTATATGATCACTTGGGTGAAACCCAAGCCCAAAAGCCCAATAGAAAATAGCAAAAACCAACATACTCCAAACATATCGAAGCTTATACTCAAAAGGATCGCAAACGCCATTTTAAACTCAATGGAAGTGGTCTCGAGTCCTAATTCGACTGTTTGAAAAAATTAGCTTTTCGGACTAAAATCCGACGAACGATGAAATATTTAAATAAAATATTTAAATATAAAATCGATAAATATGCGGGTTGTTACAATTTGTTTCCAAGTTAAAAAAAATTGGAACGCGTACAAAAATCAAACAAAGTAATTAGGTTTATGATGTAGGTAAATTAATAAGAATAAATTAAAAAGTATAACTTTTATATGCATTCAATTAATAGAGGTATTAATTGATGTGTTCAAATAGGTAAGAAATTAAAACGTAAAAGAATCAATTAATATTGGATATATATATATATATATGATCTAATTAATTGGATAATTAATGGGAGAATCTTATTTAGAAGGAACGTGAATTAATAGGGTCATATAACAAAGGAACAAATGAATAACGTTGGAGAGTTATACGTTATAAGCTAACGTAAACAAAGCAAGTTCTGATGGTGAGGATTATTTTTAGGGTTAATCGGATGGTTCCTAGTTGTTCACTGAACCTATAAATTGAACGTAACTTAACCTTAGCCCACACTATTTTCTTTGAATCAGCTGCCGTCGTTTACAGCAAACTACTCTTCTCTTCTCCCTCTTCCTTTCTCCTCTGTTAATCAAATCTTTCCCCATACCAATAATAAAATTAAGCAAGGAAATACATACAAACAAATCAGAGAATTGCATAAACAAATTAGAGAATTTACAGCGAATCAAAAAGGGAAAAAGCGGAGAAAAGCGTAGCAAATTAAAAGGGATAGAGATTGAAGCTAAGGACGACATGTGAGTGGATTTAATGATATATCTTTTATGTTTATGATATATTATCGTTAGATTCCCGTTAAATAATTTTATTCAGTATTTCAGTAATTAATCCTATCAATTAGTTATGCTGAACTGTAAAAAATTTACAATTATTTACATCTATTTTAAAGTTATAATTTAGCCTAAATGCTAGCTTCTTTTTATTCCCTTGTTATGCGAATAATATAGTTAAAGAAGAGAATTCACAATTATGGATTAATATAAGAAAATACTAGATCTTAGGAAAGTAGATGTATGATAAGAAAAGCTGAAATAAAGCAAGAAAATTAAGGATTCTGCAATAATCATGCTAAAATGGGAGCAATAAATTAGAGAAAAATCTAATAACTTGATTTGGAAGTAAGTGATAAAACTAATTGGTTGGTTTAGAAAATAGGATACATTTCTATAGTTTAATATTTAAAAAGATAACAATAAACGTAACTGCAAGAATAAAAGAAAGAAAAAGGGAATTAGTGTAAAATAGAGAAACCACTGTATTTTGCACTATCCAAAAAGTAAAGAGATAATAAAAGAAATATCTTGCAACTATGGATTATTGTTTATAGCATTATTTAGTACTAAAATATGGAAATGAATTTTTAGCACAATTTTCGTAACCAACCAAATAGAATAGAACTACTTCCTATAATATAAGAAGATAAAGCAAAGAATTGAAGGAATCAAGTTAATTATTAGATAAAACTAGAAGCTATAAACAGAAATGTACCTAGATCTGCATTTACTGCGTAGACAATTGAATAAAAGTAAAGTAGTTATTATGATAAGTAAATTTGTGACAAGCGGATGTAGTCCAAAGCTAAGCTTGTCATATAATATAAGAGAATTAAAGAGAATTCAGCATCATAATAAAAGAAGACAGACTAGAATATAAAAGAGACGCTTGTAATTATATTTATAATGTACAGATTATAAAAGAAAATAAAAGTGACAATTACAAGTGAAATTATAACATAGGTTATAATTAAGTAGAAAGAACAGAAGAGGCTTATTTTAATAAACTTAAGACTTAAATTAAGTTAATAAGCAAAATAATAGAAGTGGCCCATACCAACAGCATTCCCTTTCAGTCAGGAACTGATAGTCTCACAACAGTTAGGTGAGGCTGAGAAAAGATTATGCTAATTAGGATAAATAAGTAGCCACCAGAATAAGAAAAGTAAACTAAACACAACTTAAAAGATTAGACTTAAGGTCTAATGAAAGAGTGAGATGCGTTTGGAGCAGCCCAAAGGATGAAGAGCCTAACGAAGCAGTTCATCATAGATTTCAACGATGGAGAAGCACGTCCAACTTAGTTATTTTGGGCTAGAAGGAAGTACGAGACTTCAACGGAATGTGAGGATACTCCAGGATGGCCCTCTGGTGTAGGTGTAGTGATGCGGTCCTCCGGAGGTAGGTCTGTGGGTGTTCCATTAAAAGAGTATGCCTTGACTGCTGTTTACATGGCAGGACCATTGTAGGCAGTCAAAAGGCGTTGGTGTTTGGAGTAGGATATTCGTATGTCCCAGTACTTGCAAGTAAGTTTAGTGGGCAGAACCCAAAAGGATAGTCACATGCGGATATCGGCCAGCATCAAAACCAAGAACGAGTTCGGGAAAGACTAGAGTTAAACCAACAGTCTAATGATTCTTTCACTATCGAGACATTGGATGTGGTGCACCGCCAATTGGATGTTAGATTGTTTGCAGTAGGGCATGGCCACTTAACTCTTTAGAGGTTTTTTGATTAGTTGAGGGGTGGATGCATAAGGCCATAGCCATGATGAGAAAAGAGACAGACCAAGTAGATATCTATATTGTAGGCCTAATGAAGCTGTCCTTTACAGATATAGAAAATCCCCGACTGAGTTCCATACAGGGTAGGCCTTGTTGGCGGGATTTAGAGAGTAGACGGAACGATTACGTATAGTCCTCAATGTACGCACTGGGTGGTACATTGTGGATGTCCAAGCATTAGTATAGACTAGTGCGGACATGATTTTACGTTTTCTTAGTAAACGACGGAACATCTATATTGTAGGCCTTACAAGGCGGTCCTTTATAGATATAGTCATGCAACGTCATGGAAGCAAGACGATGGAGTCCTTCACAAGAAGGATACGGAAGGTACCATTGTTAGTACCTAGGACCAATTTAGTCATTGGGCATATAACTACATATATATATCAGTTATTAGGTTTTAATCTACTAAGGAGTGGATGGGCAGGATCACGCACAGAGGCGAGAGTATTATAAACCCAATGAACCTAACACAACAGTAAATGGAAATAAAATGGTATATGTAGAATTAAGCTTAAAAGTGTATAATTTGTCCATTTACCAGAACTTTAGTTCTGACCCCCCTCCTCATAACATCCTACATGTTGGGTAGATGACAGAGACTTCTTAGCTTTGAGACACTTGTTTAAAAAGAGTTATTTTATTGGTGAGTATTTACTTACTATTATATTTTAGTCAGTTCCGCTGTGAGATATTTATCCGAGCTCTAATATATTTGCCTTTGCCTATTTGCTGAATACCAGATACCCAACTCGGGCTTTAGTGGGCTTGGGTTTTAGCATTTTTTGCGAAAAATCCGGACCCACTAGAACTTGGGTTGTTACATAAAGGAAGATTTGACGGGCCAAAAATTGGAAAATACAATTGATGTTGTGAAATTAATGATAATGTATTTGCTTTCAACATATTTTTCTCCAATACAAACTCTACATTTTCTTTAGTGCAGCGCTATATGTTCATAGATTGAAACAAATGAAAATTGTTTCATGGCCACCAATAATAGGAAAACATATAATGGAACATGCAAGAAAAAACAAACAAAGTCCAAGGATAATACATGTCTGTGTAACTCTATAAAGACCCGTAATTTAACCTTTTTAAAATATGGATATTTAATATATTTTTAAATAATTAACTAATGGATTTTGTAACTAAAATAACTCTTTTAAATAATAACTAATGATGGTGAAATAGTTTTCAAAATTTGTTAACAAAAATATCTAGATCAAAGAAAAATTGAAATTGTGACCGAAAATCATATTCCGAAATTTTGACTTTTCGGTGTCTAAAAGTTGTCGGAAAACGTTGTGCACATTTGAGTAATATATATACTCATTTATAATAAGTTAGAATTTATTTTTGATATATATGCATATATTAACTTAAATAACTATAATAAGTATGATATGACTTGTTATGCAAGTGTTTAAAAATAAGATGGAAAATTGTCATAAAACGTCATTTCATTAAAACATAAAGTGCTTAGGACATTAAATACAAGTTGGCATGTTGGAAAAAAAGGGGGACAAGGAAATTCCTAAAATTTAAGGGAGGAGACAAGCTTGGTGATGTGACATTCATTGAGCGGAGGGCGTGTACTAATGGATATTTTGGTAAATTCCTAAATGTATTCCATATAACAGTGATTTCATGAATTTTATTTTCATTTTTCACTTCCATTCTTACTTTCTACACCTTCTTCAAGCTCTCTAAAAACACTTCCATGGCTACCATGTTTATTTCAAAGTTGTAAAAATCAATTTTATTTCATTTAAAACCCTTAAAACCCTTGTCTAAAATCTCCTACTTCCTTTCTACATCTTCTCTTGCCAAAACAAGGCCACACCACCTCTTCACTACTTAAGCCGAGCTATCCTAAGTCCTAGGCCGAACCATATTTCCTCCAAGCCCACAAAAATCAAGTCTTCCTAAAAGAAAAACCAAGATCTAAGGTCGATCCGAGATTTAGTGAAAGTTCGGTTCGATTTAGTGGACATTTCGGTGAGTAAAAATCTCACTTTCAAACTAAAAATTTTAACTTTAATATTGCTTATTTTTATAGATTATGAATGCTTGTTTATATGTAATATCATGTGATGAATGTTGGTTTAGTTTATGCTTTGAAAAGTTGTCACTTTGGTAGTTAGTAAGAGAGTTAACAAACATCTTGAAAAGTTAGTAGTAAAAGCTAAATATATTATTAGTGATTGCTTTCTACATGTTGCATAATAGTTAGGTACCTTGTGTTATGCTTTGCTTTTGGTTATGTGATGTTTAGATGTACAGAAAGTGACATGAAAATAGTTGTCGAAGTGTCCGTATAGCGATTATCGCTATATTGGCACTTTCGACAAACATACTCTTATCGAAATCTTTCGGATTATTTCTCGATCTTGGGTTTGTTTTATAAGTTAAGAAATTTTTTGAATATGAATATGATTTCAAATTTCATTAATTATTTTAATAATTATTTTTTTAAAATTAATTAATTATTTAATTAATAAGGATTAAGATTAATTAATTAACTTGTTAATGATGTATTTTGAATTTAATTAATTACTTTATTAATGATGTTTAAAATCAATTAACCATTTTATCTAATGATGATTAAATTTAATTAACCTCTTAAATAATGATAGATTAACCCGCCTTTTGCCAAAGCAGTATGCAGGCGGATTTAACCCAACAGACTTTACGGCTATCAAGGTCGTTGAGTACAGGGCGACAATTATAGGGCCTAGAATCAGGTACAGATGGCTACATGGAGTCGGGATTGAACGGAATTGATAGATATGCAAGGCAGAATGTTCAAAGTATGGAATACGGTTCAACTGATGAGAGGGTTCGGCATATTTCATCCTATAGAGGATGGATCAAAATAGTTGAATGGCATGGATCGGCACGTTTTGCAGAAGAGGATGGATCGGCGTGAGTTGGCTCCTATGGTGAGATCAGTACCCTTCAATAGCTTATCAAATGGAAGCCCAGGGATCGGCATAGCTTGGATCAGCATGACATGGCGGAACACCACGGATCGGCATGGCACGGTAAGTGTCAAGGGGTCGGCATGAGTGAAGGTGTATGGATCGGCATGGTTAGTTGGATGAGGGATTGACATACTTCGGCCTATGAAAGAGGGGTCGGCATAAGGTGGATCGGCATGCTATGTCATGAAGGGATCGGTAGGCTTTAGTTAAATGGCACGGATCGGTATACTTCAGTGAAAAAAAGGAGGGATCGGCATTGTAGACTAGAAGGGATCGGCTCACTTTAGTTCTTAAATAAGCGATCGGTATGGATGGATGGACAAAAGGTCGGCATAGCCTATGAAAGATGGGTCAGTGTAGCATATGAAGGAAAGGATAGGCATAGCATATAGATGGATGGATCGGCATACGTGAGTCCACCAAGGAGGGATCGGTATATGTCAGAAACCAAGTATATTCTTGCATTCAACATTCAATAACTTGAGTTCCTTTGATCCAAATGAGATGAAACTTGGAGAGTCATCATATATAAGCATGAAGAAGCCACCAGAGGGATCGATGCCCAAGAATAAACCAATGGAGGGATCGATACCGATCCATCTTCATTGGGATTTAGGCCTAGCCACCCTTATGGTGGGACCATATAGATAAGAAGGTCCTATAGCCGAAGTTTCAGAGAGATTGGTGTATGTCTTCCCATATAAATACAGCAGGCATGGCTTCAGAAAGAAGGATCTTCGTTCTGCTCCTCTTCATCTTCTACCTAGGTTATACTCTACCATTTTTATTCTTGAATTTCACGGATTTGTAACTGTAATCAGCGGTATAAACTAATAAAAGGAAATTCTTTAGAGTGGACGTAGGTCGGAGTTAGTCGAACCACTATAAATATGTGTCTCTATTTACTTTCTTTCTAATAGTTTTAATTTTGTTCTTCATTTATTTCTCTTCATATTTCTGTGAATGGATTGGATATTGGTGCTTCATGTAACTGGGTGTTGGTGGCCAATTTTGATGCCAACATTTTGGTGCTTTCATTGAGAGGGACTTGCATAAGCAGATTTGGAAACTAGGAGCTCAGATTTTGAAGTTTGGATACTTGGATATAGGAAGCAATGGCTAGGCAGTCAACAAGGAGAGTGCTACCGGAAAGGAGTTACCATGGAGGGAGTCAGGAGGCTTCCTTAGGAGCTGGAGCTAATCAAGCATCTGTGTACATCGCCAAGGATGAAATAGAAACAATGATGGATGCTATGTTGGAGAGGATGCTGAAAAGGCAGGAGGAGATGTTGCAGAAATTACTCTAACAGGTTAGACAAGCTGGAGCACAGAATCAAGGAGTTCAAGCAGCAGGAATCATTGGAAATCAGAATTGGGTGCATGGAAACGGGGCTAATAGATAGAGGAGTGGAACAAAGCAACCGGGGCAGTCCCTTGCCAACCAAGATGGATTGGCACTGATCCCTCAAGAGGGATCAATACCGATCCCCAAAGGCTGGGGGGCATGCCCTCGGGTCTGGTTGATCGTGATGCTGGAGGTCCTACGGTCGATCCCATGGAGCTTGGCGCAAATCGAAATTTGGATGCTTGTCCAGAGGAGTACGTTCTAGAATTCCCTCGTAGACTCAGGGGGCAGCTTGGGCATGATGATAGGAGACTACCACTGGAAGACAATGGCAGGTTTGTAAAGATGATAAGGCGAGCTATGCATGGAGGATTGGTGAACAGCGATTTGGAGGATGTAAATAGAAGTCCATTCGCTCCAAATATCAGGCAAGCTTGGAATCCACCGGAGTTCAAACTACCAATGCTTGAGACATATGATGGAAAAACGGATCCCGCTGTTCATTTGACGAGATACATGAGACACATGGAAGTACTAGGTACATCGGAGGAAGTCATGGAATGGTGCTTCCCCTTATACTTAACGGATATAGCTGCACTATGGTTCAGACATTTGGAAAGCTGCTCTATTAGCACATGGATGGAATTGATCGAAAGGTTTATGAGGCAGTTTAGGGTTCACATCTCGAGACCCAAAAATGTGATGAGTTTAGCAACACTGAAACAGAGGATCGGAGAGTCCCTGAGGAGTTTCCTAACAAGGTTTAATGTCATGGCGGCATCGGTGGATCGTCCAGATCCATCCATGGTTTTGAAGGTAGTTGTATCTGGAATTACTGATGGCAGGAGTTCAAGGATTCACTGGCATGGGATCCACCTATGGATCTCGGGGAGTTTTATCTTGAAGAAGAAAGGTTCCTGCGGCAGGAAGATGCACGAGCAAACAAACCGAAGGTGAATGCTATGCAAAGTGGTCGGGAGAAGTAAGCAAGAATGATAAAGGAAAACGGAAAATGAATGATGGTATTAATGTGTCAAAGAGGAAATGGAGAGAACCGAAATTCTCTTCTTACACAGATTTGACCGAATCTCTAGAAAGGATTTATTTGGATACTCGAGGACGTCTTCAGTATCGAAGGCCGGCAAGGAGGGAACCCTCCGAACGTGAGCGGGCATCATGAAAGCATTGCCTATTCCATGAGCTGGATGGGAACAATACAAATGACTGCAGGCATTTGATGGATATCATTGAGGAACACGTGAGGAATGGTCAGTTACAACAATACATAAGGACTCAAGCTGCGATGGTGGAATAGGAGCAGCCACCATCCACCTCGAACGAAAATGGCACTGGATCAAGGCATCATCGTCAACTTGTCATCAATTGATTGGGATAGCATGGAATAAGTAATATGGCTGTCACTTACACATGTATGGGATCAAGGACGGTCCCTAGGCATGCTTTGAGATGATGATGAACCGTAGTGCTCGGGTTTGTGAAATTTTGTTTTTTCTTATTTACTTTAAACCTTGGTTTATTGGTTGTATGGAATATTACTTTATGGACTTAGGGATGCTTAAGTCTGGATTAATGTATTAAATAACACAGGTCATGGTTATGGCCCCGACCGGAGAGATGGGGCAATAACCGTGAGTCACGAGTCCCTTCACCGGAGAGCGACAGGATGGATTCGTACACAGATTAAGTCCTCGACTGGGGAACGAGGCTGGAGAAGGATACCCCATGGATTAAGTCATCGACTGGGGATCGAGGCTAGAGAAGGATACCTCATGGATTAAGTCCTCGACTTGTGATCGAGGCTGGAGAAGGATACCCCACAGATTAAGTCCTCGGTTGGGCATCGAGGCCAGAGAATGATACCCTACAGATTAAGTCCTCGATTAGGAACCGAGGCCGGAGAAGGATACCCCACGGATTAAGCCCTCGACCGGAGAGTCAAAGCCGGAGAATAAAACCCAATAGGTCATCGAGTATGGATTGTGCTCAGCAAGGATCCGAAGGAATCAAGGTCGTCGGGTATGGACTATGCCTGGCCAGGGATAAGCCGCTTCGCTGGAGAGCGACCGGGCTGGCCTACTCCGGTCATCGAGTACAGATTGTGCTTGGAAAGGATCCAATGAGATCAAGGATTTGGATTAGGCTAATGACCCGGAGAGGTCTATGGACTTGGATATGGACCCGGAGCAGTTCCAGATTTGGATAAAATGACCCGGAGAGGTCTATGGATTTGGATATGGACCAGGAGCGGTCCCAGATTTGAATAAAATGATCCGGAGAGAACGTGGATTTGAATAATGAACTTGGAATAGGTTCAGAATTGGATATCGACTCAGAACAGTCATGGATTTCGTTGATGATCCGAAGTCCTCAAGGAATTGGATTGGCAAAGGATTGGACCCTGGATTGGATAATATGGCAAACAATGGATTATGGACTTCGGATTTTGGTTTTATGGCAATTCAAAACATGCCTTCCTATTGCAAGGCAAGTTTTGGGGGGGGAAAGTGTTAACCCACCTTTTGCCAAGGCAGTATATAGGCGGATTTAACCCAACTGACTTTACGGTTATCAAGGCCGGTGAGTACATAGCAACGATTGTAGGGCCTAGAAATCAGGTACATATGGCTACATGGAGTCGAGATTGAACGAAATTGATATATGTGCAAGGCAGAATGTTCAAAGTATGGAATATGGTTCAACAAATGAGAGGGTTCGGCATATTTCATCCCATAGAGGATGGATCGGCATAGTTGAATGGCATGGATCGGCACGTTTTGCAGAAGAGGATGGATCAACGTGAGTTGGCTCCAATAGAGGGATCGGTACACTTCAATAGCTTAGCAAATGGAAGCCCAGGGATCGACATAGCTTGGATCGGCATTACATGGTGGTACACTATGGATCGGCATGGCACGGTAAGGCTCAAGGGGTCGGCACGAGTGAAGGTGTATGCTTCAGCATGGTTAGTTAGATGAGGGTTTGACACACTTCGGCCTATGAAGCAGGGGTCGACATAATGTGGATCGGTAGGCTATGTCATGAAGGGATCGGTATGCTTTAGTTAAATGGCATGGATCGATATACTTTAGTGGAAAAAGGAGGGATCTACACTGTAGGCTAGAAGAGATCGGATCACTTTAGTTCTTAAATAAGGGATCTGTATGGATGGATGGACAAGGGGTCGGCATAGCCTATGAAAGATGGGTCGGTGTAGGATATGAAGGAAAGGATCGGCATAGCATATGGATGGGTTGGATCGACATATGTGAGTCCACCAAGGAGGGATCGACATATGTCAGAAACCAAGTTTATTCTTGCATTCAACATTCAATAACTTGAGTTCCTTTGATCCAAATGAGATGAAACTTGGAGAGCCTTCATATATAAGCATAAAGAAGCCACCATAGGGATCGCTGCCCCAGAATCAACCAATGGAGGGATCGGTACCAATCCATCTTCATTGGGATTTGGGCCTAGCCACCCCTATGGTGGGCCTATATAGATAAGAAGGTCCTATAGCCGAAGTTTCAGAGAGACTGGTGCACGTCTTCCCCTATAAATACAGCAGGCATGGCTTCAGAAAGGGGGATCTTCGTTATGCTCCTCTTCATCTTCTACCTAGGCTATACTCTGCCATTTTTATTCTTGAATTTCATGGATTTGTAACTGTAATCAGCGGTATAAACTAATAAAAGGAAAATCTTTGGAGTGGACGTAGGCCGGAGTTAGCCGAACCAATATAAATCCATGTCTCTATTTACTTTCTTTCTAATAGTTTTAATTTTGTTCTTCATTTATTTCTCTTCATATTTCTGTGACTGGATTGGATATTGGTGCTTTCATATAACTGGGTGTTAGTGGCCAATTTTGACGCCAACATATTAAAGCTAATTAATTATTTTAATTAATGATGTTTAAAAATTAATTAATCATTTTTAATTAATTACTTTAAAGTTAATTAATTAGTTTTAATTTAATTAATCGTTTCTATTAATGATATTTTAAATTAGTTAATCCTTTTTAATAAACGGTGTTTTAAAATTAATTAATCAGCTTAATTAATGATGTTTTAGAGTGATTAACCCTTTTTAATTATGGGTATTTAAATTTAATTAATCAAAATAATTAACGAAGTTTAATGATAATTAATCATTCTTATTAATATTAATTAAAGATAATTAACAATTTAATAAGTATGTTTTAAGTGATTAAATCTTTTTGATAATGGTGTTTTAAAGTTAGTAAACCATTTTTACAAAGTTGTTTAAAATTAAAAACTTGTAATGTGAAGCCCAAGCACGAATTTGGTTTTAAAAGCAAAATTTCGATTCGGTTGTGGAAAAGAAATTTCCATAAACAACATCACTTATATGAAAAGAATTTAGTCATACCCTTGACACTAAACATCGAGGTATGGAAACTTGACACTATCTCAAAAGTTAAAATTGTCGTCAAGGCAATGCCTAGAGGTAACCCTACCTTCACTTGCCCGACTTCATTTTTAAGCAAGAAATAGTACAAGTTTGAAATCGATGAGTAGTGGTAGGAATATGAGGTTTACTGTCCATATATGATCATTTTGTTATCTTCGATAGTTTGTTTGTTGACTATCGATTACCTTAGCCTTCTTTGTTTTTCGTCATTGTAAGACATGTTTTGCTCGCTTAAGCTTTGTTATCCATTTTCAGAAATGACTAAACCCAAAGAGCAGGTAGAAGCCAAGATATGTGGGGTTTCTCCCATTAGGGTATTATCACATCTACTCTAGATTTGGTTCGGATATTTGTGCACTAAGATGTGAATTACTCGGATACTCAATAACTGTTAGCGAGGTCCGGCTTGGACGTGTTCGAGAGCCATCAGAGTTCTCAAGTATATATTCTATATGTATACTTTCGGTATGGGGGGTGCACCCTCCTAGTCATTGTTGGTAAATTTCCTTTCCATGTTGATTCAAACCTTCGAATTTGTTTCCCTTAGTTGCGTTAGGAAGAGCATAGCACTCTTCGTGATGTTAGTTATTTGTATCCATTCTTTACGTTTGGATGTTGTTCTTGTGAGAGGAAACCCATTCGACATTTGGCGGCATGGTAATAGTTGCTGAATCCAAAAGCATTTCAACAAGTATCAACAATCAACGGCTCAAATAGCCCCAGACTGGGATCAACGGTCAGGATAGATGAAAGGAATCAAGGAAGCAATATATAAAAGCGACATGTCAGCAATCCGTGTCTGTAACAACCCAAGATTTTGCAACTATTTTAAACGGATTTTATTTCAAACTTTGATTTCTTTAAATCATTTAAAAAGTTAAATATTGGAATTTTCCAATGTAAATTTGGATTTTGTTTGCAATCTATTTTCCAAATATAATAAGATAATGATTTTCGGGAAATTTTATATTTTGGTCAACCTTGGTCAAACTTTGACTTTAAGTTGAAATTTTTTAATTTGAATTTTTAAATTTCTAATCTTTTTCTTTGAAACTACATTTGATTCTGATGTTCGTGCTGCTTTTCGTTTCATAAAATTCCGTTTTATACTTTTTAAATTAGATAACTTTCTACGTTTTACACGGAATTATTTCTGTAATTATTTTCTATTTTTCCTAAGTCCATTTAGCTATTTTTATTTTCTACTTTATTTTGTTTGACTTTTATTTTATTTATTGGATTTTTGATTGGTTTATTTTGGGATAAATGGCTTAGAAAATCAAGAGACATAGGTTGCTTGTTTTAATTGTTGACCTTTCCATTTCTAGCCTTTTTATTTCCTAACCTTTTCATCCCACATCTCTAGTCGTTCATTCCCATAACCCTAACCGCCACTCCTTTGCTAATTCACGTACAAAAAAAGAAAAAATTGTTTCTCACATCTCATTTCGCATTTGTTCCTGAAGAAAAAAATACAGTAAGTCATGGCCTCCTCTTCCTCTTCTCTTTTCTCTTTTCTTTTTTTTCCTTTTGCTTTCTATTTGTTTTGCTCGGCCACACCATGCTAACCGACCACCTTCCTCCACCACCATCACCATAGATCGGCCTGCACCACCTCATCATCTTCCACAAGCCTTGCCGTGACCCATTGATCCAAACCCTCCACCAAAATTGCAAGCAAAACCCTAGCCGAACCTTACACCACCCCTTTCTCCTTCATTAGCCTCGGCCACACCAAACAACTCCACCTTGTATTGCTTTGTCGTGACTTATTACATGCCTAAGTCATGCCTATGTGACCACTTGACCCAAACATCACACCATGGCCGAGCAAACAAGACCATGGTCGAACCTATAGGTGAACCCAAACCTCTCTTTTGCCTTGCCTTTTTGAATTCCATGCTTGTAGCCTACCTATCTCTTCGCTTCCCAAACCATAGCCGTGCATTACTTGATCCATAGCCAAGCCTAGTTGCCTCAAAATGTCATGGCCGAGCCTATGTCCATTATGGCCGAGCACTCTTGTGTTTAAAGCATGGTTATGTCATTTTTATTTCTCAAATTTTTCATTGTTTTAATTTATTTTGTTGTGTTGAAACATATATTTATATTTGTTTATTTTATTTGTTGTATACAAGATCTAAATCTTGGCTCTCCCTCCACTTGAATCTAAGTCGTGCTGTGTCTTGCTTTCCGAAGTTTATTCATGTGTTTTGAACTGTTAACTCCAGCTTTAGAAGGTGAGTTTATCACTCTCAACATTCGTACTTATATAATTGTGAAACAATGACATGTGAATTGTAGAAATTAATATGCTATGTTCATATATGTCTGTGATATGATTATATGATGTTATATACTGCTTATATATTTGTTACATCACCTGATATGATATTATATGCTCTACTGTTTTTTTATTTTTCTGTATCTCACACTGCAAGTTCCCTTTCACTATGGGTTGAAATGATACATACCCGAACGGACTTTAGAATAAGGAAAAATCATTATGAGCTGAAATGATAGGCTCGAGTGATTTTTATTGTATTTTATTTGACTTGGGATTGCGGGTTTGAAATGATAGAACCCGGATTTTTCTTTTTAAATTACGGATTGAAATGATACATATCCGTATCACTTGACCTAGGCTAGAAAATATTATATAGACCCATGGTTATATATATTTAATAATATTTTCTTAAAATTTTTAAGTATTTTTTTAAGTTTTAAGATATACGAAAATTTTACTTAAAATTTAATTTAATGATTTTAAATATATGGAATTTTTATAAGTCAATGAGTGGTTTGATTTTAAATTATAAAGTTATATCGGTTTTCTATAAGTTGGAATCTTTATATATCAATAATTGGTTTTAAATTGCAATTTAAAGATCTTTATGGATGATAAATAACTTAATAATTAAATTTGATTTAATGTGGAATTTTAAATCTAACCTAGTGATGGTAATATATTTTATTTTATGAAATAGATATGTTTTGTAAAATAAATAATTATGATTTAAAGGGTAAAATGTATCTTAAATTATGACTTCACTTTATGATGGAAAATTTGGTTCAATTGGAAATGTGAAGTTTGACTTATTAAAATAATATTTTGTTTATGAAATGGGTATGTTTTGTATAATAAAAATTTATAGTGATTTTCTTTAAGTCAAAATTGTATAAGTAAAAATGTATAAAATGTGACTTAAATATGACTTAACTTGATAATTGAAAATTTGATTAAAAATGGAATTATAGAGTAACTTAGCAAATAAAATATTTTAGTTATGAAATGGATGTTTTAAAAAAAGAAATATTAAGGTCTGTTGTTGTTAACATGAAAGTTAAGCAAATTATAATGTAAATTTGACTTAATAAATGAATTATAATTTAATTGGATATTTAATTATTAAAAGGTTATTTTATTTAAATCATAAGTTAAATGATATCCAAATGAGTATTGTTGAAATGTAAGATATGGTTTTATAAGTTAAAAATGGCTAAATATTGAAGTCTTAATGTTTCTGAAATGTTATAATAAAATCTGAAATTTTGGTTGGTAGCATTTACTAAATGCTGTGGTTTTAAAGACAGTATTTGCTAAATGCTATCAATTCTGAAATATAACTAAGTTATGAATAAGTAAACACCGATTACAGCACTTTATAAGTGCTGCTGTTTTGAAACTGAATTGTTTGCAACACTAAAATATCTACTGTAGCACTTTATAAGTGCTGCTGTTTTGAATTTGACAATGTTTTGAAATGTTAATATATTTACCGTAACACTTTATAAGTGTTGTTGTGGCTGAAATTTAAATGAACTTTGGAAATGAATATTATTTTGGAAGATTTCGACATTGAATTTAAATGGTTTAAATGAATATGTTTTGAGGTGAAATATAAACCAATTTTGAAATTTATAAGTTAATACAATGTTTTTGAAATTGGTATAATTGAACGAATGAACTTAAAAATGCTATAACTTTGGTAATGAATATTATTTTAAGGGTGTTATGATTTTTCTAAATAATATGATTTCCAAATGATAACATTTTAAATTGATATGGTTTCAAAGTATTATGGTTTCAAAGTGTTTGGTTTCAAAGGTGTTATAACCTTGAAAGTACTATGATTTTTAGAAATGAAATTATTTGGAATAGTATTTAATTAAGAATTTTCTTTGAATATATTGGTTTGCAATTGAAGATTTAAGAATATGACTTTATAAAGTGGTTTTGGTTTAAGATGATTTAAAAAGGAATATTTTAAGTTTAAATAAATTGAAGGAATATTCAGTGATTGGAAATCTGGGTTTATTCAAATGATATTTTGGTCTTGAAGTATAAACTAATTTTGAAATGGATATGATATTTTGGTTTTGAAGTATAAACTAGTTTGAAATGGATATGATATTTTGGTTTTGAAGTACAAACTAGTTTGAAATGAATATGTTTTGATTAGAAATATAAACCATTTTGAATTTATAACCACGGGCTATAATAACGACTGGTTGTTAAAGAGACCGGGATCGGATATGGGCATACTCTCTATTGATACCGAAAACCACTTTGACAACTGTGTACGCGGTGGAGATTCTAGAATGAAGTAGGATGGTGGTGATGATCATATTGAGGTATATACATGGACCCGACTCCCGTGAGTTGGCATAAGGTGGCTAAAACAGGAGCGATCTCGGGCCAATGAGGTAGCACCTCTGATCGGACACATTTCTTCGATACTATTCTATTACTTGTGATTGATTTGGTGGCCACCCTTCGATTTTTGATTTGGGAGTGTGTTCCGAGGTGGGTAGTAGTGGCTGCTACGCGTTTCCACTAGCCCGTGTGCGTAATTGGTATATCTACCCTGGCATTGCCTTGTTGTGCCGTGTCACCTACCATAACGAGCTTTACTACGAGTTGGGTTTTGTGTTGTAGCCTGTGGAGTATTTAGGGTAGCCTCTCGATTTGGAGGTACGCTGATACTGGATAGACTAATGGGACTATTATGTGTTAAGGGGGATATGGGTAACTCCTTAACGCTATTTAAAAGTAAGTTTATTTCACTATTAGACATTATTATAATAGCGAATATTACTACATAGTAGATAGTTTAACGGGTCCTTAAAGGATGGGCGATCCCAAGCATCCTTTAAGTTACTTGTACCTTTATATTACAGTTCACTTGAGTTGGTTTACATTGTATAAGTATGTTTGTCCTGACTCGAGTGTTTTGTGTTTTGCTTTACGCTCGGGTCAGACTGAGTGATATAGCATTCGAGACTCACCTTTGGAGCTGGAGTTCCGCTTGGATCCATCTATTGATTCTGCTTTCAGTTATCCAGTGATGTATTCTGATTTGTACTTGATTATTGTATTGGGACTTCTTTTGTATCTTGTTTAACTCTAATATATAGTAGCTTCATGAGCTACTATTTCTTTGCTTCCGCTGCATTGTTATATTACTCTGTGTCTATGATCTGTGATTATTTATTTACTGTATATGATGAGTTTGCCAAATTTATATTTACAATTAGGTATTTTGAGCAATTCAAGTCCGGCATGTGCGGATGCAAATGGTTGAAAATATCGGGTCATTACAGTGTCAAAGCACTTTCAACCAAATGATGGCAAGTGTTTGAATCAAAGCCGCTTATAACAAGCCAGGTCAACAATCCAAAAAGAAGGCTCACCACCAATGGCGTTATAGCATACCAGTTATAAATAGGCAACGAGCCCAAGGCACAAGGGACCTTTTGGTGCAAAAAAGAACTAACATAAAATCATATAGTACTTTCCTATATTAGAGCTCTATTCAAGAACTCATTGATGGCAGAAATGCTTAGTTTAATGTAATAAGCCTCTCGGCTATATAAGGGTTATTAAATAAGGAAAGGACAGTGGTCGCAGGGACTTTCGGCCCGAACCAATATAAAAGTCTCGGTGTTATTTACTTTCCATACTTTAATGTCTCAGCATTTATTATCGTGACTCTGCAGTTTGATATCTCATAACCCAAGTTTGACCATGTTATACTTCGTTATTCTCATAACCGAAGTCAGTAATCAATTAGATTTCGAAGTTATAACTTTGGACCTTGGGGTGTTGGTGTAGATGAAA